>OX418223.1:33914210-34567741 GCA_948455865.1 Conomelus anceps
AGTACAAAGGTGACGGTAGTAGTAGTGAACAAAATATAAAACATACTATTAACTTTGAATTTTTCACCTCTTTGATTTTCCCAAATTATAAGTATTAATGTACACGATAATTAAACTATTGATTAAATTAATATATAATTATACAACATTATTGGCTTTGAATACACTGTTTCAGTTCATTGTTGAATTAATCTTTTTTTCTAAATGTAATTCTTTAGTAGTTTAGTCGTCTACTTACTATATAATTATACAAAATTATTGACTTTGAATACAGTGTTGCAGTTTATTGTTGAATAAATAATTTTTTTCTAAATGTAACTATTAGTAGTTTAGTAGTCTGTTGAAACCATCCTAGATATCATGATATAATAACTTGCAGACCATCATAACAGTGATTATTTGCTAAATCATCAAAGCATGAACCAAACTGTTTAAGATGTGGCCTTGCGGCATAACATCCTAATTAACAGTAGGAAGGAACGACAATCGGGGCAATAGAGGCAATGATAATTGAAACATTCAAAACAATCTAACCCATGTTGAAAAGTCTCATTACTTGAATTACTAGCAAATAGAGTAATAGAGAATCTATGCGACACAAACAGGGTCAATGAGAGCTAATTGAAAAATCGATCAAGTCAATTACATTAATAAATATGGTTCTTGCCATTCCTGATCTCTCTTTTTATTTGTCTCTCTTAATATTCGTCAAACAGTTCCAGGGGATGCCACTCAACACTGTTTTAACCCTCAACTGGTGGTGTGCCTGGCTTGCAACATATCCGGTGACGTTGGGTCTAGTAGACCCATTTTGATTATCTTCATAAAACGTGCAAATAGCAAATAAGAGGATTTTTTTCAATTGTATTTGATCATAGACATATGGGGAGGCAGCATAGCAAATATTGTAAATCTATGCCCATTATAAAATCTTAATAAGTAGTTTTGAAAAGTATGTGTATAAATTTATTATGAAAAACTGGGCTTTTGTAAAAAATTAAATGTGGTTGAAAAAGTTTTTTCTTGTAGTTTCAAATGGATGATCATTAAGATGAAATGTATGAAGATTGTAAAAAAATATACTTGGAAAATATAAGTCCATAAAGAAATTCTGTGCAGGTTTGTACTTTGCTGTTTTTGTACAAGGTTTCAAGTGCTTATTCCGCATTCAGCACACAAACAGCCAGTTTAAATTTACTACAATCCAAGCAGTATGATTTCTCACATGCACTGTGATTTCACTTTCCTCTTGTATATCTCTAATAGTATCATGAAATTTTGGATTATTTGTTGATATTCCTTTCGAATAAAAGGACATTTTGTTCAATTCAACTTTAAAAAAATAACGTAATTGGTAACGTTAGGTCTGTTAGATCCAAACAAAAGTTTGACAATAAACAAAAAATGTAGAGCGGAAACGCATAAACAATATAGCATGGCTTCTCAGGATGCACTAACTTGAAGGTATTGGAGTGAAGTGGGAGAAAGCGTATTGTCTCTACAAGAAAATAAAAAATTCCTCGGGTCTCCCAGACCACTGTCACCAGTTGAGGGTTAACCACAAACAGGACAATTATTATATATATATACACTGTTTTATTGATCACTTTAGAATTTATATGCTCAAATGCAATGAATAATAATACATAAAATAAAACATATCAACTGTTACTGTACTCAAATAGTCATCTTTTTATGTACAAGCGCTTGTTTTGATTAAAATGAATTCTCAATTAGATTAAAATTATTTTGAAATGACTGACAATTGAATAAACTGACAAATATACATAAACAGAATTTATTAATTTCGAATTCCTTCAATTGCTATTACTTTATACTGAAGACTTCCGCAATGGCGGATATTGACAACAGCATTGAACAGCTGATGGGAATCGATGAATGCTACTGTACAAAAATATCAGTCACCACTGGGAATCGAACCACGGACCTCTCAATTGCCGGTTGAGCGCCCTTAACCACTAGACCATGGAGACCTTTCTGCACAGCAGCATTCATTTTCAACTTGGCCATATCGGCTCGTATCCCACAAGTTAGTTTGTAATGACTGACAATTGAATAAACTGACAAATATACATAAACAGAATTTATTAATTTCGAATTCCTTTAATTGCTATTACTTTATACTGAAGACTTCCGCAATGGCGGATATTGACAACAGCATTGAAGAGCTGATGGGAATCGATGAATGCTACTGTACAAAAATATCAGAACAGCTGTTCAATGCTGTTGTCAATATCCGCCATTGCGGAAGTCTTCAGTATAAAGTAATAGCAATTAAAGGAATTCGAAATTAATAAATTCTGTTTAGATTAAAATCTTCAAAAGCAAAAAAATACCAAAATATAAAAAATAAATGAAGAGCATCCTACTTCATCAGATGCTTTCGAACGATCGAACTTGAACACATTTTTCCAACAGATTTTTGTTTCATTTTAAAAATTATACTTATATTTATTAAATGTTCCATAAATAATATTTAAATGTTTTAATTCATCAAATATTTAATGTATAAAAGATTGTATTCATCAAAATGTATACAGAATACTTATTTGGAGGTATTTTATTATTATTTATGAGATCTTTTAACATGTATTTCATGTAAATGTTTCATCTTTCCATCGCTAGTATCTTAACTTGAATATGAACTTTCTGATTTTGATAAAACATAATTCAGAAATATCTTTCCTAAATTCACATGTATAATATAAATATGGTGCATCTTTTGAATCCCCTCAGAAACTTTATTTTTCGTAGTACTGAACAGCTCAGAGAAATATTTTTCAAATTCACATTTATAATATAAATATCAGATTATGAATATAAAAAGTTTCTGACGTGATTATTTTGTTGTAATAATTATATGACTGTAACCATATGTAATTTATCCTTTGTGATTGCACTGTGTTGTTTATGAAAGAAGAATCAATAAATTATCAATTGCGATTGAATCTTTTAAAATTCATTCAACAATCTCCTAAATAATGTCCATTGTCCATATAAATAATTGCATAGAATATACTAATATTTTGTGCTACCAGTTTAATAACTAGCTTTCTCTGTAATTGAAAATGTTAACCTCTAATTCAACTCAAACGATGAGAATTTTTTTGCTATTTTAAATCAATAAAAGCTTATTGAGATGATCTTGAAATTGTAGGTCATGTCACTTGAAAAAAATTTCCTCCTCATTGACAGTACTTATACTCAATATTTCTTGAAACCAATTTCGTCCTAATCTTTAAATTTTTCACCACTTCACGAATTAATTTTGTTTTTTGTAGATTATGTCTTGGAGACTTTAGTTAAGGAGTATAAGACATGTCAGATCAACAATTATACAATTTTATACACTAGTTACCATAATTACTATATCAATTAGTTGAGGTGAGGCTTAATTTTGATCTGAAAGGAACTTTTGTACACTATAAATTTAAATTTATTCAATAATTCGTAGTTAGATAGAACATATCATGCTCATAATAAATTGAATTCAGGAGATTTGATTTTCAAAGTCGATGATGTAAGAGGAAAACGTAAGAATTAAGAAAAGCATCATTTAATTTTCCATATTCTTTAAAGTGTTAGAATTGTAGGACTATGTTACAAGAGCTTACAGCTTAAGAGTAGATTTTGAGATCACTTAGTTGATTTGAAACTTTCTTGTTTTTAGTAAAGCATATACAGTAGCCTACGGTATAATATTAATTCTAAAAATGAAATATAGAAAAAGTGAAAACTTAAACTTTATAAATCGAGCGTTTTATTGAATTCCAAAAACAGGATTGTATGGTGAGATTAGGTGAGTGTCATGCTACAGAGTTACATGATATTTTGTGATCTGGAAAAAATTCTTAAAAATTTTTACTAGAGCAATTTCATGTTTATTGTGCATTTTAATAAAACGAACCACTTCCTATCGTTGAAAAACTTATTTTTCAATCAATGTCCGCTTTTATTCTTGAATATCATAATAAGTTACTGTAGTTGCAGACTTTCAACAAAAATTTTCTCTAGTTATTTGAACTACTAATATTTTCAGCTCATTTTGCATGAAAACTAACCAACGTTTTGGCTAAGCTTGTGCAGTATGGGAGATTCCTCCTGAAACACTGTGTGTAAATATTAAATTTAAGAGAAATGTAGAAACTTTTGATTTTCTGTCTCACAAAAAAGCTTCAATGGTTTCCTTATGCCTATTCCCACAGGTATTTAATATTAGTGAGGATGATGTGTCCTAGCTCTGCTACCACTCGGTGAAACTCAATTTAAAGTAAAATTGTATCCCTCTATACTATAGTACAGCTCGTGAGGTCCTTACAATGCCGGTGGGCAATACTCTATTACCAGAAATCAATGACATCATACAACACAATGTTCTCTCCACATGAATGAAGCTTAATATATTAATTTGGAAGGACCCCAAACAGGACTACCTATGGGGCTCTCACTTAGGCAGTTACATCTACACTATATCCAGAGATGTACTATTTGTAAATATATTGTTGTGATATGTAATTATGATGCTTGTAATGTATATAATACTTGCTGAATAGATATTATTATACATTATTATCTAATCAGATCCAATCTTTCTCCAGGTACAAGCAATGACGATATAGTACTACTTCCTATCAACTTTGGAACAAGAGAAAAGTGATAATTCGTGTGATTTATTTAGAATGTTTGGCAATGGGACTAGTGGTAGTTGATAATACTCACCAAGAGGTGCAACATGAATGACACTCTCAGTCTCGGAGTCAGTGTCCGGCCAGCCGGCAGGTCCCGAATAGTCAGACTCACTGCGCAGGTCATCCGATGTCTCTTCTAAGATTGTCTCCAAGAATATGTATGCCTGTTGCTGTGACACCGTATCTGCAACAACAATGGAATATTATCAATTTTTGAACCTTTAAGAAAATTACAGATCATGCAAACTCAATGAGTATGAATTTTTCTTTTGAAAGATTAATTTTTTTAAAATAATTGAATCCAGACAGAATATGAAACTCAATAAAGAATAACGTCCAGACAGAATATCAAAACTTAACCAAAAGATTAAAACCAATCAGAGTATGTACACTTAATCATTAGTCTTTCAAAAGATTATGTTTATTTTACATTATTTGAAATATCTATGTTACACTGCTGAATACAGTAGTCTACTCTCTGAGAAGATTTAATTTTATTATTTCAAATTATTCAAATAGGTAGTGAAAAATACATAAAGTATGAAAGCACATAAAGTGGGAATGTAACCCTTGAAGGATTAACTCTTTCAAATCATTATAAACAAACAGAATATGAAACCTCAATCTGTGCGAATTTTTCTTAAGGAAGATTAACTTAATGAGTAAAAATTTGTCTTTTATAAAAAATCCATTCTATCGAATCAATTGATCGGTTGAAAGCAAACAGAATACGAGAGCTCAATCTACAAGAATATGTATTTTAAAAGATTCATTCTTTTAAATCATTTAATTGGTTAAAAACAGAATATTATAAAACTCATGAAGTAAGAATTTGTCATTCGAAAGATTTTTTACTCAATTAAAGAATCCACTCAGGCTTATTTACGATGCGTCGTTGAAATAATAAGCTATTTGTCTAGCTAGAAACTATATAACTAGAAGATTTTCTAGTTGTAGAAAACTACAGACTAATTTATTTGTTCAGTAGGCACCATCCATTGTCAATAAATTGATTTATTCAAGGAAAATATTTTCGAAAGGTAAAATCCAGTTTTTTTATTACTGTCAGTTTTTAATGTACTCCCGATATACTTAAATCATAAACTGCCGTTCAATGAACAGTTACGGGTTTACGCATGGATAGGTAAGGTCAGGTTACCTATATCTGTAAGAAACCATGCTATTATAGCATAGCTGTGAGTAATGAGGCTACCTGCTACTTGCTTTTCATTATAATTATTTTCTATCGGCTTTATTAGCCACTAGCATTTTAACCGGTATCGACCGGGAATGCAGTTTGGAGTTTTTCTGGTAAATAACTTCTGGTAGTGGTCAAAAAATTACGAAAATGGTAAGGGTGAGTGAAATATCATAGTGTTTATACCAAACCGTCCACCTGTTTGAAAAGAGAAGTTCACAAAAAAAATTTCTTGCACTCATGAAGTGAATTTTTAGTGTTTTTTACAAGTAAACTACCTTTTTCGCAACTTTGCAGCCTTACCCACCAGCATAGTTTTGAGTTTAGTACTTTTGATTAATGTATTACAGGAGAAGCTCAATACACACTATAAGTAAGCTCGTATGACGCTGGGTAATTAGCAGAACTAATCTGGGTAATATTGATAGGAACTAATCTGTTGTTTTGGCTTGAGAAATATCGGCGTACCATCTATAATCACCATAGTGCGACGTATCATGTTATCAGCTGTTCTATGAGCTTCCTGCCTCTAAACATATTTTGAGACAATAATAGTGCCCATAAGTGAAATTGAACACTAATTCTGAAAAGAATATTACAAATCGAGTTTAGAGGAAGCTATTTACCAAATTCCGTGTTCCAAATCGTTGCAGTTTTTGTGAAATCCGTCAGACAAAAAACACACACAACTATTATTAAATAGATTACTCAGTGTACATAATTATGTAATAAAAGATAGATTTCATGTTTTATAGATGATTTCAAGAACGATTGTCTTCAACTAGTCGTATTTTACGAAATATGAAATCTACCTTTTGTAAAGTATCTCATATATTCTCTATTAGCAGCCAATCTTTCATGATAGATGAAACATATCTAAAAATATTTTCGAGTGTAATACTGGCCTGAAAATTACGCACCACTCAATAAACGTGATTCTCCACCAATATAAGTTGAAAGAAACATTTTCTATGCGTTGATGTTCCTTCCAACGATTGACTCAAAAATTTAAAATTCATCACTTCACCTACTAGAGACTAACTTAGTCATCAAGAGGCCTGCTGTATAAAAATTTACAACTACAAGAAGCCAAAACTTCTCAGGAACTAATTTTGTGAATTTTTAAGTAGCAAGCCCCTGGGAACGTATCCAGTGAACCTTTAATCTTCTTTTCTCCTAAAAATATTGTGCCATATTATTTTTTTGCCAGATAATGCCCACATGAGACTTGATACTTGTGCGTGGCTAATGGGTGAATAATGACACGGTGAAAACATCCGAGCATGAACCAAATTTGAGTTCGAGATCTCGAGGAACAGCAGCCAATCAGAGTCTCATCTAATCAAAGACAAGCGCCCCCAACTGTGCTACCTAGGTCGACAAAAATATTTTCTAAATAATCGTGATATTGTTCTGCCGCAGTTTCCTCAGGATACAGTACTTGCACAAAAACTCCAATTCTGAGACGATTTCCAGATACTGTATACCTAATAATTTTCAAATGAACAAAACAAAATTCGTTATCTTCACATCAAGGCCCCTGAAACTTGGTGCATCTCCTTATAAAAATTTGAGAAAATGGAAATTAGGATTTCCAAAATGCATCCTAAAACAAGTTCATTCAACACAAACACAATATTCGACAATGAATTTGATTGTACTTCTTGAGCTGGTTTGTTATTGGTTGGGTAGAAGTGAAAGCACTAGCATTGCTGCCAACGTTTTTCAGCAACGGTTATTCTCGACCTAAAACTGTAGGTTTACCATTTTCTAATGACAAACATTATTTTTAAATCTTTTCCCTAAATGAGTCTTGTAGAGGAGTTTTTGCAGAACATAAAATTATGACCTTGTCTTGCTTATACATTTATTACAATTTGATTGATGTGAAGAAGAATCTTTCCAACTTTGATAAAAACTCGACTGTACACTCTCATAATACAAGGCATAAAGATAACATAACCAGGCCTACAGTTAGATTGACTAAATCCTTAAAAAGTCATAAGTATCAACAAATTCTAATGTTTAATTTGCTGCCACATGATATCAAACAGCTACCTTTTAGGACATTTTGTAAACGTATTAGTGACTGGCTGAAAGTTAAAGCCTTCTACTCGGTTGAGGAGTACTTGGAAAATTTTAATGTTAGGCAATAAGATTTATTTTTACACTTTAACAAATTTGTTATATTTTGACAAACTACTGTATTATTCTTTTACAAATTGTTGTATTTAGACGAAGCCTATTGCTGTTTTGTAATTGTTTTACGGCTAATAAAGATTCTTGATTCTAGAAAACCAAACGATTCAAAAAATGCATCGATTTTTCATTTGATTAAATTATTTACAAGAATTTCAATATTATACTGAAAAATTAAATTAATAAGGCTAACTTTAAAGTGGTAATAGACACTCACATATTATATTTTAGCACCATCAAACACTACTGACATCGTCTCATAAAATGTGAGTGTTTACTTCCACTCTAAATTCAGTTTTATTCTGGTTTAATATCATTAATGATAACAAAAAAAGATCTACAAAAATTAATAAAATCTTTTTTTGTTGCAGATTATAATCGCACTGCTGTCTGCTCCTCTTGATGGAACTTTACTTGGATGAGAGATCTAAATGAGTCAAATCGATCATAATCTTAGCTTACACAAATATCAACTTTTTATAAAATCTAAAACTGACTGCAAGTCATTAAATTTACAACAAAAAGTTAATATTAACAACGCAGATCGTTATGGAGCAAGAAATCCACGAACTTAAACAAATAAAATTGAATACAATAGCAGTAGGTTAATTGCAAGGATAGAAGTTGATCTACTAACATTGGGTTAATTGGTACATTTTTTCTGAGAATGTTCTCTGTATTCAAGTACAGTAGCAGAGATGAGTAATGAAAGAGCCAAAATAATAATATCACATCCAATAATATATGCGGACATATCAATAATATTAAAGAAGATATAGAAAAATTACTAAGTGGATTACTATGGTTGATTGCAATTAAAAATATTTTTCCATCGTACCACACATTGAAAATAAGATAATACAGTATATTGTAGAGAAGTCTATAGTGAAAGACTTATTTTTCTTCAAATGTGTTCTCCAAAATACGGCTCTGATTTCCTTTCCATAGGATAAGAAGGCATCTGTAGATGATAAGATCAATGTCCAATATCACAAGAAGTTGATTTTCCAAATTGAAATAATAAACAGATTTTATTTGACTCATGTTGTAACATTATAACCTATTTACCTATACCTCTCTATGTAACTTACCTCTCAGTGTTATTCATCTTGAAATACAGTATCTGGCAAACTGCTATCATAGATCAACATTAAAAATTGTTTGAAGGTGTATGCTACTATCCAATTTCAGATTAGTGTATTGTATTTAAATTATAATACAATCTACATAACTTTAGGTATCTTTAATACATATTAACTCAATTAGCCAAGTTGAGAATAGCATGCTTACTTTACTAATGAGCACACTAAACAATTCTAATATGAATTCCTCATTACTTATTGATGGAATCATTCTTCAAGATTTGTTCAACCATATTATATTCAACTTACAATATTTTTCCACTATATTATACCCCTGAGTGTCTAATACGATTTTTTCTTGTTCATAAGTGTAAATTACTTATGAATGTAAATTAATGTGAATTACAATAATATTATAAGTAATGTAAATTACTTACTTATGTATGTCATTGTCATAGTTATTGAAGAGATTATCAGGTTCAATCCAGATTCTACAAAGGCAGCAGAAGCTACAGATGGGAAATTAAAGTATCGAACCTAGAGGTAGGCTTCTAATTATTTAATAGGCTGATACGATGAAAATCTGAAAATATTAAAGTCCGAGAAAATTGAAATATGGAGAAGGCATATAAATGATGCATAGCGCCATAGAAAATAAAAATTAATATAATACGAAATTTTGGTACATTTTCATAAAACTAAAAAATTTAACATAAGTGACTTCAACGTAGAAAAAAATATCGAGTAATTATTATATAGGAAATGTTTGAAGAATGTTGTATTGAGAAATCATTTAATTTTGGTACACAAATTGTTCACACTCTACAGGATTCATATTGTTCATCTGCTGGAGCTCTTTCATCTCAGTTTCTGAGAAAAGTGTAGCAAGTTTCAATTTGATCATTGCTTGTGTGGCTGGCTGAAATGTTTTGAAAGTTTCAGCATAACTTAAAAACAAATTGTCAATTCTGTCCAGCTGTGGTTGTTGGAATTTATTCAGTAAAGAATCTACAAGTTTTTCAACTCCTGGTAGAGATGTATCTGTATTACACCTGTCCCTAGATTCACTGTCTCTGTCGAGAATACTGCCCCTAGATACACATTGTAGTTTTCCTTTTCTCTTTGAAGCAGATCTTGATGACATTCTTTGGCAGGATTTATCATCTTCTTTCCTGGAAACAGGATTGACTTCGATTTTCAAAAATGACAGATGACGACTCCACGGCCAATTTTCCATCTTCTCATTTAACGCGCCCCTCTTGAACCTCACATACGAGTCACGTAAGTTCTTCCATTTTCCTTTCGCTGTATAACCTGAAATAAATTTTAATTATTTTATTATATTTTTCTATGAAAGTATCGACTTTCTATAAAGTGTATATATTATTTTATTAAATTAAAACATTCGTATAAGCAGTGGCATAGCCAGGATTAGATTTCGGGGGGGGCACAATGGGTTGTCTGGGGGATAAGAGGGTCAGGATTTTTTTATAAATTGATAGGTTTTATGTAAAAAGCTGGGAAATCGAATAAAACATGTTGGAAAACTGTAACTACCATGATTATTGACGTCTTCCAAAAAATAGCCTGCGTTTAAAATAACGCGATGTTTCAAGTTAGAAGTACGGTATTGAAGTTGTTAACTTGTTATGTTGCTTTTTTTGAACCAGCACTGACATTTTGAACCAGCACATCTTGAAGAAAATTCAATTCTGAAGATCAAGTTTCATGTAATATATGTCAGTAGCCTAAAACGCACCCAACCCAAAGTTCATGAAATCGGAATTTTTGTGATCATAACTCACTGATTTTACACGCTTGCATAGAACTTGCATTTATTTGTGTGTTGTCATTTATAAAATCCCGATTTCATGAACTTTGGGTGCGTTTAGGCTAGTGGGTTGTAGGGAATTAAAACTTCAAAACTAAATTTTCTACAAGATGAGTTTATTCAAAAATGTGATTTATCAATAATTTTATTAACAAAGTTAATCCACTTCAAACTTGAAAAATTTGTCTTATTTAATGTAATATCTAAATAATTGTCGTAGTTACAGTTTTCTAACATGTTTTATTTAATTTCGCAGCTTATTTTAAATCAAAATTATCCATTTGAGCACCTAACAAGTTTCTATAAGAGTAAATATTGAGGAAAAATTTGAAAAATGCATTAATCTGACTATAACTGTAGCTATATTCTATTACACAATCTGTGTATTCTGTTCGTTATAATACAACAATACAGACACAACCCTTTGGCTTTAATAAGTCCTTATCTATTGGTTATTTGAGAATTTTTTATATCTGAAATTTGGGGGGGCCTGGGCTCCATGGGCCGCCCCTGGCTACGCCACTGCTTATAAGGCCGTTGTTGTTCTTATAATCCTTATTATAAAGTGGCACATCGGGGTGGTTAATTACACCAGCCGGGTAAATAAGATTAGAAAATCAATTGATAAATAGTTGAGATTTCTAAACATGTGTATCCCTTTGTCTACTTTGACATTATTGATATCGGTCACTCACTCGGCAGATGTAATTTAGTATTAAGTTGTGTCGTGCGTTCACCACTGGAGTCGCTCCGCGTAATGACAATCTTAATCCATAGTGAATCCTGTACATATTTGTTCCATTGGAACAATAATTGAATTTTTTTCAATTTTTTTTTTAGTTGTCATCTTTAATAGAAGCTACAAAAGAAATGACATCACAAAATATGTAATTTTTAGAAAATGGGCATCCAATAAGTGTTTATTAATCAAATAAAAAGGTTCATTACAAAATGTTTAAAGTCGCACAAAAGATGACAATAAACAGCTGAAAAAAGTAAATTTTGGAAAAATAAATTTCTAATACAGCATTTCCAATGTTTTACATTGTTTGAAAACAACACACTTTCAACAAATTAGGTAGGTACCTTATTTTTGAAATAGTTGAATGAGTAAAATAAATCTATAAACCCGGGCTGAACAGAGACACTAATTGCAATAGAGCATAGAAAGCTGTCAACAAGCAATCTAGAAAAACTTGATTTTTTTTCAACTGTTTAGCCTACTATGTGAGGGTATGTCTCATGTGGATAACCTTATCCATTGCCACTATTGTGGATCTCGTGCTCAATACGGGCTTGACAACAGGATACAATAAAAATCTGAAAAAGTCCGAGAAAATTGAAATATGGAGAAGCATATAAATGATGCATGATTGCATAGCGCCATAGAAAATAAAAATTAATATAATACGAAATTTTAGTGCATTTTCATAAAACTAAAAAATTTAAAGTGACAATAAAGGGCGGAAAAGAGTTAATTTTGGAAAAAGCAATTCTAATCCAGCATTTCCAATCCATTGTTCCATTTGTTCAGGATAATTGATAGCCTTTTATAATACAAGACTTCCATTTGTATTGGAGGATTTATAAATTCAGCCTATTTAATGTGGAAGCTTATCAACTTATTTAAAAATTAAATTCTATTGAATAGAAAATGCGCAAATATTGCAAATGACAGTCTGACACAAATAATGCTAAAAAAGTATAGGCTAACTCTCTTATTACCCTCATTTTTTTTTTAAATTACAAAGGACATATGAAAAATCTGCAAAGGTGGGCCTGTAAGAAGATAAAATTACATATTGATTGAAAAATAATATTTTTCAAATTGCGCAAAAATAAAAATGAAACAGTAAATCACATTCAAGTTGTAAATTATATAGTATTATAAAACATATGTGACTGAATGAATCAAAATCAATAAAATTACATGAGTCTAAATAATAAATTAGACCATAGCTTATAAACTGGGATATCATGAAACATAAGACATTTTAATTAACTTTTCATGTGAAATTTAACGACTTGCAGTCAAATATTCATTAAGAATAAGTATAACTTACTTAATCTGTAGGCCGAGCGCTTTCGAATCTTTGAGATCCATCTTCAGAGGCGTGGGTTCCTAGATCATCATGTCAGTTTTTTGGTTAGAAGAGTTGTTTGGATAGCAAAAATCTTCAAAAAAGCCGGCCACACCATCTCATTCAGAACAAAAAACAAAATAAAAAATGCACTTACACTCAAAACCACACTGAACACAAACAAATACGATCTCCCAGGGATCTACAAACTGAACTGCTCTGATTGTAACAAATTCTACATAGGACAAACAGGCCGCACATTCAAACAAGGTTACAAGGAACATTTTCAAGCCCTGACATCAAAAGCTGAATCGAATTTCGCCGACCATTTCATTCAAACTGGACACACTTTCACTGACATCAGTACCAACCTAGACATTCTAAATATAAAATCTAAAGGACACGAACTCAACACATTGGAACAATTTGAAATATACAAACACACCACTTACAATAAACAAAACATTCTCAATGAACAACTAAATTTTAAATCACACAAACTTTTTGATCACATTTTACAAAAACCAAACAACTCTCCTAACCAAAAAACTGACATGATGATCTAGGAACCCACGCCTCTGAAGATGGATCTCAAAGATTCGAAAGCGCTCGGGCTACAGATTAAGTAAGTTATACTTATTCTAAATGAATATTTGACTGCAAGTCGTTAAATTTCACATGAAAAGTTAATATTAACAACGCAGTTCGTCATGGAACAAGAAATCCAGGAAGACATTTTAAATTCGATTCGTTCATAGAAGAATGCCAATAATTATTACCAACACTGGTAAGCGATAAATTTGAAAATTTTTAAATTTAAGCTTTTTCAGTAGACATAAATTAGAGAGTATTAATTGCCCTTGATACTAAAAAATATATAAGCTATAGGATAATTAAAAAAGAGGCAATACATTGTAGATACAGATAACGGGAGTATGTAATAAAAGTTATCGATGAATTTAATAAAAATAATAAGATTGATAACAAGTTGGATAAATTGATTTTTATCTTACAAGGATAATTGATAATACTGATATAGACTCAACTGATCAAGGATCGTAATAACAAGTTTGGATGAAGTAATCCGTACGGAACGGATACCGTAATCGGTAAAATCAGAAATAAAATTAAATTGCCTTGGACAAATATATAAATTTGCAACTGAAATTTCAAATATTGTAGATGACGGTAGGAGACTATAAAAAGTCTGTTATTAGTCTAAATAAAAATACATACTTACTTGGAATACCCATTTCAGCGGCTATCTCCTTCCATGCTTCAGTCTTCATCGCAACATTTTTATAATCTTTGTGATTAGAATCATACAAATATGGGTGTTCACGTACATTTGCAATAAGACATTCCATTTGTTCATGTGAGTTAACCATGGTAGAAGATAGACACAACACAAATCTACAAAAATAAATTTATCGCTTTTCGCAGCGACAAACCGCCACGTAATCGTTAATGCTAGCGACGACTGTCGACAGGTCAAGCACTGTTATCAAATATGGCTGAACGAAGTCGCGCGGGATCGCGTCGGTAGAAATCGCTTCCAGACACGACAAACGCTACAGATGGAGGCTTCAGCTCACTCTACTGGCAATGATTGACACTAGCATTTCACTGGTAGTCAGTTGCGCGCCATCTCTTGACACTTTAAACAACTACGCTCTGATTATGAAGTTCAGTTCAGCAGAGTGGTCGTGTCATTGGGAGGTGTGAAGTTTGAGTACAAGTTTAGTACGAGTAAGTTTAGTTAATTGTGGCACGCGACCGTGACTGCAGTAACTTTATATAATAAGGCTTCAAGTTAGTATTCTCATATTTTCAACGATAATTAATTTCAATACTTCAAGCAGGCTTTAGCTACATTTCTAAAGTAGTCGTTTAATAAACTTAGTAGTTGACACAATTTTACAAATTACATACAATAATCGGTGAGAAATTTTTTCATCGATAAATGTGTATGAGCTTTTCTTGATTGAGCGGCCGCCATCTTTGATTTCGTAATTGCGAGAAAGCGTACCAGGTGCCGAATCAACACCCGAGCGAAAATTAATTCCTAGGACACCTACTAACCATTCCAGCAAAAAATTCACCGAATTCGAAATTCCACAGAATCCCCTCAGATCCAGGACTAATTATTCATTTTAAAGCTTCATTATTTAGAGCTTCCTTTGCGACTATACGGCGCTTCTGTTTGTCTGCACTACTGAAAGTTTTCTTGAGTTCTGAGAGAAATGGAAATAAAAGGAAGAACCAAAATAAGAGAGAAATAGATAGTTGAAAAGAAGTGCAGTAATTGAGAAACGGAATTACGGCACGGCTGTTGGGTCGTGACTTTGGCAGTTCTAATGATAAAGTTGAAAAACGTGCGACTACGCGTTACAGATGTTTCGTCCCAAATAGAAATCTCAGCAGCAATAAGAAGATGTAACTCAAGGGAAAGAGAAACTTGGCGAAACGCATTGCATCCAATTTCATTACTCAATGAAAAATGGAACTTTCGAGCAGAGAAGCTGGTCTATTCTATTCCGCTAGCAAAGTACTCTAGCAATGGTTATTTTCTATGGACAATAGAGTATGGAAGTTTAGGATCTAATTTTCAATATATTTTATGTTACTTTTACCAGCGATCACATAAGTCTATCCGCAGTGGGGTTAAAATCTCAGAATATAGATATAATATATATTATAATTATAATGTTCATGTAGGATAAAGGAACCAGAAGCTGACACATCTTCATATTTTTTCCAATTATTAAGGCCATAGTTTTGAAATTCAAACAATTGAGAATTAAAATCTGGTATTTTGTGCAGAAACTGGTACGGTACCATTGAATCATGTGCTGGGCATCATATTTGACGTGGAAAAATACTTCAAGGATTAGCTGTCAGACAGCCTACAAGAATAGAAAATTCTTGGTGGAATTTTTTAGCAAATATCGAAGTAAGACTGTTTGAAAACCTCCATGTACTGTCAAAATAATCATTATTTGAAATTAACTAATTTTTTTACTTTTTCAAATTGTTTATTTATTTATTGTGACAAATTTACAATTAATGTGAAGGTGCAACAGACTCAAGTTCAAAACTGCTCCCTTCACTAATTTTTAATATGTTACATTGTCCAAATAATTGAGGTTAACACAGACTAAAAATGTAAGATTTGCTAAAAACCTTCACTCGAAAAAAAAAAACAAAATGAATCTTCTTACTCAACCACTATTAAATTAAAAGTTCACTTGAAACGAAACACTAAAAACAGTTAAAACTAGTTAATAATATTAAATTTTTATGAAAACTTTTGAGCCGAACAATAATATCTTGTTTACAATTTTTTTAGAATTTTTTCAAAGCAATGGGGGAATTTTTCTAAGTCCCCAATAACCCCCTCGTTACGCCTATGAGTCTATGAGATTCAGAGATTGCTGATCCATACTGAAATCTTTACAAATATATATACTCTGCATAATTAATGTGGTATTTTTAATTAGAATTGAAGGGGTGGAACAAACTATTTTTGGTGGGTTCCGAACCACCGGGTAAGTGATAATAAAGCTTATATCATCAAGTCATAATGAATAGTACAGTATGTAAAATAATAAATGTATTTGAAATTTGAATATTTGCAATATATTATAGAAGTGGAACGTGGCTCGACAGGATATAAAGAGACGAAATGTGATATTGGCCGACTGAATTAGCATAAAAAGAAAGCGTGAAATTGAGTGCATGCGAGAATGGCAAATATCTGTAGCAGAATGCACTCACTATAGACTACTATTCGTTTAGTCTACATTCGACACTGTGAAGTTGAGAGTGAGTGGCAGGTCAATGAAACACCTACATACATCTGCAGAACTTCCTCTATACCTATGTCTTTCATTTAATGATTCAATATTCAGATTCAACGTCACCTTCAATGAGAGACAATAATGAAAGCCGTAAATGTAATTACATATTACACTACAGTCAAACTGACATCATGCGAACTGTAACAAAGATCCACTGTTTGAATTATAATGAATCAAATTCTGACTCTCTCACCAAGTCCGTCAGTTGAATCTTTGAATCTTATCTATGCAATCGTAGAAGAGAATTCATTATGTTTATGAATTCATTGTGATTGGTAAGCTCTGTATCTCCATTTAATTAATTTTTTTTTGGGGGGGGGGGGAATAAAACATTTTGAGATTTTTGTAGAATGATAACATACTACCCATTACCCAACTTTATTCTGATGAAAGGATTCGTATCGAATCTACAAACGAAGCGATATATTTCAAACGTATCTTACCTTACCGTACCAATCTATTTAGAGTAAAATAAGATAATACTATTAGTACTGATAGTACAGTAGAGCCCCGATTATCCGCGGAATACAAGAAACATGATACGTAAAACTTTCAAAATATGTACAGTACAGCAGAAACCTGTGCTCTACTTCTAAGTCACTAAAATAAATAACAGTAAACAAAAAATATCTACTGTAATGTTAAAAAAAGTGTTCAGATAGGCCTTTCTAAAAAAATCAACCACTCGTTTCTGTTTCTTGCTTTGGAAACATATTTTCTTTATTATTTGCTTTATTTTGATGCACTCGCGGATAATTTACTCTAATCTAGTACTCTACTGTACTAGTATTTAAAGATTATTGATGTTCTGTGATTATTGACGATGCAGTATTCATTTTCAAGAATTAGATAATAATTAGCCTTTAATTTATATCTGGAAATCTTTAAATATCTACAGGTACGCATGTACAGATGCAGTAGCCTAACTTCCTTTTTTCAAAACTTGATAAAACCCATTGTATGAATCAGAATTTGTTATTAGTTTCTAATTATGTAGGCCCATACGGTACCTAAAGTTTTGTTTTACTAAATTTTAAAGATCAAATCAAGTAGGTGACGCCCCAATTCTCAATAACTGAATAACGGTTTTGAGGGAACACTTATTCCCAGAGCGCCTAATCGCAACTAGGGGTGGGCGACCGGCTTACCCGATTTGGCCCTTTCTGATTTTTAAAATCCTGTGCTACAGTATGTGAACCGTTGAAGAAGACCAACCTTGAAGAAAAATTGCCAACCAAATTCCTGCTCTGCTGGCAGGAGACGGCAATAAATTACCAGAAATCGGTTTGCTCAGTGCATGGCAGTGGCGTAGCCAGGATTAGATTTCGGGGGGGGGGGGGGGGGCTCACCAAGGGGGGGGGTGTGGGCAGTGGCTTAGCCAGGATCAAATTTCGGTGGGGGGGGCCGGGGTCTGGGGTATAGGAGGGTCCGGATTTTTTTTTAAATTTAGTGGTGTGAAAAGCTAATCTAGACAACTTGTTAGGCTCTAAAGTTCAAAAGAAAGTTTTGAAAAATTACTACCCAAGAACCTAGGTGGCCAGGTTTGAAATGATAAAGTTTGATATACCGATATCTGTGACTATTTTGATTCAAAACCCTTGAACTGGAACTAATCATATTAACTTTTGTACTGAATCTCAAAATTAATACTAATTATTAAAAGTTTCATATAATTTATGTCAGCCTAAAACGCACCCAACCCAAAGTTCATGAAATCGGAATTTTTTTTTATCATAACACTGATTTTACACGCTTGCATAGAACTTGCATTTATTTGTGTGTTTTCATTTATAAAATCTCGATTTTATGAACTTTGGGTGCGTTCAGGCTAGTGGGTTATACTGAATTTTAACTTCAAAACTAAATTTTCTACAAGATGAGTTTATTCAAAAAGGTGATTTATCAATAATTAACAAAGTTAATCCACTTCAAACTTGAAAATTGCATTCTATTTAATGTAATAAATAAATAATTATGGTAGTCACAGTTTTCTGACATGTTTTATTCGATTTCGTAGCTCATTTTAAATCAAAATTATCCATTTGAGCACCTAACAAGTTTCTATAAGAGTAAATATTGAGGAAAAATTTGAAAAATGCATTAATCTGACTATAACTGTAGCTATATTCCATTTCACAAACAGGGTTTCTGTAATCTATTCGTTATAATACAACAAAACAGATAGAACCCTTCGGCTTTAATAAGTCCTTATCTATTAGTTATTTGAGAATTTTTTATTTCTGAAATTTCGGGGGGTGCCCGGGCCCCATGGCCCCCCCCCCCTGGCTACGCCACTGGTGCATGGAGATTAGAGATGATATTTATCTGATTTGATCTTCAAACACAGTTAACAAAACTTTAGATATGTGCCTACATGATAAAAAACAAATGAAATATTTTTGACCCATACATTGGGTTTGTATTTTTTTTTTTTTTAGTTTTGTTTGGCTCGGGATTTTTTCAAGTTTGAATAAAGGAAGTTGTGCTGTTGCCTTCTGTATAATGTGCTTGTAGGCTTTACACTTTTGTAGTTTCATTTAATTGAAGAATTTTTCTTATCAAATCTAAGGACATGAGGAGTCCAAATGAGTATTAGACGTATGCGTCGGTAATGAGGTAAATGATTCACACATCGATGGTATGAATGGTGAACCTACAGTTTTAGGTGGATTCCAAACCATCGGGAATTGTATTATAGTGAAAATACGGCATACATATACGAGCCAGCTGAACTGTAACTACTATAATATTAGTAGTATACACTCAAAATAAAAATAAACAAGGGTAGGTTTGCAATTAAATAAAATACAGTATAAAAAGCCAATTGATAACTTTCTAGGCCTTCAAATTTCAGATTAAATCGTTTTTACACACATTAAAAAAAAATAGCAATCTTGAGTAATTTGGTTTTGCTGAGATTTTCAGCAGGGCTAAAAATTGCATAAAGCTGATGTCGATTAATCGATACAATATTTAGATTTGCAACAGCATTTGAAAACCAATCCTATTCATGTTTACTTGGTGAATAATAGACCTGTTACAAAAATTCTCACACAGGAAATGCCTTTACAAGAATTCTCTGCTTTCAATAATAGCACATTTTTGTTCATACAGGTGGTGATGGGCATTATTTCAAAACTTACACATGTTCAAATATTGGAGTACAGACTTATGCAAGTCTGACGTGCAATTTGAACAAATTATGTTATTTAGGAAGAAGACAGAAGCTTTGGCCAAGTTGTCTAAGCACGCGATCTTATAAGTGCACCCGTCTCTCAATTATTATTGTGAAGTGTTGCTTGCTTGCCTGCCAAATCCAGGTAACCAGCCATGACAGTAAAAGTTCGTTCTTTTCTTTTCCAGTGAGACCAGAACTATTTTGTCTCACGCATCATTTCTAAATAGGGACGTCGACCTTGCGGCATGGCATAATGGTACCTGTTGCATAATACTCAAACACAACATAGTACCTACCATAGACGAAGTATTCCAGCTTCCGAGCAAACAATGCAACCTTACAAATGTTATGGTATTTAATAATACCAATGAATACAGATACTATTATTAGTATCTGTATTCTATACTATACAGATAGTATCTGTATTCATTGATAATACTTATTTGAGAAAACAGAGTTACAGCAATCGGCAACTAATGGAAAACAGTAAAATTTATTGATTATCATTTTACTGCATGAAAACGGACAACGCTATTAAAACGGCATATTGAGATAGATGAAGAAGAAAAACACAAAATTAGAAAGAAGAAGAAGAAGAAGATGATGATGATGATGATGATGATGAAGAAGAAGAAGAAGAAGAATAAGAAGAAGAAGAAGTAGAAGAAAAGAAGAAGAAAAAGAAGAAGAAAGTGAAAGAGAAAATAGAAACAGAAAAACAGAGTGAGAAAGAATGGAATGCAATGACCACAGAAAAATTACAGGGCAGCCAACTGCAATGCTCGCTCGTAGGAGAACAGGGCCCACGAAGAATCAAGAAGACGAAGAAGAAGAATAACGTGGACATGGAAGTACTGACCTTGCATGACCTTGGAGATTCCACGTGTTCTCGCGGTCAACGGTTGGAAACAAGCTTCTTCTGAACATTATTTTGAAGAATATTGTAGTAGAACCCTCTTTCAAGGAACATAAATACGAACCCCCTATAATAGGTGCATTCACTGCTTAGTTTGATTTCTGTCTCCCCACTTCTATCAGCCTTGCCAACATCCACTTTTTCGAAAATATTAATGAGGTCATGACCAAATAAGGGAGAGAATGTTAACTTTTTGTTGTAAATTCAACGACTTGCAGTCATTTTTATATTATGAATATATAATTATAATTGTACAGACAGAATGTACTGATGTGAGTGAATACTGTATGAGTGAATACTGTATGAGTGAATACTGTATGTGTAAGTAATCCCACCAGCGGTCAAATACATTATTACATTATTCTTTTGCTGGTGGTGCCTCAACCAAAATTTTAGTTTTAGCGAATTTCTTCAAATTCAGCTATTACAGCAGGTCGTGATGTGCGACTTTCACCCGGGACCATGATGGAAATTTGTTTTGGAGCCCCCAGAGTACAAAAATCATAGTGGCACAAAATGTTATATATGTAGAGATATATATATATATATGTGTCTGATAGCACGATAACATTTGAAGGAGATGTCCGATTTCCACCAAATTTGGTATACACTTTCCTCTTGTGAATAGCTTGGACAAGTTCGTTAGCCAGGAAAATCCAAAAAGGTTAACCCCCTTTTCGGGGGTATTTTCCCGCCAAAATTAGGGGTTTTCAAGAAAAAAAGGGTTGTATTTGAAAATTTTAGTTCTATTGTTAGACTTTAAGATAGAGCTCATGGAGTCAAAAAATTTAAGGTATTGCACTGCCTTCTAGCTCAACAAATGTTCAAGATATCAAGAAAAAACCATTGTTGTCAAAAGCTGTATCTTGCCCTATGGAGTTAGTTATTTGGTGCTAAAAAAGTGTTTCAGGAAAAAACTTTAATCTTTTTTTTTCTTGAATGTTCCTTATGGTTTTTGAGGCGCTGAATCCGAATTTCAACTCATCCACCTCGAAAACCAGTGCGTTTTGAGAAAAGCAGCCATTTTCAAAATGGCGTCGAAAATTTTTTAATTTGTCAATTTCTGTGCAATATGAAAAAAGTGATTAGTTATCAGTATTTTTTGGTGATAAAAGCGAATATGGAGCTAGTTTTTTTTAATTTCAAATTATTTTAATTTCGTGGGGGGAGGGTTTGAGCGAATTTCTTGAAATGCAGATATTACAGTGGGTCGTGATGTGCTACTTCACCCTGGACCACGATGGAAACTTGTTTTGGGTTCCCTGGAGTAAATTAATATGTTCTACTATGCTCTTTTTTGTTTTTTATGCATGTGTATGAACGTAATAAGTGAGCTGTACTGGAACAACTCCCATTTCACAAAAAATCATAACTTTCAAATTATGAGCGTAAAACATCTACCCTCTCTAAGAATAATGATAACCAGCACAAAATAATTATACTCAAAAAACTAAAAGCATTTCACAATAACACTGATCTCAAAGGATAAATATAACAAGTGAGAATATTATTTATTTTTTCTTTAATAAGCTGTATAAATGAGATTAAAATCTCTGCTATCAGTGCAAACAAAATAGAAACATTCCTTTGAAAACTCTTCTAAATTAAAAGAGTTCTTATTAGCTTTAGGCATAGAAAAAAATTCAAACATAATCAATAATAAATTTAAATTAGTTCATCTCTTCTTAAATACAGAACATATCAAATTAACATGAATAAAATCTCCAAACAAAACAAATACATTGTTCAGCAAAACATAAGATCACAGAAAAATACAGAAATTCGCTAAGTTTTGCAGGTCCTGCGAAAGGAGTATTTTATTTCTGGTTAGTTAGGTTTCTTTTATTTCCTTTATGTTAATCTGTTGTAACCTTTAATTTATTGTGTTGTAATGTTGTGGCAATAAAGAATTAAATTATTTTTTTTTAATATTGAATATTTTATTGCCAAAATGAATATTACATATAAGCAGAAATATCTGCAACCTAGAATTAAAACATAAAAACAAATACAAGAATGTGTTTATAAATAATTAATTATAACTCATAATCAGAAATCATTGTATAAATCAATCAAGAAAATTATAACTAAGAGTAATTCGGCAGACACTAGCATAAGATAAACTTGTTCGCTAGTGCCGGTTGCATCAAGACAAAATAACTTATCAATAAATATAAAAAAGACAGCAAGATAGTGCTGGCCCATCTTCAATTGAACAGCATACAAAACAAAAAATACCAAACTCAACAAAAATCCATATCGTACTCAACAAAATCTAAATAAACTCCAATTTGAAAAAGAAAGCATCCCTTATCCAGTGGTTGACCAGAATTGAATCTCTATTATGAATTTTCGCTGCATTTTAGACATTACCTAGTCCGTAGACCATGCAACTACAGTAATCATAAATTAAATCATAATTGCTATCATAAATGAGATCATATTTAAAATAAAAAATAAAATTATTATACTAGCTTGTCAAATGCTTGTTTAGACTTAAACTTACTGTAACTGTACTCAACTGTATTAAAACTTACGATAAGTTCAGATCATCCAATCTCACTCACCTGAAACAAAGAAAAATCTATGAGAAACTGAAAAAAGTTTTAAACATTAATTATTAGATAAGTTGGAAAAGTTAAGATGGAAAAAAATTAAAAATAAATGTCTTCTGTGACCAGCTCAGAAAACTTGTGAGCAGCGATAATTAACTTGGCTCATGCTAATAATTTAAATTTATTTACCACGTTCATCGTAAAGTATTCTATGATAATTATGTAATTTATAATTTTATGTAATTTTGATTAACAATAAATAAATAAAGGGAAGTGATAGCCGCGAGGCGTAGCAGGTATCTGTTCAATCAGATAGGGATAAGCTGCGTTCTCGTAGGTCCTGTTTGTAACGGTGACCGATTAGATTGGCCAGCAAAAAAAGACACTGTTCTCTGCTGTCAAATCACTTCCCGGTGGTTCGGAACCCACCTAAAACTGTAAGTCCAACTCATCAATCACCATCATCCAGCTCATTACCCACGCACAGGTCTCAGACCTATGTGGGCTTCATCCTCAGAAAAAAAAAACATTTCAACAAAACCATAGGTAACTTTTTTTGGAGAATGAAGTCCACATAGGTCTGAGATCTGTGCGTGGGTAATGAATTGGATGATGGTGATTGATGAGTTGGACCTACAGTTTTAGGTGGGTTCCGAACCACCGGGAAGTGATTTTACAGCAGAGACAGTCTTTATTGCTGGTCAATCCAATCGGTCACCGTTACAAAGATGGCCCAGTAGTTTCGTAGCTCATCTCTGATTGAACAAGATACCTGCTAACGCTCACGGCTATCACTTCCCAACTAACTGGTAGATACGTTACAAATAGTAGAGAATGCAATAATTTTCTTTAAATCATTTTTTTTTCTTATAAAGCCCTAAACTATTTCTACAACTTACAACCTTCACACCATCCTCTACAATTCTACACCACAGACCATAACCACATATATTTAGTGGTATAAATTTATGAATATGAACTAATATTTTTTCACAAGTTAGTTCGAAGTTACTGACAATTGAACAAACTGACAAATTTACTTAAACAGAATTTATTAATTTCGAATTCCTTTAATTGCTATCAGTTTATACTGAAGACTTCCGCAATGGCGGATATTGACAACAGTATTTAATAGCAAATTCGATTCCCGGTGGTGACTGATATTTTTGTACAGTAGCATTCATCGATTTCCATCAGCTATGAAATACTGTTGTCAATATCCGCCATTGCGGAAGTCTTCAGTATAAACTGATAGCAATTAAAGGAATTCGAAATTAATAAATTCTGTTTAATATTTTTTATTTTAATTAGTTCTTACATCATAAACAAGACAATATTAGTAGGGTACTGTCCTTCAAAACGTTGTTCTAATGAAATAACACAGATTCAACGCACAAACTAAAATATCTTTTGGTAGAGAAATATTTATTGTAATACGATAATAAACATTTTAAACCAAGAGAAGAAATTTTACAGAAATATATAAACCGGTTTCCATTTTAAAAAAAACTTCTACAAAATAAAATCTAAAAACACCGTCAAATTTTCACTCAATTTCTTCCATCTTTCTTCCTCTATTCCAATGGAAAAAGAGAGCATTGAGAATAAAAAATAAAAATAAAAACAAGCAAGCGCCACTCGCTTAGTATTTTGTAGGATGTAGGTTATCTTTGCCTAAGTATTTCAATGTTAACAGCCTTTGGGTATAATTGTTCTAACACGGAAATTCGTGCAAATGTAGCACGAAGCCATCATCCAGGCTGCTATCTGCATAACCGGTATCTACAACTTTAAAAAAAGCCATGAGTCATAATGCATTCACGGGATTGACTTAGTATTGGATCCTGTTCAAATTGAAGATTTACTGGTTATAAACTATACGGTCATACACACAATATAATAACAGTAACCACTTAGTTAGAAATAGAACAAAAAGTCAGTTACTAAATATGGAAACTAGAGAATGATTAATAAGGAACAAAATAATCTAAGTTTAATTTGTAGTTAATGGAAACAGCCTTCTGAAACAGTGTTTTTAACAATGCTTTTGAAAATTTGATTTGACTTGTTAATTTGCTTAGTATAATTCTTTTGCTATTAAACTAAAATGGTTTATTACTTTTATTAATGATGTGTACTACTATAGCCTTCTTTAGTATCAAACAAAATATTGACTTGTATTCAAATAAAATTACTGTAATTTATATATCAGGAAGATCTTTCTGATTCAAATATAGCGAGAACTATAATTATCAAAAATCCTATTTTGATTGAAAATATATTCCAGAAGGTTTGAACACTGCAATTGCAACAAACTAATATCACAGAAATATTATTTACAATTTGTTGATTAATTTCAATGACTTTTCAGAGTTGAGGTTAGAATGAAAGCTCAATTTAATAAAATAATGTTGTTTTGCGATACATTAGTCAATCAATATTAGTAAATAGTCATTTATTGTGAACCAAAACTAAAGACAGCCAGAGGTCAATGGGTCCGAGTTCCAACTCAAAACGAGTTTTGCTAAATGTAAACTGGTAAAATTACTCTGGTACAAAATTTTTTTTGTACTAGTATTATCATTAGCCATGGTGGAATGATACATTCACCATGATCATTATTCATTAGCAAACTTGTTTATTGCTATGAGTAAAATATTATATTTCTTTTTTCACTTTTGCAAAAAATAAAACAGAATAAAATATTTTTTTATAAGCCTAACTTTTGAATTTTACAAGAAAAAAGCAAGAGAAGCACCACTTATCTTTATTTTGCCTAAAACTAGGTTCAAAATTGGAGAATTTGTTAATTTAGTAAAATTTCGATTGAATGATAAATGTATTGATGCCTTCAAACGAAGTATCGTTGCTCTTTAATCTCCTTTTCTAACTTATCTTCTTTCTCAACTCATCCTTTATATCCTGTTTTATTAAATCTATCTTTCACGTGCACCAGTCGTATCCCAGAGTTTAAATCCAACAAAAACAGATCAGGAATAGATCTGATAGTTTGCTGTCTGCTCTAAATAACTACTTCTTTTATCTGATTTATTATTATTGTTCATTTGCATTGTAGGTACAGTCTAGCCAGCGATCACATAAGACTTGGTCTTATGTGATCGCTGAGTCTAACAGACAGTCGACCAGTCTAATTTCAGATCAAGACTCACAACCCTCACCTGATTAGTTGTTAAACGTATTTTAACGTTGTTCATTTATTCAACTACTATATAAATACCGTTATTGACAGCACATTTGATCAAATTTTCTCACTTTCCTCCGATACTTCATTCGTTTTTTGAACGTGACTCATTTTGTATTCAAAAGGAAAATATCAAAGTTTTCTATTGAATCGTACAAATTTCACAAGACAAAGAATCAACAGCCATTGGTTTTATTTCAATTCTGTCGTTCTCCTTAATATTGCCATACGAATTTACTTCCTTAATATTCATTCATTTATAAACTAGTATCATAGATGAGGGAGTAAGATGGTTCGTCCATGCTAATACAGAAAATGAAGAAATGAACTATGCTAATATATAGGCGTTAAAACTGGACCTCACCACGTTCATCAACTATTTAATATATTTCTTTCATAATGATGACTCACATGGTCTATTGATAAGGTGACCAGACGTCCCGTTTTCAACAGAACAGTCCCGTTTTTTAGAGGCATGTCAATGTCGGGACATTATCCTTGTCGGGACACCCATTTATCCCGTTTTGGCAAAATTATTAACTAATATTCTACTTCATGAATAGGTTTTTAACATTAATTGATAATGATTAAATTATCTAAAAGCTCAACTTAAGTTCGAATTACAATTGAACCTTAGCTTCGGTCGTCTTCAGATGGTTAACCATCGACGGCATTAAAAACTTCGGTCTCGTTATAAGATGTGTAAGATGTGTGAGAATGATTACAAAAATATCTTTGTCTAGAGAAGAAACAAAGTTTTTTCCTATTTTCTGATCAATTTTCAAACCCCCCGTCGATGCGTCCAGTTCAGCGAACACATAAGACCAATTAGTTACTATTGGTTAGTTACCATAACCATTGGTCTTATGGGTTCGCTGGTCCAGTTGTCCCGTTTCAAAAATCTGGTCATGTTATCTGTTGAAGATAAAAAATGTCGCCACAATATATCAACACAAGACAACATTTATATAATGTTGTTTTACATAGATGATACATTTGTTCACAGCCATGAGCTTATTTAATAGACCATATTATTTTATTGTGAGTCATCACCATGAAACAAAGATATAATAACGTAGTATAAAATTAGCATTACTCATTTTCTAAATTATTTGATAAACTAATAGATATTCAGGAGGATCAGAGAGTTGAAATTGTCATTGAACGAACTTAGTGAGGTCTCATTTTCAATTCGACCGCTCAGCATTTCGTCTGTTAGTCTGTATGTATGCTACGCGATTACGGACAATCGCCTCGACCGATTGTCATGAAATTTTGCATTAATGTTTCTTATTTCCAGGCCGAGCGATGTATGTGAAGTATTTTTGTCAAAAAGTGCCCTCCCCCCCCCCCCCCCCAATCTCCTTTTTTAGGGGGCCCAATTTATCCCCGATTATTGGAGTGTCCGATTTGGGTGCGGATGGGGTTATATTAAAATTGAAATGATTTGAGAGGAGGTTTAATCTGTGACAAAAATTCGAAAAACCCAACGGGGGATGTTAGAGAGGGAGTTTAAAATCTTAATATTGAGATTTTTTCGATTTTTTTTGGTAGGAATTTCTGAGCTGAGTAGAATGGTACATACTCAACTTTTGATCAATTGAACATTTGGGATTGTGGGAGGGAAAAATTTACTTTCCAAAAATATGCATTTTGTGGAGAATTTCTGTTGATTGGAAGTTGAAGATAACTCAGAGAGAAGGTTGACACTGAACTACTCCTGACATATAGGAGGGGGGGGGGGGGTAGAAGGGGGGGGTTTGAGAAAATGATTTGAAAATTCAAATGTTGAGATAAATGGAAAATAATTGTTCTAGAGCTTTTGCACTTCCATTCAAAACATTTACAGAAATATCCCCTTTGAAGCTAGGGGCGGCAATATAAATTTCACTGGAAAATGGAGTGCAGAGTGAAAAAATTTTGAGCTTTTATGTTATTGGTTAATTTTTGCTTTTTATATTAATATTAAGAGCTGCTAAAAATGCATAGTAACCCTTTATTAGGTATAAGGGTTGATTTCTAGGGGGCGTCGAAAACTTTGGACTTGTCAAATGCTGATTGTTTTCAATTTCTATCGAATGAAAGATTAAGCAATCAATACATTATTATCTTACAATATTATATATTATATAATACAATATTACAGGGATTCCCAACAAAATTTTTCCAAGGATCCCCTCATCCGGTCGCTATAATGACAACGACCCCCACTAATTCTTAAACCTAAAGTTATAAATTTTCTCATCCCCCCCCCCCACTCTAGTAATTATCATGAGCTTAGCCGCTAAGCTAATGTAATACTAATACATGGTTGGTGCCTTGCCATATCACAGTACCAAGTACCTGAAAAGAGCGAAATTAAGAGTTTTCATTTGAAATTATTTTAGTTTTAGGAATAAAGTTGACATTTTGAGAAAAAATATGGATCTTGAAATTTTTATTCAATTTTGCCTTAATTATTATAATTGTTTAAAACACAAGAAAAATAAGTAAACAGTAATATTATAAAAGTCATTAATTTGTGGAAATGAAGAGTGCGTCCAGTTATAATTTTTGAAAATCTGTACCAATATATATTTTTATTGTAATTTCTAATTATATCTCGCGGACCACTTGTTGGGAACCACTGCAATATTATATACATATAATATTGAGTTGAAAGTGCTCTTGAACATTTTTTGAAAATTTCCCTTTTTTAAAGAGGAGTGTTGGGCGAGTGAGGTCTAGCCTTCTGTTCACAGAACTACTAGTTTTATTATCTCTTTGTTGGTGGGGAGACCCTCAACGGCCCACCTCGCCGTTCAAACATAAATATTATGATGACAAGGTAAACTGTTTTTACACATGATATTTTTTAAACGAAATTCTCCAAAATAAGGTTATGTTAAAATGAACCCACTGTTTGACAGTTTTATTTATGCCGCATATTAAGTGAGTCACTCATATCACCTGAAAAGGTGGGATTTAAATTTATGTTTCCATCAAGGAAAATATCGAACTCTATAAAGGCTTCACAAATCGCAGCTACAGGATGGGTGTTGGAAGCAGACAAGAAGCAATAGGAGCATGAAGGCATCCAGGCGAGGCAAGCCCATGATTGACGCCTGTAATTGAAGGCAAGGTAGGCAATACAACGCTAGACTGGAAACCGGCATCCATCGTAAGTAGGCTATATAGAAAATAAATGAATAAAAGCCAGTTCACAGCACAGCTAACTAACTGGCATTCAACTCCCCAAATGTACTTTCACTGCACACCTATTTCACTTTTACAATAGACATGCAAATGCGACTCTGGTCCCTGACTCTTTACGCTTTCTGGCCGGCCACGTCAACTTTTAATCAATAAAGGCTTTTGTGTTGATGATGACAATAATTATCTATGCACGGTTTCATTAATAACTATTATCAGATGCATTTAGATGCACAATGGGTCATAGCTGCTTGTTCCTAACCTAACTACAAGCATTCTTTCAAAACAGAAATTCTATATAGCCCTGTACTTCAAGCCAACAAATTAAGCGAAAATAAAGTTTGACCGCGATGGCAAACCAACTGCTAGCATCAGACTTGTAGACTAGGCAACATGGCACAGTTGGTGTCGTCAATTTGTGCATGGAGATTGGAGATTCTCTACAATAAGCTGCTGGTATGGTCCCATGTTTGGCAACACCGCAAATTGTTCCAACCACTAATTTGATGGCATGAAGTATAGACTGAACAGAAATGCTTTCATTAAAAACAAGTATGCAGCTATTTGTTAGGAATTAAGTTGTCTAGTTCAAAAAAATATATAAATACAGAATGTAAATAGATGGAAACGCATAATCTGATAATGAATGAATGTGTCAAATTTATTTAGATTCATCACAATGTAAATGCATTCAGAAACGAATTCATTAAAATCAAATCGGCAGCTATTTGTTAGGGATTAAGTCTAATTCAAAAATATTTAAGATACAGAATATACATAGATGAAAACGCATAATCTGATAATGAATGAATGAGTCAAATTTATTTAGATTCATCACAATGTAAATCCATGCCTGCCAGAAAAGTCTTGAGCAAGGTATGAGTTGCAAAAAATAGGAAACATAATAAAATATTACCGAAAACCAACATAAAAAGATGAAGAATGATAAGAGAAAAAGTGGTTCTCTCGAAGCGCTAAAAATTTGAAATTTGGTTCATTTGTTCAGCAGAAATCTTAGACGCGTGCTAAGAACGGGTTTTAAACTTCCCAAAAATACGCCCCAAATTGACATTTTCTAGCGTTTTAAGAAATACTCGGTCAAAAAATGTTGAAATTTGGTATAAATGTTAAGTTTTGGTTTGGATTTCGAAGCGGTACTGAGAAAGGTTTTCAAAATTTTCCCAAAATTAAGTTAGAGTTCAATGTTTTTCCCGTGTTTTCAAGAACTACTGGACCAAAAAAGTTGAAATTTTTTATAACCTATATGTTAATTTTTTGATTTAGAAGCGCACTAAGAAAGGGTTTTCTCTAAAATAAGACCGAGTTTAACGTTTTCCTAGCATTTTTTTAGCTCTTTCAAGAACTACTGGACAAAAAAGTTGAAATTTTGTATATGAATGTTTTGAATTTTAGAAGCGTAATAAGGTTTTTAATTTTTTTTCAAAGATACGAACGAGTTCAACGTTTGACCAGCGATTTATTAACGGTCTCAAAAGCCACAATGGCCGAGAAAGTTGAAAATTGGAAAACATGTTCAGTTTTGGACCTAGACATGTACTAAGAAAAGTTTTCTAATTTTCCCCAAAATACACCTAAATTTGGCGTTTTGTTAAATTTTTCCAACATTCTAATGTATTACGTGGCCTCGCGAGCCAGCTGGTTTTGTATATGGCCCCTTCAGGGCGGAGCCACCTGGCTATACCATACATATAAAATTATAAGGTTATTACTATGAGTAATACTTATTGCAGAGTTATTTTGTGGTCAATATAGGTGTACCTCAGAATATTCTCTTCCTCAAAAGATACTTTTTTGGAGGGAAATGGCGTTATTTATTAAAATGTACCTATAAATACCTACCAAATCGTAATAAAGGTAGTAATGAAGGTTCATATACAGTATACGGTAAACTGTATTGGGATGGGAACCGCCATTAGCGGTTTAGTCACTGTGTGATCCTATGTCACAGCGTACATGTTTGCGCATGGATGGGAGGCCTTAGAAACCAAACAAAGGCTTCATTAGCATCAGTAATCAATCTAGATTAGCACACCAATCTAGGTACATCATCAATTACCAAAAACTTTTAAGCTGAAATAATTGTTACACATGTTATAGGATACCGGATTCCCTCTTGAATACAGATGTCAACACTAACATGAATCATCAATGATTTTAGTAATGGGATGATTTCTTCGCCCTCATCTCAACCGCGATTTTATTGATAAGACTTAATCTCAAGTTTCGGACAACTATAAAATATAATGCAGAAGATGTACTATAAAATACAGTAGGTTAATAATTATATCCTAAAATAATTATCATTCTACCCAATTAATGGGTTCCACTTCGATAAAAATTTATGAAAGAAAATGAACTTAATCATCTATTCACCACAAGGAACCATTCAACAAACCACAAACCTAAAAAAATATAACCATGAAAAAGTGTTACAACGTCTTTCGGTAACAGAGTTTTTAATAATTGCACAAACCAATGACAATCATTTGAACGACAGAGTTATTCAACTATAAAACTTTCTAAATTTCTACAGAGTATCGGTCAAATAAGCATGCTAAAAGAACGTAACTTTGCAATAATATTAGAAAAAGAGATAAAGTGGTTGACGAGTTTGCAGAACTAAAACATGCAAAATAATGTGATAAAATGTAGAATATATTTTGAAATAATGAAGTATAGAATGTTGGGCTATTCAACGCAATAGCATGAATTGAAGTCAAACCCAACTGAATTAAACTTATATATTTCGTTACATATTTAGCTCTTACCTCACCCCCAAAGCAGAATGTTTTTGGTCTTTCTGCGACGGACCCAAAATATGTCAAAATCTTTCTGCAGGAATTAACATTTTCTCACGGATTATTTGACGTTTTCCGCATAGTTAAAAGCAATTTTATTACAAACCATATAAAGTTAATTTATTTATAATTTTATTCAAATTTTCTTTCAATATTTATAGTAAAAATAAATTATTCAAGTTTAGTATGGATGGTTGGTTGATTGCTAAACTTAAATTCACGATCTAGTTTAATAAGCAATATTCGAGTGCATTTTTACATAGAAGCTGCAGAGCTATACACTGCACACGACTCACCGAGTGTATTCCAGCATATTTATTATTCGTTTTTGTGCAATAAAATTGTTACTGCAAGCTATCATTACAGTGATAGTTTTATTTTAAATTTTTTTTTTGTAAAATACAAAATTCCATTTCTGGGTGCTACAGCTTAGTTTTACACCGCTTGGCCGATCTTTCTGCAGGCCTCCTTCTCGTTCTGCGACAATGTCGCATCGTCGCCCGTTGTTCTGTTTTGGGGTACATCACTACTATACTTTCCAGGGTTTTTAACAAAATTTATTTGATTACAAGACTACATGCTAGTTCTGAACAGGATAAATTGAAAAGTTGAAGGGAAACATATTTGTATGTGATAATAATTCATTGTTTTTCTTCTAACTCTAGATAAATTTAATTTTATATCTCTGTATCATTATTACATAGTATGTTCACCGCAATTTCCTCTATAAAAAATTCCAAGGTACTTAATAACAATAAATTTTATCCATTAAACTCATTCGTTCAATTAATTAACTAAAAAATTAATGAATGAATTTTAATCTATTTTAAAAATCTCATTAGTTATAACAAAGGGCAAGTCTAGGGGGGGGGGGTGGTAATGGGGCGTGTGTAGGGGGTATCCCCTCGAAATTCTAAACCGACACTAAAAAACACGTTATTGTATCATTTATGGGGATGAAGACCTTTTTTAAGGTGACATCTCTCGCGAATTTTTTTTCTTAACTGATATCCCAAAAAATGTCTGGATTCGCCCCTGGTTACAACACAAACTGCTATTGTGTCACAAGTTTCAATTAGAGCATTTGAAAGCGTCATTTTCATGAAAGCAGTCTACAAAGTTTAAAGTGCTTCAGGTGACGAAAATCAAACAGCTTTGTTTACAAAAACAACGTATGATATGAGTTGAAATCTAAATGGCAACTTTTGGCATTTGACACAGAAATTCCGGGAGACCCAATGCAGGTAAAATCTGAAGCAGAAGTCAAGGAGGTAGCTGAATTCGAAGCGAGGGGAGGGAATGCAGAAGTCGGTCACGAAAGCAGATAGGGTAGGCAGAATAGAGGCATTCAAAGGAATGCTGTGGACCTTGAGTCTTTCTCTCCTTTATTATCGGGTCGAGCTGCTCAGAATCACTACACTATCACAAATAAACCCAGGAACCGAAAGAACCAGCCTGAACAGCACCCACAACCAACTACGGAGCATGCACACGTATGTAGACACTGTAGAAAATAGACACAAGAGTCAGACCAGGATATAAGTTGCCATGCTACGGTACAAGGCAAAGAACGCGCCTTGTACTAGCACCGTTCTCTCATAATAAAAGCCATTCATGAACCGATTATTTAAGTATCTACTCAATGGCCTTTCAAATATCACTCTCAGCAACAGGTAAGCTAATGCACTGAAAAAGATATTCAACGATTTTTTGCATATGAGCATAATTTTTAGCTATGAATTTTTAGAATGTGGTGTACATAGCAGAAGAAATATCACGGTCAAAATATCTGTAGTATCGGAGTAGCACTACATAACTCATTATTTTTCATGTATGAATAAAATATCAAAATAAAATTTAATGGTCAGTGTCTTGAGAATTTGAGTAGCAATGAATTATTTATTATTTATGGAGGAATAAAATTTCAAATTAAGAAATAGTTGACTAGAGTACATCCAACTCCCAAAAAAACACAACACAGCATTGATAACTAAATATTAGGAAGCGAACTTTGAAAAATTCAAAGAACAGCTTTTATTAGAAATGCTACCTAATATTAAGTGATGAATAAACCAGATAAAGCTTACAATAACTAACTTACTGTCTATTAGTTGAAATTTGAAACCAAGTTCAAATTTTATAAATAAATGTTCCTACTGCTCCAAAATACGAAAAATGAAAATTAGGAACGGCTTAATTTTCGTCATACTGCTACAATATCAACAGTTTACCACATATGGATTTGAGTCAGTAATCTCTAACAATGGTATTGCTACCAGGCTGCGACATAGGAGAATTTGCAAAACGATCTCAAAGAATATATTGATTTTCTCGATAAATATCGATTCAAAAACGAAAAAGAAAATGCAATAAACATTAAAACACCTTTTTAGACTCTGTTTCGTTTTTGTATCGATATTTATCCAGCAAATCAATAAATTCTAGGTGATTGCTAAACAAATTCTCCCATGTTATACTATTCATTGGCTTTCTAATTTCTATTTTGATATAATTCTAGGTGATTGCTAAACAAATTCTCCCATGTTATACTATTCATTGGCTTTCTAATTTCTATTTTGATATAAAATTTGTCTTCCCAATTCATTTTTTATATAAGTAGTTTTTTTTAAAGAATAATATGACGAAAAATATCGTACTTCAGATCGTCCCGGAACATGTTTAGCGCACTCGCATGAAATCCCGCACGCTCGCCTGGTAATCAATAATTTCCCGGATTTCTTATACACTATTCATGTTCTATCAAAATTTTTCTTTTATTTTAAGGAAGTTGTGTGATTTTTTCAAGATTCAAGGGAACAATAAAGCAGCTTAACATGAATTCAAGACCTATGAATCAGGTGAAATTTAAATCTGTGATGTTTTCCATGACGAAATATTTGATAAATAATTTGATGTTTAAACTGACAAAGTATTTCTAATTGATTATGATTTTAGTGAATAAAAATCATATTCAACTAGAAATGCAGTCAGTTTTAATATTACATTATATTTAAATAATTTGATTTGTGATTTTATATTAATACGTTACTGAACACTTAAAAACAGTTACGATTTCATAGTAACTGAATGCGGCTCCTTATTTTGAAAAAGGTAAAAGCTATGTAAAGATAGCATTTTATCAATTTGATTTTATAGTGGAGTATAAAAAATACGTAGCTGCCCTATAAAAAAAGAGCTAGAAGTTTTATCTGTAATTTCTGGATAATTTGACAAACAACTTGGAATTTTATTATAAACTGATGAATTTTCCATTTCCTAGAGAGTTGAGTGATGGTAAATTACATTCATTTTACAGCTTTTTCTAACAATTATGAAAGCCATATACTAAAAAGCTGAAGTATCAACGCAGTATTAAATAATTAATCAATTATGGTTTTATTATACTACTCAAAAGTGTATTTGCAACATCTTTTGTACAATAAAACCTGACGTTTTTCTAGTTCTAGAAAGCTTTGATAATGATGGCAGTGATTGAAATGGCAATTTGAGGCTGTTACAATCACTAAACCAAAAATAATATTGTAACTAAAACTAGGAAAATTTCTGTTGTTATGAAAAGATGATAACAATATTTTAGAAAACAATAGTAATATTTATCATGGTAAATGTGGAATTTTCATATGACAATTATTGGTAACGTACAGCGAAACTGTTCAAACATCTTTCTGAAAATTTACTATTTTTGTTAAATATAACGAAGACTTTAGAAGTTTAGATGGATAAAAACTTATTGAGTGCAATAAGGCATTAATGAGCATTGTGCACATAAAAATCAACCAACAAATTCATTTAAATCATTCAACAATAATCATTTCTGATAAAATGTCTGGTACGTTCAAAGCCCAAAAAGAATTCAGATTTGGAAAATTATAAAAAAATATCTAAGCAATCCTTAATCCTACAACCTGCTAGCTAATCGGGCTAATCCTTTCAACTGTTTTCATGAAAAATCAAAATCTTTTAATATGTGCATTATTAAAGAAAATTTAGAAAATTTTCTGACCTGGAGCCTGATGCATAACAATTTATGAATTTTACTAAAAGGCTTACTTGCAATTCTAGTTTATGAAAAATGTAAGGTTTCACTTTTAGATTGGAACAGTATTTTGTAAATTTTTATACTCCTCAAATACCTCAACTAACCCAAATATTTCTGTACTAGTCTGTAATGTATTTATCTTTTAAAGAAACTGTGGTGAAGCCTATCAAAATAACTAAGATAACTACTAAACTTCAAAGAAAAAACTACAGCTTTTCTCAATAGATTTAGAAAATACAATAGCAAGTTAGAAATCAAAATTTACAAAATGCCAAACGATTCCAATAATGACAATTTCTCAATAGATTTACAAAATGGAAAAAAATAGAATAAAAAACTGAAAATGATTCCAATAATGGCATTTTTGGACTAGTTGTTTCATCTGTGGGTTGATAATTATAACAAAGTGTATAACGAGAAGAAGTTTTCACTCTAATAACCTATCAAATTATTACTATGATATTTTTACATTAAAAAACCATAGAGTTTTCACTCTAATAACCTATCAAATTATTTCTATGATATTTTTACATTAAAAAAACATAAATTACCATTAATTCAACTCACTTCTTACAAAGACAACACATTAAGAAAATAAATATAGATTATTTAACAAAAAAACACGAGTCCAAGAAAATGTATGATCCCGCTCCCAACAATTTCTTTTATTTCAGAGCCCTAATTATTTAAACGGAAGAAAAATAATAATTGTATTCTGGTATTCAACGGTTACAAGCAACAACACATTGCATTGATCTACAGTATGAATGTATAGTACAAATCAAATAATATTTTTGGTAGCTGCAAGAATGCTACGCAATTGGGACACTGCATAACGGATGACCGAATGACAATAAAACTTCTTTGATCAGTGGAGGAGATGACGCAACAGAATCCAATGCAATAGATGAGGCACGTCATTACCATAGATTAGATGTACTGTACATAGAAGAAAAATACGAAGAATAGGTTAGAACAAGTACAGTACCGTAAGAAAAGGTATTGAGTCGAGGGTAATGACTGTCAGAAAACAAGTTTGGACAGCAGAATAGTAATGTAATCCGGTCGGCCAGATGGTGCTATAAAACGGCCGTAAAATCTTGATTAAGTGCTTGACCTAATGAAGAATTTGTTTCAATTTCAAATTGAGTAGCTATGGATTTCAATAAATACAAGGCGTATTCAAAAAGTAAGGGCCGTTTGGTCTCAGGAAAAAATCTAGTCATAAGAAAACAATTGTATTGGCACATTTAGTTAGCTACAAACCTACTACACTTCTCTACATAATCGCCGTTCACTTCTAAGCATTTTTCGTACCGCTGCACCAGCTTCTTTAACCACGCTGCATAGAAGCTCGCCGCCTGAGAGTTGAGCCAGTTGTCAACGACGTTCTTGAGTACCTCTTCGGTTTCAAAACGTTGTCCACCGAGCCACCATTTCAAGTGAAGAAGAGGAAGTAGTCGCTAGGTACAAGGTGGGTCTGGGTGGTCAAAAAGTTCCCAACGAAAGTCTTGAATTTTCTCCTTGGTTGTGGCTGTGGCAGTAGTATGAGGTACGTGTGAGGTAGTGTGATCGTACGCCTCAGTTTATTGAGCACTAGCAGCTACCCGTCCTTCGTACGGATTATGTTTAGAAATACGACTAAATATGTTTCGCCTTTTTTGATAGCAACGATCATGAAGTTGTTAGCAGCTTAGTAAACAACTTAGGACGTAAACAATTCAGTGACAGTTATCAGAGAGAATATTTGAGAACAGCTGATTGATTTATCATCATAAATTACGTGATTTGTTGTAGTTCTTATGTGGTAATAATAGTGCTACCTGGCGAATTCCCAAGAGCCTAGCACAAACCGCACCTTCCTAAAATGTTAATTTTTGTTTTGATAACAGCTGATTGATATATCATGATAAATTACGTGATTTGTTCTTATTCTTATGTGGTAATAAAACTTGGAAAAAAGTATCCAAAATAGCACAATATTTGGTTTTTAAACGTTTATTATTCTGTTAAAAAAAATGTTAATTTAATTTTTTATAGCTAAAGACATTGTCAAAAAGGTTTTCTATACTGATAAATAACTTTAATCCCGATCGATGCTCTCCTTTTTCAGGAGAAGGCCGCGTAAAATTTATCCAAAATCGCACAGTACTTGGTTTTTAAACGTTTATTACTCTGTTAAAAAAAAGTTAATTTAGTTTTTTATAGCTAAAGACATTGTCAATAATGTTTTCAATACTGTTCAATAACAATAACTAAAATCCCGATCGATGCTCTCGTTTTTGAGGAGAAGGCCGCGTAAAATGCCTTTGGGGCCGTGACAGACAGACAGACAGAAAGTGAGATAAAACTATTTTCGGCTTATTTGATGTATAAAACGTAAAAATAACCTAAAAATATATAATTATGATAAATGTACAGACAAAACTCTAATTTTATTTATATAGATTTCGAAATACACGTCAGCTGTAATTATTGTTGTCCCACATTTCATAAAATCCACCAATAGAATTGTATCACAAAACGCACTTCACAGCTGGCGGGATGAACGAAATTCACGGACATTCTTGTTTGCATTCACGGACAAGCAGACGACTTCTAAATAAAAAATGCTGCTGTAGTTTCGCAATGAGTCAGTAGATGGTGCTGCATGAGTGAAACTGTACTATGAAGCGCCAATATTTAATATTAGCAAACGGCCCTTACTTTTTGAATATGCCTTGTAGCTTATAGCCTTTTTTCTCGTTCATTGATATTTACTTAAGCTTTAGCATCTCTTCCTGAAGTTCTATTGTAATTTTCCTGTTGCAGTGTTAGGTCAGTAGATAGAATTATCATAGATACATACATAGAATTAGGTAATTCTATTTATATTGGATAAATAACTGATTCTATGCTCTGTGGTCAGTATGCTCCCGTAAAAATTACAAATACACCACGGCAGGAGCACGATAATAAAAGGAAACTTAAAAAATATCGCAATCTTGTCCGTGAATGCAAGATGTTAAAAGCTTTATTATCGCTTACCCGGCGGTTCGGAACCCACCTAAAATAGTAAGTCCACCATGTTTCCCATACTTGGCTCAAAGGGCAAGATGGAACTCCTCACCAATAAAAGCCATACGCTTATTAGCCTATTATTATTAATAATAATAATGGAAAGAGAAGACTTTACTGTCCAACAAAATACCTTAGAGCCTTATTAGACAGAGCCACTGAAGACGCGGTCACGTGCCACAAATTAAGGCTAAATTACACCAGCCGACCGCGTGACCGAGCTCAAAAATGACAAATAACATGGAGGCATACACTTTTTTAAAGCCATCAGCTGATTCAATCAAATTTACCTGGCTGGTGTAATTTAGCCTGAGATTATGACGCGCAACCGCGACTGCAGTGGCTCTGTATAATAAGGCTCTTAGGAATAGTATGGAGTTTGGACTGACATTATGACAGGAATAAGATTGATTAGGAACGAAAAAACAACATTGGAATGAATATGTGGTGTGTGCAATGCAGTATTAGGAAAGGAAAGCTATTGAATGTCAGAATAATGACAAAGGGCAGGACGAAATGCAAGACAATAGAATAAGAAGCAAACAGAAGGCATGGAAAGTGATGATAAAGATAGAAATTATTATTATATTTCTTCTGGTCTTTGCCCAACAAGATTCAGAAACTTTATTGATTACAACTACTAACATTCTATCTTGAACAAAATTGGAATCTGTTAACATGAAAAAGAAAATATTGTACAAGCCTACGACGGTACAATGCAGCACAACACAGAATGCTTTGAATAGGACAAAAGAAGGTGTTTCCTGATCTGCATCCTATAACAATATTCCATTCACGTCCTAATTATACAAGGATGCGTCCAACACCGCCGCATTACGTCACGTTCACACAATATTAGTTAGTATTCCGTGTGAAATGGGCGCACATACTCACATCACACACACAAACACACTGCTTCATGTTCGACACATATACAGAGCCTCAATAGTTAGTTGTTTATGTAGATGTAGGCTAGGCATGTCTGTGGATCTGTAGATAAAGGTATTAGATAATAGAAGTCTAGAGAGCTACGTTTTAATTCCAAAGCCCTGTCACACAATTGCCTAGTTCCCTAGTAGATGTGTGAACAGTGGACTTCACCCCCAAGATTAAGGGTGCTTGCACAGAGGAACTAAACATACACTTACTCGATGTACTCAATGATAATCATCATCGCAAAATTAAACATAATCATTACACCTAACCCTTGTTTCAATTTGCGTAGGCTACTTCATTTATGTTTTCAACAAAAGTCACCAAGGCTGCGTTCCTATTTTCATCCAACTTGTACTTAAGTTGTTCAATACAGCTGATTGCTCAAATCAGATAAGATTTTACATGTCTGATGAATGAATTTATAAATTAAATTAGTATATAATTATCATGTACTTAGTAATTACTTGAATTGGAATATTAGAAATGATTTGCTTCTCTCGAACAAAGATGTTATTCTTATGAAGGCTCAACCAGATGAATAAGAAGGCCCGAGGGTTATCTTGAAATCTTATTTCAATTCCATACGATGGAGAAGCTCATTTTAAAAATCATTTGCTTCCTATAGAAGGCCTGAATGCCTTTCCTTTTTTCCTTTCAAATATCCTTTAAATGCAAGCAAATTTTGAAAATCCATACGAATACATCGCTGAGCATTGCTTGAAGGAAGACTCATGCAAAATGTCATACAATTTGGTCCACACGTTTAGCCGAAAATGTGTTACAGACAGACAAATGCGGGCCGCTTAGCGCAGTTGGTTGGAGCGTCGCAACTTCAGCTTGCTGTCGTTTCAGCGGTCGTGGGTTCAAATCCCGCTCCTCCGTCTGCCATCTATATGTGTTATCATTCACCTCATTGCCCACGCACAAGTCTCGGACCCATGTGGGCATCATCAGCAAAAAAAAATTCAAAACGGTAGATTTAAAACGGAGACCTCTCTTTGTTCGGTCAATTAAAAGTTCTGATTTCTAGTATGAGACCTAGAAATTTGGCTTCTGTAGAGTTTGATGAAATTTGTCTGTGGTCTGTACGGGGTCATTTAATGTGAAAATTGAGTTTTTATTGATTCACCTATTTGTGTACGGTATTGTTAGTCCTTTTTGTTAAAGTCCGCTTTTTGTTCTCATCCTCAGACACTCTATTTCCATTGATACTGATCTTATTTTGCTTTTTTCCATCAATTATCCTTCTTTTCTTTCTTTGAATTGATTAGCAATCTCACTTTCAATCTATAGTCCAGTATAATATTTATCAAATGTTTTTTTCTCTCTTCCTCAATTAATTCGATTAATTTTTGAGTAGTAGAATCTTAATAGTTCTTGATTATTTTAGTTTATTTTTTCCATAGTGTGGTATTCTATTTTATTTTTTGTTTTCATATTGTCTTATAGTAGTAATATTGTAGTTGTAGTTTATCTCTCTTTTTATCTAGTATTGGAGTTGTAGTTGTAGAATGTATTATGATAGTGTATTTTTCTGCACCACATTGTAATTTTGATTTATTGTAATTGTATTAAGGAAGCAAATAATGGGAGTAACTCCCGTATGCTTCCATGTTTATTATGAAATAAATAAATATGAGAGTAGGCCTACTGAATAAGACTTAGAACAGCCTAGTTTCTTTTTAAATCAAATATTAATTTTGAATAAATGTGGTTGTAAAAATTTCAAGTCTTATTCATTCTGAATATCTACCACATTATTATCACCAATACTATGTGAGTTTTGGTTTTTGCGAAATTTTTGTTGGGGCCTAATTTCGAATTTCCTTCTAATTACTGTATATTTTATATATTATTTAAAATTGATTAATTGTAACATTTCTAACTTGTGATTTTAAATAGTTGCACAGGTGTAACTGCATGTTGGAAGAAGAATGACGAATGATAAAATGATAGATGTAAAATGAAAACTATAGATTTGTAAGAAAACATTGTTGAGTGTGATTTTTTTACATTCTATTAATAATTAATTTCAACAACAACAACAATAATAATAAACAATAATAACAATAACAACAGCAACAATAATAATAAGGAAATAATTCGACGCTGAATTTCAAACATTGTTGTCTACTGTGTATCTACATACATGAACGAATAAATAGGCCTAGTTAGTTGTATTCAGTATGAGTGCGAAGTTCAATCAAGAGAGATTAGAATGGAATTAGAATAGTCTGGATACGCCTACGTAGGTTAGCCTTTCCCATACCTTCCAATCGAGTGAATTAACTGAATAATATCAATTTTTCCATGGCATAAAGCACATCCTGAACAAAGGTGGATAATTATTGCTCGGCGAGGGTTAAAATCAGCATTGGTCTTATGTGTTCGCTGGTTAAAATAGAGATGATGTAATGGGCTACTATTGCTATGACTTCATATAGTTCTCCAACAAGTCCACCAACTCACTCTACATAAAGTTTGAATAGAAATTGAAAACAATAGATGACTAATTTTATATTAGAGGAAGCTAAAGAAATATAAAAGTGCAGTTTTGGAACAATTTATGTTCTTCTTTGATTCAAATAATAAATTAAGGTAAGTATAGAATCACCATGTTATGAAAAGGTATTCATCGTCTTTGAATATAATATAATAGTTTTAATAAAACCATATTTATATAATTGATGTTATTAGGCAGCCATAATACGGCCAACACCCACTAGATGGTTTTCAGCTTCAAATCAAATTTATTAAAAAAAGTGCTGATAAAATCCTTATAGAAGGATGTAATGAAAGTTTTGGGGTTTAAATGACAAAATATAATTATTACCACCTATTACAAATTGCTTTTATGTATTGTATGCTATGACTGAATCATTGTCTTTAATAATAACTGAATCACTTCTAATGAATCAGTGGTGATTGTGAAACCGGAAACCTACCAGTATGTTAATTATTTGAATCATGGAAAAACATAAATTAGTCCAAAACTGCACTTTTATATTTCTTTAGCTAGTCGCCTTCACATTAGGCGACTCAGCAGCGCTGCTAATAAAATCGCGCCAAAATTTAGTATTTTGGGCAGTTGGATCATTGACATACATAATTGATATGACGTAGAAAATAGTATTGTTTAATACTACTTACAATGATAAGTGAGAAGTTAAGAAAAATAAAGAGTCAGAACTATTGTGTGTGGAAGCTTATCTCATCGTTATATTATTAGAAAATTACTGAAAAAACAGGCAGTCTGCAATCAAGCGCCGAAGAAGTGCGACATAGTTCGAAACGCGTCCGCCGTGACTCAAAAAAGGTTAGTTCTGCACAGCAAGTTTATACATATGAATAGCATTATATTATGTTGTCCGCATTTGAAGTTATCAATAAAATTTACAATATTCTACATATTTATATAATTATATTAATTTCCCTTGCAGTTAGATGACTAGCTATAAGTCATCATTCAGTAGAATTTAGAATAGGATGCAGCTCCACTACTATCAATTAGACTAGTTAGCTGATGAAAAATATTTCAAGATTCTGCACAATCATTGAGGACAAAATAAAAGTTTACTAAAAGTTCAGTAGTTGAATACTAAATAACAGAACTGAATAACTTTTTTTGGAGGATGAAGCCCACATAGGTCTGAGACCTGTGCGTGGGTAATGAGTTGGATGATGGTGATTGATGAGTTGGACCTACAGTTTTAGGTGGGTTCCGAACCACCGGGAAGTGATTTTACAGCAGAGAACAATGTCTTTTTTGCTGGCCAATCTAATCGGTAAAATTGGAATTACTGGGAAAGTTGTAATTTAAAATTTCGGGAAAATAATCAATAAAGAATATGAAACAAGGTGAGTAAGGGAAGTGGTAGCCGTGAGCCGTAGCAGGCATCTGTTCCATCAAATAGAGATAAGCCGCGTTCTCCTGGGCACTCTTTGTAAGGGTGACCCTTTTAGATTGGCCAGCAAAAAAGACACTGTTCTCTGCTATGAAATCACTCACCAAAAACTGTAGGTCCAGCTCATCAATCACCATCATCCAACTCATTACCCACGCACAGGTCTCAGACCTATGTGGGTTTCATTCTCCAAAAAGAAAATATATATATAGTGACAAAGGAATATGAAACCAGGAGAGTTATGGCTGTTAAAGGTTTACAGAAAAAAATTTGAATAATTTGGGTATAGAAGAGGCATGAGTCATGTGAGAAGAGGGCCATCAGATAGAACTATCTCTAGGATACATTTACTGGGAAATTTATAATTTAAAATTTCGGGAAAATTAAAAATAATCAATAAAATGGGCCTACAACGCTTATACTTCAATTTATACCTCACTACTACTAGTCTTTTCAAGTTTAGTGAAAAAAATCAAGTTTATCGCATACGCTATTTGTGCTAATTCTGTTCATATTCGCTATTGCATAACAAAAAACCTAGAATAGAACTCACGGCAGAAGTAAAAAATGACTAGATACGTAGATAGTGCTTTAGTGAAGAGCTCAACTTACACGATAATGTAATGGCAAAGTACCCTATCTTAAAAGGTTTGAATTGATCAATCGGTTGACCAGACTCTGATAACAGCCGTATTTCAAGATTAAAGAATAATTAAAAAGACACAACAAGCTCATAATGTCCAAAGACTAGCTTATTTGCTACAACAATTTCATTCTAAGCATGTGCTGCTATTTAGACAAACTTTTTAACCGCAACTAACGGGAAATTTCATCCTATACATGTATTTGAGAGATAATAATGATTTCAACTTTCATGTATCACCAGAGATGGAATCGTAATAAGGAAAATCTTATTAGGGGAAAACTAAACTCATCAAGTCATATAAATAATATAGTATTCATGAATGAATTAAATTTAGTTTGATTTTTAAATACTGTATTACACAGTTTGTATAACAGGCATTAACTCATAAATTAAAAAAGAACACAGACAAATTTAAGTTTTTAAAGGTGTATGAGAAACATGTTTTTACAAAATACCAAGAGTAATAATCAATGATAACAAAATACTGCTGTGATCTGACGAGTAGATCCCTGGTTTTTCGGTGCGGGAGCGGGCGTCGGTATTAGGAAGCCAACTGCGCATGCTCTATAGATTTATTCCTAATTTGAAAATTACGGCCAGAGATAAACATGCTTTCTGCGCTTCAGCCAGCTTCAACTAGCCTAGTTGTGTCCAGGGCTAATGTTATTGCAATGCACAGTAGCAGAGAGTTGCTGGAGAAGGGGAAGAATCAGCCAGGGATCAACTCGTCAGACCACAACAGTACCAATAGATGTGCTATCCCTTTAGCATTACGCGATGTGAAGCCGAGTCCGCCATCTTGCTGTAGGATAGAAACGCAAAACTGCACTTGGAATTGGAACAGTGAAAAATCTCAATGCTCCCGTTTCAAATAACTCGTAATCTACGCTTGGTACTAGGATACCCTTTTACTGTTGGCCGAGCGCCTCTAGCTTGGCTTCATTGCATGGGCCGAATAGCACATCTATTGGTCATTTGCTATCCTTGGTTATAATGATGAGGTTATACAGTATATGTTAAAGGAACTACTCAGAACGCAGCACTCATGCGTTTCAAGTGATATGTATTTATAAAATAAATTTAATGGAGGAATTAAATTTAGTTGAATCTTGAGATAATGTGTACCAGTCACTAACGCCTGAATTAAAAGTTACAATTTATTTGTTATAATTTTGATTATTAATTGAATGGAACATATTTAAACTTGTTAAATAATAAACTCATTTTATCTTTTGCATTGGAAATGGTCATGATATTAATAAATACCATAGTACATATTCATATAATAATGAAAATACTTCATGTAGTCACAGCTACATTAAAATAAGGAATTCATTAATGTAGTTGAGACAACATTATTCATAGTCTTATTCAATATTCTCATTGTTGTGTGAAATTCACAAAAATTGGTTTCTGCATCTCAATTGTTAGCATTGTGTGGTACACTGACATTTTATCATTGTTGATATTTTTTGATGTAGTATGTCAATACAGTACTCAACTAAAGACACAAATTTATTTATTTATAAAGCCAAAATACAACTTATTGTAAAGAAACAACAGGCTTTTAGACCAAAACTACATTTTTACTAAATTCAGTTCCTAAATTTTTACAAGAGTCTAAATATTTGTAAGTATAGGTTATGTTTACATTGTGATTTAATTATAACTTGAATCCTCTGGAAAACACAACTACCAACTTCAATTTAATCGATGAAGCACTTTGATTCGATTTAATACTCTCAAAGACATTTCTAAATTTTTGAAATTAAATTCCTGAAATTTAAACTACATTATCAGAAAAGTTGATTCAATTTCAATTTTGAACAGCTGAAATTATTTTAAAGTATATGAATAGTGCTATAGATTTATATTTTTGTAGTTTGTCAAATGAGCATGACATATTACATTCACTACATTTTTATGAGTTGAATTCTCAAAAACGTTTCCAATTACACAACGCTCAATAGTTAACGTAGGTTGACACCTTTTAATATTTGAAGTAAGTGGTATATATTTTTAGCCAAAAGGCTTTTTAACTATAGAAGCTTTGTGGAAACGTTGAGAAATATTCTTTTGATTTTTTTCTCCGCCAATCGTGCTTAATCGAGTTCTGTGCGTGATCAATATTCTACACGAGATAGCAGCACGGTTACACGGCTTTAGTCGGGGAGAGAAAAAATTGAAATTTTCTTTTTGCAATCTGACCAGAGATGGTTTTCTTTCTATTGTTGCGTTATACTGGATGCTTTTTTCTGCGACTTGATGTTACTTTCACCTATTGTTCGCCGCTGTTCCAATGATACAGAAAAATGTGGTAGTGTCTAAACAATAATAACAAGCCCAGTGGCTCACGAGTCATGATCATTACTGCCTCATGCACTGAGCACCGCCTCTGCTTTCTTATTAGAGTGAGTTGCAGTTGTCACGACAACCAATTTTCACTGATTGTCGATGTGTGATATGTTCTTCGATGCTAAGAAAATATTTTTCTCAATCATAATAGATTGCTCATTTGGCTCGTTTCTCGTTATGGAGAATACTATTCACAAGTGGGAAAAGTATCACAAGTATCAAGAAAAAGGTACTGATGTACAATATTGTATTGTGTTGCATCAATATACTGAATACAATAAATAGTTAAATATGAAATTTTTGAAGTACTCGTGGAGTACTATTTGTATTCATATAAAGTAGTATATTGTTGGAGGAGAAGCATCAATTCAACGAAATAAATGTGTGATTAATAATGAAATACTAAATTATTGAAAGATACAAGATAGTATTACTGTTCGAGGTGAACTATCAGTTTAAATAATTAATAATAATAATAAATTTATTTATTTATCACTATATAATACAACATATGAAACATATGGAAAATACAAATTTTCCATCTGATGAGAAACTGGGTACTCCCGAGGCTAACCTATATGGGAGTTACTATCAAAAATGTGATTTCTCAAATTCAAATTCATTTGCAAGATAGCATGAATGTTTATTTTTGTCACAAGTCTAAATAAAGGCAAAGTACAGAAAGACTCTTAAATCGCAATTAAATTGGAGATTTGATTCTCACTTGAAATTTTAAGTAACCTGTGTATGGGGATCAAGTCCAAGTCATTTACTTATAATTTGAAAACAAAAAAAAATAAATGAAGAAAAATCAAACTATTTTAAAAGAAACTAAAAGAGTAAGTATAACTTGACAGAATAATAAAATTCTCAAAAACAATATTACTTGGGCCAGGAGGCGAACTACATCAAAACTAAAATTGTTTATATGTTCAATTTTATACCGGCAGAAAATTTTACAGTCTTTACAAGATGGCGGCCGAAGAACAGCTTTGATTATTGGGGACAATCATCCTTTAATATGTTTTTCTGATTATCTATCACGATTTTCAGCCATGTTGAAACGTTTTCTTTACTTTTTGCTAATTTGACTGGACTATTATAAACATTTCAAGTTTGCTTTTCATATGAAGTTTGTTTTGTAAGTATCTACGTTTCGTAATTAAACCCGCTTCAAAGTTGGGACATTATTTTGTAAACTACCGGTATTACTGTCCAGTATATTCTATTACTGACTTGAGCCGGTCTGACAAAACTGACTGAAGTCTCATCTGACATCTACAGTCTGCACAATACTCAGCGGGCGACCAACTAACGACTGAAGTTTGAAGATGGTACCGAGGAGATCCGTTGCTCAATTGCTACGTTTACAATGCTCTAGCTCTAGCTAAATTGCTCCAGTTACGCTTTTTCCAAGCAAACCATCCCGGCTTCTGTGATGTGAAGATGTGATCCCCAATAGCGGTAATGCATCATCGGCGGCTTAAAGCTCGGAGCAAACCATTAAGGTCACAACGATTTTGATAAATGGATTGTGATTCGGTTTTGAAAGAATTCTATCCTCTTTGTAAACGGTAGATCACTTTTCGACAACGTATCATATTATTCTAAAAAATTAACATAGGCCTTCAAAGATGATTAAAATACTGTATTTCTGCCAGATTAAGAAGCACGATTAATTATAGGAATTTATTTAGAAAAAAATGCTAGACTGCAATGATGCGAGTATCACCCAATACTGGACGATAATCACCTCATCATGAAATCAAGCTCATGCTGTGAAAAGGTGTATACCCAATCTGTCAAATACCATTCCACAGCACGCGATTGTCCTTGAATATTCTCTGTGCAAGCACCAAGCATCGCCACAAAATGTGGCATAGGCCACATTACGAGCGGCCAGTGGTAATAAAAGTGGGTGGTAGTAGGTGGCAAGCAGATAGTCGTGTGTTTGAATTCAGCACCATTAATGATGCTATCAATATCAGCACCCTAATATCGATATGATGTTATGAGCACAAACAATTACGGCGATAATTAGACATTTTCCATAGTGCTTTTTGCAAAACTTTTTAAATGAAAAATTTCCATAAATGATACTGTAAGCAAGCCTTCTAGTTACAAGTCATCGATGTGTAAATAGCAATTTTCATTAAAAAAAAAAACTGAACAATAATTAAAATTGATTGAGAAACAATAATTAATTGGACATACGACGTATTAATTAGATGGTTGATGACTGAGCAAACAATACAAATCGGCAATTTTTCAGATAAATTCAATTGAGAGACAATTTTTTTCTGTTTCCATTGAATTATAACTTCTGCATCAATACTATTTAATTTTGTATATTTCAGATGAATTTTATGTTTCTGATGTTGATATGCTTCTTTGTTATGAAAGATGAATAATTTGAATTTAGTTTGGGATTTAGTTTAGAAAGGTTCCTCAGTGACAATAATGAATTCTACAAGACTTGTAACAATCTTCATCTCAGCAAAATTATTATAGAAAAAATCGACTTCAACAATGTTTATATTCCTGTATTATTGTGTAGTGGTGATATTTTGTTTGTTTGATGACTTCACTGTACATTTTATTGCATTTTTGGAATCTTCATTATTGATTGGATTTTATGACAAGAGCAGAAAAAATTGAGATTGCTGTTTGGGTATGACACAGTGAAATCTCAACAGAGAACCAGTAGAAGTGGAACAGATTGACAAAAAAGTAGCCTACAATTGAACACAATTTTCGAATTACAGCACGATCATCTTGGAGCATATTGATTTTCACTCCAGTAAAATGATGTGCAAGTAACGGGCCATAATGTGCTTCCCAAAAAGAAGTCTATTCTCAATTCTTGACGGCTTCAATAAAACATGTAGTGAACAAGTGGATTATGCTTTTCATGGCGATGATAAGAGCTCTCTCCTCTTTGGAAAAACAAAATGGAATCATAGTAAAAAAAAGCAAGAGAAAATGCATCAAACCATAAGTAAACAATAATTTATCCGTGTTGATTCATGCCTAACGATGACCATGTATTTATTTATTAGTTTTGGTAAAGCACCAAGGAATATGTGAAAGATTTCATTTTAGAAAAGCTATCCATTTATGATATTCACATGTATAAATATAATATAGTATAAATAAGCATAATTATAAGGTATAGTACAATAATTGTTAGGTTATAGTACAGTAATGGTTAGGGTAATCACAACAAATGGAGGAAATATCACTTTTTATGGTATTTGATTGCATGAAGCTCTTTTCTTTGTATGAGAGACTACTTTTCACTGATCTCGAAATAAGAGGACCGCCCAAACGGGGACACATTGTAATAGGGCGCTCTTATAGAGCAATCGACACTCTTGTTACTTGAGTGTAAACTCTTCTACATTTTCAGTCTAGACTCGTGTCGCAATCGTCTACATACCTCCAGGAGAGCACTTAATCATAAAAAGCCGCTTCCTACTTCCTACAGACGAATTTTTATTGACGCTTTTTAAACTTCGAATACCTTCCATCAACTTTCTACATTCTTATTCAGCCAATCTTTGACATCAATGTGGTTGAAATCAGTAGAAAAAACTTGGAGAACCAAGCAAATTAAAAAATAATATATTATTATTTGAATGTATAGCCAACAAAACAAGGCTAGAAAATAGTTCCTTCAATTATGAAGTAAATGAAAACTATTGCGTATTTTGTATTGTATTCCACTCATATTTTCGATATTATTACGTCTGTAGAGACAATGAAATGATTTTCCAGCAACAATGACTGTATTTTCCATTAGAATGAAATCATGGCGCTCTGAGCCAAACCAGAGCAATAAACTGCAAGTGGAAAATTTAAAAGTGCAGCAATTTTCCACATTTAGTTGCATCATTTCAAGGTCACAACAAATTCTTTGTTACTTCTTTGGTTCTTCGTGTAGAATGGGTCAACTATTCCATGTCTGATATTAAAAAAATATATATTTTTGCTACAGCTAAAAACCTTGTCGACGTTTTCAAACGAGAAGTTATTAAAATTTCTAGAAAGCTTTGTTTAAAGGCACTGTACAAAGCTTGTACCTTTAGACTACACATACAAAGATGTATGTGTAATGACTAATGATGCATTTTTATTCTTATTTCCACTGGGAAATTCCAAGGTAGTTGAGTTTCCTTCATCCTATACCTTTATAAACATTAAGAAAATACCAAAACAAAAACAATTATAACACACCAATAAAAGTAGACTTGAAAAGTTAATGTCGGTGAGATCACGTCTCCATCAGAATGAACAATTTGATCAAGTGGCTATACAAAGAGGTAAACTATGCATTTAATTTTCAGTTTTCTGTAGTTGCATTACCACCTCATCTATTATCGTTCAAATTACTGTTACTTTAGGAAGATAAATTATTATTTACTTTATGAAAATAAATTATTATTTACTTTATAAAAATAAATTATTCCATTATTCATATAAATTTCTGAAAGGTGCACGCAGACACGTTTTCTTCTACCTATGGAGGGTAGTAATGTACCAAACCTAGCCTAACCTAACCTTACCAATCCAAGATCGTTATAAATTTTCTTCTAAAATGAAATCCTGGATTTATCAGACACATAATAAATTTATTTTTAAAGACAGATTATAATTTTCAACAGAAATCAATGTACAGAATAGACGATTTAACTTTGCCACAAATAAACCATAGGCTACTTCTGAATAAACAAACTAAAATGATAACTTTCTGATGTTGATTATGTTATCGAAGACTTTATCCAATTGAACATTCTTACATAGATCGAAGCAAACACAACAGACTAATCTACTATATGACAACATGCACTGAAGCTTGAAATGCAACATAACTGTTCAAATATACACTTTCAACACAACGCGGAATCTGTAGATTGGTGCACGCTGCACGGTAGCGACCGCAGAATATCAAGTTGCAAACACCTTGAACGAATAGGGCAAACGGCAAAATGTTGTTTCACGAACGTCCTTGGAAAATTTTCCCACGAAAAGAGAATAGGCAAGATTACAAATGTTATGCGCGTTATAATAATTAGATCTCATTCAAACTGATTGATAGATTGAACACTGAATGCCTATAAACAAGTGAAGCATTGAAACTTAAAATAGAAGTTTCAATGTTTTATAACCCCATTCTCACTGTTTGAAAGTGAAGGAGTTTTTTGACAACCAAAACCATACTATACAATATTTAATAAACCATACTGTATAATATTTTAGTGAAATTTTCTATGAAACTGAAAAACTGATCAATGAAGATTTGGGCCAAAGTTGAATTTTGTGTTTGAAGTAGCTTTAGGCTGCTGGCATAATGAACTACTGTACTCACTATTTTTACACTATTCAATGCTTTGATGATAATTTCTTCATAATTCTAATATAATTTATTAATTCAGGCTAAGCTGCTAATCATTTCAACTTATTTTATTGATCTCCAGTAATCTTGCTACGATTATTTAGATGAACAACTACTATCATGTTGGTTTAAAAAATATTTTTGTGATAAAAATAGTTCTACGCAATATTTGAACATTATTTGAATTCTTCACTCAAATCAGTATTTAAAGCACCCGCGCTTTTTTATAACTTCCAATTTAATTACTCTTTTTCTCAGCATACCTTTCTTGCCATTAGTGACTAAAAAGCCGTTAAGATTCCTTTCACTAATTCTAGTGAAACATTCTCTATTAATTTCTTAATCATCAAGCAGCGATCGTACGGTTGCCCGAAGAAATAGTACAAAAGGAATGAGGCAGTGCTGATACAGTTTTAATTTACGTAAAAAATTTTACAGCATAGGCGAAGTAATTGTAAAACACTGGATCATTATTTTATTTGACCCTTTATGCTTTCTCCGCCTTATAATATTAATCACCTTTTGCGATTTCCTCGCGTATTCGATCATACTAGCAACTAGCAGTAAACTTTTTCAACTAATTAGATGACGTTTTACAATCTATAATGATGAAATTAGGATCAAACCAGCGATCACATAAGACCATTGGTCTTATGTGATCGCTGGATCAAACTAATAAATATTGAGATTTAGATTGGTTGAAGTGTAAACTATAAAACAAGTAGGCTATAGGGCGCTTATACCTGTCTGACTGCTACTCTATTCAAATGATGATAACAAAAAAAACATGGTAAAAAAACAGTCAGTTGTGATTCGATCGTTGATTCAATAAGTGGCAGATTTAGAGTGACAGTGACAGTTCCCTCTCATACAAACCGGATTATCAGCGAGCGCGATTACAAACTGTGTTATATGAACGTTTGTTGTTTTGTGATAATCGCAGTATATTGTGACAGATTATTATTCAAGCTTCTTTAACAGTCTATACAGTGACCCTTAAGTGATTGTAGTGTTTTGACTGTTATGCTTTAGACGTTTCTTCTTGAATAGTTGAACAATTATTGTTTGATATTTGATCGGCCTTTTAACAGTAGTGATTGATTTTTGAACAGTGGTATAGCAAAATCTTTATTAGCTAAACATTATCAATTTATATCTTCTGATTGCTTATTTTGTTTAAGAAATAACTGATTAGTGCGTGTAGTGGATAATTTGTGTCAATTAAGTGCGAGTGTTAATTTAAAGTGTTGGTAGCATTATTTTAGAGATAGAACCTGTAACAATAATAATATATAATAAATAATAATATCTTTATTTCTGCATAATGAAAATACAAAAGCCTAATTACACATTTTTACAAGTAACACTGTACAATAATAATAATACTCTTGGTAACCTACGTATAGCTTACAAATAGCAGAAATATACTGCCATGCAAGTGATAAAGATCACGTCTGCATGGAGAAGCATTCAGTACTCACTTATTATAGAATGAATTGAAAGAAGACAAAGTAATAAACAAAATACAATAGTAATAAAAATAAATAAGTGGAAAGAAAAACTGTTACAAAATAGCATAATGCATACAATATGCGTGAAAAAACAAAGGCAATACAATGAATTTTTTCATGAAATTGAAAAATGAAAAGAATAGAATAAAGAATAAAATAACAAAAACATAGAAAAAATAATAAAATAACATAGAAGACAGTAGGTGACGCTTCACTGATTCCAAAGTTTTTAACCCGAGCTACAGATTCAAAAGGAAATCTTCATTTACATTCCAATGAATGAAGATGATAATAGAAGCCCATATAAGGAAACATGTTTTATGGCGAGCGAGCCGTAAAAAGGTATATTCGTTTGTGCATAAAATCGAAATGAAACTAAACTCAAAGATAGAAGAAAGATGATCCAGGGCTTTGAATTCTGATTCCGTCGGTACCAAGTTGCTATTAAACTTGACATTACACTTTGGCGGTCCGCGCTCCATTTGCCCGTTTCCCCGTGCCTCTCTCAAAAGAGTAGAGAGGCTGTTTACCATTAGATCCGCTGTAATTTTCTAGATCTAGAACAACCGGTTTGCAGATGATCAACCTCAAACTGAGAAGCGCCGCCACTACTGCTATGGCCAGGCCACGCCAACAAGCCCAAACGAATCGTGAATATTATCCTTTCCTTTTTGTTGGCCGATTCAATTAAAGATAAATAGAGAAAATAAGAGGAAATTAAACTTTCCATAGTTTCCAGAATAGTTCACTTTCGAATCTCTTTGTAGAAACAATATATGGAGAACAAAACTACCACACATTACCTTCAGCAACATGGTACTTTCAGTCTTACAAAGAACCAACTAATAACCATATACCAAATAGTTTACTGACTTCCACAATTATTCTTATCTTTGTGATTAGTCTAGCCTCTAGTCTAGATCATATCCACACTTTATCTTTAAAAAAAAAACAAGGTACTTTCAATAAAATTCTACAGCGAACCAACAAATAACCAGAAAATATTTTGAATTCTACTATTTTTATCTTCGTGAGTAGCCCACATCATGTTAATCCTGTTTTGAAGAAAGGGTCAATCTCATTTCTGCTAGACTGAGTTAAATAGCGTAATGGAACTATCATACTTACATAATTCCTTTGCAGCTTGAAGTACCTATTATAGTAACATAGCATTAGGTAATTTATTATTTATTCATTCATTCATGAAGACTAAATAAGTATTATATATAATGTCTATTATTTACTGATACGGCGTCTGAAGTTGGAACCGGGAAGTTGCCTTTTGCAGCTTGTTTTTACTTGGAAAACAAAACTTAATTCTTGTCAGAAGACCACGACGACAATTATTTATTAATTTAAATACAAACGCTCACAGAGCATTCCATGCCTTAAAATATCATACAATAATATTTATTTCAAAATTAACAACAATAAAGAGAAAATAATACAATTTATTTAAATACAACAAATTAAAAAAAGAAATTGGAAAAGTAAAAATATATAATAACTTGATAAAGGAAAAATGAGCTTAATTGCGCAAATGTTAAACTTTGGAAGAAAAGAAACGTATTGGCGGGCAATTTCTTGTTACTAATGGGCGTGTCTAGTATCGTCCAATGACAGGCCTCTAATGTAGAATTCGACTGGTGAGAGGCTCCCAGTCTCTAAGCCAATCGCATTCGTCTAAGAAGGGTATATTTTAAGCTACTCTGTATTTTAGTTTAAAAAATTAATTGAGGTAGAAAATGACGTGCCAGTCGAAACTATAGTATCTAGCATGCTAATAACTAAAGCGGTTGAGACGTATCAGTATTATTCATAGAAGAGGAAAAAGACAGTTCAAGGAAAAATGAAGAGACGAGGAAGATACAAAATACATTTTTTTTTTTTTTTAGGATGAAGCCCACATAGGTCTGAGACCTGTGCGTGGGTAATGAGTTGGATGATGGTGATTGATGAGTTGGACCTACAGTTTTAGGTGGGTTCCGAACCACCGGGAAGTGATTTTACAGCAGAGAACAGTGTCTTTTTTGCTGGCCAATCTAATCGGTCACCGTTACTAACGGGACCTACGAGAACGCAGCTTATCTCTCTGATTGAACAGATACCAGCTACGGCTCGTGGCTATCACATATCACTATATAAAAGTATTGTTAAGGGTTTCAACACAGAAATGAAGCTGTCAACACTTGAAAGTAACACACGAACCTTTATTTACACAATTAACTTAACAGCAGACATTAATAAGCAATTATCATACAAGAAATCAAACAAACAGTTAGAGAACTGGCAAAGAGTATTTCAATAACAAGATTAATCACTGTTCAAAAGTAATTAATAACAGTCAGATACGCCAATCAATAACAATAAATGTTCAATAACATAATAATCAACTAAAACCTTAGTGACACTATTTCAAAAAAAGTTTAGTTATTACTAATAATCGTATCACAATTACTGGCACAGTTATCTTTACACTGAAACACTGTGCAAAGCATTTTGTACCGCCACAGAAAGAATGTTCAACTGTTACGGAGAGAACTGTCATCAGGAGATCTGAATCAAGACTGTGTGACAACAAGCTGGCATCCTCATATTTATACAGATGCTTTCTTTGTAGTGGCGAAGGTGATATTGTGGAAGGTATCCATGATACGACCAAATTGTCACAACCAAAAATACTGAGATACTAGTTTTGGTTGTTATACCATTATCAATCTCAAACAAACATGTTTATTTGCACAGATCTGTAAGCTGTAGTCAACACAAATTGTGTGAAAAAGCACTGATAATGGTATAACAACCGAAACTAGTACCGTATCTCAATATTTTTAATAAATGTGGTTGTGATAATTTTGACCTCAGATGCATTGTCTCCAGAAACGTCCAGACCGTCCATTATGACTCCTCTATTTCAATACATTTCAGAACAAAATAGAATAAAATAGAGTTATCTAGATTCACATTTAACGTATGAGAGTGAGAAAGAGCGAGATGACAAAGAGAGAACAATAGGAGTGCTTTTTCACACAAGATGTGTCCACTACAGCAAACAGAGCTGTGAAAATAAACATTCCAACGGTGCGCTTGAGCCAACAGTCATTCATCACCAATACTCGTTACAGAATTACATACAATAGATTCATTTTTACTTGAAACTCATAGAGCATTACTTAATGGCATTTCTCATAACTAAGCCTACCGCCTCCACACTCTTCAGTGTGCTTTACGACCAGTTCCATTCATTAAGCAGCACAGCATAACCCCTCCGGAAGAGGGCGTGCATTAACATCCTGTAAGGAGAGCTCATCGCGCGGCTGGGGTCTGCTGACAAGTTAGTGCTAGGTGGGCAGACAAGCTGAGGAGCACGGATCGCTGATCCTGACTAGAGTAGATTAGAGTAGACCATCTTAGGTCTGTTATGCACCTATCCAACCTCTATTTATTTCAGTTTTCAGACGCCCGTCCACTTCCTGTCAACCTGGGCAGGCAGGACATTACACTCGATTGCCTCACGGCTCACAGTGTGCCAAAGACGACAACGGAACACCCGCCCTATGTTGCCTGTCTATCATCGGTCATGCTCTGGTTGTTTCCACTCACGTATCACGCGTCTAATTTTGACGAATGCTCAACCATAAGCCACACTTGATTACTAATATTGTTGATGGCTCTATTCGAACTAGAATTTCCAGTAGCGTGCTCGTATGTAATAGAGAGTTTGAGCAAAACTATGTAAAGGACATCTCTATAGCATCTTGTTATTAGTTGGCAGGTGCATAGAAAGTTGAGGTTAACATTAGCGTTATGCTCAACGTGTAGTTTTGTCAAAACTCTCTAATGTGTTGTTCGAACCTTTGTTTTAACTGCGAATGTACCTGTTTTATCTTTTTGTTTGACTGTTTGTTTTAACTGCATTTCCAAAAGCGTGCTCGTATTCTTTTTTCCTATGTAAAACAGAGTTCGAACAAAACTATGTTAACGACATCTCTATAGCATCCTGTTATTAGAGTTTACACATGCATAGAGTGGTCAGGTTAGCGTTAACGTTAAATTTTCCCAAACTCTCTAATGTGCTGTTTGAACCTTTATTTTAACTACCAATATGACGAAAATTTACATTGTTTTTTTTATATAGTATGTGATGGAAAGTTCCATCACATACATCATCCATGAGAGCTACAATTAGATGTAACTGAATTCCTGTAACCCACATTATTGGAAAAAGCAAAAAAATCTCTCCACGTACAGTATTACGTACTTGTACTCATTACTTATCCGTTCTTACTTATTACTTAGTCGTTCTATAAATGGTTTATCGGTTCGATAAATTTATCAAATTCATAAACATGATAATTGCCTTTCTAAAACACTATAAATCTATCGAATCCATAAACTGTAAAAATGCAGTCCATAATATTCATCGAATGTATAAATTTAGTGAACCTGTAGATATTATTTTTTAGTTAACCTGATTTAACAAACTACTAAAAAACCAGGAATTAGTCAATGTATTTTAATGGTAATTAACATTATCGGCACATAGCCGAAGGCCGTAGCTGGTATCTGTTCAATCAGAGATAAGCTACGAAACTCCTAGTCGCTCTTTGTAAGGGTGACCGATTAGATTGGCCGATTAGATAGACACTGTTCTCTGCTGTAAAATCACTTCCCGGTGGTTCGGAACCCACCTAAAACTGTAGGTCCAACTCATCATCGCCATCATCCAATTCATTTCCCACGCACAGGTCTCAGACCTATGTGGGCTTCATCCTCCGAAAAAAATAAGAAAAAAAAAATTGTATCATTTTCAGTTGTGGTACTGCGCGACTAGTACAACGACTAATGAACAGTTTAGATTTCAACATGAGTTGATTATATTATAATAACCCAAATGACAAACAAACTGAAGGCCCACCTAAATAGATATGGAAACTAGATGCATTCGTTTTTGTATACTGTAATCCTATTGAAACAAAACAGAAGTTGTCAAATTTCACTAAACTTTAATAATTTGAGTCACAGTACCATGGTTTCGTGTTTTACCAACACATCTTCGGCTGTACTGAAAAAGCAGGATGCCTTCAGTACAGCCGAAGATGTGTTGGTAAAGCACGAAACCATGGTCCTGTAACTCAAATTATTAAAGTTTAGTGAAATTTGACAACCTCTATTTTGTTTCAATTGTGGTAAGATTTCACAATATCAACACCAGTTCTACTAATTTTATGTAATCCTATTATTTGTGAACATTAAGAGTTTCCTTCACTTTTCTTTCGTATAAACAGGTAGAAGTATGGAGCACTGACCGCTTGCTGTACAATGAGTAGAGAAGAGTCAAAGAATAAAACCACCTGGGCCACGAGGAAGTGATGCCTCGTGAGAAGATACGCACCAGTGGACATGACTATTGTACTCTATATAGTCCTCTATATTGTACTCTATATAGGCGTATGCAATCTGTGAAATAGGGATAACAGCGGTCGGTCCTGATGACCACATCTCGATGAGGAAACTAATTTGAAAACCAAACTGTAATTACCTTGCAATTCAATAGGCTCTCAATTAACCTTACAATTGATATGCTGACTGAAATCATTAAAAAGTAATCGAAAGTACTATCAAGGTTATTACTTGACAAAGTGACATATGGTACGAATGTACAAATAGACAAATGGGAAGGCATACTTCTACTACAAATCGTATACTATACATTCTACTAGCAGACAAATTAGTTTGGCCTATTTTATTCAATTAACATTGATATAAAAAGATGAAGAGAATATGAATATCTATCTTTTCACTCAAAGGATAAACTCCATATAATATAAAAACATAACGTAATATACAAACAGTAACAATAAAAGGTGTATTTTAACCTAGAATATCTAAGGTGGAAGGAGGAACTTGAAAAAGAAATAAGTTGCAATTTCAACTTAAATTTAAGTTGGAATTTGAAAAAGTAATTTAAGTTGGAATTTGAAAAAGTAATAAGACAAATTGTAATAACTGTCATGAAGTTTGTTTTGTTTGAAAGATAGTAATAACTTTGATATTTTATGCATTTTTTTATTTGACTACAGTCAACATGGATCACGTTTTGCGGCATATAGGCACAGACAACTTAACAAAGTTTGTTAAACTATGATTTAGTGCCGTATATTGGTCTTCAAGAATGAAAATATCTTCCTATTTTCAAAGAAACCATAGCTGAGGCAATAAAGGATTTTATGACACTCATGTCTAAACAATCGTTTATAGAAATTTTTGAAAGTCAAGTTGCTACGCAAATATATCTTTTTTTCTGGAGGATGAAGCCCACATAGGTCTGAGAACTGTGCGTGGTTAATGAATTGAATGATCGTGGTTGATAAGTTGGACCTACAGTTTCAGGTTGGTTCCGAACCACCGGGAAGAGATTTTACAGCAGAGAACCGAGTCTTTTTTGCTGACCAATCCAATCGGCACCGTTTCAAAGATGACCCAGGAGTTTCGTAGCTTATCTCTGATTGAACAGATACCTGCTACGGCACTCGGCTATCACTTCCCTATCCCTAAATCTGACATAATAATTAATAATACATTGTAAAATACGGAAATGCCAAGATGAGTTCAATTACTAAAAATCCAGCCAAGATATACGGAAGCACAGTTTCATGAAATCCGAGCCACAGAACCAATGAAAAATAAACTAATACGAAGTAAATTTCGTGACGTCATTCATTGTTAGTTCTAAAAATGATAGTTATACTATTTTGTTGAAAAAGTGTACAGTTTGTTCAGAAGCAGCCGGGAAAGTGGCAGGCAGAAGCTTCAGATGAAGTTGCGGCCGATTCAATTTAGCATGGCGGCAATACATCGTGCAACGTTTTTATTGTCCATATTTTTACCGGAAATCCGCAGGATGTACGTTCTTGTTCACCTGTTTGTATGCTTTTTGGCCGACCGGCTGTTTGCATGCTGAGAGATGAGGCACAGCGAATCAACAGCCACGGAAATCCAACTACAGACAACGGAAACCTAAATACAGTTAGCTACCGTAGCCTACAGCATGTGTTTACGAGTACAACTGGAAATGTAAACAAATATTCATCCTTCTCAAATTTTCTATGACGATGAAGCCCACATGAGTCTGAGACTACTAGTGCCTGGGTAGTGGCGAATGATGATTCCATGATTTATTGAATGAAGAGAGAAGAGTGACAACTCCTTCACATCAACAAACCTTATCAAAAACTCGAGAATAGTAAGTCAGTTTGAGGTACGCCTTAGACCCAACCAGCTTCAATTTTATACGTTTACATCGAATTCTCTGTTATGCACCTTTCATACAGATCATTTTTATTTATTTTAATAATTTATTACCTATTACTACACAACTAACAGTACCGTACTTGATTGATTATTGCTTGCTTTTTAAATTCGTTATTCACTTCTGTGAATTAGTTGCTTCTGTGAAATGTTGGATTAAAAAATTTATTAGAATTTACAACTGATACTTCTTTTTTCTCAACCCCTTTGTGCCTAAGAGCGTCGTCGGGTGCAGCTTGGGCCATTTCCTCCACTCTCTCTCTCGTCCTTATCAGACAATCACCATTCACTCATCTCTCCTCATGCAGATTCCTAACCCCTTTTTGTTTTGCTGCGATACACTATCCAGATGAGGGTTCCCAAATGATGCATGACATAAAATGAAAACTATAAATTACAAGAATTTTACACTGAATTATTAGAAAATCGAACATTTTTACAATGAATTATTTGAAAATCAAACATTTTTAATAAATTGTTTTGGGCACTGAAGTACACTTTAGTTCATGGAGAAAACTCTCTGGTATTATTGAGAGAAAACTTATCAAAACTGCAAAACACCAAGAATGGAGTTGAAGAAGAAAGTGTGGAACAATATTATCATTATCAAGGGTATCTGTACTCTGCAACCTTGGGGTAAACCTATACACTTTTTGAAAAATTAAGACGAAAATCTGACAATACAGCAAATTGTATGACTATTGAACATACAATTGTAAAAATATTATTCTATTGAAAAATAAATTGTAATGTGTCAATAGTCTACTCTAGATTGAGCTACGAGAGCACTGTATAGAAATAAGTGTCTTCGTTTGGAAGGAACCGACACTGAGTAAGAATATCAATGTGGAATTCGTTTAGCAGGAAAATACGATGTACATTAAGCGCAAGATTCATCTTCAATCTTTTATCGAAGCAACAAGGTTTTCTTTCGAAACTGTACTTACAAATCGGTACATTCACTGAGATTCTGAGATAGTATAGGGCAACATGGAGTGAGTGGAGAACTTCACGCTACATTATCCTCTTACTATAGATTGTTAGATTCCAAGGTCAATTCGGTAAAAAGCCTCCAGACAAAGGTCTTCTGTACAAAAAAAATACTAGCTTGTCGCTCTGATCGTGAGTGAAACCAAAACGTATATGACAAGGAATCGTGTGGAGGTGACAGGATCCGTCTGATTCAGTGTCATACGTAGCTAGAAAACAATTTATTGAAAATTTAGTGTTTACGTGACTGATAATTAAAATTTTATTGATTTAATTTTTTTCTATTAAAAAATGGTACCGCAGTGTAGTGGCACAGACAGAGGGGCATCATTCCCCCTCCCGGAGGTATTTATCAAAATGCTTATATTTTTCAAGCAAGTAAAATGAACAATGGAGATGGCCTTCCAGCTAACCAAAAATATTTAAAATAAAAGTCACTATCTTGGAACTCGAAATTTAGACATTATAAACCCGTTATAAAGCCAGAAGCCTTATATGCAGCAGAAACATTAGATTTAAAAAATACAGGATTACTAGAAAGCTTAGAAAAAAAGAAAGAAAATTTTCAAGGAAAATAGTAGGACCAAAATATAAGAATAATGAAGTGCATTTGATCTCAAATCAAGCTCTCTACAAGAAAATCGAGCAGCTTTCAGTCTTCAGGAAAAAAGAATAAGTTTTTACGGCCACATATTTAGAATGAATGAGGATAGATTAACAAAACAAATATTTGACTTTTTTAAAAACAGGAAAACAAAGTGCAACTGGTTTAGACAAGTTGAACTTGATTTGAATGAATTGGATATCTCAAAAATATAATTGGAAACAAAATAATTTTGAGAAAGTTGGTAAAAGATGAAAATAAAAGATTCCAAGAAAAACCTAAAACTAGAAGAAGAACAGTAGTCTCGGAGGAAAAGAGAAGGGCAACATCGGTGGGAATGCGGGAGTATTGGAGAAAGCGCAAGGAAGCATCCACAAAAAATGATTGATTCCACGTACCCCAAAGTGGGTGATTCAAAAAAAAAAATGAACAATGTCAGGCTGATTAGTGTTGGTACATTCCATGTTTTACACTTGTGTCTATGAGTAGTGTTCATATCGATATCATTACAACAAGTCTGACATATCTTAGGAAGGATGGAGATTGGCTGAGTGGTCTAACAGCATCGAACATTCACCAAAAAATTGAAGTCACTAGCGAGGAGGTAAAGATAGTGGATTATTCTCTATTAATTGGTTATTCTGAATCTCTAGGGGTTTCATTCATGTGGTGAAGTGTATGGGTTTAGTGTTCAGAGCTAAAAAAATTGTTGCACGTCTTTAACTAATGTAATTAATGAGGTATTCTACGAAAAATGAGGAAAAATTTGTCGGATAAGTTGTGGGTTTTTATACAACTAGCCGGCACCGCGCTCGCTACGCTCGCCTTAATAGCCTAGCCAGGGGGCTCAGCCCCCTTAACCACCCGGGGAAAAATTCGAAAAATTGAATCAGAAGGATCTCTTTGCTCGCAGCTGTTACCTGCTGAGGGAAAGGAGAGTTTGTATAAAAGTTTAAAAGCTGTACTTCATCTTGAATGATTCTGGATACTAAACTTTCTAGACCACATGGCTCTTGAAAAACGGCAATCAACTAAATTTTCGAAAATAGTTCATTGTGGGCGTAAACACTAGATTTTCAAGAATTGCCAGTTTTCAGTGTATCTTCACGGAATATTTTGAAACCCTTTCTCATCACGCATCTTGGGCCTTAATATGTGTACCTAATTCCAAGTTTTTCTGCCTAGCTGTAGAAATAAACTAGAAAAATCTCTAAATTATGAAAGAAAGTAAATTTTGGGCGTTGAATAAGGGGGAGGGGGAAGGAAGGGTACAAGGGCTAATCTTACAAGAAAAGTTCAGCAAAAAATCTCGGATCACGCTTGGGGGAACCCCCCAAACCAATAGTCTGGGTGCACCCCTGTGTATGTGATACTTCGTTCATCTTTGATACCGGTGATTGGGTTCTGTAAAAATATTCCGAAAAAAGAAAATCCGGGGGAGGGATTTCAACTCCTTACATCCAAGCTAACAGGTTTCAACTTGTATTGCTAACAAGCCCCATTGGAAAATACTGTGATGGACACGGAAAGAAAGAACAGTGATTTTCAGCATTATCTGCCTGAGTCAATATTGATTTTCAGAAGCAATTAAATACTATTCTCCTGTTTCCCTCGCCTTGCGATCCATCTAGAGACCTATGGAATGTTTATTTAGAACTTTATGGAAAATCCTTATTTGTTTACTTTAGAAAATGATAGAAAAATGGAGTGCCATCTAGTCCTCTCTGGAATGTTGAAAAATGGATAAAAGGCAGAGGCTCTCATGAAAGTCAGTCAGTTGTGATTCGAACATGATAACGTGAAAAAGTGGCAGAGACAGTTTCCGCTCATACAAACCGGATTATCAGTGAGCACTTATACAAACTGTTATATGAACGTTCAATGTGTAAAGTGATAAAGCAGTATATTGTGACAGATTATTATTCAGGCTTACTTAACAATTTATACAGTGTCTCGTAAGTAATAATAATAATTTCTCTGGATGATGTAGAACACATCCAGAGGAGTTTATTGATATAGCTCAAACATGACAATATTATTAAATATAAACACAGTGATTTCATTGCTAAATTTGAAAAAATATGATTCCCCACTATAAAATTATGTGTTGGGGGTGATCATCAATATAAACCTTAGATGAAGCTAATACTATTCCTAACTAGCCATTATAACTAATACAATAATAAAAACTATTTACTACCTAAAACTACCTAAGTATGCATAATCGTATTTCTATTCACAACCTATTTACTATGAGCTCCTCACTACGGTGGACACCAATATTATATAACCAATTCCTTATTTTTTTTTTAAATCTATTATTATTGCTTTCTTCTTTCATTTCCAGTAGAATTCTATTGTAAATTGTTGGCCCTAAATATCCTATTGATATTTGCCCAAATGCTGTGTTCATTCTGGGTACATCCTGATAATTGAGGCTTCTTATTCTAGTATTGTGGCTATGAGTTACAATATTATTTTCATTATCATTTTTCTTTATATAAGTGATTAACAATAAAATATACAATTGCCTAACACTAAGTATTCTGTTTTCCATGAATAGTTCGCTGGTTGGGAAGCGGGCCTCCCTATTCCCCATTATTTTAAAAATACGTTTTTGAATTTTGAAAATTGGATCCACAAAACTATAATTTGCGGATCCCCAAACTAACAGACCATATCTTATAAGAGATTCAACTAATGTAAAATACACTGTTTTTATCATTTCTTTATTAATTATATGCCTCAGCTGATAAAATTTATATATTAGCTTCCTTATTTTTGCAGTTGTGTATGATATGTGCTTATCCCATTTTAATAAGTCATCTACTATTATTCCAAGATATTTAATACTATCTGAGCGTTCTATCAGTGGACAATTACAATTGTTATTAATTCTATCACAATAATGAAGTTTTATCAATGTCTTACGTGGTTTGGTACTATCAGTTAAAGAAAATGTTAAACATTTGGTTTTTTCTGCATTCAATGAGAGTAAATTATTTCCCAGCCATCTAGTGATTTTTGAAAGTTCTGTTTCGACTATTTGAAATACTTCTTCCCAGTTATTTCCCTGAAAGAGGAGTGCTGTGTCGTCTGCAAAGGCTATCACCCTACCTTGGATTTGGATGGAGCACAGCTCATTTGCAAATATTGAATACAAAATTGGGCCCAGAACAGTCCCTTGTGGTATTCCAAACTTCATGGACCCTTCTGCACTCATCTGGCTCCCAACTTTTGTCCTTTGTTGTCGGTTATTGAGGTAGGATATGAACCATTCAAGTGGTACCCCCCTTATGCCTATTGCCTCAAGTTTTTTTATTAATAAATCATGGGATACTGAGTCAAAGGCCTTTGCCAAGTCTAAAAATACTGCTAGGCATTTATTTTTCTCCTCTAGATTCTGAGTAACAAACTTGGATAACTCCAGAACTGCTAACTCTGTGCTTATTCCTTTACGAAAACCAAACTGGTTCGGAGATAAAATATGATTCCTTTCCAGATAGCTCACTAATCGTAATTTAACTAGTTTTCTAAAATTTTTGATATATTACTGATTAATGAAATAGGTCTATAATTACTTATAATCAATTTATCTCCCATCTTATATATATATAGGTCTAACAGAAATATTTTTCATTGCTCTAGGAAAAGTTCCATTTGACAAGCTGAGATTGAAAATATGAGTCAAAGGGCTAGAAATTAACTCTTTTATGCCTTTTAAAATCCCATTGTCAAATCCATCAAGCCCTGGTGCACTACTGATGCGAAGAGAATTAATACTGTCTATTATTTCCTGCTCAACTATGGAGAAAAGAAACATAGTATTTTGAATATGTAACTCTGGTTCATAATCTGCTATAACTTGGTTAATATTCTTATTTAAACTTCCAGAGATTTTCCTAGCCATTGTTTCTCCAATATTAACAAAGTAATCATTTGCATGGTTCAATAGAACTTCGGGATTTTCTTTCAGTGTTACAATTTTATCATTAATCTTTACAGCATTGAGTTGAATTTTTCTTTCTTGGTTTGAATCAGTAATTGAAGTGCTTGTATTGTTTCAATTGTTGAGTTTTTAGACGCTTCTCTTTGTATTATTGAACAGTTATTATTTGATATTTGATCGGCCTTTTAACAGTTCGTGATTGATTTTTGAACAGTAATATTGCAAATTCTTTATTTGCTGAACAATATCCTGATTGATTTCTTTTGTGTAAGACATTATTACTAATTAGTGCGAGTTGTCGGTAATTTGTGTTAATAAAGTGTGAGTGTTAAATTCAAGTGTTGCCAGCATTATTTTAGAGATAGAACCCGTAACAATACCTTGTAATATTGTGAAACAGGTATTGTGGGTAATTGCGATAATATGAGCTTTATTAATAATTCTCTAATCAGACAAAATTCTTAAAAAATGTTTCAAATTAGATTTTCCGAAATGTTATTTTTAAATGGAATTTCCGTGTTTTTTACAAATAAATTACTTCTTATCTTGCACTACAAATTAGACTACTCATTGTCTGCCATCACTTTTACAAATAGAATACTACAATTTTAAGATAAATATTCTAATTGCAACAAATAACCTGCATGAAAATTCAGTTTATTTTGTTAGCTTTGAAGTCATTGCAATTATTTTCTCTCATCAAACTCAATTAGTAAAATCAATTGGTTTCAATGTGATAGAAGCATAGATTTTCCTCAAAAGAAACCCACAACTAATTGAATAATTATAATTGTGGTTTACAATATTTCTCGTTAAATTACATTGTAAGAAGCCCTCAAAAGCCAATATTTCCTATCTATAATTCGACCTTGCTATCTTCTAGTTGCTAATTTTACTGAACTGTCAATATTACAATATTTAAAAGCCTTACTTAAATCATTCAACTTTTCATATTTAACACATTCTACTTGAAATTTACGATAAAAATCATAACTTCAATTAAATGTCTGGGAACCATAGATGTAGATGTTTAATTTATTTTCTTTTTTTAATTGGGCCAATGGTTTTAAATAAAAATGAAGCCTCATGTGTGGTTGAAAATAAAACATAACAAATTGTTAAGCTTCATTCAAAAGGGTGTATAAAACTATGCTTCACTAGCTGACAATGACTATCCAGGTAAACAGTATGCCAGCTACAGGTAAAAATCAAAACAAAAAACGTAAAACGGAATGCGGGAGAGGAGGTGGGATGAGATTGATGAGGCGTAACATATTCGTGATGGGTGGTCTGATGATGTCCCAAAAGACTCACGGTGTTCTAATTCCAATATGTAATTGGGAGAATTTTTTTGAAGATGGTCTGCATACTACGTTGCATGCATACATTTTCCAAGCTTCTAAAAACCTTAAATCGTTCAACTTTTTTACATTCTACTTGAAATTTACAATAAAAATCATAACTTCAATTAAATGTCTGAGAACCTTACCTAGATGTTTAATTTATTTTATTTTATTTTCCAAGCTTGGAAAATGTTTTTGGGTTGAAAAATACTATGAACGAAAATAAAATATAAGTCTGAAATACAATTATTTCCAATTATATTTAATAAATAATTCCTAACTAAACCCCAATTTGATAATTTCAACCAAAAATCTGTCTTATTCCAATACTGAATTTCCAAATTATAATTAGGGATTGATTCCAATTGAAAACCAACTTTATTTAATAATTTCTATCAACAACAAACTTAAGTAGATAATTTCAAAGGGTTATTTTAATTTTCAACTGCAATTCGTACGTTTCAAATTATTAAATACCCACGTTTGTCTTTCAAATAATCAAGGAAGTTTATAAGGTAGTTTGTATCAATATAAAAATGAAAATAAATATTTATTAACCTTTTATTGTAAATTTAACGACTTGCAGTCAACGCATTAACAACGTAGATCGTTATGGAACGAGAAATCCAAATATTTATTGTTTCATTATATATTCATATAATGCTAACTTACATGAAAATTCTACACTTTACAATTCGAATTCCTTACTATGCAAGATGAATGCCGAATGCTGAATACAGTGTATACAGCAAGTTTCAACTCAAAGTAAAGATTTTCTACGTTTCTAATTTTGAAACTTGCCTTAGCACACAAATGGATGATAATAATTACGATCACCAAACATCGTGGGTAAGGCGAGCAAGCGTGCAGATATTTGGAGAAAGTGGAGAAAAAGACCAATCAAACGTTGAAGTGAGCTTCATTCGCAGTCAGTCGGGACCCGAAAGTACTTTCTTTTTATTTGCGCTCAAAGTGCATCACTATCACTATAATTATTTCGTTATAGCAACTCTGAGAAAATTTATTGCATTATAATTGACTTTGGAATGATGTGAAAGGTAGGGCACCGAACGCCGATTAATAAAACTTTCTTTCAATAACTTTTTTTTATAGATTACGTCTTGGAGACACCAGATTGTAAGACAAGTCAGATTAACAATTATACAATCTTATAAACTAGTTACCATAATGTTTACTATAGGATTTAGTCGAGATGAGGCTTAATTTTGATGTGAAAATTTTGTACACTATAAAAACCTTTATCCACTAAATATTTTTTAGATTTTTTAAAATATTGCTATAATTTCCAGACTCTTTAAAAACTGCGGTAAATTTTTGTAGAGTTTCCTACCAATATAAGCCTAACTAGGTTTTTGTTCGAATAAGCTACTATTGTGACTCAACAAGTGATAATCTCTTCGGCTTCTTGTATTATAATCGTGTACGTCAATATCACTCTTTTTTTTCATACACATATAAGCAGGGTACAGTTAGGAGACCAAGTCTCTTGAACAACGGCCTATATCAGTGGCCTTCAACCTTTTATTATTTAAGGGCCAAATCATTTTCATGGAGGACTTGGAGGGCCGCATTGATTAAGCTCATATATATAGGCCCGTATACATGTATATATACATATATTTACATTATGTATGTGTATATATTGCTATATTTTCCAGACTCTTTAAAAACTGCGGTAAATTTTTGTAGAGTTTCCTACCAATATAAGCCTAACTAGGTTTTTGTTCGAATAAGCTACTATTGTGACTCAACAAGTGATAATCTCTTTAAAATAATATTTTTATATACATGTGTGTGTGTGTGTGTGTGTGTGTGTGTGTGTGTGTGTGTGTGTGTGTGTGTGTGTGTGTGTGTGTGAATTTTGTCTCAGGTTAAAATAATTTACATGAATTTGTTATAACATTTTATATTTGTTGATAACTACATTAAACATCAATATTCTATACAATATAGGCCTACTTGACATACATCTAAACATGTTATAAAACTCAAAATAAAACTGAAAACATCAAATTTCTGACTTTTGTCGTTTAGTGAGAAACTTGACATTGTTTCTCTTTTACTAATCTGTCAACATTGGCTTTTATGTCAGATGTGGCAATTTGAAGAGAGTTCTCTAAATGAGTGTCAGAAATATGGTTTCTCAGTTTCGATTTCACGTTCTTCATTCTTGAAAATAGCTGCTCACAGATGTAAGTGCTGCCAAAAAGAGATGCAGTGGCCAGAGCATGAGATCTGATTGCTGGAAATCGATCACCTTCAACATACAATGAGTAAAACTAACGAATTCCCTACTACAGCCGAAGCGATTGGCCAACTTCAGTGCTGCAATGTTCTATTTGTTAGGAAACAAAATCATTCGGCGGGCCACAAAAATATACACGGCGGGCCGCAAGCGGCCCACGGGCCGCGGGTTGAAGACCACTGGCCTATATGAATCTAATCTATTTACTCTTTCCATACACCTAACAGCTTTCTTTTGAATCTTAAACACCCTATCAAGGTTTTATTTTGATGAATTACCCCCCACTAAGAAAGCATACCTAATATGTGACAGTAAAAGCCCATGGTAAGCTGTAAAAAGTAGTTCATTTCATTTCAAACATACTGTAACCGCATACTATTTTTGCTGTTGATGGCCACATGAGTTTGAGACTTGCGCGTGGGTAATCATTACACAAAATATACCAGGGTGAATGGGAATCGAACCTGTTCCCACAGGAGTAGCAGTCAGTCAGAGCCTTATCAGAGATAACCGATTATATCACTACGACTGCCAAAGAAGACATAGAAGTCTATGAAGTCTATATTCTATACATTCTAATTTTCTTTTAAAGTTTCTAATACATAGATTCTTGTAGAAGTCATCTTCCACATAAATTTTGTTAATACACACAACGCGAATAATGAGAGTAAGGGACTATGACTATAGAAATCATATTTGTCTGTGGTGAAAAGGACTCAGTTTTGAAGAGAGTATTAGAAATCTATAAGTCAGACCTTCAATTAATCAGAGTACAAAGTAATGGAATACATGCGAATGATATGGGAACATTAGATTCCACGTTTTCACATTCCACATTTTATTCCACGACTTTCCAGTTCTCAATATTAAGCAGCTCTATGTAAAAAATCTAGCAATCTATATTTTCAAAAACAGGAACATATTTACAAATATCGAACATAATTATCAAACAAGGAATAGGTTGCATTTGGGTATTCAATTTCCTAGACTCAGTCATTCCCTCAATAAAACTAACTCATTTTACTTATGTCACATACTCTACCGTAGTCTTCCTTAGGATATCTTACAAACCGAGGGTGCCAGCATTGCTGTCTTCAAGCGTAGATTGAGGGCGTGGTTGCTCAGCATTTGGACATGTAGCCTGCGAGGAGCTGATCAGGTCACCAAACTCATAGTCAAGTATTATCTAGTTATCCTTATTTATTTATTTTTTATTTTTTTTTCTTCTGTTCTTATTTTCTGAATAGTTGCTGCTCTTTAAATTTTTCATGTTTTCTAATAGCTGCTGTTCTCTTTCTTTCATTATTTTTTCTCTTGTTCTGCTGGTTAAACTTAGATTGCATTTTAAATAATGAATTATTATGAATAACCTTGGATAGTTTACATTTGTTTATATAAGTGACTTGAGTTTATATGAAAATTTGAATTTGTTTTTATTGTGTATGATTTGATTTCTATTACTCATGTTAAAAAAGTTATCATGCCATGACAATACAGTCATGAACTATTGTAAAACCGACCCTCCTCACACACAGACCTGTGTCTAGGTGAGGAGTATATTCATAGTTTGTTGTTTTTTTCTCTCACTTGTATCTTGTTTTTTTTTTTGAGAATAATAAATATATTTCATTTCAGATTTGGGTATAGAAATCCATTGCCAAGATTGATTGCCTTTACTAAGGGCGTAGTTAGGACCTTGGTCCTCTCATCCTTTCAATTCTTTTAAAGAAGTAGAGGACTGAGAAGTAGGGTGTTAGATTTAGTTGATATAATGATTGAATGTGATTAAGTTTAAGAATTGAATTATTTTTTTTCTTCTTTAGCAATAAGATTTTTTGTAACTTCTATTCCTTTTGTTATAATTAAGTTTTGTTTCAATAGGCTTAAGTCAAATATTGTCAATGTCAATAAATAAAACAAATAAATGATTTGATCATGTTTGATTAATAAAATTCAACCGATTGAGAAAAATTGTCGCTTTTATGACAAATTAATGTCAGGTTTACGACAAAAATAGGGAATGCATTATGAAAACTAGCAGATTTTCCAAGGTACACGATCTCTTTACGCCATAACGTACTTGAAACATATACAGATTAATATTATATTTCATATTATTAATTCACTTATTAGAAACTTCATTATGAATCGTTCATTTCTTTAATTTATTATGGATCAACTATTTTCAAGGAGAAACTATATAATCGTATTCAACATTTTGGGTTGTAGCTGAAAATGATCATTGAGCATGGACACCTTGAGTATAAAAAAAAACATTTCCTGCACATGAGAAATCTAACAAGCTGAGTTTCAATCGTCGAGTGGAAAATGCATTTTCCGCTTTTCTCTACAGTTGAATAATGAATTGAAACAATGGAAACGCGGTGTCCTTGAGTGATGAGTGATTGGACAAGTTCCTCTCACCTGCATCAATGCAATTGCAATATAATTGCATATAAATATAAAGTCTTGAAGCCAGCTAGAACTGGAACCCGCATGTAGGAGTCACAGAACTTAGAAATAAAGGTCAAAAAAAGGTTACGCAGCATTTAAAAGTACCTAGATATTGCAGTACAATATTATACATGCAACAGATCCAATAGATGGTAGCCCATTATTATAATTATACAAGATGATTATATTACACACCATTTTTACAAAATTACAATAATGATCCGGTATGAATATTATACTGTTTTAACGTTTTTACTGATATATTATGAACCTGCCTTAATCAACTTGTGGATCCAGAGTTTGATTACCGACTCAAGTCAGACATTTTCCTGTCATCAGTTCACCTCTTATCCAAGGTAAGAATGCATACTAGTATGTAGTATTGCATGTTCATAATCATACACACCTCAAGATTGGGTGTGATCATGATAAGCAAAACATACTCAATATAAGTTAGCCTACTGTACAACTCACCCATGAAACTTATAAGGTATACTTTTATTATACAGTACTCATGATTTTCATTTTCCATTCATCTCAACAGCTACAGTCATGAGTTATAAGTATTATTAATGCATACGAAATAACGATCACAAAAAGGAACCTAACTCTGATCAATTACTTTGTTTCATGGAAGTAAATACTTAACAAACCAATAGTCTGAGTAAATCCCCAACCTATAGGCTGTCACATTCAAATTCGACCACAGCCGATAAGAGAAATTCCAATTACATAAGCTTTTCTAACTTTCGAGTAAGTAAAGTGATTGCAAGGTTTCAAGTGAATGACCGATAACCTATTTTTCCTATTCATGAAAAAACGACAACAAATTTTAAACAACGATACGTGCAACTTTCGTTTTTCAAGCATTTCTTTCTATAAATGGACTGATAAATTTTTGCTTGCTTTGAATAGTAGCTTAAAGCATGTCAGGAGTTATCATGTACTACACGGCATGCAAATATTATAATTTTATTAAAATTTAGTTGATGGTTGAATAGTATATTAATTAATTTACATTGATATGGAATTAATCACTAACACTTTAGTGTGATTGCAGTTTTTCACAGACGCCATTTTACATCTTCAGACTGAGTGAGAGGAACGCTAGGTCTGAAGATATACAATAATAACAACTATGCGAAACAGATGTCTCGCCAAAATATGAGTGATTAATTCTATATCAACATTTCAACGTGAATAAATTCAAATTTTAATTCAATTGAATACTGTAAGAAAGAAGATGGATCTGTTAAACGTAGTAATGTACTATTGAAAATCATGTACTGTGTTGAGAAAATGGAATAAAATTTGGGAGGGAAATGCTAGAGAGAAATTACTTGACCTCTATCAAATATAATTGTTTGTGAAACCACTGAAAAATTGAAATCTTATCTACAAATGATAAAAAATGATGAGAGATCGTGATACAGGCAGTGAAGAAGAGAAGCCTTATAATGGCATGCTTGGAAAATCAATATACTCTAATCATGTCATCTTATATATATGGCTCCACATTTCGAATCACGGCAGTTCCAATAAAGGGACAACCCTTACAAGTTTACACAAAAACAATTTAGCTGGTGAAACATTTGTGCTACGAGCACTAATGAAATACTGTTTAGAGGACCTTTGTAAATACTGTAAATTAATTAATTGATTGACTGTTAAACTCCTATATAACGAACTTCCACATAACAAAATCCTCTACGTAAAGAATTTGAATAGTGCACCTTGACATTGCAATATTGGCAAATTATTGTCTTCTACATAAGGAATAGCTCTCTAGAACGATTTTTTTTTGCCTGGATTTCATTATACAGGTGTTACGAAGATATATTTTCTGAGAGATCAAATCTGGAGCAGTGACATAATAAAGAGGGACTTAGGCCGAAGAGAGCGTTGCAATACGGGATAAGTCATAACAGTTACAGTATTCATCTTACAGTTATCTCATCTTGTCAACTTATTGCACTTTTTAAAAAAAATACTATATTCGGGTTTCAATAAATACTTAAGCATTATGAAACTCTACATCACGAAATAAACTTTACTAGGAAATTGGACAAATAAATGAGGAATGCAAACCAAGAAAGGAAAGTCTTCAAATTTAGAAATATGGCCAATTGAACTCTTGTTACAATATTGGAAATCAGGCTTGAGATACCAAAAAAGTAGGAATAAACCTGCGAAGCCAGGATAACTTATCAGTAAGTTTGAGTTCTAGGGAAGTTCTAAGGTAAACGGAGAGTTCGCAAGGCGTCATGAATAAATTTCTATATCATTAGTAAGTCGTCAGTCATTCATGACACTCAGCCACTGGCAGTTATTTATTCGTTACGATTGACGCCTGTGACGCTTCGCGAACGCTCCTTGTGCAGTCTGCCTAAGATTGAGTTACCAAGTAAGTTGTAACCATGGTGGAATGATACGTGTATCACATGTGACACATGTATCATTCCACCATGAGCTGTAACGTTGTTGTAAAGATATCGAAGGAAAGGTCAAGAACAAAGAAAACATGATATTCAGCATAAAGCAACATAGAAAATAGATCAAGACTCACCATTATTGATTAAATCCAAGTTTCTCTCGTGCTGCTGCAGAAATGCTTCTTGTAGTTGTATTGGCTGTTGAAATCCATAAGCAGGCAGCCAATGATTCGTTCCAGAGTCAAGTTTCTCAGACCAATCGGAGAACGTTATATCCTTACTCATGGTTTTTTGTTCACTTTTGAATATTTCTAGCACCGATTACTATTTCAACAGAAACTTTGCGCGCACTCAATAACTGCTAAATTATCAACTGAATTCAATTTCAATTTAAGCACCAGATGTTCAGTAGGATTATGTATTTTGAAAACGGTTTCCTTCACATTTCTTAGGTTGTTACTCGCGCACAACTTCTAACTGGATTCCTGCAAATTATAGAAAAACATATCAATGAATAATATTAGAATATTTTAGAAACATAGCAATAAATTAATAAAGATAAAATATGTTCTTCAGCGTTGAAGAAAAGATATTAGAGAAGACTATCAGAAATACTACTTCAATACATCCAGAAATACACACAATCCCTATACAAATAGATTCTCCTATACAGTTCACAAGCGATATTTTCAACTACGCACTCTTAGTATTTGAACCTTCATATTGAAACTAATATAGAACCAGGATCAAATTTCGGGGGGGGGGGTATAGGAGGGTCCGGATTTTTTTTTTTAATTTAGTGGTGTGAAAAGCAAATCTAGACAACTTGTTAGGCTCTAAAGTTCAAAAGAAAGTTTTGAAAAATTACTACCCAAGAACCAAGGTGGCCAGGTTTGAAATGACAGGTTTGATATACCGATATCTGTGACTATTTTGAGTCAAACCCCTTGAATTGGAACTAATCATACTTAACTTATGTACTGAATCTCAAAATTAATACTAATTATTATTATTATAAGTTTCAAAAATTTATGTCATTAGCCTAAAACGCACCCAACCCAAAGTTCATGAGATCGTATTTTTTTTTAATCATAGCACACTGATTTTACACGCTTGCATAGAACTTGCATTTATTTGTGTGTTTTCATTTATAAAATCCCAATTTTATGAACTTTGGGTGTGTTTAGGCTAGTGGGTTATACTGAATTTTAACTTCAAAACTAAATTTTCTACAAGATGAGTTTATTCAAAAAGATGATTTATTAATAATTAACAAACTTAATCCACTTCAAACTTGAAAATTGCATTTTATTTAATGCAATAAATAAATAATTATGGTAGTCACAGTTTTCTAACATGTTTTATTCGATTTCGTAGCTCATTTTAAATCAAAATTATCCATTTGAGCACCTAACAAGTTTCTATATTTGTAAATATTGAGGAAAAATTTGAAAAATGCATTAATCTGACTATAACTGTAGCTATATTCCATTACACAAACAGGGTTACTGTAATCTGTTCGTTATAATACAGCAAAACAGATAGAACCCTTCGGCTTTAATAAGTCCTTATCTATTAGTTATTTGAGATTTTTTTATTTCTGAAATTTCGGGGAGGGCCCGGGCCCCATGGGCCCCCCCCTGGCTACGCCACTGCACTGTAGCCAAATATGACTCTGGGAACCCCGGAATTTCGTTTTCCGGTTCCTAAAAAAACGCAAGGTAATTCATTCCGTTCAGTTCAATATGTTGATTGTTTTATGTAGAAAGGAACATATGAAACTGAATGTAATATAATAATGACAGATAGTGCTCTATCTGATCACATAGAAACTGCATGTGACCGTAATACTGAAGCCAAATCTACATGAGATTCACTCCCCACCAATTTTTTCATTTGAATTCATTCATAAAGAATTTTTTCATTTCATTTAAATTAACTTGAGATAATAGAAAAAAAATAATAAAAACTAAATTCTATTAATCAAACTAAGATACAAATAGGGGAAGTGATAGCCGCGAGCCGTAGCAGGTATCTGTTCAATCAGAGAGATAAGCTGCGTTCTCGTAGGTCCTGTTCGTAACGGTGACCGATTAGATTGGCCAGCAAAAAAGACACTGTTCTCTGCTGTAAAATCACTTCCCGGTGGTTCGGAACCCACCTAAAACTGTAGGTCCAACTCATAAATCACAATCATCCAACTCATTACCCGCGCACAGGTCTCAGACCTATGTGGGTTTCATCCTCAAAAAAAAAAAAAAAAAAAAATTACAATATTCACCACACAATAAATAGAAACTTCGCAGCTAAAAGGATATGGATTATTCACGTGTAATATAGATAAACCATTAGATATAATTATAGATCCATTATCCACATTTATTATTAATCAATTAACGTTTTTGTTATATTTTCATGAGGCTGAGAGCCACTAGGCTCTTCTCAGGCTTCTAGACAAGGAGGTTTCTTGTGTTTTTGCAAAGGTCTGAAAGGCTGAAACAGGTGTTACGCGTATATGCCAATTTGGTATTGTGGATAATCACAAAATCAGCAATTACGAATTTGATTCACTGTTACTTTCTCGTACTCGTCATAGGGTGTTATAATTGCAATTCCATTATAAAAGTTTCTATGATTTCCACATAAGCCCAGTGTAATGAGAAGAATAATGGTACAAAAATGCCAGGACTAGATCTAATAATCAGAAATTGAATCCAAGACCTTTGGGTGCCATACCACAACCAGAGAGAATAGAATTCTTCTTCTTTACTCTCTGGCCACAACTGTCGCCAAGTCGGAATTGAGTCCAATTTAACAAAGTAATTTCGCTTTGTAATAGCTTGTGAGTATTCATTTTTCATATGCATGGACAATTCTGATATTTTCCCAGTATTCTGTTATAATAGTGCTCAGGTGACAAAAATATAGTGTACAAAACAGTTTGTGTGCATCGTTTCTGAAATATGCTCTATGAACTAATGCTGAAAACGGCATTTTTACAGCCACTGTACAATTCACATTGTACAACCAAAACCTGAAGAGTCCGTACAAAAATAGAACAGAAAGTAGACATAAAACTATGAACAAAAATAGATAAGAAGTTCTACGTACTATAGTGCGCAGAGCTATGAAATAATAGAGAATGGAACTCAGTTCAATTGGTTCCTAAACTTAATCTAATAGAACACCTTCTGAGAATAAGAGTTATTGGCGTCAGACAAATGTAACAAAAGTTCCTCAACTGTCTGCTAGAGTGATGAATAGGAGTGTTTTAGAATTTTAGCAGCGCCAATATGGAGGAATGAGTAGCAGCAGAAGTCGATGGGAATCCTGATGGTCAGCTATTGCTGGTGCCTGGTGCTGGCAATACACGGAAGGTAATGAACCGCAGTCCGTTATGTGGACGGTCGCACTCACTCTGCCACCACTCACTACTGCCGCTGGCCGCACCACTGCTTCTTTCTCACTTCTTTTTAGCATCCTTTCACTCACTCCAACTGGAAAGTCCATACAAAGAACCTGACCAGGTCACGATACGGTCGACCAATAACGATTCCACCACGGAGCCGATGATAATGTGCTTAGTGTCGAAGATTTTAGATCCTTCATCAAACATCTACTCTTCACTTCTAGAGTTCATCCACATTGGTTCTAGTTTCCGATTAGCAAAAGTAAAAGAATAAAACGAAACGGTCCAAGGTCTAAATAGATAATCCTAAACAGGTTCAGCTTTTAGACACAGAATTTGAAAGAAAATAATAGAATAGAATGACTGTCTTTGTTTGCTATCCTTGAAAGGAGAAGTTAGGGCGTAGCCGGCCCTCTCTGCTACTTAACCCTCCTATACAGCTCTAACTTAAACTATTATTATCATTTATTATGCAGTACCAATATTAAATGAAACAAAAAATTAAGTTTAAACAATATTAAAAAGAAATAATACGGTAATTTAAAAAGTTATAGGCTACAAAATGTTAAGCAAACAGAAAATAATCTTGAGTAAAAGTTATAAGAAAAAAAGAAAAACTTTATAATAAGTATAATTGAAAAGCTAGGATAAAAAAAGGATCTATAAACTTACAGGAGATGCTTGTTATAAAGGCTTAACTATAAATATAATAATCATACAGTTCATAAAAAATAAATGAAAACAATGAAACTTTTCTACTCCAAGCGGTATCTTTAGGGATTGATCACAGAAATGTTAACCCAGATTTGTAGTAACTGTACACAACTAAATGTCACAGGTCACAGTACTGTATGTTCTTAGTATTGGTTTGATTTCGATTAAAAATAAAGTGACAGTCGAAAGTATAGAATCTCGTTTTTTATTTTTTATTGGTTGTAACGTTTGTATTATTCGCGCTGAAGAATACCAAAATCCAGTCTAGAAAATGATAGGATTGTAATGCTATCAAATGCTGGGAGATCCGGGCAGGGCAGTATAGAAACCTATACTGCAAAGCCTTAACTATAAACGACCCACTGTACACTGTAGACCCCTCAGTTCAGGGGCACTGGAATAAAAAGATTTAGTCCTGCCAATAGCAGGCAATTTGTAATTTTGAGTTCTTAGTGCCAATAAAATAATAACGATAATGGAAATTAAAAGATTTTCAATATAAATAATTGATTACATTGTATAACATAGTTTTACAAGATTTTCAATTTGAACATAAATCTTCGTCAGTTTATAATCCATGTTCTTTCCATCTAGACTACAGATTGGTGGTTCTCATTCATTTATTGATGAATAAATCTCCATTGCGTGAATGCCAAAACTATGATATCGCTTTAAACATAATAAATGTGGTGGTGAAAACATCTTAACATTAAGCCTTATTCGTTGATGGGTCATCAATATGAAGCTTATTATTTTTGTAAAGAGTCTCCAGGCTTTTCAGTTGTCACTACAAAGTGACATTCAAAGAGCCCCCCCCCCCCCACCTTTTGAGGCGACTCCCTTTTTGAGGCGTCTGATGGTCTTGAATCCAAATGAATTCACCCTCACTTGACAAGTACTCAGCCGTGACCGCCCAGATGCAGTGTACGTGGTTGGGGTCACTAATTTGGAGAAAGCACAACTAATTCAACATTCACTTCACAAGTAAACTACTTCAGGCCTTCAGGCACTAACTTTTAAATGGGTTAGTTCACTCGCTACATTCCCAGGAACTGTACCCAGAAATAGCGCAAAACATAAGATTAAAAGTAAAAAAAAAATGACAGATAAGTGAATAAGTTGAAACAGAAGAATTAATTACTTCCTGGATTTCTTGTTCCATGACGAACTGCGTTGTTAATATTAACTTTTCATGTGAAATTTAACGACATGCAGTCAAATATTTGTTAAGAATAAGTATAATAACTCACTTAATCTGGCCGAGTACTTTCGAATCTATGAGATCCATCTTCAGAGGCGCGGGTTCCTAGATCATCATGTCAGTTTTTTGGTTAGAAGTGTTGTGGTTTTTGTAAAATATGATCAAAAAGTTTGTGAGATTTAAAATTTAGTTGTTCATTGAGAATGTTTTGTTTATTGTGTGTGGTGTGTTTGTATATTTCAAATTGTTCCAAGGTGTTGAGTTCGTGTCCTTTAGATTTTATGTGTAGAATGTGTAGGTTGGTACTGATGTCAATGAAAGTGTGTCCAGTTTGAATGATATGGTCGGCAAAATTCGATTCAGCTTTGGATGTCAGGGCTTGAAAGTGTTCCTTGTAACGTTGTTTGAATGTGTTTGTCCTATGTAGAATTTGTTACAATCAGAGCAGTTTAGTTTGTAGATCCCTGGGAGATCGTATTTGTTTGTGTTCAGTGTGGTTTTGAGTGTAAGTGCATTTTTATTTTGTTTTTTTTTTTTGTTCTGAATGAGATGGTGTGGCCGGCTTTTTTGAAGATTTTTGCTAGTCTGTGTGATTGTGGATTAATGTATGTCGTTGTGATGTATTTTTTGTCAGTGGTGTTGGTGTTTTGTTTTTTGTTTCTTATTTTATGATTGAATTTGTCAATTAGGTCGTGTTTGTAGCCGTTTTCTTGTGCTTGGTATTTTATTGTATTTAGTTCAGTGTGGTAATTGTCGGTGGAAAGCGGTGTGTTGTTGAGTCTGTGTAATGGTCAGGTCAATGCTACACAGACTCAACAACACACCGCTTTCCACCGACAATTACCACACTGAACTAAATACAATAAAATACCTAGCACAAGAAAACGACTACAAACACTACCTAATTGACAAACTCAATCATAAAATAAGAAACAAAAAACAAAACACCAACACCACTGACAAAAAATACATCACAATGACATACATTAATCCACAATCACACAGACTAGCAAAAATCTTCAAAAAAGCCGGCCACACCATCTCATTCAGAACAAAAAAAAAACAAAATAAAAAATGCACTTACACTCAAAACCACACTGAACACAAACAAATACGATCTCCCAGGGATCTACAAACTAAACTGCTCTGATTGTAACAAATTCTACATAGGACAAACAGGCCGCACATTCAAACAACGTTACAAGGAACACTTTCAAGCCCTGACATCCAAAGCTGAATCGAATTTTGCCGACCATATCATTCAAACTGGACACACTTTCACTGACATCAGTACCAACCTACACATTCTACACATAAAATCTAAAGGACACGAACTCAACACCTTGGAACAATTTGAAATATACAAACACACCACACACAATAAACAAAACATTCTCAATGAACAACTAAATTTTAAATCTCACAAACGTTTTGATCATATTTTACAAAAACCACAACACTTCTAACCAAAAAACTGACATGATGATCTAGGAACCCGCGCCTCTGAAGATGGATCTCATAGATTCGAAAGTACTCGGCCAGATTAAGTGAGTTATTATACTTATTCTTAACAAATATTTGACTGCATGTCGTTAAATTTCACATGAAAAGTTAAAATTAATTACTTTTCACCTTTATCAAGTTGGAAGTTTACTCGAAAAATAACACACTTCAAACTTTCTATGTACAATGAACTGATCTTCTAATTAGTAATAGACGATTTAAAAAGGTTCAGTTTATTTAGACTAAACGTGCGATACAGTAATTTTACATTCTATCCTTTCAAGCCAACATTCTTTTTTTAGAAGTGGAGTGGATGAATTGACATGGTTGTAATTAATTGACCGAGATTGAATCATTGTGACTAACATAAAAGCACACATATGTACCAGCGTTTGACATTATTATTGAATTGTGACAACTACAGCACAGGTAACTTATTAAATATTATGACATTCCGACCAGTCAAGCTAAAACCCTAACTCCCAACTCATTTCCTTATTGCAATAAATTGGTTATTTACTATAATCAACTAAAAATGGAAGGGTTGTAACAATTGAGAACAAATTTTAAAAAATCATGGTACTCAAGTTACAGTACGGATAATTCAAAGTTAAGACTATTTATTGAAAAAACTAGACGATTTACTTATGCACTACCGGTACCGTACTGTATGTTACCGGTTTTCCGATTATTAATTTGATTGGTGGTATTTAGCATCAATTTATTATAATCAAGTTATAACTCCTAGCTGTTACTTATAAGTTGTACAAGTTATTATAGTGACCAAAATTCTTTAATACAACATGATAAATGATCCTTTGTTTTAGAATGTTTACAGACACGTGTTCTTAGCAGGTGAATGATTAATCAGTACAGTACAGTCGATGGCTGTAGGCTATTGAATAGCTAGTTACACAGCACTAGCTTCAAACTCCATCAATTTCACAATGAAAGCTCACCAAAGTTTTATGGACAAACAAAATAAATCAATATTGAAATTAAATGGCAAACGAAAACTTTCTAAGAATAAGTTTGGTTAGATTTAACACAAACATACAGTACCGTACGTAAACAAAACACATGCTAGTTGCTCACATATTTTAGGTTAAGTTTAGAACTTTAATGCACGGAAGCATTCACTTATTTATTCAATAACATTGCGATATTTACGATAATAAATAGATGGAAGATATGAATAACTTACAATGTATTGTAATCCAGGCAAATGTTAACGCCAAACAACACAAGACACACACTACTTTCCTCCGTGGATAACTCCAACCAACTGTAGAATGGACTGTTGTCGCGGCTCGGCGGCTGACGGCTGCTTGCCAGCTAGGCACAACGGGTTCTCGTCAACCAATGAAACTCGTAGAAGTCTAGTCACGTGACCTCCCTGTACAAATCAGTGGACGGTTGTTTTTGTTTATACCGGCGCGGCTGTAAAACTAAGGTACGTATATTATTATAGAGGTGCGTAACTGCTGCGTATCCTCTTACAGAAAAAGTGTTGGAAAGTGCTTAGCTAGTCTGAATCACCAAGCATTATTATTTCCTCTACAACGAGGACAATACTTTGTAATTCCAAACAGGTAAATAGTGAATGATGAGTAACATTTTTATGTTAAACGTACGGTATAGCCGCAATCGGTTCCGCCATATTCGCTAAAAATATTTTTAAAAAATTGTTCAACATGTTTGATCTCTATATTCGCCATATTCGCTAAAAACATTTAAAAAAAATTGTTTAACATGTTTGATCTCTATAATTATCTTGTGAATCATCAATCGAACATTAATAGCCCAAAATCCTTCTGGGTTTAATTAAGTTCTCTGCAATTTAAACCCAGTTTTACTTTTTTATCTTGAGTATTTTCTTAAGCAGAGCTGTACAAAAGTTTTCGTGCATACAAAAAATGCCGAAATTGAAGTAAATAAATTTAGGCTGCATTGGGATTTTTTCTTGGTAATACTGTTGCTAACACGCTAGTCTATCAGAAAAACCACTTCGTTGCCTCTATAGAGAGTGTTGCCTCTCTATTTTTCAGGGTGCCCAAAAATTGGCCCCCTATTGTTTAAATATTCTGAGACAATGAACTTTTGAACGATGTCGTTAAATGATAGTTCATTCTTCTCAGCTCAATGAGGCTAAATTCTTATATCACATGTCAAATTTGTTCAAGTATAGTGAAATTATTAGATCGTGCTTATTAGATAGTTGCCTTCGTATAACACACATAAGTAGGCTATGTACTTGTTATCACTTTGTCCTATCAAAATGACTAGATTTGTGTAGTTAAAAAGGTATCATTTGGAAACCGCTATAGATAGAAATTTTAAATTGTATTCAAATAGGAGATAATAATTTTCTCATCTATTTATTGTTAGACTATATATGAATTCTTTAAAACGCAATATCCAAGGTAAGAAAATCCCTTTGTAATAAATTAGCACAATTTTTCGCCTTTTTCAGTTTTTCCATTTCTAAAGATAAAAAGGTGTAGGCCTAATTATGATTAACTTTTTATTGTAAATTTAATATAAGAACTGACTGCAAGTCGTTAAATTTAAAATAAGAAGTTAATATTAACAACGCAGATCGATTATGGAACATTATCGTAGATGAGAAAATTATTATCTCCTATTTGAAATCAATTTTGAATTTCTTTCTATAGCGGCTTCCTTTAGTGAGACATTTTTAACTACACAAAACTAGTTAGTTATTTTGTAGGTATAGAAAAAAGATGACAACTACGCTCAGAAATAAAATTTCACAACTTTGGCCAAATTTGATATGTGATACATGAATTTAGATCGCCTCGCCTGAGCTGAGCAGAATGAAAGCCCCACCAGTGGCGGATTAATGAATTTTTATGGGAGGGGGCGACATACCCCAAAAATACCCGTTGGTCGGGGGGGGGGGGGGGTGGAATAAAATTTTTGGCAATTTAGTAGCTTTTAACCGCATTTTACACCATTCTAGCACTTAAAATGTAGTAGAAATATAATTTTTTTGTGTTTAAGAACAATCAAATTTCCCCTAGCTAGAGTAGTTTATTTCTGTATATTCATGTGGAATTAGGAATACAAATTTTTTTATACAATACAATATGTTTGGAACAAAAATTGCTTTGCTAGCTTAATTTTTATCAAAATTTACAGAGAAATGAACAGAGTCTAAGCAATTTATTCGTGATCGTGATGATTTTTAGACCTATATATATATTTAAATTAATCTCAACATTCTTTCATGTTTCATAATACCAGTACTACAATAAATATGTATTAGGTCAAAAACAAACAGAGATTTATATGCCCCTACCTATTCTATAAAAGATTAATCTTATTCAAACTAATTTCACTTGATATAAGATTTCCTTCATTCTCTGTCATTTGTTAATTCGTCATTGAATTAAAATTATGTCAACAGTTAAAGATAAAGTAAAGGTAATATAGAAAATAAGGCAAAATAAGTATTACATTTGTTAATTCCCGGCCGGCGGAGGCGGAGTAGTAAGACAAGTTGGAGGTATTATTCGTCTGTGGCGGGACAATTAAAATTTAACCGTGTGCATGTCACAAGTGTTACCCTTTTTAATTTTTTAAAATGTGCAAGCCCTCGGGGGGGGGCGGTCGCCCCCTCCGCCCCCCCCCCTTTAATCCGCCCTTGAGCCCCACTTGAATTTCAACATTTTTTTTGTATGCACGAAAACTTTTGTTCTGCTCTGCTTCAAAAATACTCAAGACTCAAAAGCAAGGGCGGTTCCAGAGAGCCATGCCCCCCCCCCCCACCGAGAATCCACTAATTTTTTTCTAGTATAAGGTGGTATTGGTAAAAACAAAGTTTTAACGGTGCTAAACCTGTGTATACTCAATCTAATAGGCTACGTAAAAGATTACCCTTTTCAATATTTATTTCAACTCGATTAAAATACGAAGTTTGGGGCATTGTTTTGGCCGAAGACGATAGTTGGCAGCGCTGTTTCCGTTGTCATTATGGACAATGTTTGTAATGACCTCAAATCAAGACTTACCTATTTCTCACTGGAGTGTCTTTGCTTACGAGGTATATTCCTTCTATTTTAATTGAAGCTCATGAAGAAAATGAGAAAGATCTGCTTCAACACTTGAAAATCGGACTCGACAAGTTTCCCCCTGTTATTGGCAGTTGAGGCAAACTGACACATCATTTTTTTTGAAGGGGAACCAGTGTTATGGAAAAACCACTGCACATTTGAATAATAAAAAGGAGTCCAACTGCCTAGCGACTTGTTGGAAGTCTTGAAAAATGTGACTGATACATTTTCCAAAGATTCACAGTCTTTTGAGAATCTTGGCTACACTTCCAGGTAACTCATAACTCTGCTCATACATTAGCATATACCTAATATAGTGCAAAGTAAATGTGTAAATATTTTTCGTTATGATCTAATGTTGTAGTCTTTATTCATTAATTTCATTCAAGACTATGGCTCTACCTAGTACCTACCAAACAAAACTTGCATGTTAGTTTAAATCGCTTTATGTATACCAGGGGTGCCCCCCCACGCCTCATGACGCACCCCCCCCCCCCTAAATTTAGCACCAACCCCCCCCACATAAATTAGGCCCCCCGCCCCCAAAAAAATGCGAAAAAAGCCCCCCGTATTCTTTATAAAACTAAAAGAAGATTTTTATAACTTGAAAAAATTCAAAACTAGTCAATAATATACAAAATGTATGTATATTTCTTGAGATTCTTTACATAGGTAACATTTTTTTGTAAAGGTAAAAAAGAAATATCAATGAAATGAATATATGAACTTCTGCTCAATAAACTTAATTGCAAAATAGCTAAATAAGAATTTGTTCCTCAATGGTTTTTAAACAATAAAATATTATTACAAATACGTTCAATAAAAATGAAATATCTATAAGTTTATGTTCGGTGTACCAATTACATTGAGGTTAAATAATTCTACAAAGTTGTTCCTTTAAAGGAAGTGAAAACAATGAGTTAATAACTTCATTTGTAAAACACAAAAATTCAAAATACTAAGTCAGGGGTGCCCACCCCCCTAAGCCTCATGACGCACCCCCCCCCCTAAATTTAGCACCAACCCCCCCAAATTAGGCCCCCCCCAAATTAGGCCCCCCCCAAAAAAGCCCGTATTCTTTCTAAAACTAAAAGAAGATTTCTATAACTATTGAAAAAATTCAAACCCAGTCGATAATATACAAAATGATGTATATTTCTTGAGATTCTTTACATAGGCAACATTTTTTTGTAAAGGTAAAATAGAAATATCAATGAAATGAATCTATGAACTTCTGCTCAATAAACTTAATTGCAGAATAGCTAAATAAGAATTTGAACCTAAATGGTTTTTAAACAATAAAATATTATTACAAATACACAATGTTCAATAAAAATTAAATACCTATAAGTTTATGTTCGGTGTACCAATTACATTAAGGTTAAATAATTTCTACAAAGTTGTTCCTTTAAACATTCCTTTATACATTTCATGTATAGTTATTTACAACACACAATCGAAAGAAGTGTCTTTCAAAAACAAAATAAAGACATAGTTATGAAAAATTACTGAATTTTTAGTATTTAGTAAGTTTTGCTGTAGCCGTTCTTACTTATTAGTAAGTAGTTATCGTAAAATACATGAAAAACATCAACAGTTTGAAGTCAAACATTTTAAATTTGTAGGCTGTGACCATTTACAAGTTAGCTAGGCACCTTCTAAGCTTGTTAAATCTATCTCTCTAAACGCCACACAGACGTTTTTGTCTTTGGGATGAGGAAACAGAAAATCTTTCAATTATTTCTTCGTTAGAAATAGACTCAAGTACATCTTTTTCTGCAGCTAGAACCATTAAATTGAACAACCATGAGTCTTCCATAGCTGATCTGAGTCTGTTTTTGATAATTTTAAATCGACTTATTGCTCTTTCTGCTGAACTGTTGCTATTGTTATTGCTCTTTCTAGTAACTGTTAAGGAGAGTAAAGTTGTATAAACCTCTTTCAGAGCACTCGCTTAGCGTCTTGCTAAGTTTGAATAATAACTTCCTGCACAAATCCTAAACATAACTATTTTAGCTAATTATTCATATTCAATTGTATAATAATAATTATGAATATATTTTCATTAATTGACATTCTATCTGGTGACTTCGTAGTATATTTTTGAATGTTGTCACGTTAAACACGGTTTCAATAAACTTTTCGCCCCCCCAAACGTTTTTTGGAACCCCCCCCCCCCCCCAAGAATTTCAATGACGCAGTCTGCGTCATATCCCCCCCCCCCTGTGGGCACCCCTGTGTATACATGCAGATGCAGTTTATTTATGTTGAGACGGTGGACGGTGTAATGATCATTGATGCCGGATAATGATACTGGATATAACCCACAAATTAGGTCCCATCACATTATAATAAAATATGCTAAAATAATTAAATTAAATAATATTTATCTTTTATAATTTTACGGATTCGAAACAGCATCACACATTTATGTGTTCTACAATCAATTTAAATTTAACATAATATTTCATGTTCAATTTAGTTTGGTTCAATCATAGTTGTTATGAAACAATAATTACAGTCAGTGCATGTGGCGACATCCGAGCGAACATTTTCAACACTCAGAAGAATGAAGTCTTGGATGGGGGAGACAAGACTTACGGGACTTCGTTTAATAGTCTACCATTTTAAAACAATCTCTCTTAGAACTTTAAGCTTTGTAGCTAAATTGAGTTAAACACTTTTATTATTTTTTTTATTGCTGATGATGCCCACATGAGTCCGTGATTTGTGCGTGGGTAATGAGGAGAATGATTACATATAAATGCCTGACGGTGGAGCGGGATTCGAACCCACGACCACTTGGACGACAGCAAGCTGAAGTTGCGACGCCCCAACCAACTGCGCCAAGCGGCCGAAGTGATAGCCGCGAGGCGTAGCAGAGGTATCTGTTCAATCAGATAGAGATAAGCTGCGTTCTCGTAGGTCCTGTTTGTAACGGTGACCAATTAGATTGGCCAGCAAAAAAGACACTGTTATCTGCTGTAAAATCACTTCCCCGTGGTTCGGAACCCACCTAAAACTGTAGGTCCAACTCATCAATCACCATCATCTAACTCATTACCCACGCACAGGTCTCAGACCTATGTGGGCTTCATCCTCAGAAAAAAGAGAAAAAAATTTAGAATGTTAATGCTATAGCCTAAGTTCAATATTTCAGCGCAACATGTCCAACATATAGGCTAAGCTGTTTCTTGTTTCGGAAAAACACGTCTTTCTACAATACAATAGCCGCATGGCTAAGTAAACGTTTTAGTCTTCAGATAGCTTAAAATCACGTTTAAATGCACTTATAATTTTAAAAAATTTCCGGGGGAGGGCCCCCCCTCATGGGTGATCCCCCCTAATACTGGAATGGCCTCCTGAAATTAGGCCCTGGAACGGTCCTTGGACTCAAGATGCTGTGTTTAAATTGCAGAGAACTTAATTATCCCCAGAGTGATTTTCGACTATGAATCACAATTTTGATTTTTGATTCACAAGATATAATGTATCGAAATAAAAAATTTACTTCAATCTTCTTTTTTTTAAAGTGCTGATTTAGACCGAATATCGCGGCGTGGGGCCGATTGCGGCTATACCGCACGTTTGACAAAAAACAAATTAATTTGTAGATCAATTAGCTTTAAAGGAAAAGAGCTACAATTTTTGCAAAAAAAAACCGAGAAACCTTAACGTTTTCAAGATATTGGCCGAAATAGATATTTCGGACACCATCATGGCGGCCATTTTGGATTTGTGGACATGTTGCCAAGGTAGGATGAATGAAGATGATTTTAAAAAAAATCGGCCGTGTTGGAATTATGTTGAGCTTTATCACTAAAATGATTCCACTATTAGGTACCATAATATATCCCAGTCAATAAAGGTATTTTCCTATAACTGCTTGTAAAGTAGTTCTTTACGTACTGAAAACTACCCCTGTAAAATACCCCTTTAGTGCTCAGCGAGCAGTAGTCAGCTGGCGAGCGTAAAAAGTACTTTACCGCCAGCTGTGTTTGATGTCTTCTCATTGGTGGATCACGGAATCCGTGAAATTCTCATAACCTCAACAATGGCGCACGCTAACCAAATCCCACGCACTATCTGTGATGTTACAAACTACAAGCTTTTATTCATGAATTTTATTTATGAATCCAGAACTGCAGTTGTAGGAAAAATATTGTATGTAATTCGCGCGTGAAGCTTCTTTATCGCTCTCGCAAAATTACTGCGCTCCGCTATGCGTCGCGCTTCACGCTCTCAATATATAAATAACTATTGTCGCAAGTATTAAGTGTCAAGCTCAACTCTGCTAGGTGCTTTTAAACTACTAATAGAGGTGTATTTTCCTAAACCCCGGCTAATTCCTTCAGTGCCTTTCCCCCACCACTCGAGGTGCCAAAATATAGGTGGTTACTGGAAATTCATTTAGCCTACTCAGTAACGGATGATTGGATTTGGATAGGATTGATTCTTCTTCCATTATATTAGGAATATATAAATTAAAATACCCCATTAACTCGAATCTTTTCAATTTGATTCTTTCTTATTTTTGAGGGACCTTTTTGTACATATTACAGGAATAAAATTTAAATATTAGCACATTAATGCCTACGAGGAAGCGAAGCACTTGCAGAATTGGCCACTGCACTGAAGTTTTTTGAGTGTAATGTCACTGATCCATTATCGTCTACTGATCATATTTGGGAGCTCGAGACTCATTAGAAGAGTATTAACTGAAAGTGTAAAACAAGCGAAAGTGACTGATTACTTCAGCAGTCATAACGTCTACCTGTGCAATGAATTTTTGACTGATAAAACCTGAATGTAAGGAAACCTGGATATAAGGGGGGAAAGCTGGCCCCTTGGGATTCCTTATATCCAGGCTTAACTATACATTCAAACACTATATAAGGAGAAGTACATGTGAACAGGAGCAGGGACGTAGCTAGAGTATATGGCGCCCTTGGCGAATTGTACTGGCTGCGCCTCCAAGGGGAGTCTGGCGGCGGGTAACTCCTCTGCCAAAGCCCCTCTTCCTGCCAAAGAACCCCCTGTTCCACCGGAAATTTTTTGTAATTTAGATGCAAAATGGTATGTTTTGCGTGTTTTCAGCAAGTTTTTCAAATATCTCATAGAACTTTATTTAGATAGCATAGCTGCCAATTGCGCGCTCAATATTTGGCCACGACGATTATTTAAGTCTTAAAAAGTCAATTTACTTACAAAAAATAGAAATATAATAATAATAAGCGCATGTCTTTTAATGGTGGGGAGACCCTTACAGGTAGTTCCACCTCGCCGTTTGTGCCATGTTACGGGGAACATGGTGGACCTACTATTTTAGGTGGGTTCCGAACCACCGGGTAAGTGATAATAAAGCTTGTAACATCATATTATGTAACTATAATATAACTTGAAGCTGTTTGCGGCATCATCTTCAGCGTGATGTACATATATTATATGTACATATAATATAAATGTATAGTTTGAACCGGTGCGACAGTGTTTAATAATTTTTCAACGGATTGGCTGTCGGCACTTATACCGTAGTGCACGCGATCTGTAGGTTATTGTTTATTAAGATCAATAACACCAAAATATGATTAAAAACTTCATAAGTAATTCAATTTTACTTAATATAGTGAATAGTGGACAATAGTTTAATATAGAATTCAAATTGTAATTTAATTATGTAAGTAAAATATATAGGTTCATGACCGCTTTTGAAATAGAATTTTTGGAAGAGAGAGCGCTCCACTCTCTTCCCATACTTCGTCTATGTGAGCAAGCATAGACGTTTAGAGGCCAGAAAATAAGTATAATATTTTTAAATTCTAGTAAGTAGCCTTCCTATCACGATTCCATTATAAATGTGAATAAATAAAAAATTGTATTTAATTCTTACTATTCAAAACCAATTTTGCGGCCCTAAGCTTCCTGCGCCCTTGGCGGGGGCCTCTGCCGCCAATGCCTTGCTACGTCCCTGAACAGGAGTCATTTGATCTTCACAACGTTCATAATTATCCAGTGCCAGTGTATATACACAGCATTGTGTTTACATATATCAAGTTCTTGTGGTAAATTCTTTGACAATACTGTGGTATTACCAAATATCACTTCGGGAAGTGATAGCCGTGAGCAGGTATCTGTCCTATCAGATAGAGATGACCTCCGTTCTCCTGGGCACTCTGGGTGACCGATTAGATTGGCCAGCAAAAAAAGATACTCTGCTGTAAAATCACTTCCCGGTGGATCGGAACCCACCTATAACTGTAGGACCAGCTCATCAATCACAATCATCCAACTCATTACCCACGCACAGGTCTTAGACCTATGTGGGCTTCATCCTTAACAATATTCTATACACCGAAGAAATAATAATAATTTTTCTGATCGGGCTGTGACCCAAACAACCTTTTCTACTCTGGTGTGACTTCTCGAACAAACCTCAACACTATTCTACGCAACATGCATGCAAATACAAGACTAGTATTCCCCTAGAAACGCAGCTGGCTTGAAAAAGCCATCGTAGAATATTCAAAGATAACAGCGATCAACTGCTTCATTGAACAGTTGTTTAAATTATCGATTTCATAGTTAGTAATTTTGTAGATACCAAAAATTCTTTATTAGCTGAACGTTGATTTGTTTTTCTTGTGATTATTTGTAATCAATTTAATTACAGGGCCATTCATTTTATCATTAGCTTACTATCAATAAGTAAAAATGGCGTTCAAGCCAATCACATTTTTTTTATTCACCATGGCTGTCCTTTATTAGTAAATCCGGCCTTGGAAAAACCTTTATTTTTGGATATGGTGTTTTAAGTGTTGAATGTTATCCTACCTAACCGTGTAAACTGCCAAGAAAAAACTTGAAATCATCTTGCTGGCTCAAATATCTTAGGTTTAACAGTATTTTGTTGATCAATGACCAACTGCGAGTGGAATAGTTGGGATTTTCATAAAGACGACATTAAACATTTCAAATAGTTTAGCATTTTGGCAATGAACTATCTTGGATCAATTCAAGGTCTATCTTCAATTATTATTCATTCTGCTCCAATTTGTCAGACGTGTTTGAACTCACTTCCCAATGTCTTTAGGACCAATGCAAATAAATCACTGATGTATATTCTCTTGTGAAGACAGTCAACTTAAAACTTCGAGAAAAAACTGGCTAAAGTTGGGCATTCACGTTCCTATTTGTAATACAACAGTAGGGCTGCTTGTTGGATAGTCGACTCCACGCTCCGACTTGCTATTCAACTTTAGTCCTAGTCTGTTTTCACAACTGTGAACATCGCTCTCGAGCCGAAATACATAACCGAAGTTACTCAGCCACTGACTGAGGTAAGTTGGACGACTTTGATTCAACTCCGTCGAGTCGGACCTTCCTATCGTCCCTCTAGCTCTAGACCCAACTATGCAACAAGCCCATTCGCGTTCTGATATCGCATCCAACTTTGGAGGTTGGACCACAAGTTGTACTGCAAATCGTAAATGCCCAGCTTTAGGTACCGTCAAGCGAGGTGAGTTTGAACGCAAGATAGTCTGTTCAGTTTCATTCTATTACTAGAGAAACGACTTGAGATATCGAATCGATCTTGGTATCATATAATCGATTTTTTCCCATAGAATCGATTCCTCTACTCATTTTGACAGAAAAGTAGACTATTGTCACTGCCATTTCGATTTCCTACTTTCAGAAAAATGTTCAATTGCTAGTTCCATCAAAACTTTTATTCACTGTAAATTTTAGAGAAACTTCATGAATATCTAAGAAATATAGCTCAATAGAACTTTTCTTTCTGTTTTGAATCATACAAATCATGTTTTTAAAAAGTTTAGTTTCAACACAATGTAAATTTTTTGATGGCTTGTTGCATGTGGGGTGAGATTGAACAATGATCAGCTGATTCAGATCAGCCGCTTGCTGTCTCTTTCGCTTGTTTTTTGGTTATCGCAAATCGTGCTCTAACCTAAATGAGTTTGAAAGACGAAAACGTGTGTTTATGAATACTATATGGAATAAAGTAAATTTTTCACTTTTCAAAAGTCATGTCTTCCTCACTTTCCCATGTTTTACTAAAATTTTCTACTTATTTATAGGTACAGTACTATAACACTTTAAAATGATTTTTTGCATACACAAGCTACTAAACAAGTATTTCAGAGGTATGTGATTGAACACTAAAGCATTTTCTACCTTAACAGAGCCAGAAGATAACAGGTGTTCAAACTCACCCCTTTGCTAGGTGAGATTGAACAGTTACATTTTTACAATTTTCTTGAAAAATTTATTTTTTAATGGTTTTTGTGATGTATGTATCATAAAGTACTTTAAATGTGGATTTTGGTAAAAAAAAACGTTATTATTTACGAAAAATTAAGAAAGTTATGATCAAAATAGAAAAAAAAAGTGTTCAATCTCACCTCGGTTGACGGTAGTTGACAACGAAGAGCGACCAAAAATTATCCATCATTACCATGATGGTTATGTCTTAAAAACCACGTACAATAATTAATTACTTAACAAATTAAATTAATTATTAATTTGTTATGTAATAATAATAATAAACGTATTGCTTATATTGGTGGCAACCCGGCGCAGCTCTTCCTCAATTGATAGTTTGAAACTGCCTCTCAAGCCATGTTATGAGAAACATGGTAATCCTAAAATTTTAGGTAGCCGAATCACCGACAGTGATAATGATGAAATGTAAAGCTAATGAGGAAGGATTACAGAAATGAAATGTCAATTTTCAACTTTTAATAAAAAAAACAGAACTAGCCCTGTTTCTGGGCCAACTCTCTAGCTTTCGCCTTCTCAATCTTTGCAATGCGAGCCATAGATTTGCTTCCAAGCAGACCGCCTCCCCAATGTCTCTTGATTTCTTCGTATCTGTCGTTGTAGTTGGTCTTGACAGCTTCAATTACCTTGGTCAATGAAGCTCTATCACCAGTATCGACCTGTAACCAAATTTTAACAATAGGAAAATTTTCAAAATTACGGAAAATTTAGAAAAATTGAATTTTTTTTAGATTCCCTCTTTCATTTCTTCTAACTTTTAAACAATCTTTCTTTCTTTTGAATTTGAAAAATAAGTTAGCATAAATTTTATTCTTTGCATGAAAATCTACTTTAAGAAATGATCATCGATTTTTATATTGAATTTGCAATGAAGTGCTACCTCAAAAACATAATTTTCCATATGTCATACAAGTTCTGAGGCTTTTCATTGCATTTAATCTTAAAGAACCATTTTACAATTCTGTACCTCAAATTTCTTGAATGCCTGATACATTTCAAATCTATAATAATTTAATAACAGTACAGACACGGCACGGCATAAACGTCATGAAATTCACTTGCAAAATGCAAAAGTAACCAATTCCGCATTTCTATAGTAGACCATAGACTTTTAAAGATAGCAATTCCATATTTAGCGCATGAAGTCGAAATATTGATGGTATTCACCCGTGATCCTGAATGTCAAGGTAACTCATTTTTCAAATTCAAATTTATTGATTCCTTGTACAATTTGTTTTATAAATAAACAATACTTTATTAAAAAAACAGTACATGAGAATCACATGTGTTGCTCACAGAACTTGCGTCTGATCGTGAGCTTAAAAGATTACAAATTTTTATGAAATACAAGAGAAAAAATTAACACAATTAAAAAAGTTAAATTGTAATTATAAAGAGAAAAAAGTGTCCACGAGTACAGTAAACCAAATCCGGTTTGAATTTTTTTCTTACAAAATTACAACATAACATCTAAGAATTGTACGAAGTTAGTGTCACGAGTTGCACAAAGGAAAAAATATTTTGGAATATCAACGCATTTCTGTATCAACTCAGTTAAGATTGCACATCACAGCCATAGCTCATAGGATTGGCTCTTAGTTTTTCATCATAGCTGATCAGAATCACTCTGGAGTTCAAACATATTTCTTACCTGAGTCAGGGCCAAACATGTGCACGTTTTTCTATTGACAAGACGTCCCAATCTTGCCTTTCCCTTGATGATACAGTAAGGGACTCCCATCTTTCTGCATAGGGCTGGCAGGAAGAGAACAAGCTGAAAAAAGCACAATCATAAGACAATAATTGTATCTTATACAGTATAAATAATTCAAGTTTTTTAAATTTTAGTTTCCCACATTAAATAAACTACTGTAATTAAATTAGAAAATCAATCATTTTAAATCGTTTATTTTATTGTAAGCATTAGATCGTATCTTTTTGAATAAATAAGTAATACGAATAGTTGAATATGAATTTAACCATAGATATTCCTGAAAATTCCATCTCATTTATGAAATTTACGAGGATTATCCAACTTAAAGCTCTGAAGAACGATTGAACACATTACAATGCGGATGAACATATTACGTCATGAGTAAAATTAAGTCAGCTTATTTTTTATGAATGACAGCATTTTGCATTAGAATAACTCAAATCATCTCATTAATACACATTTATATTATACTCATTTGAACAGTTTCAAGGGAGAACATATTGGTGGTTAAAAGTAAGATCACATTATCTACAATGAATACGATCCACTCCACAATAACATTCATTTCATTTTTGTTCATTAGTCCCGACTAGTGATGTGGGCCGGGTAAATACCCAAAAACTGGGTATATATAATTTATATTGAAAAAATATATAATTTATATATATTTTAAAATATAATTTATATACAGTACTAAATATACATATATATAAAATTTATATTGAATTTAGAGAAGATTGAGTTGTCTTTTTGCAATTACTATGCTGTAAGGATAGTAAAATGATCAGATGATAAAATGTGTTAAACAAACTAGCATTTTACTTCTGAGCATGATCGACATTAATACCCAGGTCCTGGGTATTTATAATTTTCTCGTTTTTTGTTGAGATTTTATTGAACTAAAATAATTAATTATTGTACTAAAATAAAACACACTTAAACTAATACAAAACAATGTTTTGTATTACCTAACCTAACCTAACTTAAACAAACACAGACTGTGTATGACACAAAACTTTAAAATTATACCAAAAAACAGAAGGAATTTTTCAAAATAGGTTTATCCAGATTGGAGCTAAGAGGAAACACTGAATACCTGCATATTACCTTATTCATTTTTACCTGCATCTACATTGAAAATCTTCATTACTTTTAATATTATCCCAACATGTCAAGTTAGGCCTACTTTAAATCCATTTTGTACAATAAAAATCATAATATAACTTAAAAACAGTAGATGTTATTTCTTTCCAAATGTGGTGCTGTCTTGATTTCATATCTTAGTTATGGGTATTCCAGGATTGCATCACTGCACACCTGCCACCCCCCCCCCCTCCACCCAACCTACAAGTATTTTTGTTGTGTTGTGGGTCACAGTCTCACCAGTAGAAAGAATTACTCTCATTTACCTAGTTTCTTCTCGTTATGCCAATTTTAGACATAAAAAATTCTGTTTATTTACAAACTTTGGGTAATATCTTACAAATAACTACTAAGTAATTGAAAAAATGGTAAATAAGTTCTTATAGATTAACTCATATCATACAATGATAATAATAACATATTCAGGGGTAAGCATTAATAAATCTTGCTCGATTTCATAAATACCCAAAAATACCCGGGTAAATACCCAGGATATTTACCCCGAGTTTTGAATACCCGGGTATTTTACATCACTATACAAGATATGTAGTTGTATATTGTCTACCCACCTCGATCGGATCGACGTCATGGGCGATGACGACAATCTGTGCTTTCTTCTGCTCGATGAGTTTGACAACAGTGTTGCAGCCCTGGCGAATGATGTTTGGCCTCTTGGTCGGCGCGTCCTCCTTCTTTGCTGCCTTGCTCTCAGCACGGGCCTTCAGCCTAGCCTTCTTGGCTTCAGGTGTTTCCGGTTTGTACTTTTCCAAAATTTTAAACAACTGAGTAGCTGCAACATGAAATCAACATACAACTTGTGTTAATTACAATAAAATACGAACTATTCATAATCATCCATTTCATAGATATCCTCAGCATTACAACAACCTCTACTTGTTGAAACACTGACTCACAAAACATGAAAAAGGCGCTCTGTATTAGAATATAAACATATATACATCTCATTCATTAGAAATGAACTAAGAATAGAAAGCAATTTTACAAACTCAAAAGTAAAGTTTTAGAAATCCTACTCAGGGTTGTCCTTATAGTGCTGAGGAAGGCAACAACTGAGAGGGTCTGTACTAGATTGAGACAGATGCTTCAAACATTTCTATCCTCTAGTTCCTAAATATTCCATAAAATACTATGATTTATAGTAATGCTAAGTTTCAAAGATAAAACGGGTCTGCTGATGTACTGAATGTAGAACTATAAACAGTGAGAGAATCGAGACTCATACCCATAGTAAAATACCGATAATCTTCTCTCTCCCTTTTTCAAAGAACGGTAGTTATGCCTATCATAATTTTGCTTCAATGTGGAAATGGAGGATGATTCTCTCAATTCAAGGTAATTAACTTCAATAAGAAGCTTCAACGTGTTTATTTTTTATGACCTTCATGTTGGACTCCTCGTGTAATATGTAAACGAATTTTAAATTGACCCGTCGATTGGTCTGGAAAAAGTTGCGCTAGCCCTGGGCTGCCAACTTTATATATGATAAAATATTGTTTATTTTTCTGTAACTAAATGAATGTATTGACATATATCATGTTGTTTGGGCACAGCTCAAAGATGCAGCTTAACGCCATGAATTTTAATAATTAAAATAATAAAATATTGGAACAGGAAGCTACTTTTCTATAAAAGCATTGACCTCCAGGATTGAACCTCTGCTAGAACTGGCATTCATTTTAGTGAAAACAACCGTATCAGTCAAATATAACAATTGGGCACACTATTAATTCACTTGAAATGTATTTATACTTATTTTGCATTTGTGTTGCTCAGATCAAGAAGTCATTTCACAGGAATTAATCAATGGATTGGCTCTGTTAATGTTCATCATAGCAACAGAATCCCTAGATCAAAATCAAAATGATTTAATCCATTTTGCATCAGGTTTGAAAGGGATTTGCAGTACTGTATTTCTAATAATCCGAGGTTCAGTTTCATTCAAGGTACAAAATTAAAAAGAATTAAAGAAAAATTCATTAGTATAATTGCGAGTTTTTTCAAACCTAGTACTAACTAAATAATTGTCAATCTAATATTAAAACTGACACTGTATTTCACTTTTATATAATGTTTTACTCACATATATTGGAGATGCTTGAGGAATGCATTTCACTTCTGAAAAGAAGCTTTGTTAGCCTTCTTTTCAGAAGTGAAATGCATTCCTCTAGCATCTCCAATATATGTGAGTAAAACATTATATAATAAAAACTCCTTTCGCAGGACCTGCAAAACTTAGCAAATTTCTGTATTTTTTCAAATATTTATGAATATCTATAGGCTACATATTTTTTTAATTTCTGGAAAAAAACACGAAGCGTTCTGTACTCTAGGGACCCCAAAACAAGTTTATATCGAGGTTCAGGGTGAAAGTAGCACATCACGACCAACTGAAATATTTACATTTCAAGAAATTCGCTCAAACCCAATAGAATAATTTTTTTTGGAAATTTCAAAATGGATGGTTGTTCTGCCTCAATAAAATTGACTCATTTTAAAGCGTAATAAAGAGCATCAACGCTCAAACCCTCCCCCCACGAAATTAAAAAAAACTAGCTCCATATTCGCTTTTATCACCAAAAAATACTGATAACTAATCACTTTTTTCATATTGCACAGAAATTGACAAATTAAAAAATTTTCGACGCCATTTTGAAAATGGCTGCTTTTCTCAAAACGCACTGGTTTTTCGAGGTGGATGAGTTGAAATTCGGATTCAGCGCCTCAAAAACCATAAGGAACAGTCAAGAAAAAAAAAGATTAAAGTTTTTTCCTGAAACACTTTTTTAGCACAAAATAACTAACTCCATAGGGCAAGATACAGCTTTTGACAACAATGGTTTTTTCTTGATATCTTGAAAATTTGTTGAGCTAGAAGGCAGTGCAATACCTTAAAATTTTTGACTCCATGAGCTCTATCTTAAAGTCTAACAATAGAACTAAAATTTTCAAATACAACCCTTTTTTTCTTGAAAACCCCTAATTTTGGCGGGAAAATACCCCCGAAAAGGGGGTTAACCTTTTTGGATTTTCCTGGCTAACGAACTTGTCCAAGCTATTCACAAGAGGAAAGTGTATATCAAATTTGGTGGAAATCGGACATCTCCTTCAAAAGTTATCGTGCTATCAGACACATAGATAGATATATATATCTCTATATATATATATATCTACATATATAACATTTTGTGCCACTATGATTTTTGTACTCTGGGGGCTCCAAAACAAATTTCCATCATGGTCCCGGGTGAAAGTCGCACATCACGACCTGCTGTAATAGCTGAATTTGAAGAAATTCGCTAAAAGTGAAATACAGTGTCAGTTTTAATGTTAGATTGTTCATTGAGTATTTCGTCATCACAGATAAATAATAGTTTTTATATTTGTGTTAGCACCTAGTTAGAAACTAATTATTTATTCTGTCCTAATTTTACCAAGTCAAGACATTACCAAACTTTTATAATAGTTAGGCTTCGTCATTTTTTCAAGTACAAGTGATAATGTTTTTCTGTAGCTCAGATTCCAGTTCATTTCACACTAATTATTCATTGGATTGGCTCTGGTAACAGTCATCATAGCTAACAGAAAACTAAAGAGCGAGTTGACTACACGTTTTTAATAGAGTTAAAATGTACGAACTTGAAATTCATGGATACCATCAGAAGCTAAAGCGCAAATTGTTCCATTTCTTAATTGAGTTTAAATTGTCAAGACAATAATACGGAATTATGAAAATATGTAAATATATAGTTTTCAAACAGAAGTTGGTTGAAAGGAGGCCTATACTGTTAACATTTTGTTGGAATTTAAAAAAATATTACAATGGGATGGCATGTATTCATAATAATTGGTCTTGCACTTTTTGCATATTATTAAGGCAATTAATTATTTATTTTATATAATTCAAGAAATTAAAATTCTGCTGCTCCGATTCAATAAAAATATTAATTTCATAAAAATTACTCAGAGGATTGGCTCTTTAAATTCATCATGGCAAAAGAAATTCTTCTTTTCAAAAAGACACGACATTTCAAGAGCATGGCATGAAATAATTTGATCTTGTTCTATTACTACTCCCTATTTTATTAGTGGGGTCGGTAAGCACAAAAAATGACCCTTCACATCTGGCTACCAATGCGCACTTTTGGATTCAAATAGACATGATAAAACGAATCCAAAAACCTCGGGTTACAAATTTTTAGAGCCCTCTAACGAAGTTGATAATGTCATCAATATGGCCGTCAAAATTGCATGTTACGTTGTCTTCAAATAACTTGGGTTTGCAGTTTCATATTGAACTAAATATTGTTAGTGATTATCAATGAGAAGAAAATTCTCTTTTCAACAATATACATTTGTTCATAATTTCTAAAATATTTTCACGTTTCCAATTTTTTTAGACACTGCTTAACTTGAAAACCGTTATATTTATCTGAAAACAAGTCCTCTATATTTTGTTCATCACAAAATTCCCCACTAAATAAGATATCAGGGAAATTAAACGTTGATAGAGTATTGTGGTAACCTAAAAGATTGCTTGAGAAATTAAATGATGGATACATTAAGCTCACAGCTACAAGCATTTGAACGAAAATGTATGTCGTACCCGTGTCTTATGTCTCATTGGTTCTAAAAAAAGTAATGTAATAGTTCATTACCATGAATATTATTAGTAATGAAACAATAAATTAACTGAAATTTCTTATGAAAACTAATGAACTTATTAATTTGCTTCATTTAGCACAAAAACAAATCAATGTTATAATACAGCAAATTCGAAAAGAACCCCATTTCTACCTACAAGGTTGCATTATTCAAGAATTTGTAAAACTAAAACTAAGACATTGAAAAGAAATAACTGCAATCACTAATATCATGAATTTCAGTCATTCCAACAAATAAATTCAAATTTATATTTATGTATTCAAATTCCAAAGGATAGCACCATCTAAGTTTTTCGTCTATCGTTTGAATGGAAGTTGTTAGAATTTTGTGAACGTACCAGTTTGCTTGTCCAGAGATTGTTGGAACTGATGGATCGGGGGAGGTACCTTCAAACGCTTCTGAAGAACAGCCTTCTGTCGCTGAATTCTTATATATTTGGGCCATTTCACAAATCGGCTGAGATCACGTTTAGGCTGAATATCCTGACCTGGAGAAAAATAAAATTACACTGTATTCAATGTTAAAGAAAGATACTGGAACTCTATAAACTAATGTTCCATACATTTTTTTTAATATGAATTGAAATTTACTTTGAATATTATTATTGCAATCTTAAACTAAAATAATTTATTGGTCTAATGAAACTGACATCAAATGCAAATTGGAGTGATTACAGATTTAAGACAGAGATGATTACAAAATCGTTCTATTTTCTTGAGTGATAAAGTAGTACTAACATTGAAACGAAGAGGAAAAATATCCGCTCAGAATGTCAATTTACATCAACGAAATCAGGTGAAGAAATTCAAGATATATCTTGCATCATAGCGGAAAGTTATTAAAAAACAAGGTTTGGCAATTGTACATGCGAAATATATTCAAATTAAAATCAACCAATTGCAATTTATAAAAGGAACTGCCCTGAATAGTAATTTCATTAAAAAAAATATATTAGCTCAATATGTTAATTCACATAGGCGAAACAAAATCAGGTGAAGAAATTAAAATTATCAAGTACATCATAGCGTATAATAATTATTATTATCAAACGAGACTGTTTTCTTCATTTAAAACACAAATGAAAAGCTCTTCCATAATACTTAATCTTATAACATTTATCTTATTATTTTTTCAAATTAATTTCAAGTTGTGTTACCAATAACATAAAGTGAATGTGGTTCAAAGTTGACATGCTTGGAAAATTTCCTAGATATGCCTGTTTTATTCCGGCAAAATTGAACATTCATAAATGTTGCAAGTTTCCAGGTTCGTGAAATCAGTGATAAAAATTGTTAATTTAACACATTTATGAGAAAAGAAAAAAACCACAGCAAAATTTGATTTGAAATCAATGTTTAGTAAAGCTAGTAGATCCGCTCAGTATGTCAATTGACATCAAAGAAGTCAGGTGAAGAAATTCAAGATATTACTTGCATCATAGCGGAGTTTAGTGATACCGGTACCGATAATAAAATAATGAGAAAATTTGAAGTGAGGTTCTATTAGAGAAATTCACAATTCACCATGGTCCAGTGCATAATTGCCTGGTTGCCAGTGTAGCCTAATTGATCAGCGGTTCAATCAGGAAAATTATAATAAACTTACCTATACCGAAGTTCCTGGGCCTTTTTTCAAACAAGGGATTTACCACCTTTTTGACTTCCTGTTTCTTTACAACTAAAGGAGCAGCTGCTACCTTCTTTCCAACCTTCTTCTTGGGCTAAAAAAAAATCGAAGTATAAGTGATAGCGGTATTGATACACTTTCAATTACAACGCAATAAGTTAATCAGAAGATTATTGAAAAAATATACATGTGAATGGAGATGTATAACTTATTCTCTGTTATTGTGCAGATGTCATAATAATATGAATGGAGCAAACGTCCAAAGCCCAAAACCCGTCAAAATTTGAACTCATCATTTCTATTTAAAGACTTCCAAACTACAATTCCGATGACATATTGATCAAGCTATTTTTTAGCCTGCAGTTTCCACGAACGGATAAAAGGCGGACACAGCCAAATGATTATGATTTCCATTCCGTCCATGCCACTACATATCAAAGTAATACCATACTAACTAGAGAGCTCAAATAGAAAAATTCAAGCGGGCAAGTTATCGCCTACAATATGGTTGGTGATGATCTAGAACTGCCAAACCCAAATTAAACCTTTGAAAAAGGGTTCATAATTTTAAATTTATGGCTCACGTTACAGAATCGATAATAATTATAAATCAGATGGGCATGTAATACCTGTTCAGTTTCTTAGTCCCTTTCTAGCACAAATGAGAGGAGTATATTCAACTATTGGAGGATTGCTAAAACGCTACCTAACCTAAAATGTAAGGTTAGAAAAGTAAATATGTTACGGGGGGGGGGGGGGGATGCTTAATAGTCATTTTACACATTTTCATATGATCAGGAACAGCAACTACTCAGGTTGGAAGACTTCGATTGACTGGTGATATTGAATAGAACCAAGATTTCACCACATTATCTCCACTAATAAAAATCTTATATCGGTATAGGAATGAAATTTCCCTATCAAAATACGGGATTCGGTTAGCCACTACGATTATCTAGGACCTAAAACTGGACTCAATTTTAAGAAATCAATAAAATATCCCTGAAATTGGACGTGAATTTGCTACAAAGTACGAGTAGCTTGTTGCTGGTAGTCTACGTAGCCTACGACATTTGGAATACTTGAAATGCTTTGCATTTAATTATGCCCATAAATGATAGACATTCAATGAAGAAGATTCTGAATAAAAAATAATATCTTCAAATACACTATTCAACACATGTGTAAATGTAATCCCTTAGTTTTTGACACGAGGATAGCCTCAAAGATTTTTAAGGAAGAAATGAGACACATTGAGAACAGATTTTCCTCTAGCAATTGAATTAAATACATACATATTTTTTAAAACTTACCTTTTTCTGTACCATCGTTTATATTCTTTGTTGAAATTTCCTACGAATAGATTCACAGAAAAATACTTGCCAACACCGATGAACGGGAGGTTGGTTTCGAAAAGGAAATGACCAACTTGATACTGCCAACCTGACTATCCCAAAAGTATTTTATTTTCAAAAGAATAATTCCAATCCAATACTTTGATGTATTTTGTTCTAATTTTCATAGGATAACTACATCAAGATTATTTTTTCGAACAAATATTTCCAATAAGTTTCAGTTTCTGATGTCACTTTATAAGTGTCATAAAGTAATTTACAGAATATTATTATGAATAGGAATTTCAGCGTGCCCTTGAAAATGAGAATATCATATTATTCAGAACTGGATTTAACTTTTACAGGGTTAATAAAAAACATTAGATTTTTTTTGAAAAGAAAATAGGCCATTTCCAAAGGGTCTTCAAGGCAACCAATCACGATCGAGGTTAGTGGGTTAGGCCTATATAATACCGCGTTGTTTAAATGTTGAAGGAGACTTGTGTTCTTTCCATTCATTTTTCTAAATAATACTTAATTTAGTGAGCTTTAAATTACGTTAAAACTATTGTATAAATATTCAATATCTACTTTAGATACTATGTATAAATACAGATGCAAAATCCGTTTCACCGATTGCGTTGAGAACTGTGTGAAATAGTAATAATTTATTGTAACTAGCACTGGCGTGCGCAGGGTTTGGTCACCGTGGGTGCCGATTTTGGCGCCCCTTGTCTTTCCAATATGAATATAAGAAGTTTATGAATAGATATACTGGTGCAAAAAATGTTCAACCTGATTGCATTGTGCATTTATTTCAATCTGCATGCAAATAACTTGAATAAAATTATCAAGGATTTAAGAGTTACAATAATTCTTGACTGAATAATTGTGATTATTCTTTTGAACATCAGATACATACATTTCTTTTGAATTTTAAAAACTACAAAACCATTCGTCGGCTGAAAGGAACCATTTTTTTGAATTCTTCAATCACAACTTCTAGATCTGTATTGACAGCAAGGTCTTGCTCAATAAATGGTATTAAAAGATTTTCTAGCCGATCTTGCAGCATTGTTGAGCGAAGTTTTGTTTTAACAATGCTCAGCTTTGAAAAACTTCTTTCACAAGTGCAGCTGGTCACTATGGCATTGTGGCAAATTTATGGAAGAGCTTTTTGAACTTTGAAAACGTGGTTCCTCTGTCATGTTTTGACAGCCAGTCCAACCATTCAGGAACATTAGAAGGAGTAAAGCTTTCACTTCGTTTTGTTCTAAGAATCCTAATTTCTGCCTCCAACTCAGATGGTTCAATTCCAAACTTTTTTTTAAATGTATTTGAAGTCATTAGAATCCAGTGTATAGTCGTTCATCCCTAATCCCATGATTTTTCCTACAGTATGGATTGTAAGCTTTCCTTCTTGACTATACCTGTCATTCATTCTATACCTACCACTACGGTACAATAATTATTATTACTTATTATACTTTTACGTAAATGCTGCTCGCTCATGTACCGTATCTAAAAGCTTAATGAATATAAAAATATTTACTACCAATACCGAACCGTATTCATCTAGAAATCCTTGCATAATTTTTAATAATACCCATTTTTGGCGCCCCTTCTGAAGCAGCCGTGGGTGCCGTGGCACCCACTGTGTGCACGCCTATGGTAACTAGTAACATTATAATGTTCATAGTAGCTTACAGATACAAAATCCGTTTGACCGAATGCGTTGATAACTGTGTAAAATGGTGATAATTGTAACTGTAATAAAGTAGTATGTCATTTAAAAATGTATCTAAGGTCAGTGGTTTCTTTACGTTTTCAACTGCTTGTCACATTAGATTAATAACTTGACTTGCCTTTCTGCATTACTTAGTGCCTTCTAACATAACTAATTGAGGATTGTTATTAATGCTTTAGTGCTAACTCTTCATGTAAAACTTAATTTTTCTCATAAAAAATGAATTTTAAGGTCTGAAAAATATAATTTAATTTTTATAAAAAATATATTCATATTTGCTATAATTATTTTATTTCATTTACTTAGCCTGTGGTGGACATAAGAAAATAATGTGCGTAAAACCTTAATTACTACTCATTTATTTCATTTTGAAGCACCTGCATTAATAAAAGCAATATTGATTACCTTCAAATACGAGTATATGGTGATTGTAATCACTATCTCAAAATTAAATACATAAATGATGTGCAATGCTATAGTATGACAGAATTTCCACTCCAACGTGAATATTCAACAAATTTTCTTTATTTTGCAATGGTGTTTATCACAGAAGTGTTGCTTTTGGGCATTTGAATGGTTGTTTTTCACTTTCAACTTTCCAATTTATTACTAGTCTTCCATATTCCCTCACAGTTTACCTACATTTTACTTTGGTTTTCATCATACATATAATTCCTGGATTTCTTGTTCCATAACGATCTGAACAAAATAACTTTTGATGGTATCAACGACTTTCAGTAAATTTTAATTGAGAATATGTATATATTTAAAGATATTTTGATAACCTGGAAGACTACACACTAGAAACATTTCCATTATAATATTTTACTATGGTAGAAAGTATAAAACCGGCAATAAATTGACTAGAACATTATTATTTTTCAAGTAAAAGTTACCATGCAGATTGAATAATGGAAAACAGAGTCGTAGAAGAATAATCACCAAGCAGCTATATGTAGTATTTCTATTATTTAATGTGAGAATAATTGCTGGAGTTGACTATTATGCTCACTGTCGACCTCTTTTCATATCATTGCGGATCATGACTGTGTCCAGCTAGTATATTATGCTTCTTCTTATAAGGGTGAAATATCAGAGATGCATGAGCACTTTACTAGACAGGGTCGTCATTTGAATGTTCCTTATGTTAGGCTAAAAAAACTACAGTGTCAATCAAAAATCGTGTCATTGAAAGAATTTAATAGGTTACCTATGGTCTCTAGAACTCTTAGTGCATCCGTGTTTAAATTTAAAGTAAAAAAGATGCTTCTGGAGAATCCCCTATATAACGTGAAGGATTTTTTTGAATTGCCTACTGATATATGAATATTCAATACAAAAATTGTTCTGATACTCAATGACAAGAATGTTTTCATAATTTCTTAAGTATGGTCTCTCTAGAAACAATAGCGTTGTGGACATGGAAAGAAGGGAGAGTTTTCAGCATTACCTGCTTGTGTCAATAAGTCTTCCAGGTGAAGTATTGTTTACTTTTTCCCCATACTCTCTTCGCCTTGTGGTTTTATCTAAATGTTATTAGAATGTTTGATTAGAACTTCATAGAATGTCTTATCTGCTTATTTTAGAATTCAATAGAAGTTGATAGAAAAATGGAGTGCCATCTAGTCCTCTCTGGAATGTTGAAAAATGTATAAATAGGAGAAAATCTTGTAAAAGCGAGTCAGTTGTGATTCAATCATTAATGTGATAAGTGGCAAAAGTGACAGTTCCTGTTTACCAGTGAGCGCTTATACAGACCATGTTAAACAAACGTCTGTTGTTACAGTGTTAATCACAGAGTATATTGTGACAGATAATTATTCAGGCTTACTTGACAGTTTATACAGTGACTCGTAAGTGCTTGTAGAGTGTTTACTATTACGCATTAGATGTTTCTCCTTGAATTATTGAACAGTTATTATTTAATATTACATCAGCCTTTTGACATTTAGTGATTGATTTTTGAACAGTAGTATAGAAAAATCTTTATTAGCTGAACATTATCAATTTATCTGCTTCTGATTACATTATTTTGTGTAAGAATAACTGAACAGTGCAAGTTGTGGATAATTTGGGTTAATAAAGTGCGAGAGGTAATTTAAAGTGTTGCCAGTGTTATTTTAGAGATAGAACCCATAACAATAGTTTGCTCCTGATCGTAGTACAGAGATCTGAAAAATGTGACAAGCAATTCAGTTTAAGTAGTGTTTTGAAACCATATTATAGCAATCAGATATTAAGCGGATGAAAATCCAGAATAAAAATTTTATTTATTAATACATTTTACTCATAACTGTGATGAAGTCTTGGAGCTTTGTTCATATAGAGAGAATGATCTATAAATGTGATAACAGTAACAAAAATACCGTAGTAGAATAACTTTAATTTCAACAAACATTTAGACTGTGTTAAAGTATCTGACAACTATGCTATAGGCTATTCTTCAAATACAAAATTAACAACATAGAACAACATTATCGTAATACATTATATAACATAGATAGACAACAACAAGGTACAACATTCAAAAGTAACATGTTATAATAATAATGCAGAGTGTGAAACGAGAAATATACAGTTCCACACCTATACAGTACTAGCAATGCTTTATACTTTGAGTTGATTGTACTTCAACCAACAAAATTGTTTTTATTTCTCTATAAAATAGTTAACTATGAGTTCCACTTATTTTTATTACATGGACGAACATGTAAATAATCAGTTCTAAGAAGGCTTAGGCCTACGAGCTGTTTACAACTTAACATAATAATTTCCATTAATGCTATATTATAAAATTGATCAAGAATTATCAAGTCTCATTCTGGACGAAATCCATATTGAACGAATCTGCTCAATCTCAAACTCTTAACTTTTTCAAAGTTCGTCAATAATGCAGCGAATTTTTTTGTGCAATCTTAGAAGTAAGCAGAGTTCTGTCAAATTTTCAATCCAATTATTGAGAATTCGATTCTTTTAAAACAACAAATGCGTTGGAAACGTCTACAGTTATTCTTATATCTGAATAATGTGATGTTTCATTACGTTTCCAATGAGATCTTTCGTTTGCTAGGCCGATTTCTGACAAATCAAGAATTCGATTTTTGCTATTGACAGTTGAAAAACTTCAGACTGAAATTCTACAGCTGCTAATAACCGTATCTTATCATTTATTACTGGAATAAATAAAATTAATTTTTATGATTCAATGAAAAAAATTGAAGGAAAATTATAACATTTTTTGTAGATACTGTAATAGTGTCTGGGAGACATTAATACTATAAATATCAAGTATGGTACTCATTATGGATGAAACATTAATACTATTAATACTGGTATTAAATACTCAAGTTGTTAAATATTTTTTAAATGCGCACAAATTACCAGACATTACTTTTGAATGATAAATTAGAAATAAGAAAAGGATATTATAAAAGTTAAAATGTAATCAAAATGGGTGGTGAGTGGAATTGACTAAAATCACTCCTTTCAGTCTTATTACTGTCCCAGAAGTATAAAATTGAAAGTATGACTAGAGATTGATAATTAGGTACAATAAGATATTCTTTTTCTAACTCAATGACTGGAATGAATTGGAATTCTATCAAACAGTGTAGAACTGTGTAGCAGCAGAAGACTGTAACTCTATTTGTCCCATCTTGAATTGGAGCCTTTGCAGCCACCTGAGTAGAATAACGTTGTTAGCTGGCTGTGAAGCATTGCCATTTGCTGTGCTGGGCAAAGTCTGAGGCCGTAGATTGCAACAGGTTTGCAAACGCACCTGAAGGTGACCAGGAAGTTGCACATGTTGCGAGAAAAGGATTGGATTCCACACTGGCATCAATTTACTTAGAACAGTCGAATTACATTCAAGCAAAGCTTCAAGCAAACTCAAAAAGTGCAAGTTGACCATTTCAGCTAGAACTTTTGTGTGTGAAACTAGTTGAAGGATACTTGGTGTCACTTTACCCCAGAAATCGAAAAGTATTCCCATTGTTGTCGAGTGAAGCTCACTACTTGGAAGATTGATAGCGGCTGCTTGTTCCAAATAAACTGTCCACAGCTGGCAAAGAACAAACGCATGGAAAAGAGAAGACATATGCAGTACGGATGCCTTTGATTGTTCAGCAAAACCAGCCATCACAACTTGTACGTGATCGGCAATATTACATGAAGCATCTTGAGGTATAGGGAGGCATGTACCTGTATGCAGGGAAGTATGGGTGAGAGCACCCAACAACAGCCACGACAACATCCTTACATGACAAACACAGTCTAAAAACTCTCTTGGTCCTTGCTGCGCTGAAGAAGGAATATTGTAGAGCCAAGGCAAGTTGCGAGCTACAGCTCGGTTATCTCTCCCATTTCCTCTCATCATTTCTAATGCCACATACTGGGCGATGCCACTCTTCAAAATTCCACCAATAGTGTCTTCATTGAGCCCAATTCCTCCAACACCTTTTGAATAACTTTTTATCTTGCTCAGCGTATGAAAGTCTGACAAAAACTCTAGGGCATCACCTAGGTGTTGGCGCATTGCCTCTGCTGCTGATGTTGCAAAAACTGGTCCATCTGGAAACATGGGCGGACTGTCCTCCATTGCCACAGTATGCGGTAGCATTCCACCAGCATCTTGCAGAATAAAGTTTATTAAAAGTAAAAAATTAGAATCTGGTATAGCAGTTTTGAATTTTAAAACCTGAACTAACTCAAACACTACCGTACGTGTCAATACCTGCTTCTCACGCTCTCTTGTGAATGCCTTATTGCACAGATAGCATAAATCTACAACGAAATGGTATTTAAGTATATGGTGTTGAATTGCATGACTAAGAACTTTTGAAAAAGGCTCCAAAATTCCTTTACATGCTGCTATACCTGGAACTCTTAGAACCGATATCATGATTCTCAACAGAGGCACAATGTCATGTAGTGAGGATAACTGAAGAGCTAAGCGCCGAAAAAGAAGCTCCAATTGAGTCAATAGGGCTGTCCAAGTACCTGAGCCAGGACCCAGTCCAGCCTCAAGAGGCAAACAATCAAGGTAACATGCCATATTGAAAAGTATCAAAGGCATACCTTCCAAAGATTTCTTACTATTCAATGATTCTAGAAGAAGTTGCAATGGTGCTATTGGGTTCAGTTCATTAAAATCAAGCAGAGCTTGAGATACACTACGGAAAAACTGCATTCTAGCTGATTCTTGAACATGTGTTTGAAACATCTGTACGAATACACCATTAGGTGCAAGTTGGTGAAGAACACAGCGCAGAAATTGATGAGCCACACTTATTGCACCACCTGGAAGATAGACGTTGCTTTCACTCTGCCATGGATATGTGGCACTAAGTGCTAACTTTGCAATAATAGTTAAAATATCAGGCAACATTTGGGCAGCTAGAGCCGGTTCTCTGTGAATGAATGTGCCAATAATAACAATGCACAAACCGAGTTCCTCATCACTGTATTCCTCCTTTGGAGCGCCACACTCTCCACAACGATCGATCAAGCAGTCATCGCCTATCCTGTAAGAGCTCTGCTTCAAGTCTAAAGATGCATGACAAGCAATCTGAGTGGCAAGATCAGCTTTTGATTGTTGAGAAACAGCACACCAATTACCAGGCCGGCGAGGATGGTCGGTTAGATGGCTTCCTATAGAAAACAAACCTCCCTTTTTGCCTTTCTGGCGTTGACCACGACCGCCATCTTCAGCATGACCTGCTGATCCTTGCAGAGTTCTTCTGAAAGAATCAATGTCAGGAGGAGGATGGGTGGCTGGAGGAGAGTCAAGCATAACAGGTGACTGTTTTAGTAGGCGACGAGGACTGACACTTCTTAGACAATGAGGTGTGTCTGATTTCTCAAAACTCTCCTGCTTGGTATAAGAAAGAGAATCAACATCACTTGGAGATTGAGTTGTGATCCCCGTGTCGCCATACTTGTGTGAGCGGTCACACTTCACACCTAGAGCCTGGTGGACATGTTGAACCAGACTAGGAATTGAATTGTTTCCAAACACAAGCAGCCGCTCTTGAAGTGGGATTTCCAATTGTGAAACACTGTGCAATGAAGTTTGATCTGAATGAGTGAGATTATTTTCGCTGTCCACTTCGTTGGGTGAGCCAACCGGTGGCATGAGAACCATTTTCGACATGGGCGATTCAGGGGAGCCAGATGTTTCCTCATGGCCTCTGGTGTATGCGCGGGTCAGAGAGGGTCTGGCAATCATTCTTTGGTTGCCTCCAATGGGCAGGAGTCTTTCTTGTGGTGGTGGCGGAACGTTTTGTGCTCTCAGGTGTGATATTGGTGTTTCGATTTGCCAGGGCGGATGGGAGGTAGGAGTCGGTGTTGGAGTAGATGAAGACGTGGAAGTTGGAGTCTGGTTGCCTTCTGCCAGCCTCCTTTGTTGCCGCGGTATTGGCGAGCCATGTTGTGAGCTATCTGGTTCTTTTTCTGATGAATGTTCTTTTTCAAGTGATCTAGAACAGAAAAATACATGTACTTAAAAAGGTTTACATTGATAGAATGCGAGATGCATTAAATAAAAGCCTAAACATTGATTGATCAATTTACATAATAAAGAATTCGTTGAATTTTTCATTTTCATCTTTATATAAACCAACCTTTTTTCAATGTATATTTAAAAATGAGCAATTAAAAAAATATATATTAACGAATATACTGATGTTTCATTTATGTAGAATTTATAATTTACGTTCTTAATAAAGTATACATAAAGTTTTAAATTTATGTTCATAACTTTGAATCATCTACTAGAATTGATTGAAGTATTGGGAATGTCAGTAGAATGACAATATTAAAATTTTTCATTAAATTTGTTGTCAGTAAATCAGCTTATAACAACTCGAGTATTTCTTTATTAGTAGTTCTGTGAACAGTAGACTCACGCCCAAGAATAAGGGTGCTTGCACAGAGTAACATACTCGATGTACTCAATGATAATCACAAACGCAAAATTAAACACAATCATCAGACTTTGATTCAATTTGCATAGTCTATTTTATGTCTGGTATTAACAAAAAGTCACTCTGTACCACCTCAACAAGGCTGTGTTTTCAATTTGCGAGACAGCTGATTGTACAAAACATTAGATTTAAGATGTGTGATCAATGAGCTTATAAAACCATAATAATCCTAGATAGGTATCGTGTCACAGTATGACGCTATAGGTATGGATACGTAAATTTGACGTATTTATTAATTTATTTTTAGCCATATAATTAAGAAAATACATATTATATGAATATCGTTTGCATACTATAGATGTATTTAAATTGTCATAAATACAGTACCCTACATTAAGGGGCGAAATGTCATTGCCCCCATAAGAATACATGTTAGCTGATGCCATTCTAGGGCGATCACCCTACAGGCCTGTTTCAAATTTGTGTACTTGTTTTGATCTCCTATTGGAAATGATGCAAAAGCTAGATAAAAGTCACTTTGACACACAATATGGGTTACAATTGTTGAATTTATGTCTAAGAGTCACATAATATGACTTAAATTAATAAATTCATGTCTAGAATCGCTCAAAATGTGGTCTTAATTATAAATGTGGTCTGCCGAGAGCACTGCTGGAAGGAGGGGAGCCTCGGTGGAGGGGGTAAGGAGTGGCGCACCAAAAATAACCTGTTACACGTCAGTTTTACGTGCAATACCCTTCTAGGGTTAATCAAATTTGTATATAATTTACTTACTAATCACTTATTATGCTTAGGTCTAATTAAAATATTAGAAATGACTCAAACGAATATGAATGATACATTTCTTTATATGAATAAGGCTCAACCAGGTGAATAATCAGATGTTATGGCCCAAGAGGTATTCATGAATCACATTCCAATTATATTGCTTATGATGGAGAAGCACATTTTAAAAATCGTATGCTCCTATAGGAGAAGGCTTGGTTGCCTTTCCTTTTTTATAATTATCATTTAAATGCAACAAAATTTCAAAAATCCTTACACATACATCGCTGCGCATTACTAAAAGGAACATTCATGCCAAATTTCAAAGAAATCGGTTCACGCGTTCAGCTGTAAATGTGTTACAAACAGACGAACAGACAAATGCAAAACGGTCGACTCTATACAGAGACCTCTCTTCGTTCGGTCAATGATTGAAAAACAATCAATGTAAACATACAACTGACAATTGCCCAGAACGGCTTTCTTCACAAAATTCCCACATTTTTTTATTTTATAAATAAAAACAACCGACAATATTAATACATTATTACTGCACTTACAACACGAGGAACTGAGAAAGGCAATATCGGAAAGGAAGATTGAAAGATGCATTTACAAAAATTTAATTAATTTAAAGTCCCTTAAAAGGAGTGATTCGAAAAAATGAAAGGATTTCCATGTTGAAAAGAAGAATTTGTGAAAAAGAAGGTGAAGAGAAAAAACTAATCTTAACCTTTGCGCTTGAACAGATTGTTGCAAATTATTATCTTGAGTGAGATGTTGTGTGTGAGTGGGCTGAGTGGTTGGTGGGTGAGCAGGTGGGGCGGCGGTAGGGGTGGGGATGGTAGGAGGCAGGATAGCGGGCGCAGCTGCCACCATAACAGTAGTGGGAAGGGGAGGGGGAGGTGGAAGGGGAGCAGGAGAGGGCAGACGAGGAACCCCTCCGCCACCACCCCCAACACTGAACAAAGAAGAGGTGACCAGCATTTTCATGCCCTCCTTGATGCCCAACTTCTGTCCATTGCTGCTAGCTACCTTCTGAAATAAAATACATAAAATATCAATTAAAATTAAATTACCCAGTTATTGATATTATGGAATTATAAATTGAAATTATTTAACATAAAATATTAATTCATGATCAAGAGAATATTTCCATCACAAAAATTATGTTTGAATAAAAGGTGCCAACAATTTACTTGAGCCTTGTACCATTGTAATATTATTGTTTGTTTTTTGTATTTATTGAACAAAATACGTTCAGAAAAGAAGAAATAATCAATCCAAATGGAATGCAGTCAGTTAATGCTGGATATCCACCATAGGTGAACAATTCTTTCAAAGATACAAAAGCATATTAACTGATACAAAACAATGTTCTTTCATTTGATTTTTTAAAAATAAAATAATGAATAATAAATAAATGTAACTTTAAATAAATAATACAGTAAAACTAAGATTCTATGTCTGTAATAAAATTTTCATGTCCCAATGTGTATCTTATCAGTTTAAGTGTGCTCAACTGTTGATAGTGAGCCAAGGTGGATTATATATAATAAAATTGTTCGATTTTCTAGTTTTATTGAAAAGTTGAAATATAAATACAATGTGTAGTGATTAGCCGTTGAATTACGACTTCTAAAGGTACATGCCATAATATCGTCTATGACATGTCAAATACTACCGAGCATTTCTTGAATATGTAGTGCTGTTTGATGCAAATAAAAATAAAATGAAATGAAATGTCAGAGCATTGAGCGATTCCAAGTTGAACCAATAGACTGGAAAATGTCAATTTGAAATGTTGAACATATCAATTCAACAGATGTATCTATCAAAATTTCACAAACTTGAATCAAACATCTCGGTTAGTGTTCCATCTATTCTGTAAAGCCGCGTCTCCACCAATCGAACATGTCTGCCGAACATTGTTGGCGAATACAAAAAACGGACAAACATTAAACATATGGGTCACCGAACATGTTCGTAAGTTCAATTAAAATGTTCGGTCAGTGAGCGAACAGTGACGACCAACACAGGTTCCCGCCACTAACCCCACCACACCGATCATAATGTTCGAGAAGGCGACTCCAAACAATGTTCGGTGACATCAGATGATTCCAGCGAACACTGTTCGCCGAGCATGTTCGGTTGGTGGAGACGCGGCTTTATGATCACATAAAAAATCTGAATTGATTCACCGATAGGTCAATAGTTTGGTTACAGACTAGCGTATTTCAATAATGTTCTGCATTTTGCAGATATATATCTTTATAAAAATTTAATTTATTTTTCGGCTGTTGTAGCTTGGTTTAAAAACATACCCTATACTGCATGAAAAACAAAAATAATAAATTGATTTTACGAGTTTCATTTAAGTACTTTCTTGAATAAATATTCATTACTTCGAATATTCATTACAAAGCATGAGCTGAGAGAAAAAGTGATCTCATTTATGATGAAGGAGATAATGAAACTAAAAATTACGAATTAATCTACAAAATTGACTACTAAGGTATTAAGTAGAAACCATACATGCGTTAATAATAAGCTAAACAATTGTTATGAAATAATTCTTGCTTGTAGAAATAAAATATACTAAATTCCATTCCTCTAGTTTCTAATAGAATAATAATATGAAAAACTTAGATCAGCTACCATCCACTTGAGACCTAAAACCCATGCATAAATACAGCTATTGCTTCAAATATGAATACTATTCTAAAAATTTCGCTTTGCTATGGGATTGCTATTCTACAATACTAGGCTAATCGTAAAAGATTTAGACTGTATTTAAAACAATGCAATAATTCGAATAACTACAATTCGTAAGTAAAGATGCTGGCAGAATGATGAATTGGACTACCAAAAGCAATTAGTCTGCCCTGAACTACTTACTACACTGAATTGTTATGAATATTTCACAAGGCATTTATTTATTAATTACGGTGCATGAATACGACTGAATATTTGAAGAAACCTCTAAAAAATGTGATCGTTCATTAATAAATTATCAAATTATTTTTCGCCATTACATACAAATATAATTCTGACTATTCTATGAGGAAACTCTTCAAACAAGCTCACTCCTGACGTATGCAGACAGGAAATAGCTGTTAAATACTATACCAGCCATTACGCTGAAGATTGAATACATAATACAATCATTAGACATAGAGTAAAAACGATTTTATGTTAGTAATGCAATGATGATGATGATATGTAATAAACTTGTAATTATTGTGGAATATACCGTAATGAAGAAGAAGAAAAATCTTCAAGATTAGAGGCCTAATAAGAGAAAGAAAAAAGAAGAAACGTAGTTTGTGAGTTGATTGATCATGATGATGACGATGTTGATAGTGATGTGGTCAATACATTTATGATGCTGAAAGTGAATAATTATGATGTCGGTATGTCAAATGGCGAGAGTAGTAATATACCATTGAGAAATCATCAGGGATTTATTTATGACGTTACTAATGAACCTGATGTAGAATCAAGTACTAGGATAATGTTTACATTTGAAAGTTCACAATAAACCCCTGATGGTCTCTTCAAGTTTGCTTCTATTCACGCACTGTTTGTAAGCACACAATTCGACGCCTAGTCATAAAAGCATCTGTATTGGTACGGTATATACAGAACTACAGTGAAATACGTTGGTATATTCATCAATTCTCATGTTGACTTGAAACGATGTTAAGTAGACTGCGTCAGCTATAAGCATCAAGCAAAAATATTTGAGTTTACCAATTTCCTTTTTGAAACTTTATCAAATGTTGAATTCCTCAATTACCTCATGTGTGGTTTCATCACTACCCAAGATCCAAACAGGACGGCTGTATTTGACAGTGGAATCTCCAACTCTCTTTTTGTCAGCATCATCATCATCCAGTGATCCCTGGTAGAATTTTTTAGAGGAAAATCAAAGAAAGGATAGTAAGAATATAAAGACCAAAACATAATGATCAAAAAACATAAGAGCTATTCAACCAAAATGTGTTTAAGTAGAGCAACCAAGATCAATTCTAGATTTGAAATTAATTATTGATGAGCCATCTCAATAAGATGATATAAATAATAACCCTTCTGATGTAAACTTGATCCAGTAACAAAATTAAGTAACACTTTATTTTTTCAAAATTTCGATCAACAAAAAGCAAGAGCCATATTGGAAAATCTAATGGGTTCATGCTCTAAAAATACATGCAATATTTTGCATGAAGTGATCATCTAGCAATAAATTTTCAAATTCAAAAGCTATTCAGGATGCAGGCTATTAAAAAATTCTTAAACAATTATTTTTTGTACTGTATAGGCTGAAGAATACCAAAGAAATTCATTTTTATACGGTAATTTATTAAACTCAGAAAAACCATTGTGTACAACATGCATTTGAAAAGTAGAATTACTTTAAAGTGGGGTTAAAGTACTGACTAGTATTGAACTGTTCTTTAAACGGTACTCTGAACTATTTCTGTGTCAAGTCAAGATAACTTTTATTTTGATAAATGAAAACTAATGTTTGCAAATGAGTTCATAGTCATTTTGACTATCTTATTTTAAATATTATTGTTATGCGATCAATATGATAAAAAAATTCATAATAGATTTTATTAAAAAATCATGCATAAGATATTAAATAATTATACAAAAACAGTAAGACTGCATGAGTCTGCAGTTTGAGAAATAAATGTTTGACATGTGTTGTGAGGCAGAACTTAGATCAAGTTCTCCGTTTTAAAACCTTATAAAACAAAAAGAATTGACGATTTAGAATTTGAGTAGGTGCTTGTAAAAGAAGAAAACAATTAAGTAAAAAACAGTCTAACAAAAAAACACAATGAGGTTTTTAGTAGTTCCAGAGGTAAGATAACCACTTAAATAATACTTTAAGAAATTCTAACAACTTCTTCTTATAATGCAAGTTATAATTTGATTATGAAATGCCTAAAAAGCTATCATAAAAAAAACTACAACAGGCATATGTGGTTCACCCAAGCAACCATATAGAGCTAAATTTTTTCAGTTTCTAGCAAACTGTCAACTACGTCCAAGCTAATGCAATTATTATTAAGTTGATGCATCCACATTGAAAGGCTGGAGACTATAATATAGAGCTACTTTGAATGAAGTTAATGATAAATTGATAAATAAATTGCTATATTCCAGTACTTACGGATCTAGTTTTCTAAAACGTTAACTGCCTTTTTCCGGGATGCCCATCCCCCCTCCAAGCTCTATATCGTCATCCCCCCCTCCAATTTGGATAATTTTTCTCCCCCCCCCCCTGCTCCTTAAGATAAAAAATTGACCTTAGTAGCTCTTATGTGACATTGAATGGAATACACCTAGTTCCTATAGTCATGGGCGTATCTTGGCTAGCCGAATCGGAGAGAGTCTACCAAAACCCCATGGGTCTGGGAAGTATGGAATATAATTAGGGGGGATCGGGGGGCCCTCTCCAGGAAAACGTTTCAGAAAATAATCCCTTTAAAATCGTATTTTGAGTGTTTCCAGACTCGTCTCTGGAAATGGAAAAGCTTAAAAGCATTCATTTTAACAAACATTATGACCTAGCCACATTGGCAATGGGCCCTTTTAAAATATGCACCAGCATATCATTGTGATACGTTTGCTGTTAGTTAATTGGTTAGTTACTTTGGTTGTGATAGTTACATAGCTTATCATAGGATAAAAAGGAGAAACTCTCCAACAGATTAGACAAAATGCATTAATCTTTTATACGGGGACCTCCGAAATTTTTTTGAAAAATAATCTTTCAAAGACAAAAAAAAGTTAATTATCATTAACAGTAAGAGATTCTAATGAGAGTCTCACTGTATTTATTTCAAGATTAGTAAGTTAGGATAAAACAAATTTGCTCATTAGTCTCAAGACTAGATAGCAATAGTATTTACAGAAAGAAAGACAAAATTCTAAGTGATTCTGGACACGAAACAATCCATTTTAGCGCACGTTATGGGTCAAAGTGAATCATATCTAGTGCTTGAGTCACCGCCAATGTGAGATGGTTAAGACCCTTAATCCCCCTTTCCTGGATACGCCAAAATGTATTTGGGATTTGTTACATTGTGTATATAATGGGAAATGGTCAATCATTAAGGTCAAACAACATTTTTTTGGTCTGAAATCTTCTCATCTACATGGTCCTTTATGCTTGACGCTTTTAAAGCTCTTTTATTATGTAGAAACTCTTATTTGATGGATATTAAATGTGATGGATGTAAAGTGTGTCTGAACTGTTCGGCCCATACTTTGTTAAAGTTTTTTGTACCGGCAATTAAATGTTTCATATCTGTGATGAGTTCATTTTCAATGTTTTAATAAAATAATTCGATCACCGAATTTTAAAGAATAAAGGTATCTCCGTCTTCTCCAGCTTGGTGGCCAGTTTGACCAAGGAAACAAAAAATGTAACATTTTATTCAATATTGTCAATTATATTTCTATTTATTGATCTCCAATTTTTTAACAGAAAAATCCGAAAACTACAAACCTTTTTTTAATGATTCTGTGATTATTGCTTCACCAATAAATCTTTTTGTACACGCACGAATTTTTAGTTAAATTAATCAATCATCACATCTCATTTCTAGTTTTTGAAATTCCCCCCCTTACAAAATCCCCCCCAAAACTTGTTTCAATGGCGCTCTGAGCGCCATGACCCCCCTACCACCTGTTTAGACACCCTTGTGCAATTTTCTAATAAGCTTCTACCAAAACTTTAAATTGATATTGAACTGAATTTATGAATGGTAACTTGTGCTAGAATTCTACCTAAAACAATAGAATAGAATGAAAACTGGAGTATCCAGATGTAAAACCAACTTGCTGAAATGGGGCTTTCTTCCTGATAGGGACACTCGATGTGAATGTGGAGAAAGACAGGATCAAGAGCATTTGTTGGTTTGTGGAATGCTCCAAGAAACTTGCTCTCCTGATGACTTAATAGCAGCCAATGACAAAGCCATAATGGTGGCTACACACTGGGAATCCAGTATGTAAGTTGTATATATGTTTTAATTTTATATATTGTTTAGTCTGACCTGGACACGGGAAATAAATAAATACCTAAAACAACGAACTGAGGATATAGCTAAGTATTGCAAATTAATTACGAGTGCTTTGGGGGAAAAATTTAAAAAGTATACATCTATGTTCAGAAAGTGAGATATTCAAGTATTTTATAAAAGCCTACTTTTAAAAATCAATAAATGTAATTATTATTCAAATGGATTTAGAAACTAGCATTTGTGAATGAATAGAAATAGGCTTAGAACAAAATTAAATTTATTGGAAGAAATAATACGTGACAATAATCAGATGGAGCTCTGTTACTGACAGTTTATTGATTAATAACTTCTGAGCTTTTTCAAATATTCACTGCCATATTCATTGAATTACTTCGATCTCAACTATATAAAAATTGATTGATGGAAAAAATAAGAAAATAGAAAACTATGTTGATAGATTATTAGTAGTTATTAGATTTGGCTGTTTCTACCATAGAAGAAAACGTTGTGTGTCAGAATCGGCCTACCTTTGATAACACGATACAATAAAAGTTATAAGGTGAATCTAGTTGGAATAAAATTTTATAAGCTTAGTTGATTAAATAATCATTTCAGTCTGTCTCGTGATTTTTTTGTGGCTAACCCATTCCACTATGAGCTGACAAATAATAGAAATACTGGTCATAATTTAAATGGGACCATATGGATTAGATTTCTTTTGAAACGAGTTTCACTCTTTTCTGGAAATTCCTTTCTAAACCTCCAGGGGAAACTCAACTATGAAGATTTCCAAGTCAAAAGTTATATTTCTTCAACTGCAAATATAATAGTACATAAAATAAAACAATAATAATACTGAATTGAATCAATTTTGTTGAAAAGGGAATTTCAGTGATCTAAATCAATGGAAGAGAATCATCACTATACAATTCATTTTAATAATTAAGTAAAAATATTACCAAAAAAATTCAAATTCATACGGGTTGAACAATTTTAAATCTTGAATCAATTGGGTTTTATTGAAAATAATTTGAATTATTGTTTCTCCTAACGCTATCTCTTAATTTGTCTAATTAATCAATCATTAATTTGCCAAATGCAGTTGAGTCATGTCTGATTGTATTAATATTTGAACCCTTGGCGTAACAGTCAAAAGATTTTTAATAATTTTAAATCTGTGAGAAATTTGAATAAATTATAAAAAACTTGGATTTACCGGTGAACTTCCATGGATAGTGCTGTCCGATTTTCCACAGCTCTCTGGAATAGCTGCTAATTCGGATTCTGTCTCATCAGCTTCAGTTGAGTGGCTGCAAAAATAACGATAATCTTAATAATGCTGTTTCCCTCTGATACAAAATCTTTCCACATTTCCTGTACCGTAATTCTGTGATGAATGAAATAACAGTCATTCTGAATGATAGACTGCAGCGCAGTCAGAACTGCTGTCTTCGGTACTTCTACTTTCTTAAATGGCATGAACGAATTACTCAATCCCACATTGCAAGCTCAACTCTCAAACTTCCAGATCAAAGACTATTCAGAATAAACAGACTTGTAAAAGAAATCCTCAAATATGGCAATCCTGATTACTTTAAAAACGATTTCAAATTTGTTTCTGAAGGCAGACAGAATAATGTTTCTCATACCAAGGGATAATACCCTTAGGCAGTGGCGTAGCCAGGATTAGATTTCGGGGGGAGGGGGGGCTCACCAAGGGGGGGGGTGTGGGCAGTGGCTTAGCCAGGATCAAATTTCGGGGGGGGGGGGGGGGCTCACCAAGGGGGGGGTGTGGGCAGTGTCTTAGCCAGGATCAAATTTCGGGGGGGGGGGGGGGCTCACCAAGGGTGGTCTGGGGTATAGGAGGGTCCGGATTTTTTTTAAAATTCAGTGGTGTGAAAAGCAAATCTAGACAACTTGTTAGGCTCTAAAGTTCAAAAGAAAGTTTTGAAAAATTACTACCCAAGAACCTACTTGGCCAGGTTTGAAATGATAAAGTTTGATCTGTGACTATTTTGAGTTAAAACCCTTGAATTGGAACTAATCATACTTAACTTATGTACTGAATTTCAAAATTAATACTAATTATTATTATAAGTTTCAAAAATTTATGTAATTTGCCTAAAACGCACCCAACCCAAAGTTCATGAAATCGGAATTTTTTTTATCATAGCACACTGATTTTACACGCTTGCATAGAACTTGCATTTATTTGTGTGTTTTCATTTATAAAATCCCGATTTTATGAACTTTGGGTGCGTTCAGGCTAGTGGGTTATACTGAATTTTAACTTCAAAACTAAATTTTCTACAAGATGAGTTTATTCAAAAAGATGATTTATCAATAATTAACAAAGTTAATCCACTTCAAACTTGAAAACTGCATTTTATTTAATGTAATAAATAAATAATTATGGTAGTCACAGTTTTCTAACATGTTTTATTCGATTTCGTAGCTCATTTTAAATAAAAAATTATCCATTTGAGCACCTAACAAGTTTCTATATGAGTAAATATTGAGGAAAAATTTGAAAAATGCATTTATCTGACTATAACTGTAGCTATATTCCATTACACAAACAGGGTTTCTGTAATCTGCTCGTTATAATACAACAAAACAGATAGAACCCTTCGGCTTTAATAAGTCCTTATCTATTATTTTTTCATTTCATTTTCATTTCATTTCATTTTCCATCATCCATTGACCACCTATAAAAGGGGCATGCGGATTCGTCAAAATTATTATTCTCGTCTTTAAAAAAAAAAACAATTAAAAAATAATAACAACAATAATAGACAACGTATTGATGAATACGGTGAACAACCGTAATCTGTATACACTAATATGATCGGTGGTCATAATGAGCACCAAATTCCTCAGTTGAGTACGCACATATATCTATTAATTCTTTTTTCAATTGTACTCTAAACTGCCTTCCCATTAGCTGTTTTAAACGAACCGGTAATATGTTGTACAACCGTATTCCTGAGCTTTTAACGCCTTTTGCATATAGATTTGTATGGTGAGCATCATCCCTCAAGAGGTGTCTGTACCTTGTTTCATAATTATGAACTAAGTCACCTGTGTTGAATCTATTTTCGTGCTTTTTTATAAAACAAAGTATTTCGAGGATATATAGACTAGGTAGAGGAAGGATTTTTAGTTGTTTGAAAAATGGGCGACAACTGGTTCTGATTGTCTCACCCTCCATCACTCTTATCGCCCATTTCTGCAGTCTAAATATCTCAATGATTCCACTCGAATTCCCCCAGAAGACAACTCCATATGATATTAGGGAATGAAATATTGCAAAATACACCTCTCGGAGAGCCTCCTTTTTGAGAATCGATCTTAAGTTCCTGATTGCAAAAATTGCTGAATTTAATTTTTTCTTAAGTTGTGTTAAATGAGGCTTCCAGGAGAGCTCAGAATCTATGACTAATCCCAGTACTTTAATGTCTTCGACAGACTCTATATCACAGTTCCCTATCCTTAAATCAAACTCTTTTGATGTCCTAAATGATATTTCTTTAGTTTTTTTATAGTTTAATGTCAACATATTAGCACTTAGCCACTGATCAAGTCTTTGAATGGTTTCTTGACATTGGAGTTCCATGTTATATTGGCTATTGTTCTTCAGCAAAATGCTTACATCGTCTGCATACAGTACACAGTGAGCTGGCTCAAGATATGAGGGTAGATCATTAATATATAGAATAAAAAGCAAAGGACCCAGGACGGAACCCTGAGGCACCCCACTTCTTGTCTTCAACCATTTAGAGCTATATACACATTGACTAGACTCAATCACTACCTTCTGATATCTATTTTCGAAATATGACTCAAACCACTCAATTACTGGACCTTCAAAACCGTAAAAATTTAGTTTTTCTAGTAATATTTGGGTATCAACCAAATCGAATGCCTTTGAAAGATCAGCTATCACACCACATACCTTAGATCTGCTATCAACCGATGTCAATACCTCATCCATCAGGGAAAATAAAGCATCATTTATTGAAAATCCTGGCCTGAATCCATGTTGCTTGGATGACAGCACACCTACCCTATTTAAATATTTTCTCAAGCGCCTCAAGACCACATACTCAAAAATCTTCAAAAACACCGGAGGATTGGCTACAGGACGGTGATTTTCTGGACAAACCTTATCACCTTTCTTGTATATTGGAGTAATTTTCGAAATCTTCAGCTTAGAGGGAACGTAACCTGCTTGCATAGACCTATTAAAAATAAACGTTAGTGGCTCTAGTATTGGCAAGGCTGATTTTTTTACTAAGAAGTTAGATATGTTAAAGCAATCATTTGATTTCTTATTCTTAAGTAATTTTATTGTTTCCTGAAGCTCATGGGAGCTCAATGAGCTGAAATATTTAAGCTTTAAATTACTACTTAGGTGGGATTTATCCAAAAAAAATTCAAAGTTGCACATGCTGTTTTGTGGTAAAAGCGTTTTCTGTATATTGAGTGGTGTATTTACAAAATAATTATTTAAGATATCGGCTGCTTCTTTACCTGTTTCGACGATTCCTGTTTCACTGACAATATTAGTTTCGGTTATTGATTCTTTTTTCTTGGATATTTCGTTTCTAACTAGTGTCCAAGTGGCTTTTGTCCGATTATCAGAACGTTGTATGAAAATACTGGCGGCTATTCTTTTTGCTGCTTTTAGAATCCTTCGGAAGATGCTTTTGTAAATTTTGTAATAAGATGCAAAGCTAAAATATTGAATACCATTTTTTGTAATAATGTGGATCATTGAGTCTCTCGTAGTAGGATTCTTCAATAGAGAACATAGAATTTTTAACCTATCTCTAGATACTTTTATGCCCTGTGTTATCCATGAGAGATGCTGCTTTTTTTTCGCTTTTACTGGTTTTTCAGGAACAGAATTATTACAATGGTTTATATATATTGATAAGAAATTACTAAACATATCCTCAACGTTGCTACAATTATAAACAGCGTTCCATTTTTCGTTTGCCAGTGAGCGGTTCAAGTCTTCAATATTAGTTTCTTTAATGACACGTAAGGTTTTTGTTTCTCCTTTTCTTTTGTCTCTTTTGGTAATTTTCTGAGCCGATAGATTGTTTTTACTATTTGAAATAAGAAACCTGACAATGCTTCCCTCATGGTCCGAAAAAGAACAAGGAATATTTTCACTGTCACATAGAGTTGGCAAATAATTGGTTATTATATAATCTATTTCTGTAGCTGTGGTTGTAGTTATTCGAGTAGGGCCATTAGTAATTTTATTCATGTTAAATGTTAATATCAGGTTTTTGAAAATGTTTCTGTGCTTGTCGTCTCTGCAATAATCTATATTAAAATCGCCGCAAAGGCACACCAATTTCTGTTTCTCTTTGCTAACTTTAGAAAGAACGTTTCGAAGCAATTCTATGAAAACATCGCAATTTGAATTTGGGGCTCTATAAACACATAAGATTATTATTTTTTTCGACATTGCTTTCAATTTGAGTTCCATTGCTGAGATTTCAAAAACACTTTCCAATGCTAAAGAGTTTAAATCTTTTCTAACCTTGCAAAAACTATCCATGGATTCCTCTCGCACAAAAATACATGAACCACCTCGAATTTTTAACTCTCTACAATATTGAGCTATTAGTTTATAGCCGGGCAGTGATAGCATTTCCAGTTCGTCATCTCGCAGCCAATGTTCCGTTAGACACAATAAATCAATATTTGAATTTTCACGTGATGTCATAACTTCCAAATCAAGTTTTGCGTTTAAAAGACCCTGGCAGTTCACGTGAAAAATTTCGCAACCTATAAAAAATGTTCTGTGCTTCCGTCACACAAAACTGGAATACTGTTAGTTACATCTAGTCTACCCGATTTCCCATAACCGTGAGAGCTACATAGTGTTTCTGTGTCCCCAATGTGTTTACCATCACTAATCAAAATATGATTTTGTATGTATTTCCGAAGTCTTGGCTTTCCCTTACTCTTATTTAAGTGGAGTCCGTGACGTGTGTAGTCACTTATTTGAAAGTTTCCAAGGTCTAGAAGATCCAAATCAACGCTATCGGAAATTTTTTCGGACAACCATGAATTCAGTCTGCTGATATTCACATTCAAAAGTGGCCTATCGTACCTATAAGGGACTGTTGAAATAGACACCTTTGTACGCATTGAAATATCTATAATTGGTTGCAAATTTAAATCAGTTGGCTGATCTGCCCTACTTACTATATCATTTGCACCAGCCAGTACAACTACCCTATCATTGAAATTGAAATCTCTTGTAAATTCGGCTACATCATGTGTGACCGTGTTGAAATTTGTACCTGGTCTTGCAACCACCGTTACCTCGTAGCCATCATCAGCAAGATTGCTATTCAATTCCCAACCCAGGTCCCTACCGTGACTGTCAGCCAGTATTAACACTCTTTTATTCCTTTTTAACTTTCGCCGTTTTTTCATTTTAGGCTCGTCATTTATTTTCATATTTGAAATTTTCTTCGAAATTGTGGTTTGGTGACTATTGCCTATCGCATTCTGCGCTGAATTGCAGTAGTCTTTAAGGACACCAAAAGAATTTTTCGTTACAATTGCATAAGAATGTGATTTTTCATTATTAGAAACTGTGTCTGCCGGACAATAAAAACTCCTGAGATCTTGTAGTTCCATTTCCATGGATTTCTTTGCACTTCTCAGTACAATATTTTCAGCTTCTAACACCTCAATACTTATTTTCATTTGGTCAATTATCGTACTACTCTCAATCAATTTCCGATCTACATTGATAGAGTGATCAACTACATCATGCCATTGCTGCTTAAGTGTATCTAAATTCTCAATTAATAGACTATTTTCTCTTCTTAGCGATTTAATTGTTTCGTCGCGATCATCAATTGTGCAGTTGATATCAGACTCTAAAGGAGAATCTGAAGATTTCAAAAAGTTTGGGGTGCTGCACGAGTTTGTATTATGAAACATCCTGGGAATAGCAGATAAGATATCAGCTGTCACCTCTGAAGAATTTAAAGATTTCTCGAGTACAGCGTCGTTATCAAGAGTTTGGATGTCAGTGTCGTTTAAAGATAATGAATTATCTTCCTTTGCGTTGCCAGATGCATTTGGTGGGTGATTATGTTTGTAGATTAGACTAGACTCAAAAGAATATGCTTGATCCGTTTTTATTGAGATTTTACAGCTCTTATTTAAACATCGCCAAATTATATGACCTTGGGATGTTTGTCCGCCCTTCCTGAATTTATAACCCTTTAGAATCACCGCAGAATTACCTTTATTAGTTGTAGTTACCTGTAACTTCATGGCTAAGTAATTTTTAATATTAGGAATTTAATTTATTTATTTATTATTATCTATAATTTTATTGTAGTAAGTGTATATTAATACTAAGTGCAATTTATTTTTCTATAGTTTATTTATTCTATTAGAATGACTTGAATAATATAATTGAAATGAATTAGAGAATTGTTGATATATTATATAAATAGAATACTCAGAAAAAAGAAATAGATTGATATTGTATAACGATACTGTATTCAACTGTATACTCAAATTCTCGATACGGAAGACAAAACGACACTCATCAGATCGATTGACACACAATTCCTTGTTTAGGAATAATTTGTACTCAGCTCGAAATCGTCTAAATGAGCAGGCAAATTAGTTAAATTTACGAAATTAGTTAAATATACGAAATGGACTCTGTTGGTGTCGCTCGTGCCCCGTCCCCCTCCAGGCCAAGGGCGACTGCCACAGGATGCAATGTTTACAATTTATTTACAATGCAGCCCGTCAAACAATAAATCCATCTCAGCCCGTAAATAGACAAAGTCAAAGTGATTAGAGAAAAAGAAAATGTGTGTCTTCACCTCGAGATTATGGTTTCATGAAAGATTTAAAAAAAGAGCAATCACGGTTAATCTGTAGTCTAGCCTAAATATATTGTACTTGAAGGGCCGGTTTTTAACTTTATTATTCAATTAACTTGCTACAATAACAGAAGTTTAGTTGTTTTTATGTCTTTCTTTATTGCTTTAATTGGATTAAAATTTCATTCTATTATCAAGTTTATTAACTAATATCAACAACAGAAATTTTGAGCTAATATTGTCCATATTTTATTAGTCTGGATATTAATTTAATTATCTGATTATTACGAAATTTAATTTGATTTAGCAATATTATTACCTGAAAATGATACAAGAAACGACAAAACTTTTGACAAAATAGGTTATAAAACAGAGAGAACTAGCTGTTTACTACTTATCTAAAGGCGATAATGGAGCTCCGTAAATCACGTCTACTCACCACGGCATCCACAGGAATATTTGAGAATTTTTTATTTCTGAAATTTCGGGGGGGGGGGGGGCCCGGGCCCCATGGGCCCCCCCTGGCTACGCCACTGCCCTTAGGATACCGAACCACCGTACTACAATCTATACAAAATAATTTGTTGTAAGTGCCTGTCCGGCTTGGAACGCACTTCCGAATTCTATAAGGTGCATTGAGAGTCGAGCGGGCTTCACCTCGTCATTGAAGAGGTATCTTTCGGAGAGAATGACTGCGTCTTTTCAACCATAGAGCACATCCATGACAACCTTCATCTTTTATTTTGTAAATAATATCCCATCTGTATTGTATAGAATTTTTTTTTAAAACACAATTTCAATTATGTTCAATTATTTCTAACTTTTTCAATTTGCATATGATTTTTATTCTATTATTACTAAATCACTTCCCGGTGGTTCGGAACCCACCTAAAACTGTAGGTCCAACTCATAAATCACCATCATCCAACTCATTACCCACGCACAGGTCTCTGACCTATGTGGGCTTCATAAAAGAAATTATATAGTCTCACAGTTCGAAATGATCAAGGTTACGTTTGAATGGACGAATTTTTGTCCAGACTTCGCCCTTATTATGTAAATGCTTCACATAAAATCTCTTTGTTAATATCACAGTTTTTTCTCATATACAATCTATTGTGTTGTTAATAATATGTTTTTTGATCAGTCACAATTATATTTTGTAAATTTACGTTAATAAAGTAATTTATCTTATCTTATACAAAAGAACAGAAATTCACAAGTTTTCCAGAGGAATACATAAAAAGAGCAAGATGGAAGTGAGATTAATTATTCATCAAAACTATAAACTTTACCTTGCTTGCTTTTATAGCTATCAGTGGGCCATTTATTATTATACATTTTTTAATGAAGATTTCCCGTCCAGGACGATTTGTTGTTTCCTTCTTTGCCTCCTCGCTCTTTCCCACTCTCGTGCGTTAAATGTGAATCTAGATAGCTCTATTTTATGGAATTTACTGCTTAAACAAAGGAGTCATTAAGGGCGGTCATGGAATTTTCAGGATACAATATTTCTGTATAAATACGGGGATGCCCGTTTATGGACAGTCAGTTTTAGATTCAGCAGGATAAGTTTATGTGACAGTTTTTTCTGTTCAATGCAGTGCTATACATGTCACCATTGTGCTGATACGTTTTAGTGTGTGAATAACTGTGACAAGGTTTTCTTATCAATGACAACAGAACTTATTTTGGACTAAGTGTCAGTAAGTGCAGGAAAAAATCTCTATATAAAGCAGCATTTTTAACTTTGGAGTAAATGCATGCAACCAACCTTGATCCCTGCGCTCGCATTCTCGACTTTCCTTGAGCAGTAAAGTGGATGGAGTCTTCCTCCCAATGCGTTTCCATTGAGCCAGGAGATTTCTGATGGTACATGGCAGTTGTCTTTCCTTTGCCGGCGACAGGTGCGTGCACACCATCGCCCGAGTACATCGGCGAAAGGGGCGGAGTCTCGAATTTGTCACCAGCACCATGCTCACCTTCCACGCCTAAGGAAGGCTGGCTCACATCTGATTCAAAAAAGAAATAACAAAACAATAATTAGGATTTTTGATTTTCTAGTCAATAGTGTACAGTAGACTTTCCCACCATTTATGAATCCACCCTGTAGTCTTCTAAACTTAAGGAATGGCTTGAAAAGTATTCAATCAAAGTATTGCTTGAGTTAAGGAAGCCTCAAGGTGAGTTAATTAATACGGGTCTATATATACACAAAATAGTCAACTATACAACTCCCTGCAACAACTTGAGGGACTAAATTTTCAAATAATATTATTTATGTCTTGTGATGCTTTTTTCCCTTGAGTTAAGATAGGCTCAAAATGAGTTCATAAATACGAGTCTATATCTACCTAGAATAGCTTGCAATACATCTCATTGCAACAGCTTGTGACACCGAATTTCTAAACAATATTTTTTTTGTCTTGTCATTTTTCAAATACAGATTTTATGTTTACCTTGCACATTGACATGGTGTGGTATCAGCTACAGTGACTTTATGTTTATAGACTAAACATTTTTTGTCTTCAACCCGTTAATATCTGTTCTCTCTTTTCTTTTCTGTCATAATTTCTTCTTCCTATCCCTTTCATTTTAATTAGTTATATTTTTAATTTCAGCTCATTAGCAATATCTTGGACCTATTCTTCAATTCAAGTTCATTTCCACACATGTTTTTTTCATAGTTTTCTTCTCTAATTTCTGGTAAGATTGAGTTGATAATAATTTTTCTATTTGTTATAGGCCTATCTGTTTTTTCCTTGCTATTTCCCCCCTTTTTTCTCTTTTTGAGGAAAAAGTTTTTTATCTTTGCTGAAGCTAATACTGTAATATCATTTTTATCAAGCCACAGTTACAACTATCAAAAGTTGAAAATCATTGAAAAAAATGTGGACCAATTTGGTTCGGAACCCATCTAACACTGTAGGTCCATCAATCACCATCATCCAATTCATCACCCACGCACAGGTCTCAGACCTATATGTGCTTCATCCTCCGGAATAAAAAAATCACTTTAAATTATGTAGATTGCATGCTAAAACTTTCAAATTATAGTTTTTTTTTTTAATAAAGAGTAATAAAAAATATTTTTGGTGATTGTGTCATCGTCATTTCTCCTTGGTGTATCTTTTCTTCATCACCCATTTCTTAAGAAATTAGTATTTCTTGTAGCCTCTCAAACTATTACATTTTTACTTTTAGTAAACTATCTTAAAATAACGGCAAAATTTTTATAACTTCAATTCGCAAAATAAATTAAAAAAAAAAAAAAATACCTCTGGAACGAGAAGGAGGCCCTCCAATGAAAACGGTGGGGGGGATGTGTCGGCAAACATGATGTTGGGAGTCCAGTGTATTGATTACAATGCGAACCAGTGTCTGCATTTGCTGGCTCAATGGTGGAGTACTGTATTGATACTGTAAGCACAAGACAGGAACAATAAGTATTGTTACGGGTTCTATCTCTAAAATAACGCTGGCAAAACTTTAAATTAACTCTCGCACTTTATTAACACAAATTATCCACAACTCGCACTGATCAGTTATTTTTTTACACAAAATAATGTCAATCGATAATGTTTAGCTAATAAAGGTTTTGCTATACTGCTGTTCTAAAATCAATCACTAAATGTTAAAAGGCTGATCTAAATAATAGCTGTTCAATAAACTGTTCAACCATTCAAGAAGAAACGTCTAAAACATACCAGTCAAAACACTACAAGCACTTACAAATCACTGTATAGACTTGTTAAAGAAGCTTGAATAATAATCTGTCACAATATACTGCGATTATCACTTTAACAACAAATGTTCATAACACGGTTTGTAATCGCGCTCACTGGTAATCCGGTTTGTATGAGCGGGAACTGTCACTGCCACGTTATCACGTTCGAATCACAACTGACTCACTTTTATGAGAGTTTCTCCTATTTATACTTTTTTCAACGTAAATAAATAGAATGAATTACTACTTTCAGTTCGTGATTGAGATGAAAATTCAGGAATTCATTCTTTTTCCTTTTGTGTCCTTTGGTGTTTCTTTTCTACTTTGTATCAACGAATTCCTCTCTACAACGAAATTTCAATCTGAATACTACTTGAAATTTTACATTGACCTGGGATTCAATCTATTTTATTATAATTCGAATGAATTAGGTGCCTAGAAAGGCTTGTGTATACTAGACGGTCAATAAGTAAATGCAATTAATTAAAGTTTATTTTGTTGATCCAAGATGTTTTTTCCGTTTATTTTGTATTATTCCAGAATCACTAGCTCTAGTTTTTTGTTTTTTTATGTGATTGATTTTTAGGTCTAGTCTTGAACCCATTTGCATAATTATGGTTTTCTTGAACAAGGTGGTCTGCGTTATATTGCGCATCCTTTTCTCAAGGCGTGCATATGGTGATATGAGAAATGATCTTCTTTTTTGTCCTATATTATGTTTCATTGCAGTCAGAAAAATTCCATTTTCGTATATTCCAGGGGGTGTAAGTTTTTCTTTGTCATTCAAACTTCTGTTGATTTAAGTGTGTGTGTGTTATTTTTAATGCTGTTGGGTATTTTATTGAAATTTGGGTTGATAAAATTAAAATATAATAATAAATGTATTTCTCTAACTTATGATCACAACAGTAGAATAAAATTTAAAAATATACAAGAAAATTCAAAAATATATTGAACAAAATTTCACATTTATGAAAGAACAATATTAATAGAATTAATCCTTATTGGTTGAATAGCGTGAGAAAAATACAGGTACCCTAAGTGGACAATAATTGTTCGTTTTGAGAGTTACCTGCACAAAAAAACTTGAGTTGCATTTGCTTCAAAGCTAATTAAATATATTACAGATTACCGTATACCTTTTAAAAACTTACCATCGGCAAATTTTTAAAAGGTATACAAGATTATTAAAATTTATGATTATAATGAGATTGTTATGAATTTCCTGTTTTAAATTTATGATTGTTATGTTTTTGTTTTTTAATTTTTAATTTCAATTTCATGTGGGAACTTGTCTATTATATTTTTGTGTAGTGTGAGAATAAATTATGCACTCTTTTTTGATTCGTTTTGTTTATTCATTTAAAAAAAATTTATTATTTCAATTTCTATAAGTTAATTTCTCTGATCGGCCATGGCTGGCACGGCCTGACCTTATCAAATGAACTATGATACCTGAGAAAACACTTGAAAAAAGCTTTACTCTTTTCACAGATGTTCACTCCAGAGCCACTCGATCCCTCCAATTCACAGTACAGATACCTCTCCACAGAACTGAAATGTTCAATAAATTTTTTCTAGTTGTTGCATCACGACTGTGGAATTCATTGCCATTTCATATTGTCTCAGCTCCATCTATTCATTCATTTAAATCCCGCCTATATCTTCATTTATTGAGGGAACAACCTTTGTGACAAATTTGCCATGTACATGAATTGTTGTATCATCATCGTTAAGTTTTTCATCACCTCATCTCACTCTTTTATAACACTTTCAAACAAAATTTAATTTTAAACTATTATATTTTGTATTGAACAATTTCTTTAGTTTTACTTGCTAATGAAGTTTTTTCTTGATACTGTGGGTTAAGTGGAAGAGGGGGCTTGTATGCCTCAACTTCGTCCACAGCACTTTTTGTAAAGTGCGAAATAAAGGCATTCTATCTATCTATCTTTTTTCTTTTCTCTTTTTATAATATTTTTAGTTTTCTTCTTCCTAATATTACTTTTATTATTGTTATTATTATTATTATTATTATTATTATTATTATTGTATTATTAATATTACTATTTTTTCTTATTTTGTTTTTCTTTAACTTCCTTTTGTTGTAATTAAGTTTTGTTTCAAAGGCTTAAGCCTTGAAACTATTGTCAATATCAATAAATAAATACCTTACTAATTTGTAAAGCAGCAATACCTTGTATAAGAGAACAAGCAAAGCCATCAGCCACGAGTGGCGTACATGTGGCTCGAGGTACCAGAGGCTGTAGGTCGGGTTGGGCTGACACTCGAGACTGTTGAGGTGGGGCGGCGAAGGACAGTACTGCAGCAGATTGACCACAACTGGACATTGAGGCTGCATCATCATTCCGCCCATAAGGTGGTTCTGATCCATCAGCTGAGGCAAGTTCGATATAAACACGTTGAAGACTGGTGAACTTCTGTAGGAGAAAAAGTACAACAGAATTAAGACTATTAATTCGGATAATTTTAGATGATTCCCTCAACCGTCATTTTTTTGGTAAATTTTTCTCCTTAGTTGAAACGTTATCTTAGATAACACTGATCGATCTATTATCGGATTTTGTATTCATACTCTGTTCATAAACTACATTCCTACAACCATGATTTAAATACACATTTTTCCCCTTGGATTTCTTGTTCCATGACGAACTGCGCTGTTAATATTAACGGTTTCAAGTGAATTATGCCGAATTATGTCAAATTGACTGCAATTCGTTGAATTCACTTGAAAACGTTAATACATTTTTTACTAATTATTGGAATTGATAAAGAAATAAACAATTTAAAGCTTTGTATTTTCTTTAAATTTTCCTATAGCATACGTTTCTTTTTTGTTATGATGTTCTTAATTTTCTTATGATTGTATTTTACCATGATAAGAACTCGGTGTCACGCACTGGTGTTTCAACCAATGTGGCACCTAATTTCTTACTTATGATATTCATGTATTCTTGTAATTTTTCAATAAAGGTTTAAACTGCAAGTCTCACGGTCACGAGTTTGATTCTCGTTCTGTCTTGGATATTTTGTGTTATCATTGAAATTTTCACCCATGCAGGCATCAAAATATATTAAATATGTGGGCTGAAAAAATAGGCACGTGGTTATCCACTAACCCGCCTATTTTCTTTTCATTCTTTGTCTATATTCTTGCTCCATTGTTATTTTTCCAGTTTTCTTCATTTCTTCTGCTTTGAACATTAGATTATCAGTCTTGTACTAGTGTTTACAAGAGTTTGTACTTTTACTCTATTCAAAACATCACGTATGTATGAGATTGTATATTGAAGTATTCTGTGTAGTCTGTCTGTCTGTATGCAGTATGTGCACTCTGTTACGAAATAGACCCCTGATCCTACTCGATCTTCCTTCAATCGTTGAGACTGTTGCTCTGAACTAAATGAGAAATATCTTGATATTTGAAGAACACTATTTATTTTATTTTAAAATACCATTTATTGAAACAATTTTTTACCTTAAACGCGAAGGCGTGATATGAAATTTGTTCTCATTTACATTATATCCCAACAGCAAATAGAAATGCCTCAAAACAATGTTTTGATTTTTGGCCATGATCTTTTCATCACTTGGATATGCCTGTGGAAAATTGAATAGCAATATTAGAATTATATGAATATTGATTCTAAATATAAGAACTCAAATAGATTTATAATACTTGCATGATCTCGATTTTTATAATCAATCGGAGAGAGTTGGGAATTGTCGGATTTCACTATGTTTCAGTTCAGTGGCAGATCTGAAGGAAAGATTCCTAGCAACGCTGATTTCCTATTGAGTAAACGCGATAACGTCATTCGATAGCAACTTGAAGATATCCATTAAACTCTTTTTAATGATAAAAGAGAGCAGTATAACATTACTTTAAGGCCAAAATGACAATGAACAAAACTACGACGATATGTAAAACATATATATTACTGTATATTCAAATCTACTTACAATGATAACAAACAACGAGCAACTATGCACTGCAAAACTGAAAGCATTTTTGAGTGATAGGACTGCAATTTTGTATTAGTTGCCATTTTAAAACAATGTTTTACAAAAGACTGTGATTTCCTTGTAAAAGAGCGTGATTGCTTTTGCCTTTCTTAATGACTCAAAGATTTTGTACTTTTGTCTCTTATGTGCCAGAGATTTTGTAAATACAATATACATTTTTTTTTCAAAATTTGTGTCTGTTTTGTTGTGTTACCCCCAAAACTAAAATTATAAGGTGGGAGACACACAATCATAATGTAACAGCGAGCTGGAATATTCGAGCATTATTGAGAATGTTCGAGATCGAATGTGATTATCTGTGTACAAAGAAATATTGGAAACCCTCATAAGTATCTGGAGGCTTATAGAATTAACAAAAAATCTCATATAAAGGACTGACCTGGTGAGCCTGTTGCTATTCGAACGTTTAATGTGATAAACAACATAGTGGCAGTATATACTCAGTGGTATTATTTTGTATAATAAAAGCCGTGACAGACTGTGCTTCGTAAGTGTTCAGTTTATTCTTGAGCTGTTGAAACAGTTTATTAGACATTTATTTTTCCGTCATTGAACAGTTATCATTAAATTATTGATCGGCCTATTAACAGTCACTAATTCGTTTTTGTACAGCGATAATCTTGATATGGATAGATTCATTATTAGATTAACTTTATTGAACTGTTTGTTTCTCTATAGAATTTCTTGTGTGATGATTTCAACTGATTAGTGAGTGTTTGAGTAATTGTGTGTAAATAAAGTTCGAATGTTACTTTCAAGTGTTGCCAGCATTATTTTAGTGATAGAGTACGTGAAACCGTAGCAATAATATAAACACAGTTACCATGCTTACTTGCCTGATCAGATCTTGACAAAAATTGCATCAACAAAAATACCAACAAATGAATAGTTTCTTTATCGGCTTCTTCCAAGTCGATAACTCTGTGCAAAAATGCGGCAAAATTTGTATCATCATTTGCATTTATCGAATGTATATGCCCATCTGAAATCAAAATTTCACTATTACTTCAACACCAAAACAATAATTTTCAAAAACTAACAATTTGATTACAATAATTCTCGTGCAAAAATGTTCATTCATATATTCACTAAAATCAAACTGAATTTGATAACATGAAAATCTAATACCAATGAATATTTTAAAAATAAAATCAGTATGAATGCTTCCACACTCTGTAAGGCAAGCTAAATAATTTTTAATATCATCATGGACTGAATAATTATATCAGCGGATTCTCTTTGATTTAGTAAAACATTGTATGAATGGAATTGATTAAAGAAGAGGAGCATCGCGCTAAAACGTAGCTGGAATCCTGAAAATTTCCATCACAATTATAGGGACTCAAAATTCATTGTTCTATGCATACGAGACAATTGATTTAGTGAAAGCGACCATACACAATTGATTTATTGATTGATAATGAAGGAATAATAGATTTAAAATCTGAAGAATGGAAGTTCTATACTTATAAAGGAAGCATCTAGAAATGCCATGGAATTCTTGATCTACCATGTTTTGAATTTGAGCCTCAGTTACTGTACAGTCTTAACTTTATTTAATGAAGAATTTCTCCATTTTTATATTTAGGAGAATTTGAATGACTAATTCTGAAATTGGGTTTTCACTGATATTTTGTATAGCTGAATAATTTCTAAGTGTCTGTGTGTAGACATTATTGATTTATTGGTTGATATAGTTACTCAACTTTACGGTTGAAAAATAAATGAATGATTTTGTAGCTGAATTAGTAAATAGAGTCCAGTTATACTACAATGTTAATTAATGTCATTAACTAATATAAAAGATGAGCAGATATGACAATTATAATACATCAGAATAAATTATGCATAAGAATATATGATGAGGGCCAGTAAGTATTAAAAAAGTACAAGGTATAGATTGAACACTTAATAAAATATAGAGAGGTAAATTTGCAAGCTAAACATCCCATGCCAAATTATTCAGAGTGCAAAGTTCTTGCAAAACAGAATTAAATCGATAGAAGCAACGACATAATCAAAACAAGTTAATTTAATAATAGAGAATAAAGTAAAGATGAAGAAAAAAAATGATTCACAAATAATGGTATACAAGCCACTAATTATGCCTTAAAAGAACATTATAAGCTTTCTTGCACTCGGGACGTCAAAAAGTAATAAAATAGAAATTTAAGGAGAAAATGCATAAATATGCAGTAGGTATTTATTGATGTTATTTGCTGATGATAATATGAGAATTATTGTATCGTACTTAAACTTATAAGAAACAGCATAAATAAAAATGTGGGTCTAATTTTGAGTCCACCATATTTAAATTACTATTGAATGAAACGTACATATCTGACCCCCTCTCTGATTTATGTTTGCCAGGAATAGCGATAATATTGTACTAAGATCTAATTGTACTGAACTAATCTTGTGGAAGCTCCTGAAAACAAAATAGAAGCCTTCAGCTCTAGATTGCTTACAAATATGATGTACTGTGTAACATCCTTCAGTTATAGATTACAGAGCATATTCTATAATCTTAGTTCATTTTTACATTCATTCGATTACACCCAACGTGACGTCAATGTATTGCTGATAGTGATGAAGTAGTAGGTATTCGTAATTAACAATATTATTTGCTGTCGCCATTAACATATTTCTCATGAAAAAACTAGATAGATACTATGGTTTTTGCAGTGACACCATTCTCAATCAAACGAAATTCAGAAATTACATTATACCCTACATGTGATGGAGATAATAATTAAACAGTATGGGAAAGCCTGTGATTGACTGAACTGCGCTACAATGCAGTAATGTCTTTGGTTGAGTTCATGAGAGCCTTTTCATTTACCGGTAAATGCTACCAGTGGCGTCTGATTGGTCTATTCAAATTTCTTAACGTATATAAATTGAAATAAACCAATCAGAGGCTTTAAGGTTACCGGTAAAGCTCCCAAGAACTCAACCACTGACTGAGAGCACAATCAATTCCCAATTCGACTACTCCACGTAGCATAGTTCTGTATTTGGAGTATCAGGTTCTGTTACGCAATTTATCATTCCCAGTAGAGTATCAACGTAGTTAACGAATATTTTAGTTGAAGTTAGATTAACAATGGTGTAAATTGCAAAACGATAGTATCTCGCTCTTTATAGTATATGTGGTTCTAAAAAGAACGAGTCTTCATCTTTTAGATTGGGTCCTCAAGGCTTCATCCTTTATAGTCTGTTCAACGTGCCTACAGTGACCCAAACAAACTTTGCATGTGTGTGAGTGAGGAATTCCGAGAATTGTACTGGCATCGGTCGGTCTATTCACACTCATTGCCACCTACAGTTCATTCTTAACAGCTGTTGTCGCACTTCCAGTTTGTGAAATAAGTAATTATTATTGCATTATTTCAAGAACATATTAGATTTTAAAATGAGTTATCAAGTCACTATTTTCATTACAAATGTATAGGTAAAAATAATTCAATCGACAAATTTATGAACAATTCTAATAATAGTGATACCAGTGATTGCTGAATGTTTGTATACATTACATAAGCATTGAAGGTAAGAAAATAGGATTTATTCATATAATTCATTAATCTCTTGTATCCATTTCCATTTACAATAAATAATAAGTATTATCCAAGTAGCTGTTTGGAAATGATTATTGAAAGTTGTTTTTAATGAATTTAACACTGCTTTCAGAGATATTGTAGAACTGTTTCATGATTGAATAATAACACAGATATTGTCAATTTCTACTAGTTTTTAATATGCAAAACCAGGTTTCAATGCTCATGGCAACATCATCAGTTGTTTTTAATGGGTAGGCCTGTTGCCTGTTCGTGCGTTTCGAAAACTAGGCTATCTGTGAATCAGGCATCGTTGAGTCTCAGCTTGCACGCACGCACATGTTTGTTTACTCCACTCCGTAGGCTCGCTGAACAGATCTATAGATGCATTAGCTAAGATTTGTTCGAATTTAAACACTTCAAATAAATAAATCTATCAAACAAGAAAACCATTCTCAGAGCAAAATTATTCACAGAGCATATGAAATCAATGCAAAAGAAATGGCAACATGCAAAATAAGCAGAGCAAATCAATATAAAATTCAATCCAGAATCGCAGTAACACTCAACCTTTCAAAATGAAGATTTTGCATTCAACACACACAGATGATTGTTATTCTTTCGAAGGCTGATGATGAAGAACAAGAAGAAGAACAGAAATACACCGCCGATTAACAGAAAGAAGACACCGATAATAAACATCGAATATGGGTTACTGATCTACCTGGCATCACATTCGAACTATTGGGAGTCATTGTACCAACAAACCCACCTAGTCCGAAACGAGAGCTTTTCCGCTTCAGAATCGGAGCAGAATATTGCCGGCTGTAGATCTTCTCGCGCTCTGTCCAAAATAACGTTCAACAAGGAAAATTATTTGCTCAGAACTAAGAAATAAGCATACACAGTATCCTACGTACAATGGTAAAGATGCTAAGCATCTGTGAATACTTTCTAAACATTATTGCTCCTTGTAACACACAATATCTAAATTTATACCATAAATTATTGTTGTGACAAGACATGCGGTAGGGATATCCTATATTTATTGAATAAAAAAATGAATTTCACTTGAAAAACCTATGGACTGTTAAAAAAAACGGATCTGCCTTAATTTGGGTAATGTATTTCTTATAAATAAATATACCATACCTAGACAGCACGACAGCATTTTGTGCTGAAATATCAATTACAAATTTGTTCACCCCGGAAATATTTGAGAAAAATCTCAAGTTATACAAAAATTGTCATCCATATTTGCAAAACAAAGTTTCTCACTTGAGACACCCATTATTGTCTTCTTATTATCTGTGCCAAAAACCGGATGTTCATCCTGAATTAAAGCAATTTCTTTCTTAAATAAATATGTTGCTCATAGAAGAATAAGTTCAATCAAAATTAAACAATTATATCACAATATGATAATTGCTAGCTTTGTAGCCTTGATCGATCATTGCCATTGTAGCAAGATGCACTAAATCCGATGTACATCTTGACATTGTAAATCGGCTGGAAAACGCTGCTTAGGCACAAGCAGAGCTGCAAATCATTTCTGTTTTATTATCATCAAGACGACAAAATTGAAGCCAGACACTAGATTCTAGAGGTATGCAATAGAACATACCTTTGATGAGTTTTACCGAGTCATCTGCCTGACCTTGTTTGGTGTCTTGTCTTGGTACCATCGATGCTGGCGCTGACATTGTTCTTTTGTACGGCCATTTCTGGCCAAAACTGGCACTCAACGTCTTTGCTGAACTTCCATCCGATAAGGAGAGTGCCTCCTGAGCTCGATGCAGTTTTCTAAGGAAGAGCTCGCTATTCACTTCGTTGTTTCTTAGATCTAGAATAAAATGTGTGGGATAAGAATAATACAAAGGTCTGTGATGTTTTCCATGACGAAATATTTAATGAACAATCTAATATTAACTGTTTTAATATTTAGATAATACAGTTTTAATATTAGGTTTAATATTTTTTCAGTTTTAATATTAGACAATACAAAGGTATTTCAATTTTTGTGTAGGCTTCCTATTCTTGAATAAATTTTGCTATGCAGTTTTGGCCAACTTATTAGTATTATTTTTGAAACTTCTGTAAATTCTTTTCCTAATTTTATAGTTCATAAATTCTTTAATAATTTATTGAATATTTTACAATCTATTACTATTACTGTTACTATTGTTATCTATTACTATTACTATAATAGTCGTGCAAGGTACAAAAATATAATAAATATATATCTTTTTTTTGTAGATAACGTTTTGGAGACTCCGGTTAAGGAGTACCGTATAAGACAAGTTAGATCAACAATTATATACATACAGTATTACCAATCTTATACACTAGATAATTACTCAATCAATCAAATATTCTTTATTGATTATGTAAATGTACAATACGAATGTGTCAGGTAGTTCATCTAATAATTGTGACTCACCAAGTTATAATCTCCTCGACTTCTTGTATTATAATTGTGAACTTTAAGATTTTGGTTGATATCACTCTTTTTTACATATAAAGTAGCTTCATGCACATATAAGCAAGGTACAGTTAGGAGACCAATAATATATTTTCAAATTACATTTCACAAATTACAACATATTCTTGTGCCACAGCTCTTATGAAGTATGGCCAGATAACGATTACCTAATAGATTGCAAAGTATTAAATTAATTGAAAAAGGAATTGATAGAGGCTACAAAAATTAATACTTTTGACCAAAACTTAAATCAAATCAAATAAAAAATCAATTTATTCCACAAATCATAGAAGAAATTACAACAGCACAGAATAAAAAACTTTAAAATAACAAATAGCTTTAAAACTTAATAAAGTAATGTAATGGAATGTGCCATAGTTGAGTTGAAATAATTTGGATAGAGTACTGTATATCAGAATTGGACTGAAGACCAGTGGATTCAAGACAGCTGAAGAGAATGGTGTAAGATATATAAGAATAAAGTTCTTATTGGTAATAAGAGCTATTGCCACACTGAGAAAATGTTGAATTGAAGCATGATAAATTAAAAAAAAAAATCAGCATCGAAAGGAGAAGAAATAAGAAATATAAGCGAGAAAGAAAGATCAAATCAAAACAGTCAGTAGTGAGAAAATGGACCCACACCATCGCAGTCAAGCCGGACACGACCGCCCCCAGCCAAGACAAGTAACCCGGCCCCCTCAACATCAACTTCAAACATCCATTTTTTCAGTCTTTTTAAAAATAGGAAAAGAAGCAGATTAAAAAACTTCATTCAAAATTGATTCAAGAATGGAAACCCTAGACAAAAATTAAAATACCTTAATATGGAGAAGTTCCACAACATTTCTGAATCAAGTGTGAATTTTATTAAAATACCTCTTTATCATCTTATCCTACACATTTTTCAATATACGAATGACGCAAAATGTATTTTTTTAGATACGCTATTGTTATTAAGATAGTTGTGATAGGAATAATTGACATGAAGGCAGAATGAAATAACTTTTTGATCAAGCTTCCTTGCAGGCACTAATTATGAATAAATAAGGATAATAATAAGTAAGGAACTCAAGGAACTTAGTATCTAAGGTACTAATAAGTAGTCTACTTAAAGGAACTTGAATATCTAAGGTACTAAGTACTTAAGGAACTCAAGATACTAAGGATGAATAACGAATTTGATGAATTAGGATACATTGTATTGGCTATGCAAACATAATAATTTAAAATTTAAAATTAATTTTGTGGATAAATATCATATGTTCAAATCTATAGGGTGATGAATTGTTTAGTTTGGGGAATATTACTGTGGGCTAGCTTCATTTAAAGATCACTTGGTTATTTTCACCAATTTTCATAGGCAGTAGACTCACCTCTCAGGTATGAAATGTCTCCAGATTTTTCAAGACTTATTTGTGCTTCAATGAATAGAGCATCAAATCTATTAAGGAAGAATTCCCAGGTGAGTATTTTGCGATCACTGAGACAATTATGCAGCTGATACAGTGATTGCAGAACCATTGGTCTATCGACTATCACACTGTCAAACTGTGTTTCCAAACACATTATAAGCGACTGCAAACAAACAAAAATGGCCTTGCTGTGTTAATAGTCAACAATCAATGTGCTTGAAAAGTAATTATTTGAAGAAAGAATTATTGAGAAAAACTGCAATACAATTAACAGCGCATTATGTGAGAATCCTTTTTTAAAATAAGTTTTTTCTTAATAATGACCATTTATTTGAATAACTAGTAATAGGCGATGTTAATGAGATAGAGCACATGTTCAACATTACTCTCTGATGCGCCTTGTTACTCTCACATGTAATATAACTCGCTTTTTATAACCTATGTGCTTTATCTACCCTTTAAATTGTGAATTATTTTATTACCTTGAGATGCAGACTGCTTTCATTTTCCAATACAGATTCTTCTCAATTGACTTTCAATAATTAATTTGAATTCCTATTTCGTTCCGGTATTCAAAACTCAGTTATTATAATTTATTTCTTTCTCTTCTATTTATTTTTTCATTTGCAACGGATTTTCATTTTCTCTTAACTGTTTAATTGTCCATTCAAACTTATCATTACATTATTTAATATTATTTTCATTAGTTCTGACGATACTCCTGCATGCGGGCATAATTTCATTAGGAAATTATTTGCATGCAGTATTATTTCTGCAAACGGCGTGAGTATTTGAATTTATTTTTACATTATATATAAATACATAAATATATATATATATATATATATATTTCATTGTCACTAGTTATTTTTTCTTCTATTATTATTATTGAAGTGTTTTTACATTAGTTTTTTTTGTATTATATATATCTTTATTTTAGTGCCTGCATGTCATTTTTTTTTTTTGTAATCTATTGTTTTTTGTAGAAATAAAGTTTATTATTGTTATCATTACTATTATTAGTTCCTTATGACATGACGACAACGGAATTGTTCAGAGCAGCGGTAGACAAAATTAAATTAACCAGGTTGGTTGCCAACGTCTGGAATCGGACAGATGTTGATGGCAATGATGATCATATCTTTCATAATAATAATCGTAATCTTGATTAAAAATAAATGAATAGTACACTTGATATTTGATGAAAAGGGAATATTTTAGTCTTACTTTAATTGCCGTATCATGGATAGTGCCAAGGTAAAGAGTTGCTCTCTGAGCAACTTGAACATTTAGATCATCCATGCTCGAAATAAGATAGCAGAAAGCATTGGCCAGTGCTGCTTGTAGCTGGAGGTTGCTTCGGAGGGGCGTCGAGTCCATGAATCTAGCAATAACCACCACTCTTCCAACTGCAAATGTGAATTATAATTAATTAAAATAGATAAATAAGCAAATAACCCCAAAAAAACATAATATTATTAGGCATGCAGCTATCTTACACCATGAGTAAAGAACTTAGGCTGATCTTTATGGTATTAATGGGATCTGCAATAAAAATAAAAGCACAAGCCAATATGCGAACAAAAAACAACCATTACATCTCAGCAAAGATAGGATGATTTCCTTCACTTGGGACACTCATACTTCGGAGGATATTTTAAACTTGTGGCACCCAGCTAAGCCCCATTAAAAATTATGAAAATATTTTGTTGAAACTCTAACAAGACGTTACAAGACTTTCCAGACTTGAGCCAGCCAGGTCACACGATATTATTATTTTACGAGGATTATAACAAGTGTGCTCCAGAGATAATATTGTTAAAGATAATTCTATTTATTAACCTGAAAAAAATTTGAGATTCAAGCCGGAGACTAGTAAAGTTTCTTTAATCAATAAAATATTATAGAAATCTACGAAGTATGATTATAAAAAATTTAAGTATGAGGTTATCACCTGCATCGAACCGCACTTTCCAATCGGTAGTATGGAATTCTTCTTTAATAACTCGCCAGAAAACGTCGGATCCAGATGGAAGAGTAATGCAATGCAGTAGAATTGGCACACATACTTCACAAATGTGAGAATACTCAGCATTGCACAAGTCCCATAAGCTGGAATAAACGTAAATCTCATGTCAATAACAAATAAAGAAATATGGAGAAACAATGACAGTTAATAAAACATAACAGACAAATAGAATAATTTTTTAAAGATTGAGTTGTTTCTTAAAAACTTTCAAAATAGGATTATAATCAAATTAGGATGATATATGGATTAATTGGGATTTTTAGATTTTTATAAGAGTTAAAGAATGGACCGCTTTGAATATTATTTCATTTTTCAAAATGTACTTGATAGTCCGTGATAAAATCCATTAAATAATTAATGTGTTTAAACTATTAATATTAAACTGATTGATATTGTGGATGCTATGGCTTTTATGCTATAGATAGCAACTTGAAAAAATTGAAAATAATGTCATGGACATAAAAACATTAAACTACAACACTAAAAATATTAAAAGACTAGAGAATCAGAAAAAACAAACAATTGAAAAATGCTCATTTGCTTGAAAAATAAAATAAAATAGCCTACATAAATTTTGTTATGGATAAATATCAAAGGAGTTCCAAAAACGAACAAAATAGAAGATAATAAAAAAAAGGAAAGGAAGGATTTCTTCTTTTCAGTATGGTGACAAAACCCCTACTAAAAATATAAATACAATATTATTTGTTTAAATAATAATGTTTAATAATACAGGATCAATTCTCAAGAGAGAGATAAAAGTCTCTAAAATTATCAGGGCAACAGCAATTAAATGAGTTGGTACTTACTTTTTGATAAGCAGAGTTTCCTGACACCAAATAATAAATCCTCTGTGATCTTTAGTAGCTTTGTTTAGAGCATCACCATGTAGCACCATTAAATGAAGGCTCTGAACAAGATAGTAGAGAATCACAGGAGATTCTGTCTTTGATAGCTCCTGTAAAAAAGTTTGGATAGAATGATGAAAATGTTTTATTGTTTAACAATACACAATAAATACTGTTTTCGATATGTTTTTTTTTCATTATTTAAAATGATAATATCTCACAAAATTATCAGAATGTTTTTACACTCACGCTTTTGTATGATCACTTCTAAACCATAAAAGATAATGGTACGAGTCATTTGTATAGACGAATTTTAGACATGCGCAACCTTGTTTTAAAACTATCCATAGTAATAGGCTAACTTTGCTCGTTATCATCAAGTCTTTGTACAAGTTTGAATCAGTTAATCAAAAAATCTGTAAATTAGTTTTCCCTTTGGTTTTTCAAGATATTCATCTATTTGCAGTAATATACAATCTACATCTGCTCCAGTAATCAAGGTATAAGTCTGTATCGAACTGATCACAGAATCTGTAAATTCATGGTTTTTTTTTGTTTTCTCAGAATACCTGAACTTTAAGCTATTTTTGTTTTATTATAATTTCTTACAAGCAGTTCTGTGAACAGTAGACCTCACGCTCAAGAATAAGGGTCCTTGCACAGAGGAACATATACTCCCCATGAACTCAATGATAATCACCATCAAACAACCTAACCCTTGATTCAATTTGCGTAGTCTATTTTTTCATGTCAGGTTTTCACAAAAGGTCACTCTGTATCACATCAACAAGGCTGTGTTTTCTATTTGCGAGACAGCTGATTGCACAAAAAAATTTACTTTCAGATATTAATTTATTCATTTAACTAAAATACAATCAATGTGAATACAACAGGCTATTGCCCAAAACTGCTTTTCACAAAATTTTAAATTAGGATCAAAATCTTAGGTTAGGTCGCTGTTTCACTTGAAATTTCACCTTGAAGCACACAATCACAATCAATTTTTTTCGAGGTTCTGGGTTTGATCCCAAGTTAGGGATGAATGAGTCTATAAAACAATATTAATTAAATTTGTATATAATTTACTTACTAATCGCTTGTTATTATACTTAATTAGAAATGAAAAAACAAATATGAATGTCATCTTTATTCATATGAATAAGGCTCAACGAGATGAATAACCATATGTTAAGCTGGGCATTCACGTTCCAACTTGCAGTACCACTTGCAGTACTGCTAGATGGATAGTCGACTCCACTCACGCTCCTACTTGCAATCCAACTTTATTCCTAGTCAGCTGTGAGCATCGCTCTCGAGCCGAAAAATGTAACTGAAGTTGCCCGATGTTGCCCGAAGGTTAAGCACTGACTGAGATACGTTGGACGACTTTGATCCGACTCCCCCACACACGTTCCAACACCGTCGACATTTGGAAGTCGTCCATCTACAATTCCAACCATCCAACAAGCCCATTCACGTTCCGTTTTCGGATCCAACCTTGGAGATTGGACTGCAAGTGGTACTGCAAATCGGAACGTGAATGCCCAGCTTTACAGCTCGAGGGCTATCTATGGATCTGATTCCAATTGCATATGATGGAGCTAATTTTAAAAGTCATATGTTCCTATAGTAGAAGGCTTGTTTGCCTTTCCTATTTTTCTTTGAATTATCCTTTGAATACAACAAAATTTCAAAAATCCTTACACATACATCGCTGCACATTACTAAAAGGAACATTCATGCCACATTTCAAAGAAATATGTTCACGCGTTTAGCCGTAAATGTGTTACAAACAGACGAACAGACAAATGCAAAACGGTCGACTCGATACAGAGACTTCTCTTCGTTCGGTCAATTACAATACATTATTTGATAAAATATAGAAAATAATCAGCTGCACTGTAAAAATAATTTTTTTTTTTTTTTTTAATTGTTTAGCCACATAGGACCACTTCTAGTCAATCATACTCGTGTTCTCCTGTTTGCATTCTCTCTTATATTCCTCCAGTAGAGCTTCATTCTCTCCGATCTTCTTAGTCGCTCCTCTACTGAATACACCGCTGGCGCTCTGTGGGAACTTGCAATGGAAAATCTAAAATCTGATTTCAATCTATCATTAATTTTATCCTTCCTTTCCGCATCCTCAGTTACCAGACCAATCTCTTGCAAATCCTTCCTTATTTCTCCCACATATTTGCCTCCTCTTCTTTTCTCCAGGTTTCTGCGAACTAGCTGATTGAGCAGGCGACTCTCAGGCATTCTCATAATGTGGAAGAAGTATGCAATTCTTCTTTTTTTCATTACACTGATCACCGGCTCTACTTCACTGTACACTGATTCATTGGTAGCAATTCGCCAAGATCCATTCTTCATATAACTTTTATTCAAGCACGTCCTAATAATTCGTCGTTCAACTTTCACCAGTGGGTCTGTTTTAGTTTCATTCTTTATTTGAAACAGAGTTTCACAGGTGTATAGCGTTTCTGGTAGTGTGACTGTATTGTAATGGCGAATCTTTGCTCGTATTGAGAGACACTTTTTTGTAAGTTTGCCATGTCAGTCCTTGTGCTCTCCTCATCTTAGAAATCCTGTTCTGCCACGTTGCTTTTTCTTTTAGATTGCAGCTGATTACTTCACCCAGATACTTGAACTGTTGAACCAACTTTATATCTTTGTTGCTTATTTTGACCTTATTGATGCAAAGTGGATTCATGGCCATGATTTCTGTCTTTTCATAGGATATTTTAAGACCTATTTTTCCTGCAACCCTTTCCAGACTTGTAATTTGTGTTCGCACCTCTTCCATGTCCAAGGCCAGTAAAGCCAAATCATCCGCAAATCCCAAACAGTTTACTTGGATGTTTCTTCCCACTTTGACCCTGGGTAGGTTCTCTCTCTGCCACACCTTCATCACATAGTCTAGAGCAACATTAAATAACAGTGGAGAAAGTCCATCCCCTTGTCTCAATCCCGTTTTAGTTAATAGTAAACGAATCAGACAGTTCCCCCCTAAATTTAACTCGTGATTGTGTATTGTCCAGTGTCAGTTGAATCATCCTAACCAATTTCATGTGTAATCCATAGTGTCTGAGAATTTTGAGTAGTGTTGGTCTGTGGATGCAGTCATAAGCTTTTTTAAAATCAACAAATGTGATGAAGAGTTGCTTGCTCCTAATTTTATAATCCTCCATAATCAATTTCAAGCTCAATATTTGGTCAGAACAACTCCTATATGGACGAAATCCCCCCTGATACTCTCCCAGAAGCGGTTCCAGTGTATTCTTACTTTTGTTGAGAATTATGCGAGACTGAATTTTATATGTACAATCGAGCAATGTAATTCCTCTGTAATTATCCGGGTTCGTCTTGTCTCCTTTCTTAAACAGTGGGTGAATCATACCCATCGTCCAATGTTCAGGGAGCTTCTCCTCTTCCCAAATTCGTACAAGGTGTTTGTGTAGATCTTCTGTCGTTCTCCAGTCTGCATTTTTCCATATCTCTGCAAATATTCGATCCTCTCCGCAGGCTTTATAATTTTTTAACTCTGACAATGCAGAGCAAACTTCTTCAATCGTTGGAGGTTCAATCTGATGAGCCTCTGAGAGAATTGGAGTGTCCATGTCAACATCAAACAGCTCCGGAGGATCGTCACAATTTAGCAGCTTCTTGAAGGTTAATGCCAAAATTCTAGCATTATCCACATTATTATGTGCCAAACTTCCATCCTGGTCCTTCAACATCAGAGTCGGAGCTTCGTATTTTTTCAGGTATTTACCGAATGTTCTATAGTAATCCCTGGACTTGTTTTTCTCAAAATTCTCCTGAATTTGGTCTAAAGTTTGTTTATGGAAGTCTCTTTTTGCATTCCTGATAATCTTACTGGTTGATTTTCTCTGATTTATTAGCGCTAAGCTTGATCCTTCCGATTTCTGCGCTTGGTGCCTAATCCAGGCCTGGTGTCTCATCTCAACAGCAAGATCACAGTCCTTGTTCCACCACTGGTGCTTTTTCCTAGAATTCATTGGCGCGACCTCTTCTGCAATTCCTTTTAGCTTCGCAGTCAACTCCTCTAATGTTTGTGTTTGTCCCGTTTCCTCTCTTGTTCTTCCCTTGAATTCCTCATTATTAATTAGCGCTGTTGGATCGAATGTCTTTCTGCTTTTCCCAGAAGATTTCTTCCTGCTGAAAGGTGTCAATTTGATCTTGATTTTCACAATGTAATGGTCAGATCCCGTGTCCGTTCCTCTCAAGACTTTCACATTTTGAATTTCCTTATGGTACCATTTGTCCATGAAAACATGATCCAACTGCCATTCTCCTTTTCTATAATCCGGATGCTTCCATGTTTTAAGTCTATGTGGACGTCTCTTAAAGCATGTTGACTTTGAGATGAAGTTATTATCTCTACAAATATCAATGACTCTGAGCCCATTCTTATTAGTTCTTGTATGTGCTGCCCATTTTCCAATTACATCTCTAAATTTATTTTCTCGGCCTAATTGTGCATTAAAATCACCCACCAACACTTTAACATGGTTCTCAGGGAAGTTCACAATTGTCTGATCCAACAACTCCCAGAATCTCTGCACTTCCTCTTTCTCACTCCTCTTACTGTTTTTCTCATTTGTAGGGGCGTGTACATTGATAATTGTATATATTTTATTTGCTGTCTTAAAAGTGAATAAAAGTGAGTAAAAATAAATACAATATAGAAAAATGAATACGAGCTACTTCCCCAAAAGAGCAAGCTCGAGCTTGAGGAAGGAGTCCGCCGTACTTCGGCGAGCTACAAATTATCTCTCAATGAGCTATCACAAGAACTGTATTAAATCAAATAATAGATCACAGTGAAAATCTGATGAGTCCAAGTTTATTCATCACTGTTCTCCATAATATTTATTCATAATAATTTATTGATCTAAGTTTGTTGCCCATGATACTGATCTCTTCATACTATCAATGATTTATTTATTTATAAATAAGTTACTAAAAATCAGTTGAAATGGCCTTCAACTATTACCTTGAGAACCTGATGAATGAACTGAAGTTGCTGTGGGAGTTCTTCAATGGAAAACTTGAACTTGCCAACTGAAGTCGGCCAGAAATCATCCATGTCTTCATCCAGTGAATCTACAGGCTGGTCATTTTCTCCAACAACAGTGTGTCGCTGGACAGATACTTTTGCTGTAGCTGAATAAAAAAACAAGTGCAAGTGGTTTGAAGTGGAATTCATTGACACAAAACTCCTAACAAATTGCAAGGGTGACATTACTCTTGGAATAGTTTCATTGCTTCCAAAGTTTCAAAAACTTCTCTATGAACAAGCTGTAAAATCACTTCCCGGTGGTTCGGAACCCACCTAAAACTGTAGGTCCAACTCATCAATCACCATCATCCAACTCATTACCCACGCACAGGTCTCATACCTATGTGGGCTTCATCCTCAAAAAAAAAACAATTGTTCTGTGACAACAAATGTGCTGTCACATTCATACGACGTCACATTCAGAATAACGCTATTTTTAAAAAACATAATTATCAAGAAATAATCAAATTGTAATCATAAAGAAATCGCAGAATTGAACATACCAACATCTGCATCAGTAAGAGTGACAGCTCTCGCAATTTGAGGAATTGGGATTCTCTCTGCCATAATTATTGGAGCTAGGTCCAATTGTTCAACAACCGTTTCCACTGTAGCGGTCATGATCTGTTAATAAAATATAAGCCGACTTCAGAAGTGACACAAAGTATAATTACGTAATAAACAGATAAATAGCTATTTATTGTTGAAAAACTGATCTTATTTATTCGTTTATTGCGATGTTTGGCGCTCGTGTTGCACACTACCCTATATCGAAAGAAGGATAGGACATAGAGTGTATATAGTGTGTACCCCGCTTGAAATTGAAAGACAAAACGTACATTTTGCAGCACAAAACGCATCATCTATCCAACTCTCTTTATAGCCTTAGCAAATTTGAATAAACTTTACTCAATTAAAGCTTCGACTAAAACTTGAATTCAATAGTTCATAACTTCCTAAATAACATTCAATCTACATCATCTTTTAGATCTGGAAAGTAACATTTTAAATAACTCAGAATTTATTTAAAATTTTCATCAACATTTTTCAATTGCCAACTGCAATATAGAAGATAAATTTCTATTAGAGTTTGATGTTAAATCTTGTATAAGATCCTAATATGCAAATGAATAAGAATACTAATTGAAAAGAAGGCTTTTGTAGGAATTGAAAGATAATTCAATAGCATTATAATGACAACATTGCAATGGGTAGAATCAGATTACAGACAACAATATTGCAGACCTCCATTTACAAGAGGGAAAACATTTCAAGCCTTCAACTGACAGACGTGACAATGAACATTGATAATTTCAATATACTTTCAAGAATACAAATTATTCAATTCCAATTTAGCCTAAACTGTATTTGTACAATCATTATACCCAAATTTGTTTTGATAACAATCGTCATTATACTTATAAAAAATGAAGATAATGTCCTATTTAATGTCTTTAAACTTGGAAAATATGAATAGGCTACCGTACCGTACTAACAATACAGATTACAGATTTTTTAAAGAGGTTACAACTTGAAATTACTAATGATTTTTCAATAAAATTAGTGATAATTTCTATCAATTCTATTCTAATGAATCAAGTGAAATCCGGCAAAGCAACTGAAAATAGCACAGCTACTGTAAACAGCTAGAAGCTTCTCTATGCTAAAATGACATGGAACTGTCTAATACTAAGTGAAAATGGGAAATATTGAAATAGCACGCTCAGAAATACCATTAAAATTTTACTTGGAATTCAATAACTGAAAAATTTAATAATCTAGCCGTTTCCAGGTACCGTATGACAACTCAGTAAAACGATACAAATGATTGGCAATCAAATATTGCTGGATAGAACTTTTAATTCTCTGAGAATTATGCTCATTTCAATATTCTCCATTAGGCAGATATAATCTAATCATATATTGGAATTAACGGCGAGTAGAGGACTTTCGCATTAATTGGATGACCTAGTGCCTATTTACTTTGGAGTATTTGTATTGAAAAAGTGTTTAATAGCTGACAGCTTCAGAAACTAACTTGATTAATAACTAACAAATAAGATGCTCAAAGTTGTTTTATGAAGAGAAACGTTTATAACAAAGATTCATACCATACTTAAGATTTGTATTATGCATACAACGATAAATGTACACAAACATATTATTTGGACAGTAATATGCAGAGATTTATTTGTACACAGATGTTCATTCAACGAAAAATCATATCACAGTCTGCGTTACATTTCAGACTTTTTAAAAAAAGTTAAAGTTAGTTTGAAGTGACTGACAATTTAACAAACTGACAAATATACAGAAACAGAAATTAATAGCACTTAGAAGGAATTCGAAATTAATAAAAAAAAGTTTAATTTCATGCAATTGTAATTCCATTTTCCTAACAAAAAAAAAAAAAAACAACAATTAACTAACCGATTTTAAAGAGAAAGTAAGGTTAATTGGCCCTGATTTAGATAAGTAAAAAGGAAATATTCTTTTTTAAACTATGAAAAGTAAAATTCAACTTGAAGACAGTTGAAAACAAATAAGAACACCAATATACAACATATCACATACATACCACACCGATTAATGAAGAGTTTCAGTCTAAGTAACACCTTATTTACATTGAGTGTGCGCTTATGTTATGTGTAGGCTATGTGGATGAGAAATGGAAGCTAACGAACGATTTTATACACATGATGCAGGCCTAAGTGATAAACAATGAAAGTCAAGTAGAAGAAAATGATTGTTGTTAGTCGCCCTTGTTTCAGTTCACTAGTTATTTGTTTCTTAAAGTCACAATATCAATATGCAATTGACTTGACATATTATATTAATTGCCACTGACTCACAAATCTATACACACATAATTAAATAGATTCTATACTGAAATTAAATATTTTAAAGTGGTGGAATTATTATCAAAATGTAAGCCATCTGCGATTTATTTATCTCTCTTATCAATCAAAGAGCATTATAACCAAAATTAAATCAAGTCTTTAAATGTTTGATTGTTAGATCAGAAAGTTATACATTTCAAGATGTATCTAGAAACTTTTGAATAAAAAGTTTAAAGCACTTAGAAAGTTAAAAATAAAAAGTTTAAAGGATAAAAGCACTTAGGAAGTGCTGAATTGAGAAATACTGGAAATTTAGTACTGAAGCATTGAAGTTATAATAAAGGTACAACTTGAAATAATACATTTTCATAAGTTTCTTATTTATATAGTTCATATTTCCATGTTAATTGGTGTTATATTGATAGTGTAAATTGATTATATATTATGGAATCGGCTTATTTAGACCCAAACTTGATTTTGTTATTTTAGTACAGATTATGTTGCGAAAGAAAGTAAAGTTATGTAGGCCTACAGTTAATATTGTGAACTGAAAGCGAGACTAAACTAAACATAGTCTTCTCAAGAGTGCAAGCATACAGCAAATGGAGTGCAGTTACATTACCCATTTTGTAAGTTTGCACCCCTAAGTTGTGTAAAAACTGTAAAACAAGTAATTGAAAATGTACTGTCTGTCACTATTATTATTAACAATAATAATGTCTTCAAAATGAACTGAATTGAGAATTGAGTTCAAACCTGTGTGTAATAACGGAATTAATAAAAACATTTTCATCTGTTCATAAAACATCAATTCGTGTGGTCCATTAGAAAGAATCTAAAAACAAAACTGAAATCTCAAAATCATGAACATACACACAGTATTTATAACATTGAAAACATTTCAAATTTAAAATCAATACTGTACAGTATTGCTTATTTTCACTATAATATACATGTGAACATTGGATTCTCAATGACCAGTATAAGAACATTCTATTGTTAGCTTTGATAGAGAGATGCATCTTGGTAAAGTAGTGGAAACTTTCACTAATTCGCCTATTTGTCTTCAGTATCGATGAAAATTCAAAGCTACTCTGAACAATTGTGTTAGTATGAAGCTTTCATACTTAAGGAAATAACAAACACGCTAAATTTATGAAAGAATAGCTAAAACTTAAATACCTCAAAATTCTTGTGACTTAAAATTATTACGATATTTAACTAAGAAAACTTAATAGTGTCTTCCGAGATGCTGCAGAAGCGTTCCATCATGTGATATGATAAGGAAGAATAATTGAAAAAAGAACAATAATTGATTCTACTTCCATGATTCCAAAAATTCCTGATATACAGTGAGAATTTGTTGACTCCTCAATCTCGGAAAAAGGAACATATCAAAACAAAAATTGAATTTTTAAAGATTTTTCAATATATATTTTTAAGATTGAAATCTCGCAGGATTTTCCCAAGTATTCACTTGGGAAGTGATATAGCAGAGTGCCGTAGCAGGTATCTGTTCAATCAGAGATAAGCTACGAAACTCCTGGGTGCTCATTGTAAGGGTGACCGATTGGATTGGCCAGCAAAAAATACTGTGTTTTCTGCTGTAAAATCACTTCCTGGTGGTTCGGAACCCACCTAAAATAGTAGGTCCGCCATGTTCCTCGTAACATGGCTCAAACGGCGAGGTGGAACTACCCACCATTAAAAGCCATACGCTCATTATTATTATTACCCACGCACAAGTCTCAGACCTATGTGGGCTTCATCCTCAAAAAAAATTCAGCCCTAGAAAAAGCAACTATATCAAGAACAATGATCGCATTCTTATGAATCCTCCAAGAACCATCTATTTTATATGTGAAAATATTTTCTAATAATTAGCAAATAATTTTTGAAATGTAAGATTTTGCCACATTTCAAATATGACAATTGAAAAAAAGAGTGCAAACTACAAGAAGGGTAACTGGTGCTGATGGTTACATGAGGCATGTTGACAAGTACACCTCCGACGGAGTGAATCTCCATAAGCGGCATGTTAATAACTACATCCGGCTTTGGTTCGGACTTCTTCTCAGTGTCTGGAGGGCTCTTGCGACCGTGGCCATCCTCCAGGCTGGACTCTTCCAAAGGTGGCTGTAACAACACAAAATATAATATATAGAAATTGAATCAAACAAAGAAAAATTATAAGATTGCACATTGTGAGACCAGTATGCTCCATTGAGTAAAAATATTGGATCTGGCAGGAAAAAGTAAAAAGTCCGAATCAGAGCTCCTATCAATTTGTGCAATGAGCAGGGGTGCTTGTAGAGTGGAGCACCAATATTCGATGAAAATCATCACGAAACCAAGCATATGGTCTGTCTATGACAGATAGCAGCGGCGGGAATACCATGCTTGTAACTCCATGCTTGAAGCTAACTCCTTTCTTAGCTCAAGGAAGACTTGGGTTAAGCTTATTGCTCTCCTGACCTTACAAGAAGCTGTTAGATTTTGAGTGTGATTGTTGCCATACAATGAATAAATAAACAAAGCATTTGAAAAGAATATTTTCCAAGTTTTCTTTGTGTTAAGAAAGCCTTAAGGTACATAATCTATTATATTGTTGTGGACAAGGCAAAGGAGAAAGAAGTATAATTATCTGCCTGTGGCAATAAGTCTGCCGGGCGAAGCTAATTGTTTACTTTTCCCCCGTACTCTCTTTGCCTTGTGGTTTATCTCACACCTTTAGAATGTTCTTATATCAGTAATTAAAATAGCCTGGATGAATGGAGAATGTTTACTTAGAATTTTATGGAAAATGCGAAAACCCTTTATTTTAGTTTATTTTAGAAATTCATAGAAAATTAGAGAGATATCTAGTTTTTTCCAGATAAATGTATAAATAGGATAAACTCTCGTAAAAGTTAGTCAGTTGTGATTCGATTGTTAATGCAATAAGTGGCAGATTTAGAGTGACAGTGACAGTTCCCGCTCATACAAACTGGATTACCAGTGAGCGCTATTACAGACTGTGTTATAGACTGTGATAATCGCAGTATATTGTGACAGATTACTACTCAGGCTTACTTAACAGTTTATACAGTGACTCGTAAGTGCTTGTAGTGTTTCGATTGTTCTTTTTACATGTTCTTCTTGAATTATTGGGCAGTGCATTGAACAGTTATTAGATCGGCCTTTTAACATTTAGTGATTGATTTTTGTACAGTAATATTGCAAACTCTTTATTAGCTAAACATGATCCATTTATCTGTTTTTGATTACATTATTGTGTGAGATATAACATATAACTGATTATTTATTTATTTATAATATAGCCTACATACTTTAAAAAATTACAAACAATAGAGGCTTACAGCAAATGCCAAAAGAAACCTCATTGAATACATTAGATTGACTAAAAACAAACAAGGAAATCACAAAACAAAAAATTAAACGCTAAGCTAACAAAGAAATAAGTGTGTATTGTGAATAATTTGTGTAGAGTGCGAGTGGGTGGTAATTTAAAGTGTTGCCAGCGTTAATTTAGATATAGGACCCATAACAATATAAACGTCTTGATGCTGTCCTCTATCAACGAAACACAAACGCAGGAGAATAAGGGATTGAATAAGGAGAGAAAGGAGAATGAAGTGAGAAATGAAGAGGTAGGAGGAACATAATTTTATATTTAACTGTTACAACTTACATGTACAGATCTTAAAATACCTTTGCAAACATTAGTATAGACGAAACTAAAAGAAAACCACTTTATATTTAGAGATAAGAAGAAGAGGAGAGGACTACGAAAAAAGATTATTAAATTAAATTTGTAAATATGCTACGTCAAGTTTTAGATATCCTGTTTCAATTGAAACGGGCAACCTGCTACTTAATAAATAGGAGAAATTGTGCACTTACATCAGGGGGGTGTGCGAGGTTCTCGGGCGCAATGTACTCGACCAGATGGAGTGCTAGCTGATGCCAGACGATGGAGAGGTCGCAGCGGGGACATGAGTGCAGTGGTGGCGCGTGCGACTGTGAGTGCGAGTGCGTGTTGCCTGCACTCAACCATGGCAGGCAGAGCATCGACTGCAGCAACCGGCTCACATCCTGCGCCACCACCGTGTGCATGCCCGTGTACCGCTCCACCTCGTGTCGCTCCATCTAACATCACAACAATTAGAATTTATTTTTATTGACATTTTCATAAAAATGAACATTATCTTATAAACAGATTGCAATTCATACAGTATATCATAGTAAAATTACATCATAAAAAAAGAATACTTATTTTAAATTCTTACACTATTTTTCCTAGTCCCTCACCAGAGAAGCAGTAAGTTTCTTTGTAGTGGCGAAGGTGATATTGTGGAAGGTATCCATAATGAATAATAAGACGAAATTGTCACAACCACATTTATTAAAAAATAGTAAGAAACTAGTTTCGGTTGTTATACCTTATCAATCTCAATCAAACTAAAACTAAGCTTCTCTGTAATTTAGTTTTAGTTTGAATGAGATTGATAATGGTATAACAACCGAAACTTTTCTCAATATTTTTTAATAAATGTGGTTGTGACAATTTCGTCTAATTCATTAAGAAGCAGTAAGCTTGTGATCTAGGAGGGTGTTCGTGAATTTTTTTGAAGAGCACTACAGTAGAAAAGGAGTTTGACAATACAGATATATAACCATAAGCAAGAGCAAAATCAGAATAAAGGAGTGCCTATTATTACAATGGAAAATATTCGAATAACGAAGACAAATATTGGAGTTAGAGCTTGAAATAAATATTATTGCATACCAATCACTAATCTCACATATTAAAACTTTGGTAGCTCTATCATTTATGAATTTGGTTGGTAACTTCTTTATTAATAATTTGTGACAATAAAATGAGAACTGGTTTTCACAGGTAGATAGTCAAGTGCATACAACATTTTAGGTATTTGAGACATTTGGGTGTATATGATAGTGAATATACCAAGCATCAAATAAATGTTTATTTTTATTTATAAAAAGAACTGTGTTTTTACGTATGTTTGTCTTAATGTTGGTGAGTTAATTTCTCTAAATAACAATAATTTCTGTAAAACAAAAGGTTTATTCACGTGTGTGCTACGAGCTGCCCCCATGCTTCAATACTATACTGATACAATGAATGAGCATAAGCAAAATAAACGTTTCTTATGATATTTAGGTGTTTTCAACATTTTAATACTGTACCAAATAATAATAGCTAATAAAATAACTTTGAATACAGACAAGTCTCATTACATAAGGAATCAGGGAAACCAGTAGATAATCAATCATATAGGGCAGGCGTGGGCCATGTGTGGCCAGCCAAGGTGTTTTATCTGGCCCAAATCGTGGGCGGAATATGATCGTGAAGATGTGACTTGATTGAATTTTCGAGCATTTTATTGCCACGCATTCTCATATTCAATGCAGGGGTGATTTTACCAATAAATTCAACAAGGTGGTCGCAGCAACGAAATCATGACAAACATGAGTAAAAATGTTGTCATAAAATTATGGTCAACTTTTAAACAGATCACTCACTGAATTTGCCTCAATGAGTTAGCCACTTCTCGGCGCTCTAGTAATGACTTCTACTCTATGCACTACGATGTACTCCACACTCCGTCAGTTGAAAAATTAATAGTTTTTAGTACAGCCGCTACGAACGCTGAGTACGCAGCGTCGTCAACTGTGTTTCTGCACACTGCCAAGAATGATTTGACAGACTCTATGGCCGAATTATACGCTAAAGCTGAAGAGCAGGAGCATACAACTTGGCAACACTGTTTTGACATCAGGCTTATTATGTAAACAGCATCGACCACAAATGATATGTATAGTCATTTTTCAGTGCAATTAATGCGTTGTCTTACCGCCTTTAGTTATATTTCTACCACGCTCTACTGCTGCCTTTCAAGAATAGATAGTATTACAATGATCTTCAATGCTCGCTTTAAAGTTTTTCAATGCTTGCAGCTCATCTAGCTAGAGTCTACACTAGTCTATACTGTTCTAGAGCTACAATAAATGCTCACAGCTTGTCTAGCTAGACTTTACGCTGGACTAAAATGCTATAGATCACAGCTCGACTAGCTGGAATCTACTCAACAATGCATGCCATTATGAAAAAAGAAAGAGATAGAATGACGTTAGCTTTTCAAGTATAGTACATCCATCTTATTGGCTTAGTTTCATTCATGCTACAGTCAGCACACAGTTACCTACGGGAAGTAATAATTTTTAAAAATAATATTTTTTTAATAATACCCAGAAAAAATAGATTTATAGAAGGGTTCATATAAGAGAATTTTGATAAATATTCTGTACTAAGTTATTATATAAAGATTTCATATTTATATTTTGATTTGATCCCAATTATATAACGTTTTTTTAAAAATATTGAGTTCATCGACTTCTTTTTTACTTTTTTGAGGATGAAGCCCACATAGGTCTGAGACCAGTGCGTGGGTAATGAGTTGGATGACTGTGATTAATGAGCTGGACCTACAGTTTTAGGTGGGTTCCGAACCACCGGGAAATGATTTTACAGCAGAGAACATTGTCTTTTTTAGCTGGCCAATCTAATCGGTCACCCTTACAAAGAGTGCCCAGGAGAACGCAGCTTATCTCTATCAGATTAAACAGATGCTGAGTGCTCAGCTCCCTAAATATCTAAGAAGACCAATTTTTTCTCAACTGCTAATTACATACCGGTAACTTCATTTAAAAATTAAGCTAATAATCGCTAATTATTTTTAATATTTTGATCAGTAATGGTAAATTTTGTAAGCTGAGGTAAATTGGGTTGAAATTAATTGCAATTGAAATGGAATAATAATTAACATTAGTAAAATATACCACCTACTGTAGGCCTACATGTTTTTTAAAACTTATTAAATAAACAATAGTGAGTTTTGTAGCTTTCCTTTAAACCTTTTGGAGTACTAAAGATCTGAAAATGAATTGAATTATTTGATTTGCAAGTATTAGAATACCTCAATATAATACATAATTAATATTAACGTATCATAAACAAATAATATTGGGAATTATATCTGACTAAAAAACTATAATAGTAGGTAGTTGTAAGAAATAGAAGTTACCTGCTTGAGTACAATGTCTAGCATCAACACACTACAAGATAGCTTCAATTCTATGTCGTCATATCTCATTCCAGATCTGGTAGTTTTAGCTTCGTCATCAGAAAGTCCACCATTTCCACCCCCCTCATCTTCCACGACCGGAGCTGCAAAAAAAAACAAATAATTTCTTTTTTAGTAGAAAACCTTTTTTTTTTGGTACATTACATGAACACATGTAAAACACAATTCATCCTAGCAGAATTTGACTTCAATAAAAGGCAGTTTATTAAGGTCGAGGGGATCCAGGGATATTCCACCTGAAGATTTTTGAAAAGATAATCGCCTAAACACAATTTTAAACAACTATTCTAGCAACAGAACTGTAGTATTACAGGTGGAATGTTTTCTTTTTCTCTAATAATTTTTCGTAACTTAATATTACCTGGAAATTACAAATGGATTAATACAATTTGCTTCTTATATCAATAAAATACCAACCATAATAAATAGTTTTGGCGGAGGGTCAGAATAACCGCCCCCTTACAATATTGTATTCAGTGCCCCCCTTCTAATATTGACAAATAATTTGGTATGCAAGGAGGGGTTCTGTATGGAAAAGGGAGTGTTGAGATGTGAATCTCGTTCATTTATTCAAATAAATCTTCAAAAAAAAATAGACATCAACAAGCTTATAGTGGGTAACACCCCAACACCTCCATAATTATTGAGATTTGATTTGATTCATTAACGCTGTAATATGATAGTTAAACTTCCTGCCATATTCAAATGATAATATCAAAATTGTAATGGTACTACATTGATAAGAATATGGCTCAACCTTGCGGTCGAGCACTAGAAAAAATTGAGTTTAGACTCATCATTTGTTCCACCCCACGGAAATCTTTAGTAAAAGGCGAAAGATTTATTCGACATTGAAGTGGAACCAGAGTTAACTGTCTAATCATCAAGTTCAGGAACCCACGTTCCTGTCACTAAAGTTCCGAGCGAGAGGTACAATTCCATCACTATTTTGTGGACGATTCTAAAGCATACAGTCGATATAAGATTATTTTGGTTGGACGAAATTGTTTGTCTGTAATTTAAATTTAACTCAATTTCAACCAATTAAATTTATTTAATCGCTATAAATACGAAAGAAGTAAATTATTTCAACAGACTGGTTTCGATAGATGTGAAATCGTATTAGTTCACCATTCTACCGGTAGGTAGCGCTACTGTCACTACTACACGTTTGGTGGGACTCTTCAAATATTGTGAAAAGCACTATCAAAGTCCATTTATTTAATTTCATTCACGTATGTATATTCACGTATGAATGAGTATAGTTTCATTTTAAAACTCTGTATTGTATTAAAATATGAATCAATCAATATATTCGCTAAGGTTCCTAAATAGGTTCAACCTGAATTATTACAGTATAAACAAAATCCATACGAAATAAACATGAAATGCAAAACTACTTACAAATGCTAGTCTTTCGGCCGTCTCTTTTCTCTTCTTCGTTTGGAATATTAGTCTGCTTCAAACTATTTATGCCTTCCTCAAAGAATGAGAACAGAAGATGAAGAGGAATTACAATTTCCAAAGCAGTCAACACCTACAATATTTATCGGAAAGAATTGACATACATTTCAGGTTCACATAATTAAATGCATAATAGAATAACTTATTAGAGAATGATGATGTTAAAAATCCATCTTGTCTCCACTAGTATATATAATAAAAACTTAGGATGTTCATTACAACAGAGTGAAATTGCCGTCACGCCTTAACGTCAGTCACAATTTCCACACTAAAGTGTTTTTAAGTTTTTATTAGAGAATATAACATTGAAGAACTCTATTCAAGAAAGGAGTTTTAGAATTGAAAACTATTTAAAAAAAGTTTGGATAGAACAAAGGTTATTGAATTTATAAATTTGCTGCCATGTCACTTGAAATTTCATACAAATTTGATAGTATCAGGTCATAACTATCATTTTCCCTACTACATTCATAAAATGAAATTGTTTTACTTGATTCAAAGCCTGATAATGAGTTGGAGGCTCTGCAAATTCGTCTTCCACTTCACCATCTGCTTCAAAATCATCAGCATTAGTGTTATTGTCTCCTAGAACGTGGCCGATTAATTATTCTTCATCTTTTCCAATCTAATTAGTTGTAAAATCTTCGTCAAAAGAAATGAATGAATGTAGCTCTTCAGGAATGTTTCACTTCTGAATCCATTGGCTCAATGGTATGTTGTCTTCGTCATTATTTGCGTTCTCTGTAGATAGTGTAGAATCTGATAATCCTGCATAATTGAAGCAATGCAATATTGTAGATTGGGTAACTTCATTTCGTGCCTTTTGGAGAAATCGATAAGCATCAAGAAGAATGACTTTTCCAAAGTGTCTTCATCTTTGAGAATACTTATCGCTATTTTTTTCTCTCGATAATACGCTCTTGATGACTCCTTGGTCCATTGGCTGAATCACACTCGTGCAATTTGGAGGCAAGAAGATGAGTTTGATGTTTTCAGCTCGGATGTGCTGAGCAGTTGTCCACTAGTAAAGCTATTCTTCTGTTTTTATCCAACTTCTCATCCCAAGTAAGGATCATTTTAATGTAAAATGAAGAGGAAATAAAATTGAAAAAAGTCCTAATTTCGTATTCAAAAATCTCCGAGGTCATTCAGGCTTTCTTGTTCTCTGTACTTGACCGGCAATTTTTTGACGGATTTGAAACATCGTGAATTTTTTTATTTCCCAATCACTCTCTGTCACATCTGACAGTTCCTGTCCTATCGGCACACACAAATACAGTGACGCGCTCTTTTGACAACTTCCCACCAATAGAACTCTCTCCTTTGAATTTTCAAGTGTTCCGGGGAGCAAGTCTTTCGAAAAGTTCAGTCTCATCTCCATTAAAGATATTGTCACTGCCGTAATCCTCTAGAATTGTTGGCCATTTAGATGCAATCCATTCGCGAGTAACATTTTGGTTGACTTCTTTTGCTTCACCACATATTTTACCAAAGGCAATGTCTGGACGTTTCTTGAATCGTTTGATCCAGCTGCTGGTTCACTTTATGTTCATAAAATCTGCTAGCTGTAGCGCTTTAGCTAGAAGAATATATAGCCACTAATTGGTGTGTTGGAATTGCGCTGCTCCTTGAAAAAATTCAAAAGAAATTGATTTAATTCATCATGTCTTGTAGTTCTCATTCGTTTGAATTTCTTGTCAAAACTGCTATAGGATGATTTGACTTTATCCTTGGAATTCCAGATGCCACAAACTGTTGAATCCGCCAAATCCCATTTCCCACACAAATCGATTTGTTTTTCACCTTTCTCCAGACACTCAATCACTTGAAGTTTCAATTCAAATGATAACGCTTTTCGATTTGCCATGATGTAGACTACAGTACAGAGCTAAATACATTACGAAAATAAAACTAGCCAACTATAGTCGAGAAATCACACGTTGCGCACGACGGCTGTCAGTGTACTGACAATGTACAGTTCACAAAACAGCACTGTCTCTAAAGTACAGTAACAGCGAGGAAGTGAGTGGGGTTGATCAACCCCATTCCGTTTAGCCAGGGAAATTCCTAGAGGTTCCTCTTAACTATTCCATAAATAACACTTTTGTCCAGTCACTGATGAATAGTTTAATAATAGTCTATTTTGTAGGATGTTATTCACTGAGAACAAGAATATAGCTATGGGACATGAAGTGAAAACAGCGCTATATCTGGAGCTACAAAGCGTTGTAAACGGATCTGAAATACACGTGATTATACGGGATACTGGTCGGACCTGTCTTAAAAATAGCGCTATAACCGGATTAGCGTTGTAACCGCAGTCTACTGTATTTTTATCCAAAATAAACCTCTCATATTTTAGGTAATTTTTGAATTCAAATAATTTACTTTAACAAGTTTGAATGAATATCTTGTAACAATATCACAAAATTATAAGAACAGCTAAAATCACGGTAGAACTACTTCAAATATAAAATATGATTATAAATAAAATTTAAATATTAGAGATGATATAAAAATCCAAGTTTATCAATATCAATAAATAATAGTCTCAGGAACTTTTACTCCCAAATCGACATTCAATAGAATAGTATGATACGTTTCTCAAGTGAATTGGATTATCCTTCACACAGAAAAAAGATTGCATTCAATACAAAAAAAATTTACTAGATGAAGAAGAAATTGAACAAACTCTTCATTTAAACTGCAGACTTAGCTCACATTTCAAGATGAATGAATAATTTCACTTGCGTATGTTTGTAGTATATGGGTGTAATATCATATTTTCATTCAAATTATCATTCATGCTCATTAGTAACTGTTGTAGAAGCTAGTAATTATTATTTCAAAAAATGTTGCATCCTAATTTTCAAGCCACAGGTACTTGAACAAATGTTCATAACTAACTACTAGGCTATGAACTATGAAGCCTATGAACTTCTAGTGTATGATTTTAATTATGATACCTGCAGCCAATTCAAAGCTTGCTCTTGAACTTTTGGCGTTGTTTGTTTGAATCTAATTGAAACGAATTGGTAGAGTTTCTTCGCATCAAAACCCAGAGGACTCATATCGGGATCCAGAATTTTACTGTAACATAAATTATAGTTCAATGAACAACATTTTAAGGACGACCACATTTTGAAAACGAAGTCCAGTTATGAACTGAGTTATGTCACTCTTGAGAATCAGAAAAATTAAACCATAAATTATTATATACAAATGTATATCATAGCCTACAAATCGCCCAAATAACAAACTTTTGATCTACTTTCAAGACAAATTTTGTTCGATCATATTTAAAAAAATATCTGTAACTCAACGAATTCGAAAATTAAGGTTGAGTAGTAGAAAATACTCTTCAGTCTTAACTCCGTCTAATAAAACATTGTTAATTCCATTTAACTTCAAATACAATAGGTACTATAGAATACTTGAAAATAAATAATGAAATATTTTAGGGAGAAATATACCTGCAAAGGTTTTCCTGAACGCAAGCGTAAGTCAGGAACAAATTTATTTGGTACAAACACATCAAAGCAGCAATCACAATAGTTGCAATGAGTGCAAACTGACAATAAACACATGTTTTATGTATGCAATGCTCAATTTTATGCATTTACAATACACTTTTGTTTACAGACTTCTGCCACGATTACATAATTATCCTTATTGATTATATGAATTACTATTGACATAAAATATGCAATAACGACTGCCAAAGCTAAAAAGTAAATAGAAGCTTGAATTAGCGACATTTACATGAAAATATGGCCAGATGAATTCATTTGTCTCAGAAAGTAACTAATTAACACTAAAAAAAAATTTAATGGATAGATTAATAGATAGAACTACTTTTTCAACGTTTACTGCAATATATTTTTCAATTTTATTCAATTCACTTTAAAAAAAATTGATTGGAAAAAATAAAAGTCAGTATAGTTAAATTATGTTTTTTATTGTATCCGAAAAATGTACAAATAAACTAAATAAAAACGAATATCTTCAACTTACATGAATTCAAAATATCTGTGGAACGTCTTAAACATAACTCCAATAAGTTCAGAAGCTGATTCCAACAAAAAAGCTGAATAAGAAAGGAAATGAATAAAAATAAAATTTATTCAAACAATGAAAAATAATTGATAAACCTTCAGATAATTGATACAATCTAGATTCTATACATAGAATTCGAATATAGACGTCGAGAATTTTTTAAACGAACTGATTTTCACAGAAAAGTATTTTTAAATTCCTGGATTTCTTGTTCCATGACGAACTGCGTTGTTAATATTAACTTTTCAAGTGAATTAAACGACTTGCAGTCAAATTTTATTAAAAATAAGTAGTATTTCACTTACTTTGAAGGCCAAACGTTTTCGAGTTGTTGAAACCCATCTTCAAGGCATCCTAGATATCGATGTTGGTTTGTTGGTTAGAAGAGCTGTGGTTTCTGTATAATGTGGTCAAAAAGTTTGTGTGATTTAAAATTTAACTGTTCGTTGAGGATGTTTTGTTTATTGTGTGTGGTGTGTTTGTAAATTTCAAATTGTTCCAAGGTGTTGAGTTCGTGTCCTTTAGATTTTATATATAGAATGTGTAAGTTGGTAGTGATGTCAGTAAAAGTGTGTCCAGTTTGAATGATGTGGTCTGCAAAAGTCGATTCTGTTTTTGTATGTAAAGCTTGTAAATGTTCCTTGTAGCGTTGTTTGAATGCACGGCCTGTTTGTCCTATGTAAAATTTGTTACAGTCAGAGCAGTTCAGTTTGTAGATCCCTGGGAGATCGTATTTGTTCATGATCATTGTGGTTCTTGGTGCAAGTGAATTTTTTATTTTGTTTTTTGTTCTGAATGCGATGGTGTGGCCAGCTTTTTTGAAGATTTTGGCAAGTCTGTTTGATTGTGGATTAATGTATGTCATTGTGATGTATTTTTTGTTGGTGTTGTTGGTGTTTTGTTTTTTGTTTGTTATTTTATGGTTGAGTTTGTCAATTAGGTCGTGTTTGTAGCCGTTTTCTTGTGCTAGGTATTTTATTGTGTTAAGTTCAGTGTTGTAATTTTCAGTGGATAGTGGTGTGTTGTTCAGTCTGTGTAGCATAGATCTGAATGCTGAGTGTTTGTGTTGTGTTGGATGATTGGAGGTGCTGTGTATTAGGGTATCTGTCATTGTTGGTTTTCTGTAAATGTTGAAGCTGTGTTTTTGGTTTTTTCTTTGTAATTGAGAGGTCTAGGAAATTTATTGATTTTTTGTGTTCATATTCTGCTGTGTATTGAATGTTTTTGTGTATTTTGTTTATGTGTGATCGGAGCTGTTCACATTGTCTTTTGTTCCCTCTGTATAGTAGTAGAATGTCATCTACATATCTGTGCCAGTATATTATGTTCTGTGAGAATCTGTTGTTGAAGAGTATGTGGGTGTTTTCGCAGTGTTGGAGATAGAGCTCAGCAAATATGCTGGATATTGGTGAGCCCATTGGCAATCCATCAGGTTGTGAGTAAAATTTGTTGTTCAATGTGAAGTAATTTTGTTGAGTGATGATTTGTAGTATGTCTATTATTTCATTTATATGTTCAGTAGCTGTGTTGTTGTGAATAAGCATGTTTTTATTATTTCTATTGTTTCATTGATAGGTATGTTGGTGTATAAATTTGTTATATCAAAAGATGCAAGAGTGGAGTTGTGAGGAATGTGTGTGTCTTTTATTTTTGAGATGAGGTCGCTACTGTTTTTTATGTATGTGTTGTTGTTAATGTTAATTAGTTTTCTGAGCATTTGGTCCATGTGTTTTGCTAGTTTGTATGCTGGGGCTTCTCGGTAGTTTACAATTGGTCTTATAGGTATGTCAGGTTTGTGAATTTTGGGGAGGGTTTGAAGTGATGGTGCAGAAGGGTGTATTTGTTTCAGTCTTCTTTTTTGTGAATAATTAATTATATGATTTGTCCTGTTGATTACTTGCTTGACTGTTGTTTGGTATACATTTGTGGGGTCGGTGCGCAGTTGTTTTATGTTATTTTTGTTTATGTAGTCAAGTGTTTTTCTGTTGAGTTCTTCATTGTTCATGATAACTGTAGTGTTGCCTTTGTCTGCTTTGATATAGGTGAGGTTGTGAGTTAGAGCTTTTTGTTTCAATTCTTTTATAGTGTGGTTTTTACTGTGCTGTAGGTTTCTAGTCTAAGTTCAGAAACTACCTGCATCAAAGAGAGCATCAAATTTTTACATAAACAGAAAGACATACACAATTTGAAACTCCTCAAACTCAACAGACCCACATTAAAAAACATAGTCATTGAAACAGAAACATGCATCCAACGAACAGATCCACAAATAAATGACGAACTTAGACTAGAAACCTACAGCACAATAAAAACCAACAACTCACAACCACATCCATCCATAACATCAGAAAACCACACTATAAAAGAATTGAAACAAAAAGCTCTAACTCACAACCTCACCTATATCAAAGCAGACAAAGGCAACACTACAGTTATCATGAACAATGAAGAACTCAACAGAAAAACACTTGACTACATAAACAAAAATAACATAAAACAACTGCGCACCGACCCCACAAATGTATACCAAACAACAGTCAAGCAAGTAATCAACAGGACAAATCATATAATTAATTATTCACAAAAAAGAAGACTGAAACAAATACACCCTTCTGCACCATCACTTCAAACCCTCCCCAAAATTCACAAACCTGACATACCTATAAGACCAATTGTAAACTACCGAGAAGCCCCAGCATACAAACTAGCAAAACACATGGACCAAATGCTCAGAAAACTAATTAACATTAACAACAACACATACATAAAAAACAGTAGCGACCTCATCTCAAAAATAAAAGACACACACATTCCTCACAACTCCACTCTTGCATCTTTTGATATAACAAATTTATACACCAACATACCTATCAATGAAACAATAGAAATAATAAAAACATGCTTATTCACAACAACACAGCTACTGAACATATAAATGAAATAATAGACATACTACAAATCATCACTCAACAAAATTACTTCACATTGAACAACAAATTTTACTCACAACCTGATGGATTGCCAATGGGCTCACCAATATCCAGCATATTTGCTGAGCTCTATCTCCAACACTGCGAAAACACCCACATACTCTTCAACAACAGATTCTCACAGAACATAATATACTGGCACAGATATGTAGATGACATTCTACTACTATACAGAGGGAACAAAAGACAATGTGAACAGCTCCGATCACACATAAACAAAATACACAAAAACATTCAATACACAGCAGAATATGAACACAAAAAATCAATAAATTTCCTAGACCTCTCAATTACAAAGAAAAAAACCAAAAACACAGCTTCAACATTTACAGAAAACCAACAATGACAGATACCCTAATACACAGCACCTCCAATCATCCAACACAACACAAACACTCAGCATTCAGATCTATGCTACACAGACTGAACAACACACCACTATCCACTGAAAATTACAACACTGAACTTAACACAATAAAATACCTAGCACAAGAAAACGGCTACAAACACGACCTAATTGACAAACTCAACCATAAAATAACAAACAAAAAACAAAACACCAACAACACCAACAAAAAATACATCACAATGACATACATTAATCCACAATCAAACAGACTTGCCAAAATCTTCAAAAAAGCTGGCCACACCATCGCATGCAGAACAAAAAACAAAATAAAAAATTCACTTGCACCAAGAACCACAATGAACATGAACAAATACGATCTCCCAGGGATCTACAAACTGAACTGCTCTGACTGTAACAAATTTTACATAGGACAAACAGGCCGTGCATTCAAACAACGCTACAAGGAACATTTACAAGCTTTACATACAAAAACAGAATCGACTTTTGCAGACCACATCATTCAAACTGGACACACTTTTACTGACATCACTACCAACTTACACATTCTATATATAAAATCTAAAGGACACGAACTCAACACCTTGGAACAATTTGAAATTTACAAACACACCACACACAATAAACAAAACATCCTCAACGAACAGTTAAATTTTAAATCACACAAACTTTTTGACCACATTATACAGAAACCACAGCTCTTCTAACCAACAAACCAACATCGATATCTAGGATGCCTTGAAGATGGGTTTCAACAACTCGAAAACGTTTGGCCTTCAAAGTAAGTGAAATACTACTTATTTTTAATAAAATTTGACTGCAAGTCGTTTAATTCACTTGAAAAGTTAGTATATTTAAAGTTTTAATGCAATAAATATGCAATAAATGCTTTTGGCAAACATATATCTGATCATTTACAAGATAATTAATGGAAAATGATTTTGTTGGTCAAGGACTTGAGAACAATATTAATAAATTAAGAAAATAGTGTAGTAAATTAATCTAAATAAAGATACTTAGTAATTTGAGAAGAACAGATACATAGTTATCCTTTTTACCATTTTGCACTTTTACTTTAAACTTTGGATGAGCACAAAAACATAGGTATTGGAAAAAAATTTAATTATAACGTTCTCCAATTTGGTGGAATTCATTGAATAATGAATAACCCCCTCTCTATATTGTATAATATTTGACCATATTCAACCATTTCTAAAACTGTAGACAAACCTTTTATAAAGTGTTTAGTATAAAATCTCGAATTTCTTGATTCAGTGCTCTCTTTGAGCAAAATTCCCACATTTTCACATGAACATATTAATTGCAAGTTGTTAGTACTGTATTGTTGTAAAAAGTAAATGTCTAGTGTAATTATTATTAAGAGAGTCTCAATTAAGATATATCTACCGAAAAAACGGCTCCTACAATCTGACTGACTGAGTTAAGTTACCTCAATAACATTTTCAATTCAGGCAGTTCCTTTTCGGGTACGTCTTTAACAATGGCTTCCAACCAATGTGGCATCACATCGTCCCAAATGTTAGTTGTGATCACTTCATAAGGTACCAGGCAAAATAATCGGTTGAGACCATTTTTCAAGTGTGATGTTCTTGAAACAAGCATATCCCTGTTGAAAGAGAACAGAGAAGGTTTGGCACAAACAACTATGCAGTGATAGTTAGATAGAAATCAAGTAGCAGCAAAGAATATTCAAAGTAATTAATCAATTACAAAATGTTGAATAGCAATATTTCAAGTTGAAAATATGTATAGCTGTGTATTTACATATTGTATTTTTGATTGAAGTATGAATTGAATAAATAATAAAACAAGAATATAATATTGATTGCTAGAGTATTGAGCTCAAACAATAATGTTATCGTGAGATGGTGAGAGACGGACTATTTTTTTAATTGGGACTTCTTTGATCAGTGATTTCGAGATACATCATTAGGACAACAATACGTTATTTTTTATTGCTATTCAGCTGCAGAATAATAATTGTTTGCTCTAATATTGGGCTAAAACAATAGCGATATCATGAGAGTCGAACTATTTTACGGCCGAACCTGCCACCATATGCTTTGATGCGCTGTGCTGTGCTGGTGCCCGGGCGTTCATTACAAACTATTGGTTTGGTTTGAACAGCTTGATTTTCAAGTTAAACATTAAACCAGAATGTCCTGAAACAACGGGGACCCCGCCAAACTTGGCTGGCGGCAAGGTTTGCTGGCGTCAAGCTGGGCTGGTTTTCCAGCCCACGGTGACGTTGCATGCACCGCCAACCTGGCACACTTTAGAATGCCCACTGTGTCGGCGTGAAAGTTTGACGCCGGCTGACAAAATGAAAAGAGTGCCAGTTTGTCGCTGCATGCACCACCAACCTGGCACACTTAGGAATTCAGCCCACTGTGACGACGTGCAGCTTTGGCGCCGGGTGACAAATTTGGATGAGTGCCAGTTTGTCATTGCATGCACCGCCAACCTGGCTCACTTAGGAATTCAGCCCATGGTGACGGCGTGCAACTTTGGCGCCGGGTGACAGAATAAAATAGTGCCAGCTTGACGCTGCATGCACATGAAAACCTGGCACTCTTAAGAATGGTTGTGTACCATCGATTATTGGAAATACCTTGATACAGTCAGAAACTCACTCATATAATCTTACACTATCAAATCGATAAATTATTTGATATTATATTGAATTGACATTTTTTCAAGTGTATTATATTTATTGATAACTGTGAAACACAGACAAGGTTGCATGCGACTACTGTTGCCAACTCAAATTGCAAGGGAGGACACGTTTTGACCGACCTAGTAAACAAAGGTGGTCCAGTCACATCTAGCCAGGTTAGGTTAGGTTTGGTTATAGGCTACAGGCTGCACTAGCAGTAGGTCGATCAAACTGTTAGGTCGTCCTAAAGGATACCACCCAAATTGCAAATGAGTCGACTCGTGTGCAAAGGGCCTAAAAGTAGCCCATCGTGATGGCGTGCAGCTTTGGCGCCAGCTGACAAAATTGAACAAGTGCCAGTTTGTCATTGCATGCACCGCCAACCTGGCACACCTTGGAATTCAGCCCATGGTGACGGCGTGCAACTTTGACGTTAGCCAAGCTTGTCGGCAGCCTGGCTTGTCGTCAGCCACCTTTTACGGCGTGCAACTTTGACATCGTCCCAAACACCGTAGCCCTTCAGCTGGTGTGAGTGTGTGTGCGTGTGTCTGCTATGCGTGTTGCTGTGGCATGTGTGTGTGTGCGGTGTGATTTTTCTATTTTTTTCTTTTTGCTCCACCCAGAAGAACATGATTTTTCTTTTTCTTTCAACTGCTTTTCAATTTTAAGACATGTCAGTATTGCTTTATTGAACTGACAGCTGTCACAGTAGGTTGTTCAATTATTGAACTTTTAGTTCTAAGACTGGTTTCACACGGACCACAAAACGCAACAAAACGTTGGAAAACGTTGTTGGCTGTGGCAAGAAATAGCAGATTCCTTTCAGATGACAAACGCGGGATTCAGCAGTTCTACTGCGATTATTTCCACCCAATATTCATTCAGCAGTCAGCTGTTCATGAGATAACATCTCAACATGAATGATGAAGAATGTTTTTTTTTATAATGCTCCGCCGTGTTATAAGACGACGTAGAAAAGTGATTAGACAGTTTTGGGTTCATCCGATCTTGAGTTCCAGGCTTCTATCGAGAGTTGGAATATCCACTTGTTTCTTGATTCCACAGCACAGGCCTACACTCCACTTTAATTATAAACCGATCCGTATCAAAGGAGGACATTATTATAGGTTTTAGCAAGAAAATGAACACCTCAGATACAGTGGTATCACGTTTTCCGATTGGCCCCCCGCAACCGATTTTCCAGGCCCCTCTCTTCAAAATCATATAAATATGATTTTTAAAAAACCCTTCCCACCCTCCCCCTGAAAAACTTGCATATTTTCTTCTCACATACTCTATTTGACAAAATAATCCCAATTTCAAACCTCCCGCCTACTCATCCCCCCACCCCTTCACCATTCCAACATACATAACCCTCAAACTCATGCCTTGAATCAGTGTACTGTGGGTCGTCTGATGATGCTCTAGACAACAGAGCGAAACGGCCGTCACGCCATAACGTGAGTCAATTTCCATTTAAAAGTGTTTTTTAAGTTTATAATACATATTAGTGGAAACAAGATGGATCTTCAACATCATTTTTTTCTCTATTAAATTTTAAAATTCAATCATGTTTCAAATGGGGGGTGGGGACTAGTCTAATGATTTTGGCTCTAGCCTACGGGTTCCTGAAAGATGGAAATAGTTGAGAGTTGATTCTATTATAAATAATTAACTTCATAGAAACCTTAAAATTGATATCTTCACCTCCGCACCTCCGCTCCTTTTCCCAGAAGTGGTGTTCTCTCAGAATTTGCGTTCAGAGTTCTCCCTCGTTCGCGCACACGAAAACAGGTTCAATTTTAATAAAAAGGCACTTAATCTAAATCAAGGTGAAATTACTAAGTCAGGAAAAGAGAAGAAAATTCAAGAAATTTCCAGGCGGAAAAGAGAAAACGGAAACTACTTATACTTGATCCTATTACAGTATAAGAAAAAAATTCAACTGCGTTGGGAGAACTGACACAGTTGAACCAAAACTATTATTTTATATACTTATACAAAAACCATGTAATTGATCCACTATATCAAGGGTTTAAATATTCCTTCTAAACATTGTTTAAAAATGTACAAGTAGATAAAAAAAAATAGAAAGAACTAAAAAATGAAAGTATGACATCACAATACCACAGATACATGTTGAAAAATAGAATAGAAATGAAAAACAAAACTGGTACTCCAAATAATAAAACTCACGATCACACCTACGAACTCACTTGATACGGTTTACTCAGTCCAATTTTCCGGACACGTGTTCATGCATCTAGCTAGACGATTCTAAAGAGACTGAAATTCCCATTCGTATATTCAATTCAAATTCAGGTTTATTTCAAACAAAAAATAATGTTTATTACAAACTTTCAATGTAAAACAAAAAAAGGATCACTCACATAAAAATAAATATCAACTACTTCCACTAAAAGATGAAAAAGATACGAAATAGTCAGTTCTTACATAGGCATTACTGCCTGTGCGCGGGAATGAGTCCACAGGAAGGTCATACTTGATCAATAATATACAATTACTAGGTGTTATGAAAGCCTGTCAATAAAAAAATAATATGAATAATAAAAAATATAATATGCTAATAAGTTATGCATTAAGGAAATCAATGGAAAGATAATTAATTTTTTCCAATATAATTTTCACAGTGGAGAAGTCGTATTCATGATTTGTAGCAGTCTAGACAAGTTTGTTTGAAGAGTGTTTTGTCCTCGGTTTGTCCCCATTTAATTTCCTGAAGTCACAACATCTTGCTTCTTAATTCCTCTACTTACGATTTGATAAAGTGAACAATAAAAATTGACCTGACAATATTATTATCCTATTCATTCTTTCTTTTTCCAGTGTTTGTTTTATTTCTTTTGAAAAAAATATATATATTTCAGTCCAGACACAAGCCATTTCTTGAAAAATTATATTTTCAGTCCGGGGCCCCTTATAGCCAGCCCCCCCCCCCCCCCCCGGGGCCACTGGGTCTTCGGGGCTGTATGTTACGCAACTGCGTCAGAAGTGAAACAAGTATTCGAGCCTGTATTCGAGGAGCAGAGTCGAGATACGATACAAGTGTCAGCTGAGATGCAAAAACGCCGTAAGTGCCGAGTACTTGGCCAATGCATGCGCTTGTGGTGCGTTCTGACTTTAAACGCTGGAAACTGCCACTACATGTGAAAGCACAATTGATATGCCATTGCTACAACGTCACAACTCCAGCTGGCCGGCAGTCGGCGATTTGTGGCTGACTGAGCGCACAAAGCTGCGTTCGGCGTTTCATCGCCGTTTTGTGGCCCGTGTGAAACCACTCTAATTCTGAAATTATTTGCTATAGATTGAGCTGATAAGACTGCAAGATGTTTTTTAGCTGGATAGGATAGAACTCGTTCTTTACACATAGGCTGATGTCCATGTGGAGGAATTTCTTCTAACTTAAGAGCAGTTTCACATGGGCCACAAAGCGCCAATGAAACGCCAAATGCAGCTTTGTGCGCTTAGTCAGCCACAAATCGCCGACTGCCGGCCGGCTGGAGTTGTGGCGTTGTAGCAATGGCATATCAGTCGTGCTTTCACATGAAGTGGCAGTTTCCAGCGTTTAAAGCTAGAACGCGCCACAAGCGCATGCAGTGGCCAAGTAATCGGCACTTTTGGCGTTTTTGCATCTCAGCTGACACTTATAAAAAAAAAAAAAACATTCTTCATCATTCATGTTGAGATGTTATCTAATGAACAGCTGACTGCTGAATGAATATTGGGTGGAAAGAATCGCAGTAGAACTGCTGAAACCCGCGTTTGTCATCTGAAAGGAATCTGCGATTTCTTGCCACAGCCAACAACATTTTCCAACGTTTTGTCAGCGTTTTGTGGTCCATGTGAAACCGACATTACTGTATCCTTTTTTACTGTTTTCATGAAGGAATCAAATAAATTTATCAATCAGTCCCAGCATAGCACAGCTCTCGGTTGTCGTGCCTCTTAAGTATCTAAGACTGTTTTGATTGGCGATTTTAAGATACATCATTAGACAAATACGTTATTTTTCATTGATCTTCAACTTTCATTGCAAGTTTACATTATTTTACAGATCTAGATGAACTATAGAATCATGGCTTTGTAAAAAAGTAAGATATTATTCAATTTTAAAATGTAATGATATGGGTTCTATAGCAAAAAAAAAAAAAAAGCTGGTAATACTTGAAATTAACACTAGCACTTTATTTACACAAATGATTCTAGCAACACGCACTCATCACAATAAAACCTAATAAGAAAAAACAGATCAAGTAATGTTCAGCTATAATATTGAATTTTGGTATCTATGTACATAGATTAATTACTAATTTTATGAATTGGCTGATCGAAAATTAAATAAACAACTAACCAATAAACTGTACAATAAAGTAAAAGAAATTTGAAGAAAAGAACTGTTAAACACAGTCTGTTGCAGTATTTGATAATGCAAGAAAAATACAATGACACTGTCAATTCAACTGTACTTGAGATATACGCTTTGTATTCAACCGCACTGGATATGAACACTGTCTTTTCAACTGCATTGGATAGTATACACTTGTTAATCAACCGGCACTGGATTCGTAATTGCGTGGTTTGCATTAACTCGCACTGGATACGTGAACTACCACTGGTTTGTATCGAAGGTCCCTGGAAACGGGGGTCTGTAGACTGCCACGCGGACATGTACGCTTAAGAGCAAATGACAAAACCGACTCAAACAGACGAAGAGATCCCTTTCATATGCTGTTTCCATTCATTCTCGCAATTTCCAGAAATTTTGTGACCTCAGTAGAATGTTCTTGTAGTAGACTGTTGAAGGCCATTCAACATGCGAGAACCAAATCTGAGCATCATGAGTATTAGAGGCACCGAAGGAGAAAGAGGCAACAATACTCAATTTACAATCTCTTCAAGTCATACACATCAATCAATGACAGGAATGTTTGTTTCAGCTTGCTGTCGTTTAAGCGGTCGTGGGTTCAATTCCCGCTCCTCCGTCTGGCATCTATGTGTAATCATTCACCTCATTACCCACGCACAAGTCTCAGACTCATGTAAGCAACATCAGCAATAGAAAAATTAAAATTTAAAATTCAATGCTGTTGTCAATGTACGCCATTGCGGAAGTCTTCAGTATAATTAACAGCTCTTAGAGGAATTCAAAATTATGTTGTGAATATTTGGCAAAATTGTCAGTTCCTTCAAATCCAAAAGAAATTCAATTTAAGATTAATGCTGCACTTTCTCTATCTGTAGTGTTCTTGTGCTTGTGACAAAAATTATCGCCGTTCAAAACAACAATGTAACCGTACTTTGGCAAAAAAAAAATGTTTAAGAAAGGTTTTTACCAATGACCGCCCACTCGAGCATACTCAGCAGGGTGAGGTAGAAGACATGAGACGAATGTATCGTGATGTGACTCAAGTACTTCTGATAGCCATCCACAAACATAATCTGTTTTCAGTCGTTCAAGAGTGCATTCAGCTTGATCTGTAAACCAAGCAATGTGCAATAAAATAAATTGTATTAATTGGCAAAATTGAACAGTAATCTAGAATGCAATTGAGGATTTCTATCTAAAATATGTTCGTTTCTTTTTAACTTATCTTATTACTGTAGTCTATATTATAAAAATATTCTGCCGTATATTTATGTGTGCCTTGGATAGGATTGGATCTAGCATACAGCTAGCTTCACTGTGATTCCAATATGATGGGAATTTTCATGAGTAATCATCACCATCTCTATCACTTGCCCGTTAAGGGACAATTACATTAAGCGATTATCACTCATCACTATACTTTTTTTAAAGGATGAAACCCACACAGGTCTGAGACCTGTGCCTAAGTAATGAGCTAGATGATGTTGATTGATGAGTTAAACCTTTTAGGTGGGTTACGAACCACCGATTTTACAGCACAGAACAGTCTTTTATGCTGGCCAGTCCAATCGGTCACTCTTACAAAGATCTTCTTTAAGCAGTTATATTAATCATCACTTGGTCGTTGAGCGGCTATTCCATTAAGCGAGTTTACAAGCTACTGGTCGGTGAATCTGATTGTAAACTTGTCCAGTGTAATAGTGTTCACCAGCCAAACTAGCAGAATACAATCTATGAAAATATTTAAGAGCCAGGCTACTTTACTTGCTTACTTGCTACTCGCTGGCTTGGGGGCCTGTTTTTTTTCTTTGTTAGCTAGTCAACCAGCCGTGTATAATCTTAGTTACTAGTAGACCGGCTGCGAGTATATTGTAGTCATATGGTGTTCAACAATAAGGGATTAGAATAGAAAAAAAAAAAAATTGTTGACTACCGGTACTATGCAAAAGGAAAGTTTCATGTGTAGAGGATCACTATCTAACACGCCAGCTTTAAATCACCGACAAGAAGAGAGTAAATTCTCCCAATGTAATCGAGGCTTCAGTAGATAGTAAACTCGCTCAATGTGAACAAGGCTTAACACATGGTGTGATGTCGATAGCTATACTTGGTTACCTAGGAAACAAAACTGATAAAACTAACAAAATATAGATTATTTTTTCCAAATGAGTTTGGTAAACATTGAATAAATTTTAGTATTAACTACACATTCATTTGAACATTAACAAAATTCCAGTATGAGTTCCACATTACTTGGCTCTGCACTGAACATTCTGAAAAATTGTGTAACTAAAACAGTTCGAGTAAGTAAACCAAAAATCAAAATCGTACAAATTTATAGGTTACCTAAAAGGAACACTCGTGAATGCCTTTGGTAACATTCAATAAAGTGTAAAAAATAGTATTCTTCACTTAAGTCAGACAAAATTGTAACATTTTAGGTTGCAGTTCCGTATCTTCTCCACGAAAAGTGTAAAAAATTGTATTCTTCACTTAAGTCAGACAAAATTGTAACATTTTAGGTTGCAGTTCCGTATCTTCTCCACGAAAATATCGAATAAAAGTTTTGATAATCGATTTCTTTATCAAACCCAAATCCAAACCTTGCGTTCCTTTCATATCGACTATCGATTCTCCCGTTGGAAAGGTATAGAACTGCAGCCAAATTTAGTAAATTTACATGATAATTTCGTACTTTTAGCTTGTAGTCTATTTTGAAAACGTTTATAGTACAGAAGGCGGCTGCAGTCCCTTAAGCTCCACCGAAACAATCGATAGTCGACATAAAAGGAACGTTACGTTTGGATTTAGGTTTGGTGAAGATATCGATTATTTTGATGTCAAAATTTTCATTCAATGTTTCGGTGGAAGGATACGGAACTTCAATCTTGTAACTTTGCTGCACTTTACACTTTGAATTTTGTAGTAGACCTGCCGTTTAGCTTTACAAAATAAACAAGTAACAAAATATTTCGCATTACAAAATATTATAGTAATCGACAGTATTTTAAAGAAATTATGTATCAATAAAACTATTTGTTCACAGAGCTCAAGAAGTCAGCTACTTGGAGTTACCAAATCTTGTCATGAAATTGGAAAGTCGTTGGATAACAGATTACACAGCAAATCGTATCTTACAGACATCAACAAAAATACAGAAGAGCCAACTAAGATAAATACAGACATCAACGAAAATACAGAAGAGCCAACTAAGATAAATACAGACATAAACAACAAGATTTCTAAGGTTTCACAGCTTGGAAATTTGAAAAAATATTCGCCAAGTATTGACTTTTTGGAAATATTTAGAAAACCTAGGAGAATAGTTGAACAAGATGTGAAATACAGTGTGAGGGAGAAATCTAAAGTATCAATCAGTTTAAACGTAAAAAAAGATGAAAACAAATACCATGGAAGCCAGGAAAGTTTGCCTAAAACTCTATCAGATGAAATGCCGAAAATGCGTCATTATTATGATGAAATGAACATGAACTATGTAAAAAAATCGAAATCAAGTGATGCTCTATACAATCAGTTCATTTTTAATTCAAAATACAATAAAAATCCAACTCTTGTGGAGTCTGATGAAAATTTAAATCCTAGTACAAAATTGCATCAGTCGAAAGATATTCAAAAGATTAAAAATAAATACGATTTGACGAAAATGATGAACGCTGATCAACAAAATTATACGTTCAATCTACATAAACAAAGAGCAAAAATATCTTTACATAAACAGAGTTCATTCGATATAAGGGACATAGAGTCAATAAAAAACAACAAAGGACAACTTTCTTCTGAGCAACTGAAAAATAGAAAACATTTTGACAGAGAAGTTGTAGAAAGATACAAGCCGGTGGATCATGAGTTTGACAAAAGAAAACCAAAGCCAGAACAGTTTGAACTATTTAAAAAAAAGTTGGGTAGACAGTTTACCAGGAATATCTTGCACAAACAGGATTCGAGTAAGGAAAAAACTAATCCTTTATCCATAGGAAATAATTCTTTTTTTAAAAAACGAGGACCAGCAAAAATTAAAAGGTCAAAATTATTGGGAAGGGGTATTTCAACTAAATATCAGAATTTCAATCTACCCAGATCTAAATCTTTGGGTAGCCCAATAACTAGCTTACCAGACATACCGATCACGACAGACTTTCTCAACAAGTTTCAATTTAAACAAGTGCAAGGGAGGAGGAGCGATATGATCAACTACTTCATGAAGCATAATGAAAATCTAGAAATGTTATCTGATAAAGTCAATGCTTATTGCGAATTTCCAGCTTCTGTTCCCGATTTAAAGCACAAAAACTCTTTGGAGCCAAGCAGAAATATAAGGGATAGTTTCAAGGCGCTTGGGAAGAAGACTGATGAAAAAACAGCAAAAAATATTTTAAAGTTTAGGAGCTATGACGAAGATAAGCAAAGAATTGAAGAGCCCCAATATGTTCTCTACATTAAAGAACAGAAAAATGATAAACAAATGAAAAAACCGTATGTACTCGAATACACACGTATTCCCGAATAGATTTTCTTGCCTGTTCTTATAAATCAACATGTTTTTCTTGTAATATTTTATTGTAGAACAACCCGCAACCCGTGAGGTAATTTTTGTAAAAATAATTGAACGGTATCGGGAAAAAATGATAAAACCCAGCATGATTTGAAAAATACCAAACTAAATTTGTCCTTGTATTTAATAAAAGTTATCCAAGTTTAAAAGTTGTAATTTATTGTACAAAATACTAATCAAGTTTTCAGGAATCTTGAGGATGTAGCCTGGCGTAAGATATGGGGAATGACAGAACGCGCCTTTCTCTTAGAGAATGTGGATCATGTCCACAAATTGAGTAATTTTAGTGAGGTGGCTGAGAGGGGGCGTGGTAGCGTAATCTCTCACCAGAGTGGTCTGCAACCCAAGAAAAGTAACATGAAGAAGAATGTTCCATATTTGCTCCATATCAATATCCGTGGACTAAGAGGCAATAGAAATGATTTGCAAGTTTTCCTTTCTGAATTCCACACACTTATTTCCATACTTTGTATTAATGAGCACTGGCTTAACAGTTCAAATATCAGCCTGCTAAACTCAATTCCTGGATACTCCTGCGCTGATAGTTTCTCTAGGGCAGTAGATAATCATGGTGGTTCTGCAATTCTTGTAAGAAATGATGTTAAATATAAAGTTAGAGGTGATTTGCATGTATTCAACAAAGAAAAGGTATTTGAGGCATCGTGCATTGAGCTTATCAGACCAAGTACTAATCATATCCCTTTATAGGATCCCTAGACAAGAGTATGTGGGAGAATTTTTTGAAATCCTTGATTCTTTTCTCTATCATATTGGTGTTGGAGCCAGCTATGAAAACATCTTTTTTGCAGCAGACTTTAATGTCGATCTGCTAGGTGATACTGACGATACTAGAACGCTGGTTGAAATTTTTTCATCTTATGGCTTATCACCTAATATCAGCACCCCAACTAGAGTAACTTCAACTTCTGCTACCTGCATTGATAATATATTTTCTAAAGATGATGTGAAAGTAAACAATGGAATTATCTTCAACATGGGGTTCTCTGATCATAAGGGGTTGCTTTTACCCATGACTGAGAAAATCACACATGAGTCAAAAGTGCAAAAAATTGTGAGAATGAGAAGCTTTTCCACCAAAAATTTAAAGGTTTTCAGAGACAAGCTCTCCCTTGTAAATTGGGATTTTGATGAGTCTTACACAGTCAATAAGAACTTTGATTGCTTATTAGGGAAATTCCTGCCTATCTTTAATGAAAATTTCCGGGCCATTTCCATAAAACAAAATGATAGAAAGGGATGGATTACAGCTGGAATTTTAACGTCAAGTAGGAAGAAAAGAGAATTACATAAACTGTACATGGAAACGCAGGATCAAAACTTCAAAAATTATTACAGATCTTACAATAAAATATTTAAAAGTGTGATAAAACTTGCCAAAAGAAAATACCACGAAAAATATCTAGAGATAGCCAACAACAAAGTAAAGGCCGCATGGGACATAGTAAAATTTGAGCTAGGTAAGAAAAAGGATAAAGCTAGTACAATCCCATCTAGAGGAAGGATCAATCCTACTTCAGTGGCAGAGGACTTTAACAATTATTTCATTGATGTTCCAAACCGTGTAGGAAGAACTCACAGTCTGTCTATCTCAACAAACAATGTGGTTGGTAGCTGTGGCCCTAGGATGAAATTCAAGCTTCTCACTCCCAAGCAAGTGGTGGTTCTCATAAAATCTCTAAAAAATAAGAACTCAGCAGGATGGGATGAAATTCCAGTGAAAGTTTTCAGAATGGTCGCTGATATATTGTCTGAACCCTTATCTAAGATCCTCAACCAATCTTTTACTGTCGGTGAGTTCCCTAAAAAGATGAAATATGCACTGGTGAGGCCTATTTTCAAGAAAAATGACAAGGAGGACTTGAATAATTACAGACCCATTGCCATCCTTACAGCCTTCTCCAAACTTTTTGAGAAGGCAGCAAATGAACAAATTCTTAATTTTATGAGAGTGAATAATATAATCTCAAAAACTCAGTTTGGCTTTTTAAGCGGTCTTGATACAGAGGCAGCTATGATAAAATTTTTCAATACTGTGTCAGCAGGTTTAGACGCCTCCCAGCAGGTATGTGGTGTGCTGTGCGATTTGTCAAAAGCATTCGATTGCGTGAACCATGATATTCTTGTTGGAAAGTTGAAAAAATATGGCATCCGTGGTAAAGAGCTATGGTGGTTTAATTCATTTTTGAAAGAGAGAAAGCAGGCCACTCTAATTAATCATGACAATAAAAATTATCAATCAGAATGGGCTGAAATCAGTGCAGGTGTGCCTCAGGGCCCCATTCTGGGTCCAACATTATTTATTATATATGTAAATGACTTGGCATCATGCTCTACTAAGCCACTTATTCAATATGCTGATGACACATCTTTTATTATCACTGATTCAACTCTGAGAGATGTAACCACCCAAACACAGGAGGAGCTAGTTAATATTGAGAGATGGTTTGCTGCAAATGGTCTGGCTATGAATACAAGTAAGACTAAGTTCATCACATTCCAACCCCCCCATTTTGCAGACAGAAACTTTGATGAGTTGGAAAGTTTGAGTGTGCCCCAGCAGAGTGTTACTGTTGATTTTCTAGGAGTAACTCTGGATAGAAAATTGGACTGGTCAGTGCACACTCAAAAAATATGTTGCAGGGTTAATTCGGCCAATTTCTCTCTGCGAGTGCTCAAAAACACTCTGAGTTTTAAAGCAATGATGGTGGTCTATTATGGTTATCTTTTTCCCTTCCTTAAGTATGGCATAACCCTATGGGGAAGATCTAAATTCTTCATTCAAGTATTTAGATCACAGAAAAAAGCACTGAGAATTATTTTTGGAAAGCCCCCTAGATATCCCTGTCGAGAACTTTTCCATAGTGGTAAGATACTCACGCTGCCATCACTGTACATCCTGGAGATCTGTACCTATACTCACAAAAACCTACCGAACTTCACCCACAATAATGAAATCCATAGGTACAATACAAGGCATTCAGCCTCCCTATCAGTTGCTGCTCACAGAACCGCCATGTTCGAAAAATCACCACAATATATCGGCCCAAAAATATATAATAGGCTCCCTCAGGATATAAGAAACATGGTGGACTTGGGAAAATTCAGAGGACTATTAAAGAGGCTGTTGCTTGGAAGGGCATACTATTCTGTGGATGAATTCCTGCAGGAATGACTCTGGCACTTTCACATACTTTCGACTACTACATTTTTTATTTTTATTCTATGTGTTTTATGTGTATAGTGACTTTCCTTGTTATATGTATTGAGAACCTTCCTAAGGTTGTTCTTTTCTGACTCATCCTCTGTCTGATCACCAGATGTTTAGGATGTAATTATTAAATTAAAAATTAAATTAATTGACAAAATACATTAATACAAGAAAATGTGTGCGGAGTCACGCGAGAACTGGCAACAGACTGGTTGAAAAGCAATGAAATGTTCACTAATACAAAAATACTAGTTCAGCAGAATAAGTGTATATGCACTATTTTTTGGGAAGAGGTTACCAAATGTAACTTTGGACAATACCAGCTGTAGTAGCTCAGTTGTTTGCAGATTCTGATTATATAAAGCTCTAATAGGGCCCTTACACTAGTAAAAATACTGTCAATAATATTGAAGGACCGATATTGACAATACTGGTTTGTGATACTTTTTTGTAAACGGCCCTTACACTTATCAATAATACTGTCAATAAAATTCATCAGTATTTGTCATCGTGTATGATTTGTGAAGTTTTTATTAACCTACTAGCTGGCCCAACGCGCGTTGCTGCGTTCTCATAAAAATTCTTGATTTTATTATTTGCCACCTCCCACTGAGGTTCATTTCAAATTTCAACCTTCTATGACTATCAGGGTAGAAGTAGGATTTTGATTTTATTATTCGCCACCTCCTACTGAGAATACATTTCAAATCTCTAGCTGCATTGGTTAACAGATGTCATCAACCCGACATAATTACATTTCATCATACCCAGTCATATGTTTCCTACATACTGCATGGCTCCAACTGCACGGTAGCCTACATGCAAAGTCTTTGTGTTCCAGACAGCGTAAACAACGCCGCTAAGGAGCCTGCCATATGATTATAAACTGTTGACTTCTATCAGCTGTTCCTTTAAGCTGTTTGGCCAGCAAGTTCAGTAAGTTAGGTGAATGATGATTTGCAAAACACACAAACAGCTTGTCCATCAAAACAGCGTGTACAGCAGATCGAAAAATTTCAAATTATTTTCCATATGATTAAAAGATCCCAGCAAGCTAGCTAGCCATGTACCCGTGCTTTGCATAGGCAAAACTTTAAACCCCTAAAAACACCCCTAAAATTGCGAATTTTGAAAAATCCTTTCTTATTGCACGGTGAAATCCTATAAGGATTGTTCATACGAAATTTCAAGTTAATAGGCCTAGTAGTTTTGGCTCTGCGTTGATGAGTGAGTCAGGGTATCATCCTTTTATAGATAGAGATTTCGTTAAGAATTAATTAGTTGATCAAAAATTAACAAATAATTAAGTATGAAAAATAAAGAAAAGGCTTGTTTGGCTTTAATACTATTTACTGACAATAATATTACTGATTATAATTAATATTTACTATTATTACTGACAATAATATTGATGTACACACAACTCGTCAATAATATTGTCAATAACAGACAGTAAGTTATAGATGGTGGATTTCTAGAAATCTAGATATTCTTCAATACAAGTCATCAATACATCAGTATTATTTTTTTGTCTCAATATTATTGTCAATACTAACTTATATTGACAATATTTTTACTAGTGTAAGGGCCCTATAACTGGCTGCTGTTCCAGCGGTCTCGAAATTGAATCTGGTTTAGCCTTTTATATTCATTTCCTGTCATCATTCAGCTCATTACTAATTGATTGACTAATGCGGACATGACATGTGGTTGTAATGTTGAAATGATTTCTGAATAGACTAGAAGCAATTTTTAGGAAACATGAACATGCATAATATAGTTTTTTTAAAAGTGTACAGGAAAATTGTTATAAAGTTGTAACTATCCATTGTCTTACTACAATATGAACTCATATCTGCATTGATTTACCATTAGGAAGTCATTTGACAGAAAATACAATTCAGTATTTGTTTGACAAAACTTTGCAAAGTATAATGTCTAGCGTTCACGGGCAATCTTGAATTATGCAACAGTTTGGTTGCAAGAGACACCACCAAATGTGAAAGCGCCGACATTCAATATTTTTCAACCGCCTTCACACAAACCTTGGCAGTGACTACTACAACTGAACAATTGCACAACACGAAAACTCATGTAGGAGACCTGGCATAAGTATGGCAAGAATGCTTTTTGAGCTTAAGTTTGATAGAAATAATTAAAACTCACCATCAAATGTGTATGCGGTTACATGAAACCAATGAAAGAGCATAGAAAGTAGTCGGCCAATTATCTCAGAAGGAGTTTTTGGATTTGGAGTGCAGAGACCAACCAGTAGCCACACCCCAAATCGGCCCATCAGCTGCCGTTCCTCCATAGAGATATTAGGCATTGGATTGATGTTGATCACATTCAACAAGGCTGCTTTAGCTTGAATATCGGTTAGATCTCGCTGCAAGTCCGGAGTGGACGGGCGAGCCTCTTTTAGCAAACTGAAACAAAAGAATATTTAGTTGCAATATTTATTTTTTACTCAAGAATATGACTATTTAGCCGATGACTATTAAGCTTTGCCGATAGAACAAAAATAGAAGGATGAATTTTACGACTATTTAGCTGGACCACGGCCATCTCCAGCTTAATGAAGCTAGATGGTCATGGCTGGACACTTGCAATGTAATAGGTATAATTATAAGTTACCTATACGGTACTTCTAAGCTTTTATAATCACCTAGATTATTAAAAAAGTTCATATTTCATATGAACATAGGTTTGGTAACGGTTTGTTCTGGGACAGAATCATTTCTCCAGGTGGGGGTGGAGTTACAAAACTGAAATTAAAGAGGAGAAAGATGGCGAGGATATTTACTCAACTCTGTTTTGTCACAGATAAAGAATATTATTACTTTAATTTTCTGTGCATTTATGTATGCAGCTTAGAGTAAACAACAACAACTTGGTGTCAGTAAACAAATAGACCTTTGTTGTCGCTTTCTCTCACTCTCAGCCAAGACTTCGCCAGATCCAAGCTCTATTTTTCTTCTTTTTTTTAACAATCAAATCAATAATTTCTGCTGACAGTACCTTAAATACATATTTGTTGTATTTTTAATCTTTTCTATTCAAACTATTCACTTTCAAAAATCACTGTACATCACTTGAACTAGGGGATCTGAGAGTTACTAATATTAATACTATTTTTATCATTCATACACACTGTAAATTTACACAAATAAAGTCATCTGAATCTCTCTTTCTTTGTCTACTCTCTCTCTCTCAATTATATTTTGCAAATTTACGTAAATAAAGTAATTTCATCTTATCTTATCTCTTAGTCGTATTTGTTAAATGTGAATATGGATGATTTTATATTATTCTAGTAAACTCTTGACTATGGCGTAAACAGAACAGTCTGGAAATCAAAGGCTCTGGAAAAGTTCAAGCCTTCAAAAGAACTGTGTTTTTGTCAGAAGTTTTTATTCGTATCTTATGATAACAAGTTAATATGTGACAGTGAGTTCGACGTTCTTCATTGGTGACAGTACAATGCATTACTATACACAGTACAAATGTGTTTCAGCAGTTTAGAGAGAGCACAGCTGTGACAGTAATTGTGATAAGATTATTAGTGACAAGAGAACTTCTTTTGGACTAGTGTCAGTAAATGTATCGATTATTATTGTGTTTATTGGATGGTTATTATACTGTTACGAGAGCAAACAAGCAATTTGTCACGCGCTTGTTCTATTGAAATCATTCTATTGTTTTCATGGTTGGACGTGACTTCGACATCTTCATCCGATCTTCTAATTCTCTCTCCTTAGATGTCTTCGTCATTCTTATTGTTCAGGTCTGCAACTCTCTCACTCAATTGATTTCTAGAGACTTCTTTAGAATTCTGGAACGACCGAGATCATGTATCTTGAAGATTCTCGATGCGTCTAGTGGGCTCCAATTCTTGGAATTGTACAACTGCATACAACTGTAGCAGCTATATAAAGGAAGTCCACGTGAACTAGGGGATCAGTTTTTCTACAAAAGCGTGTGTGACAGTTACATTCTCAAACCTGCGTGTGACAGATTGTATTACGGATCTTGTAGAAGAGACAATCCAGTGCCAGTGGAGTAAACAGTGCTTTATTCAGTCTTTAGACAGTGTCAAGTGCAGAGACAAGTGTTTACTGTTTATGCAGCTTACTAATAGTTTAAAGATGTGTTAAGTGATATTATTTGGTACTGTCAAATAACGAATTGGACTGTGTTTTTGTAAGTGATTAGTTGCTCTTTTTTTATGATTTCTTTCTGCATTATTGTACAGTTTATTGGACTCTTGTTTCTTTAATTATTGATCAGCCTAATTAATTATTCATTTGTACAGTTTATTGGACTCTTGTTTATATTATTATTGATTAGCCTGTAATTACTTATTTATCAATTCTTGTAAATAATTACTGAAAATAAGTATTAGCTTGTCATTTGATGATCTGTTTTTATTTCATTAATTGAACTTACAATTAATTTGTGTAAATAAAGTGCAAGTGTGAACTTTAGTGTTGCCAGCCTTATGTTAGCTAGTAGAACCCGTAACAATACTTTATCAATTATTATTGATCTGCCTACCTGACATTTATTAATTAGTATTGGCCAGTAATTATTAATCTTGTTATTGAAATATTATTAGCTTGTTGAAAGTCATTAAGCTACGAAACTCCTGGATGCTCTTTGTAAGGGTGATCGATTGGACTAGCCAGAAAAAAGACTCTGTTCTCTGCTGTAAAATCACTTCCTGGTGGTTAGGAACCCACCTAAAACTGTAGGTCCAACTCATCAACCAATTCATTACCCATGCACAGGTCTCAGACCTATGTCGGCTTCATCCTCCGAAAAAAATTAAAGTGTTGGATTTATTGAGTGATAATTATTTAGTTTCTGATGTTAGTTAATTGTGTAAATAAAGTTTAGTGTTAGAACCACCAACACTATTATTATATTGTGCTATCAGGGGGGAAGAATTGCTCCTTGTCTAAAAGTTGTGCATCTCCTCTGATTTTCAGAAAAGAGCTACATTCTTTCCAAAATGATATACATTATGGAGATATACATACATTACAGTGTCATTAACTGCTTATTTGAAAAAAAACATGTTCTAGCCATAATTAGAATAATTGATTTTTTTGACACTATGAAGTGGTTCATGTTACTATGATGATTGGAAATAATTTCACTAGTTATACAGCACATTAAATATTGGTAGAGCTGTTTCATGACTAGAAACAAAGAGAATCCAAGATCCCACACAATCTTACCAGGGAAGGATACATGGAAGATCGACAGTTTGCTAAATACTGCCAAAGAAGAGAGCAGTAGAGCAACTAAGTTAATTTAACAATTCCAATAAATCAGTACCAATTTAAATACAAGGGATCCACATTCAATTTAATAGCTTTCATTGCGCACCATTTGGTCTACACGAAAATCATCATATAATTGCTTGGCACAAACCTGATGATGGCTTCAACAAGATAGTTGTGCATCTCATCATCCATTTCCCAGGCTTTTGGCAAGCATTTGTGCACTATGTGATCTCCACCACGCTTGTTGTTGTGTCTTAATCCATGACACTGCAAACAGTACCTGATCGGATGATTGCTATTATAGCTGGCACATTCCATTGTGAAGCAGATGGACACCACACTCTTATCTGTTGAACGGCAATTCTGTAACACATTCAAATAAATTTATTTGGCTAAATATTTCAATTAATACTTTTTCATTAAACTAATATCGTTTTCAAAAAAGTAGAAGGTAGATAGAAGGTAGTGGCTTCAATGATAATTTCATTGGTCTAGATGTCTAGAACACACACTAGATACTAAAACTGAAAAAGGAGTAGAAGATGCAATTTTGAAACCATATCGTAGCGACAAGAACAAATGTTCTATTATTACGCTTATGAAACACAACTTGTATTAAACAGTTCTGTAGTTAGATACCTTGAATAACTTTGAAAAGATTTATCTTTTCATAAAAGACGATTCTATTAAAAAGTTGATTTAAAATTTAATAATTGACTTCTTCAAGATTATTCTTTCATTTACTTCTTGAGTTTCTATGTGAAACTCAAACTTTGTTTGTTCTTGTCCGGTTGTTTTCATCAAAATAATTTCGGTAAACTGGAGAACTTATAAAATTAATTAGTTAATTTAATTTATTGAAATTTTATAATTTTCACTGGGTCTGATAACACATAGTGGTACAAAATCAATAAAATTACCATAGTTGAAGAATGCAGGAGAAAAGAAAAAATACACTTTCAGTGCATTTTTGCTTGTAATAATAATTTCTATTTCATCTTTTGAAGAAAGAAGAAAAAAATAGGAAAAAAGAAGAAAAACCATGAAATTGAAAATAAATATTCTAAACATCTATCAATCTGAAAGACATTACCTCAAAAGAGGTATTACTATTGTAAGAATAGGAAGGATAAGAACAAGAAAAATAACTCTTTATTCCACCAACTACCCAATTTTTTTATTAAAATGATCAATTGAAAAATATTGACAATTGTATCATTGTGATGACACAATGGTCACAATTCTACCAAACAATTTTGTCAATGCAAACTTCTAGTTTAGAGGAGTCTCCCCACCAATAAAATCCATATGCTCACCTCATGGAACAGCATTTTAACTTTATGACAATGATTAATCAACTAGTTTACAAATGAGCCCAACTCAAAGAAAAAATATTCATTTTATAGATTTTCTTTATGTATTTTATTTATAGATAGATAGATTTAATGGTGCCTTATTGAACATCATCACTCTATAGAAAAAACAAACAAAATAAAATCATGGCATGACAGCCGAAAGATCGTGTAAATGTGAACAAATAATTATCATTATTTTCATATGAAAATGACTGCAATGTGAATTATTCTAAAAAGTTTAAATAAAAACAACTTTCTAAGGCTTGGTTACAGACCGTCAGCCGTATTTCATTCATTGAAGTTGTGTAAAAACTTAATTTTTTTCGAATAGCTCTTTTAGAGAGTACGTTTAACCAGCTTCTTTGTCCATACTTTTTTAATTTTTCTAGAGTGACGTTCCTTGTCTTCCTGAGTCCACTCTCTCCCTTTTCTGCCGATAGCTATTTTCTTCTCCTGAAACTCTAAACTCTGTATTGTTTTTCTGAATATTACTCTGTTTTTTAAGATCCCTGTGTCTATTGAATTGTTTAGTAGGTCATTGTCTATTTCTTTAACACGTTCTGTGTGATGGGCGCACAGAACGCCCATCGGCGTTCTGTGCGATCGGCGGCCAAGCGGTGTCTGGTTGCGCGTGCGGCGGACGCCGATCGGCGCTTCGTGTAACATCACATCTGGTGCTAAAGGATCAGCTGACCGTCCATTTCGTTTGTTTTTGCGCTATGCAGTGTTGTTGTTTGGTTATGTTTTGGCGGTGATCGTTCGTAGTTTTGAGAGAGTTTGTAATAGTGAAAATTATGGATGAAAATCCAGGACGGATAAAAAACGTAAAATTAGTGGAGATTACATAGATTTTTAAATATCATATTCAAAAAAAATTGTTTCTACTTGTTTCTTCATTTCTACTTCATGTTTCATCACCAACATTCAGAATATACTGTCGTTATTTCAGCCTTCACACATGTAAATATTATTTTTTTTTTTACTACAAACATTTAATTCTTACAATCTGAACTTACAATTTTTATTCTGCCCCAAAGCCAACAAATGCTTTACAATTCATTTTAAAACGATTCTAGGTATTTATAGCAATTGATGTATACAAGGAAGCCTATAGGCGCCCACAGCATTCAACACCAAAACTCTTGAAATTTCTTGCTGGGGGCTTAGGACGCACATAGGCGTCCGTACAAAATTTGTATATATATATATATTGTCTATACTTTACATGGAGTAAATGGTTTTGCACAAATAAAGTTGATTTTAAATCTCTTTGTGGAAAACATGATCAGCTACTAGGGAATGGATTATGAATTCTTTTTTTTTTGGAGGATGAAGCCCACATAGGTCTGAGACCTGTGCGTGGGTAATGAGTTGGATGATGGTGATTAATGAGTTGGACCTACAGTTTTAGGTGGGTTCCGAACAACCGTTTCTCTCATAGCAGTGAACGAGTTAAGCCATGTTATCTCATTATTGTGAGTGTTAAGTAGGTCAAAGATCTGTTTTGTTAATCTGGTGTTTTCCATTCTGTATACGTGTCCATAGAACTGCTATCTTCTTTTCTTAATTACATCTGATATTTTTTCTATTTTGGAAAAACATTCTTGGTTGGATCTTTGGATCTTAAAAACTTAAATTTATTATATAAAGAACATCATTTATTAATTTCGAATTCCTCAATAAATTAATAAATTTTGTTCCATATATTTGTCAGTTCGTTCAAAAACCAACTAATATACTCAACTTCAACATTTAAAATGTATGAATAATACATAGAATTAATAGAAATTTTGTACAATGCTTACCTTATTTTCACAAGATACCGAAGCTTGTTGCATAGGATGGAGAATGTCGTGAAACATCTGATTGGGATGATCTCGATGTATCTCGTTGGCACATTCAATGCACAGGTAGAGAGGCGGAGGACTCTCAGCGGCGTAAGTTATGGAAATGCAGTGATCGTAGCACACTTTGGCTGCTTCTGCACTCCCTCCACTGGCACACGTGTCTCTTTGACATGTGAATGGTGTCCAGTCAGCTGAACATGCCCAGATAAATTAGACAAAGAATAATTATCAAACGCGAATAGAATCAAGACATATTCTGTCTCAACTAATCTTGAATCAAACATATTTTACGGTACTGGATAGATATTTCATCATATTGTTCATCTTATAACAATACTAGCTGGCCCGATGCGCGTTGCTGCGTTCTCATGAAAATTATCCTTGATTTTATTATTCGCCACCTCCCGCTGAGGTTACATTTCAAATTAGGAAAGAAGTTAGTACTAGGGCTCTTCCAGCTGATCATAGAGGCCTCCTTCGTTGTTCTATTGATCACCACCTCTGAATGAAGAAACATTTCAAATTTAAACCTCCTACAACTATAAGGGTGGAAGCAAAAATCCAGCGATGAAACTAGACTCAAATTTGATGAACTTTTTACAAAAAACGATGAAAAATATCTCAAATTGGAGTCAGCTGTTGCGGAACTTGTGAAGAAAAACTGTCAACTGCAAGAAGAGATCAATTTTCTTCAACAGAGATCAAGGATTGAAAACTTGGAAATCACTGGTGTACCACAGACCAACGAAGAACATATTTATGGTGTCTTGGAGGCTATCGCCAATGTAATTGGGGTCGTATACAAGCAGGAAGACCTGCTATAGCTCATAGGGTACCAAACGCCAAAGGTAGCAGCAATATCGTCGTCAAGTTTGTCTCAAGAAGAGTAAAAATTTCATGGCTCGAAGCGGCGAAGAATAAAAAGGGTATTAGTTCAAATGATCTTGGTCTTGGGCTCCCCCGGTCATCAGTGTTCATTAACGATCATCTATCACCTCAAAATAAAAAAGTTACTTGGGAGGGCTAAGGAACTTAAGAAAAAAGGAAAGCTCACTTTCGTTTGGGTAAAAAGTGGAAAAATATTTGTCAGGAAGGACGCCACGTCTCCGGCCAAACAAATAGTGCGGGAAGCCTCACTTGAAAATTTTTATCGAAGAGTGGGGCAGGTCAAGAGTGGAACTGAAATTGAAATTGATACCTCAAATGAGGAGTTTCAAAAGGTCTAAAGTGTTACAATTTATTTTCTCTTTTTTTTTCTTTTGTAATGAGTACCTATCAAATCGTTGGGAACGAATTGTTGATTTTCACTTTGTTTTTTCTCCCAAGCTATAGGGAATGATAAGGATGATAAACATTTCTTTAATGACATTCGTTTCATTATTCATGTATCTTATTATTGACGACTAACTAATCAAATTCAATTTTATTCCTATTATTTCTTTTTATTGATTTGAATAATTGAGTGGATACAATGTTTTCTTTATCACGGAAAGAGAGAGGGTGGTTACTTGGAATTATTTTTATGCAATGCAGAAGTTATGATTGATTTCTTTAATTCTGGGAAAGACCAAAATATTATTGCATTCTATGATATTGATTACACTATCATGTTGTATTTTAATGTGTAAAATCTTTTCAGGTTTATTTTTCTTTCCAAATTATTGAGGATGTATTTACTTTTTCTTTTCATTATTACTTAATGCTGGATATGCTTCTATTATTGCTGTTTATAGAATTATATTTATATTATTTTTTTTATGAGACTGAAAATATTTCAAACATTTATTAATTTATTTTACTAATTTCATTTATTAATCTGAGTAGGAATTGATTGTCTCATCTTTCATAGAATTATCTAATAATTATTTTCTACTTTGTATGTTCATGACTTTTGTTCTCCCTTCTTTGGCTGAGTAATACGATCAAACCACGTAATTATCAATTTTGAAAATCGAATGTGGTTAATAAAATGATAATCAAAATCTTTGGAGAACTCATTCTTTTATTCTATGTCTTACTGTGGGTTCCAACACACAAGTTTGAAGCAGATATTTCTTATCTTTATTATTAATTTTTTTTATCATGGTAATTTACTTTCTTTGCGAGTGTGTGTGTGAGTTTTCCAATGAGGGCTTATGAATTCAGATATATTATAATCCTGATTTTTCACCAATTCTCTGAAAATAAAAGTTTACGTTTTTACTTATTATGATGAATGATGAAGATAATTGTGTTCTATTAAGTAGTATTGATGAAGTCAATGATTCTCATATTCCACAAACTTATAATCTAACGGTCCTTCATCAAAACATACAAGGCATAAGCAGCAATTTTGATAAATTTGTGACTTATCTAAACTGCTGGAATGTGAAGCCTGCAATAATCGTGTTATTTGAAGTGTGGTTGGATACGGATGATCAGGTATTGCAGTTTTATATTGATGGTTATGAATCTCATTCAAATATTTCTACTTTTACGAGAGCCACTGGTTTAATTGTCTATTATTCCACCTAATTAGTTGATTTCAATTGTATTGTAATAGAAAGTAAGTTGGAGGGCGCAGATGCTATTTATCTGCAATGCGCCTTATCAGACTACAAATTTAATCTAATTTGTCTTTATCGATGGCATGGCTTTGACTGTGATAGTTTTCTTTCAAGTCTTGATTCAGTCTTGGCTTGTCCAACATCTTACGATACTTTCATAATAGGTGACGTCAATATCAACATTCTGAGTACTGATGATAATAAAGTTGATAACTATTTGGAAGTTCTCAGCTACTATGGCTTTGAACCAATAATAAGCATACCTACCAGAGTAACTGAAACAACTGCAACTTGCATTGATCATGTCTTTATTAGATCTCAAAATTTCTTACATTTTGTGAAGGGTGCAGTTATTGAAACTTTAGTTAGTGATCAAAGAGCTGTGTCCTTGACAGTTCAAGCAAATTTCATTAGAAATAAAAATAGTATATGTAAGGATAAATATAAAATAGATTTTAATCAGTTGAATAGTTTGCTTATGTCTCATGATTGGGGTGACGTCTTATTTAGTACTGATGTTGATTATAAATTCAATAAATTTCTTGAGATATTTAAAAATTGTATTGAGTGCTCAAAAAATAGCATTAAATATAAAACTAAGTCTACAAATGTAAAAAAGCTCAAACCCTGGATAACTGATGGTCTATGTGCTGCAATACCCTCCCGAGATAGGTTATTCAGAAAAGTTAAAAATAATCCCGGAAATGCAAGCATGAAAAATGATTTTAAAGTGTTTTCTAAAAAATCAAGAATTGGATCAGGATTGAAAAGCAGAAGTATTATGCTTCATTAGATATGTTGGCTCCACGACAAAAATGGTCAGTTTTAAATAAGTTGTGTGGGAATCAAAAAAAAAGTTAAAAGTCTTGATGAACTAAAAATTGAGCATGGGAATGAGATTGTAACTGACCAGAATACTTTGTCAAACCTATTTAATGATTTTTTTGTAAATATTGCCAGAGAGATTGCAGCTTCATCTGATACTGCAGCTGACAGTGGCATGGAGAACTATCATGAGACTTTTAATGAAACCACTCATCAAATGTCTATATTTCTTGAGCCTGTCACTTACGATGAGCTGCTAATGTACATTAGACAATTAAAAACCGCCAAAGCTCCAGGGGATGATGGTATGTCTTCTGGGCTATTGAAGACCGTTGCTTTGGCTATAGTTCCCATTCTAGTGGATATTTTCAATTGCAGGCTCTTTACGGGTATATTTCCATCCAAGATGAAGTTGGCAAGGGTAGTTCCAATCTTTAAATCTGGCTCTAGATCAAAGTTGAATAACTATCGACCTATATCCTTGCTCTCAATTTTCTCTAAGCTGTTAGAAAAGGTAATGAAAAAAAGGCTTCTTGATTTCCTCAACTCATATGATTTTTTCTATAAGAATCAGTTTGGATTTCGTGAGGGTATGAATACAGAAATGGCACTTCATACTTTTATGACAGCTATATATTCTGGCATCAACTCCAGACCAGCACGCTGTGTTGCAGGACTATTCCTGGATATCAAGAAGGCATTTGACACTGTAAACCATTCAATTCTGCTAGATAAACTATACAATGCTGGTATCAGAGGTGTAGCTCATGACTGGTTCTCATCCTACTTGAAGGATAGAATGCAATATGTTGCCATTGGAGATACAAAAAGTGAGGTTCGAGGTGTGGACTGAGGTGTGCCACAGAGATCAGTCCTTGGACCAATCTTATTTCTTGTGTTCATTAATGATATTTTTTCATGTGACTTCTATGGTGTGCCTGTGTCATTTGCAGATGACACTGCATTTGCATATTGTGGTTTGGATGGTTTTAACGTGGAGGAGATGATGCAGACTGATTTAGATAAATTATTACTTTGGTTTAAATACAATAAGTTAACTCTTAACCTGTCCAAGACCAAATATATACTGTTTACACTGTCAACATCCTGGAGATTACCATCTGCACTGTCTGTGAGCATAACAACTGTGACTGTGAAGTTGTCAGTCAAATTGACTCCATCAAATACCTAGGTGTTACAGTTGATGAGAAGCTCACCTGGTCTCAACACATACGCAATGTTAAAACTTATGTACTATGCATCCTAAGAAAATTTTATTTCTCAACAAAACTCTTCCCATACCCGTTCTTAGACAGTTATACTTTGCTCTGGTTGATCCAAAGTTGAGTTATGGAATAAGTTGTTGGGGCTCCACGTATATTACCCACTTAAGACCACTGATAACCCTACAAAAATCTATAGTTAGAGCTGTTAAAAAGTCGGGTAGATACGAGCATTCCTATCATATCTTTCAGGATCTTAAATGTTTACCTTTGAGATATATATTTGTTTTTAAAGTTTTGTATATGTTTTATGTTATGTCTGGAAACTGTGGTCATGCACTGTTCAGGGATGCTCACAGTTATCATACCAGGAGAGTGACATCTGATCTACTGAGGCTTCCCAAGTCGTATACCACTTGCTTCCAGAAATCTTTTGTATTTCTTGGTCCTAAATTTTTTAATAATGTACCATTTGAGGCAAAGAGGTTAAAAAACCGTAAAATTTTTAAAATTCACATTCTTAGATGGCTCCGAAATCTTATGCCTGATTGTTTAGAGATTCTATTTACTTTTATTTCTTAGTTTCTGATATAACTTCACCATAATGGTGGCAATCATTAACTTAAGAAATTAAACTGAAATTGGAAAAGTGTGGAAGATGAGTGAATGTGTGTGTGTGTGTGTTTCATTACAATATTTTTTCCTTTCTTTCTTCTCCAGCTCTTTCAATTATAAATTATATTTGATATTAATATGCATTCCTATTTGCAGACGTTAATCATTATGCTTACAGCAAGTAGTCTACATTATTCTGAATCACACTACTGAGTAATAGGTATTAATTAGTGATATATCATACAAATGAATTCATAGGGGTTCTACTAACTCATTTAATATATTATTCAGAATTTTTTTGTTTATCCTATATATTGATCTCTGACCATTTTGTGATATATTTGCATTGTTGTATTGATCTTTTGAACTTGTGAATCGGAATAAAGAAATTTGAAATTAGGTTTTTGATTTTATTATTCGCCACCTCCCGCTGAGGCTGCATTTCAAATTTCTAGCTTCATTGGTTTCCAGACCTCATCAACCCGGCATAATTACATTTCATCATACCCAGTCATATGTTTCCTACATACTGCAAGGCTCCGACTACACGGTACATGCAGTCTTTGCGTTCCAGACAGCGTAAATAACACCGATAAGGGGCCTCCCCTTATGATTAAAGACTGTTGACTTCTATCAGCTGTTCCTTCAAGGATAGATTTCTCCTTTTTGTGTCCTTCAGCGAGGACTTTTGAACTCCCAAACTTCACAGGAACCATCTCGAGACTATTCTACATTGTGCTTGAAAATTTCATAAAAATTGGTTCAGCGGTTTCGGAGTTTACTGGGAACATACATACATGAATATATCGACTTTTATAATATATGTATAAATTAATTGTATTATAAGAAACAAAAAACATGATGATTCGAACGATAACTCTTTCTTAATTGATGATTCTAGCATAGAAAATAATTAGAGTAGAAAACCATGGACAAAAAATTTTTTTACTGTTCCGGATTCGAACTCGGAACCTTTAGCACCAGACATGTGATTGCTAGCCACTGGGCTACTTAGGCTTTGAGTAAATTGCCAATTTTTGTTACTTTGAATTACACACGATCATCTTTCCATTCCAATCATTTCGGTAGCCTAATGGCTGACAAGTTAAGTTGGTTAGATCTGTAAAATGGATTAATTACTAATAATTATTAGCCCCCCTATTAAAATTTGTGGTCAGAAACCCTCCCCAATATTCATACAACATATTTCCAAAGTTTCATGCCGATCTGTCAAGTAGTTTTGGAGTCTATAGGGAACATACATACAGACAGACATTCATTTTCATATATATAGATTATTGGATATTATATGCCTGGATTTCTTGTTCCATGACGAACTGCGTTGTTAATATTAACTTTTCAAGTGAATTAAACGACTTGCATTCAAATTTTTATTGAGAACTAGCTGGCCCGACACACATTGCTGCGTTCTCATAAAAATTGTCCTTGATTTTATTATTCGCCACCTCCCACTGAGGTTTATTTATTTATTTGATCATTACATAATGCAATAGTATCCCTCTAGCTGTAAGCTATTTGAGGGATATTTTATTAAGACATTATATTACAATCAAATTCAACAATGAATAACAATAGATTCCTTTTACATTTCAAATTAGGAAAGAAGTTAGTCCTAGGGCTCTTCCAGCTCATCATAGAGGCCTCCTTCATTGTTTTATTAATCACCACCTCTGAATGAAGAAACATTTCAAATTTGAACCTCCTACAACTAAGGGTAGAAGCTAGGCTTTTTATTTTATTATTCGCCACCCCCCACTGACGCTGAGGTTGCATTTCAAATTTCTAGCTTCATTGGTTTCCAGAACTCATCACCCCGGCATAATTACACTTCATCATACCCAGTCATATGTTTCCTACATACTGCAAGGCTCCTACGTGGTACATGCAAAGTCTTGCATTCCAGACAGCGTAAATAACGCCGCTTAGAGGCCTGCCATATGATTAAAGACTGTTGACTTCTTCAGCTGTTCCAAACGATAACTCATAAATTATTGATGATTCTAGCATAGAAAATAATAAATTAAGAGTAGAAAATCATGAACAAAAAAAAGTGGTCCTGAACGGGATTTGAACCCAAAACTTTTATGCCAGATGCGTGAGTGCTAGCCACTGGGCTATTTAAGCATGGAGTAATATGCCAATTTTTGTTAGTTTAAATTACACATGTTCTTCTTTCCATTCCAATCATTTCGGAAGCCTAATGGACGGCAAGTTCAGTAGGTTAGGTCTGTAAAATGGATTATTTACTAATAATTATTAGCCCCCCTATTAAAATTTATGTTCAGAAACCATTCCCAATATTCACACAACATATTACCAAAGTTTGATGCCGATCTGTCAAGTAGTTTTGAAGTCTATAGGGAACATACATACATACAGACAGACATTCATTTTTATATATATACTAGCTGGCCCGACGCGCGTTGCTGCGTTCTCATAAAAATTCTCCTTGATTTTATTATTCGCCACCTCCCGCTGAGGTTACATTTCAAATTAGGAAAGAAGTTAGTCCTAGGGCTCTTCCAGCAGATCATAGAGGCTTCGTTGTTTTCTTAATCACCACCTCTGAATGAAGAAACATTTCAAATTTCTAGCTACATTGGTTAACAGAATGATGTCATCAACCTGGCATAATTACATTTCATCATAACCAGTCGTATGTTTCCTACATATTGCAAGGCTCCGACTGAACGGTAGCCTACATGCAAAGTGCAAAGTCTTTTGCTGTTCAAAGACAGCGTAAATAACGCCGCTAAGGAAGGGGCCTGCCATATGATCAAAAACTGTTGACTTCTATCAGCTGTTCCTTTAAGCTGTTTGGCCGGCAAGTTCAGTAGGTTAGGTCTATAAAATGGATTAATTAATAATAATTATTAGCTCCCCTATTAAAATTTATGGTCAGAAACCATCCCCAAACCATCCACTTATATAGATAAGTAGTATTTTACTTACTCTGTAGGCCGAACGTTTTCGAGTCGCATCCTAGACAGCGATCTAGGATGCCTTGAAAATGGGTTTTAACAACTCGAAAATGTTCGGTCTACAGAGTAAGTAAAATACTACTTATCTATATCTCTATAAATAAAAATGAATGTCTGTCTGTATGTATGTATGTATGTATGTGTGTTCCCTATAGACTCCAAAACTACTTGACAGATCGGCATGAAACTTTGGGAATATGTTGTGTGAATATTGGGGACCCTTAGTGGCGTTATTTACGCTGTCTTTGAACAGCAAAATACTTTGCATTTTGCATGTAGGCTACCGTGCAGTTGGAGCCTTGCAATATGTAGGAAACATATGACTGGGTATGATGAAATGTAATTATATGCTAGGTTGATGACATCTGTTAACCAATGCAGCTAGAAATTTGAAATGTAGTCTCAGTAGGAGGTGGCGAATAATAAAATCAAAAACCTACCTTCTACCCTAATAGTTGTAGGAGTTTTAAACTTGAAATGTTCATTGAGAGGTGGTGAGTAAGGTAACAACGAAGCAGGCCTCTCTGATCAGCTGGAACAGCCCTAGGGCTGACGTCTTCCCTAATAGTCCTAGAAGGCTGAAATTTGAAATGTAACTTCAGTGGGAGGTGTCAAATAATAAAATCAAGATTTTTTAGGAGAACGCAGCAACGCGCGTTGGGCCAGCTAGTTCTTAATAAAAATTTAAATGAAAGTCGTTGAATTCACTTAAAAAGTTAATATTATATGCCTTCTATTATGTTACACCTGCTATTGTCGTATTTTATTTCATTTTGATGAAATGTCTTCTATCATTTTATGGAAGAATTCATTAGCTTGAGAAATTGAATTAAATTTTTCTGATAATTTAATCTAAATTTCACTGATTCAATTTTAAAAATTTAGAAATATCTTGGGAGTGAATTAAATAGAATCAATCAAAGTGCTTCATCATTTAAATTAGACTTGGTAGTTGCGTTTTTCAAAAGATTCAACTTATATTTTAATCAAAACGTAAACATAACCTATGCTTACAAATATTTGGACTCTTGTAAAAATTTAGTAATAGATAGTTTTGGGCTAAAAGCCTGTTGTTTATTTACAATAAGTTGTATTTTTACTGTATCCGTAAATAAATGAATGTATTTGTAGAAATCAAACAATAAACCACTTTAAATGTATGAAAATGCAGAAAATTTTCAAGTATTAATATTATTACGTTTTAAAGCAGGGGTTCTCAACCTTTCAGGCTCGGTGCCTCCCTTATTATACTGACATTTCTTCACGCCTCCCCTCAACTATCACCTTATTTGGTCAGTACAAGACCACAAGTAGTAGAATTTCAATTTGTAACTAAAGTGAGCTATGATTTAGGATAAAGGTTTAACTTTGCTGGTTTTAAAATAAAATATTTGACAACTTCCAGTGATCAATATCGACTCAATTTCTCTAACATACAGTCACAATTAAGTGAATTAGGCTGAAAAGGGGGAACCGAACATGACGGTATTCAATTTGTTCGATTTCACTCAAAGAGTCTGTTGCCTGTGTGGGGAATTGGAATTTCTTTTAAATTTTTTGTTCAATTTCATCTATTTTTTCATGAAGGAAATAAATAAAACTCAATAAATCAAAAATGAATATAGAAATAAATTGTATATAAAATCTTCAAAAGATTGTGGAGTTCTTCAAAAAGACACTATTATATCAGTCAATGCTTGAATGAAAACCTACAAACAGAGAAAGAATAAAAACTTCATTACTTCACTTACATAATATATTGTGCTCTCATATGTATCTATGTCAAATAAAGACAAAATACTTAACTTTGATGTGAGCCAACCAAACCTTTTATTTACAGATAAAGCAGCTAATCACCAACCAGCATCACAAACTCAATATTGTACTACATTAATTATACATTGGTCTTGGCTATTATTATTATTATTATTATTATTGAGTTCATTTTCTCCAACTTTTGGTTTTGTACAATAGAGTAATGGTGTAATAAAAGCAGCTACGAATCTGTGTTAATTACAGTTTTTTCCACTATTCTGGTACAACTGACGCCTCCCTCGAAAATCTTCCACGCCCCACCAGGGGGGCGCGCCTCGCAGGTTGAGAACCCCTGTTAAAGGATAGGAGAGGACGATATTCAGGAAAATAGCCTCTATATGCTTGTGAAAGACAGAAACGAATGTGTGGCGTGGTCTTGCTATTTTACTGTCGTCAAATTAGGAATAACTCTGTCATTTGTGTGGGCTGACCCTCAGTAAAGCATGTTGTACCAATATGAGTAGGATATATGAGTAGTAGTATATTTGCAATGAGTTACAGCAATCACTTACAAAAGGTACGAAAATCTGAAAAAAGAAAACCTAAAAAGGGAAATATATAGACAGAGAAAGAATAAAAACTTCATTACTTCATGTCTTCCAAGTTGTAAATTTGTATTCCTATGATATTCAATTCAGCTTTATCTATTAAAAATACTGTTTGAACAGAATACTTATCATACTGACTGGTGAATTTTGGTGGCACGCCCTTGCGCTCAAATAGACTGGAGTTGAATGTGGGCCAGTAGTAAAATAGTAATTTAGCAGCTGACGCCCTGGCTCCCGAAGTTCCGTAGGCGATAACACAGAGCATGTCTTTAACCAAATTGCCTTTCATCATCATCAAGCACTCGAGAAGTTGGCAGTGGTGAGCTGAAAATTATTAATACCATTGGAAATAATTTGTTCTGTATCAGCATAATATGTGCTCTCATATGTATCTGTGTCAAATAAATACAAAACCTCCTAACTTTGATGTGAGACAACCAAACCTTTTATTTACATTTATTTTTGTAGTTGTAGTCAATCTTCTCATCTTGTAAAAATTAAAAGCGGAGTTTAGATAAGTTGAAGCAAAATACAAGAATTTATAACACACTATCGTGTTGTCAATTCAACTAGAGAACGATACTATTTGAAACAAACTCAAGGTTTGTCAGTTCAGTGGAAACCACCATTTTAGACTCAACTAAAGATGATGGTGATGATATTAATGCAATTGTTTTTGAAGAAGTAATGTAGGCATTGATACAGCTCAGGTTAAAGCAGGTCAATCTGCTGGGAAGCCATGGTACTGTAGCTAAATAATAAATGAGTAGTTTGAAAATATCCAACTCTTTCCATTATTCATTAAGAATAGATGTATTTCAGGTTATAATAATAAAACACAATAATAATAATAATAATAATAGAGCATAGATCAATAAAAATAATAAAAAATAAACCATAAACCACTTGAAAATCACCAAATTTCTAATTAATGTTTGACGATATTGTTTTCATTTATCTGGTCAGGTTTATGTGAAGTTTCATATTGTTTTCAAATTCATTTGTATATGTGTAGGTTTGTTTATATGAAGGTTACAGATTTTATAGAAATACTCATCTTTATATATATGTAAATTTTATTTGCATGTGTTTGCCACTGAAATCCTCCTAAACGGCTGGACCGAGTTTGTTGAAATATTTTGTGTGTGTTCAAGTGGATTCGAGAATGGTTTATGGACAAAAGGACATATGCATCCTTAAAGGAAAAGTTGATAGAATTCAACAGTTTTTACTGAAGCCCAGTTTGAACAGAACGTTTTTTGGGTTGATCTACAACGCAGTTTCATAGTATAGTGGTTATCACGTGCGTTTCACACGCGCACGGTCCCCGGTTCAATCCCGGGCGGAAACAATTTTTTTACTCAAACATTTTGTCATATTTTATATATTTTTAAAAATGACAACAGACCAATGCCAACGGCTGAGCCGATTTTGTTGAAATTTTTGTGTGTTCAAGTGTATTCGAGAATGTTTTAGATTCTCAAATCAGGACACAAAAAGGACAAGTGTATAAAAAGGACAAATATTTCATTCCTTTTATTTCATTTGTAGTCTATCCGCATTTATAGACTATTAATAATAATAAGCGTATGGCTTTTAATGGTGGAGAGACCCTTACGGGTAATTCCACCTCGCCGTTTGAGCCATGTTACGGGGAACATGGTGGACATTTTAGGTGGGTTCCGAACCACCGGGTAAGTGATAATAAAGCTTGTAACATCAAGTCATTGAAGCACGGTCACCCATAGACTATTAATGAGGCCAAACAATGACAATTTGTGGCTTAGATTTAGAAAATCCGTGCTTTTCTCACAGTCAATTATATACATTGCGTGTTCCAGGGTCGGAAAACGATCGAATTTGTTTGTGTATACTCCTGAAGGATTAACCAAAAATATTATACATCCAATGGCATTACTATAAATTAACTTTTAGTTTAAATTAAATTGATAAAATAAATCTGTTATAAAATAGTTTGAGCTTCAACTTTTACAATAACTAAATCATTCATCTATAATACTGTGGAAATTGTGAATAAATTCAAGTTAGCTTGATGGATTTCATAAAAATGTGATAGAAATGTTGATAGTGTTTTCAAGGAGCGCATCGACTAAAATACAATAAAGGTCTTTAGCAAATGGAAGTTCAGCTGATTTTTGTGTAAATATAGTTTATAATTCAACACCATCATCATCAATTTCATCTTATCCCATATAAAGTGGGGTCGGTGGGGAGTTAAATGCGGAGTAAGCATTGTTCCACAATTTATAATTCAACATTTTTCGCATAGTTCATCATTTAACATTTAAAGAAAATATAGATGTGACAATATCAAGAGTCTACTTGATAACCCCTATAGAAATAGAAGAAATTCACTCACCCATATCTTCGGTGTATTGGAAAACCATCATTATTACGGCCGGAACTGACTGGCTAGCATATGATTCCTGTTCATCCTCTGTTTTCCTTGCTGAAAAGACAATACGACTCGAAAAGTATCTCCAAAGTTTAATATCAGAAGAGCAGACTTGAAAGTCTATATCTTACCATTCAATACAATATGGGTTTACCTGCGCTCAGGCTTGGCCTTTGCAGTTTATTTTCCTTAAACTGTTATATTGAGGCATTATGTATTATTTCATATCGATTGCTGTTATGTATACTGTAACATGAAGGAAATAAATTTGAATTTGAAAAAAGTATTGTACTACTATTGAAAATGATGCATATTTGATGGAGTCTATTGCTACTTTGTATGATGCTTAATGACTAATTCATTTATTGATTCTTGACATTCATTGCATGTTTACATTAAATTTAAATTTCTTATTGCTACAAAGTAATTAATTTTAAAATCCTTTTAATGTCATAAACTGTGCCAAAGACTCCACTTATCCGGACATCGACAATTGATTTAAAATAGCTTTAATGGAAATCGATGATCGCCACAGCACAAAAATATTCTGTCAATAGAATCAAACCCAGATCTTCCAATTACCGGCCGGAGCCTTGAACACTAGACCACACTGACAACCTGGAGCAGCACTCATTTTATATTTGGTCATATCTGGTATCAATATACGATAATTATTAAATTAAATTAGAACAGCTATTATTATTATTAAATGAGCGCTGCTTCACAGAGATTGTCATGTTAGGTTAGGTTAAGGTAGATTACCAGCAATTGAAAGATCTGTGGTTCAATTCCCAGCATTGACAATATTTATTTATGTATTAAGAGCGTAAAGCGCAACTTTATCGCTAGAGTCAAAACAGTTACTGCATAACGCATAGTGGAACACAGTAATTTTGCAAGCGCGATAAAGAAGCTTTACATGCAAATTACATACAACATTCTTCCTGAAACTGCAGTTCTGGATTCCAACACAATAAAAGATTGTAGTCTGTAACATCACAGATTTTAGTGTGCGCGAATTTGGTTAGTGTGCGCCATTTTTATGAGAATTCCACAGATTTTTGATCCACCACTGAGAAGACGTCAAAAACAGCTGGCGAGCGATTAAGTACATAAAACAGCTGATTTTACTGCTTGCCGACCAGAAAATAGGTATTTTACAATCAGTTACCAGCACGTAAACAACTACTTTACAGGCAGTTGTAGGAAATAGCTATTTGTGTATCTAGAGTGCAAAGTGGGGTTATTCTGCACTGAGAGAAACAGTTTTTTCAAAGACAAAGGCAAGTGAAAGAACTTTCTTGAGTGCAGAAGCAATAATTTGCGCTCGAATTATACATTAAATTTTTCCTACAGTAAAGTATAAAGTAATTTAAACAGAACAAAACAAGACATACATAACCTGACAATTCCTCACATAACCTATCTTTGAATCAAATCGATTTCAACAACTACAGCTGACTATTTCGTAGCTGAAGCAGAGTAGCCAACCTACTTTTGAATGCAGAATAGGGAACCTGCGTATTACAGGCTCACTATTTTGTTTTGTTATGTTGCAAATCTGGAGTGCAGAAAAGTACTTTCGCGCACTGGAATTTGCTTCCTGCACTGGTGCAGGAATAGACTGTTTTACATGCTACAGTTAGTGCAAAAATATGCACTTTTTCGGGTCACTGTAGGAAAAATATTTTTGTGCTGTGGCATTCATCGATTTACTTTAGTCATTTAATTCAGTTGTCAATGTTTGCAGTAGCAGAAGGTTTTGGCATAATTAATAGGATTAATAAAAAGGACTTTCGAAAAATAATTACATTGCTAATAAATTTATTGATTCTTGAAATTCATTGCTAGTTAGATTGCATGTTTACATTCTATTCAACTTTTTTCAAATTTTTATTGCTACACTAATAATAATCATTATTGTAACTATTCATTTATCCTTATAACTAACTTACTTATAGTGAAGGGAAGTATGTAGAAGCAGAGAGAGTTGACTACAGCCTGATGGAGAGAGCTGGGGAGAACTGCCATCGAAGAAGCAGTCAGATAAGGCAGTGTATCAAGTAGTTCTGATTCTAGGAACGGCATTAGGCAGCCCAAACACTGTAGAAGAGCTTGTCCAAACGCTGCAACAGAACACATTAATTTACAATCTAATATCAAAACTGCCACTGTATTACAATTTAATATATTGTCTTTACTCATGTATATTAGAGATACTGGAGTTATGCATTTCACTTCTGAAAAGAAGCTTCTTCAGCCTGCCGCCAGGGGTCATGTTTTGCTGAGGTTTGGATGAGCGACCGCAATATAGTTGAAAATTGCGTTCGATTGAATTGTGTTTGGTCATTGAGTAAGTAGGTTTATTTTATTCAGGATTTTGTCCACTACATTGGTGTATTCGTTTTGTTGTGCTAAATATTTGATTGTATTGATTTCTTCTTGGTGGTCAGCTTGTGATAGTGGAACATTTAAGAGTCTGTGGATCATGCAAGCAGCAAGTTTGTGTTGATGTGGATGGTTGGATGAGATGTGAATGAGTGTTTCTGTGAGGGTTAGTTTCATGTAGATTTTAAATTTGTGCATGTTATTTAGTTTTTGATAGTAAGGTCTAAGAAGTTCAAGGTGTAGTCTATTTCATAATCTGCTGTGAATTGTAAGTTTTCGAGGGTTTTTTTCCATTGCATTAGGAGTTGTTCACACTGTCTTTGGTTTCCATTGTAGAGTACAATAATGTCATCAATGTAGACAAGATAACACTAACTTACTCAATGACCAAACACAATTCAAATCCAACGCAATTTTCAAATAATGGCCGCTCATCCTAACCTCAACAAAACATGACCCCTGGCGGCAGGCTGACGAAGCTTCTTTTCAGAAGTGAAATGCATCCCTCCAGTATCTCCAATATAAGTGAGTAAAGACAATATATTAAATTGAAATACAGTGACAGTTTTTATATTTGATTCTTCATAAAGTATTTCGTCATGGAAAACATCACAGACATTAATTTAATCTTAAATTATAAACAAAAAAGAAATACATCAAATTGATGGCTCATTTCAGTGTCTAGAAAAAAATTGGAAAACTAAATAATGAAATGCCTAATTTATAAATACGCTGCTTTACCTTGGCGGTGCTACAACCCTAGTCTTGGCCTACCGTAATGTGTCTCTCCATTTTTCTCTACTTTGTGTTTTACTTCTCCTTCCTATGGTACCAACCAATTTTCTCTCAAGTCACTTTCCAAGCTATCAATCCAGCACTCCATGGACTTCTTCTTAATCTTCTTCCCTTGGATTCATCCTGTAGACTTTCTTTCCACTTCTGGAGTCACTCATGTGCTAAGACATCAAACTTTTATCTCTGAACTTATGAATATGAATAAATAGATGAATTTGCAAGTGGTCTAATCTAATCCATTTTACAATAAAACTACACTGTACTGACACGCGTAAGTTTGAAAAAAATGTTAACATTTTGTTGTAAATTTAACGACTTGCAGTCAGTTTTAGATTGTGAATATATAAAAAATATACTAACACGTGGCCGAACGTTTTCAAGTTGTTGAAACCCATCTTCAAGGCATCCTAGATAGCGATGTAGGTTAGAAGAATTGTGGTTTTTGTATAATGTGGTCAAAAAGATTGTGTTATTTAAAATTTAACTGTTCATTGAGGATGTTCTGTTTATTGTGTGTGGTGTATTTGTAAATGTTCCAAGGTGTTGAGTTCGTGTCCTTTAGATTTTATATGTAGAATGTGTAGGTTGGTAGTGATGTCAATAAATCATCACTATCAACAACATCGCTATCTAGGATGCCTTGAAGATGGGTTTCAACAACTCGAAAACGTTCGGCCAAGTGTGAGTACATTTTTTATATATTCACATTCTAAAACTGACAGCAAGTCGTTAAATTTACAAGAAAAAGTTAATATTGAAAACTCAGATCGTTATAGGACAAGAAATCCAAGAATTAAAAATGATTAGTTTTATTTTTTACTTACGATGTAATCCATACTGAAGTAATGGAGCCACGTCAACTAGTTGTGTTAATGCATTGTACAACCCTTTGTAGTCAAGATTTGGATAGAGGCTGAGTCGTAATTGATCTTGTTGAGGGAATCTCAACATTTCCAGCGGAGAGCTAGTTACATCTTTGAGTACGGCTACAAATATAAGAAATTTTATAAACACTGATTGGCATTTTAACCGATTATTAGTCATACAATTGAAACTTTCACTTGCACTCAACACAAGCAATTATTATTTATATTAATTTAAAATAATATTATGTAAGCGACATTTTCACTGGCAATCAACACAAACAATAATTTATTAATTGGGTACCTAGATTTGTAAACGTTGAATGGACGAAATGGATCTGTAACATTTCTCAAGCAACAAATATTATATTCTTCAGACTAAATTACGTCGATGAAGCACATAATAGCCTAAACTTCATTTTTTCATTTCAATGTTTTAATTTCGGTTTAATTTGCTAAACTCAGTTTAAAAACATGGAATTGAATTAAAAATGTCGACAACCAATCTTACTTCATAAAATGTTAAAAGAAAGATGAATTTTGAATGTACTCAAGAATTTTCAATATTATTCTGCTACGTAAAATTAATTACAATTGTTTATTTAGTTTCACAATTACAACTGAAATACACGACTTGTAATTCAATTTTCTTTTTTACAGTATACTTTTAGATTATAAATTGATAATGAAATAACTTCATAGTGAATGTAAAACTTAATTCATGTGTGTGATAGCCATTTCGCACTATTGCAGTGCTTCCTCAGACACGGCTTGAGGCCTACTTAGCTGATATTAATATTTATACTCAGCTGAGTAGGCCTCCAGCCATGTCTGAGAAATCACTACAAAATTGCCAAATGGCCATCACACAGTGATCACATTGTTGAAATCCACTATTAAGATTATCAATATATAGTTTAAAAATACAAATAATATGTAAAATCCTTTGTTTGGTGAAAACGTCAAAGATGTATGGATTATCCAACAAAAAATAACAAATTTCATTAAAAGAGAACAATGAGAAGTTGCATTGAATTTTAGTAGGCCTACAACCAGTATTGGTGCATGAATTTTCCGACTTGAACATTTCTGATGATTTCAAGAATATATAAATTGTGAAGTCTGTCTATTCTGAATAATTATTATCAATATTGGATTATTTTACCAACGCACAAGTATTGGACTCTTGTAGGCACCATCAACAAGAAAACACAAAAACATCCATCTCATTATAACCTTGTTATGCATTTATACTTCACTGACAATTTTATTTAGAACAGCAAGAAACACATTAAAGAGTGTTTTGGATTCTATGAAAAAACAAAAATCGTCAAAGCAGAACGAACATTATACATGATAATCTGAAAAAGTGCGTATAAAATCCAATAGAGCGGCTAAAACACTCATAAAAGAAGTACTATAAGATAGTAATAAGATAGATAAGATAGTAATGCCTACTAAGGAAATCCCCCTTCAAAAGCCAAGGAATATTCGGCTACTATAATAATTGTATGTACAGACCATGCATACGTTTATTTCAAATTCAGAAACTGCGAGAAAAACAACTTTAATGATGTGTCATGCGGGGAGCACATAAAATTTATTGGTACATGTACATGAGGATTTGGTATAAACATGTAGATTGGAATTCGATTTTTGTAAGAGTATCTTCATTGACCATTGACGTTTAGGCAAGATTGTTCCTGATATAAGACAGAAACAATTATATAAATTTAAAATTAAACAACAGAAAACTCATCTGAAAAAATTACTCATTAATTAAAATTATAGTCAGGACATTTGGTATTACAAATCATTAAAAATCAAGGATTTAAATAATAATAATAATGATGATAATAATAATAATAAAGTAGATTTTCAGAAAAAAGTAGGTGGCAAATCAGAGTTGCGCCCAAAACAGTACAGACCACGAAGGAATGAAGAAAGAAAGCAGAATTTTTCACAAAGAATGAAAGAGTGTTGGGCAGAAAAGAAGAATAAACCCAAGAAACGAAATATCGTAGGCCTACATCACGAATCATACATTACTTAACGTCTTCCTCTTCGGGAGTTCTATCGCCAATAATAATAATAATAAAAAAGTTAATGGGACGAGTGATGAAGATACTGAGGACGCAGCTGGATGGTGGGAAAATTATAAAGGCCATTAATACCTTGGTAGAAACCACTCACACTTACTTCTTTGGAGTAGTAAAATGGTCAAAAACAGATTTGGAAGAAGTTGAGAGAAGAGTGCGTGTGATTATGACCAAATACCGAATACACCAACCAAGAGCAGCAGTAGAACGTGTCACACTACCTCGGTGCATGGGAGGACGAGGCATTATTGACCTTCAAAATACATATAGTAAGGCTTTCCAAGGTTTAACACAATACTTCCTAGGAAAGGTCAATATTCCACTTTAAAAAATGATGCAGATGGTGCTACTCCTTTACAATTAGCTGATGTAGAGTACACTCCTTGGTCTGTGGTAACTTGTAATGAGCAGAAAATATTGGAGAAGGAGTTAAATGGCGCACATGCTCAAATGCTCAGCCAGGATCATGCTGTCAAACTTATGGCTGAAGCATGGCTCATTGATCCCTGAGACAGAGGGGTTTTCTGTGGCGATCCAGGATCGTATTATTGCTACAAAAGCGAATAGAAAGTGAATTTTAAAAGAAAATGGCACAGATGATCAATGCCGTAGCTGTGGAGTTGCACCAGAATCAACTGACCACATTGTAGGAGGCTGTTCATCATTGGTTGGAATGGAATATTTGAAGCGGCACAATGATTTGGCTTGAATAATCGATCAGAAAATAGCCCTGCATTTGGGATTAGTAAGAGAAAAGTGCCCATACTATAAATATCAACCAGCCCCAGTACTTGCCAACAACAATATATAGTCAACATATACTGGGAACGGTCAATCTGGACTGAATTAACACTGCCGTCTTATAGATCATTTTATGTAATAATGATGGATAAGAAAAAAGTGCGCCTTCCTGATTGACAAGGCATTTCCCCTCAATCATAATATAAGAACAAATCATGACGAAAAGATTAATGAATATGCAGCTGAGGAGTTGAAGGCCTTATTCCATCTTGGCTCTGTTAAAATTGTTCCAGTGGTCATATTAGCACTAGATTGCCCCACAGGGCTTGGCAAAGAGTCTGACATTGATTTTCTAATAGCAATGATACAAAAAGGTGTCATAATTAACACCTGCTATATTGTGATAACATAGCTAGTAAAATAACAGGCAAATAGCCTGTATTTTATAAAGAAGTACCATTCAAGTAGAATGTGAAATAACAAAAAAAAAAAAAAATATATATATATATATAAATAATAATAATGACATGTGGAGGCAAGAGAGAGTCCATATTATTATTATTATTAACCTTCCTAGCAATAGCAGTTATTCCTATATCGCTTCGCAAGAGCATTGAAACTCCAGTCAAACTTATACATTGAATTGAGAAAACTGTGGTGATACAGGTATGTAGAACGGTAAGGCTGGGGCTCCACTGGCCGTAGTTTATCGCGCTGCAATTTGCAGGCGCTACACGCGACAGTTGGGTGGCTTCACAGGCAACAGGAAACGAACTGCAATCTGCAGCGTCGTCTTGCTCGCTGTGGCTTCACTAGCAGTTCATTGTAGCGGTAGACGTGACCCGGTACCGATCATGCCGTAAGTTGATATTCGTAGTGTTACTCAGTGTACTTTTAGTTTATAGACGACGTCGGTTACACAAGAGAAAATGGTGTATTCACCCAATAATAAGCAACAGGAAGTCTGAAGGCTTGTTCCATACGTTGCATCGCAAAATAAGAAAGTATTTGATGATAGATCAGGAAGTAACGCAATTTGAAAATTTAGTAAGAGTACATATCAATTAATTATTATATTTTTGTTGGCATTTATAATTTTCTTGTATTATTATGATGATATATTATTATCACTGAGTAGCTATTTCGTATAACTCTAGGTAATTTTTATTATTTTTTTAATTTTTCACATTTATTAATTTTGTTTAATTACATAATATGCACTAACATTTATCATAACATTTTAAACTACTAACTTCATTTTTGAAAAATGTTTCAACTATATATTATATAGCACTAAAAAAAAAAAAAAAAAAAAATAATTATAATATTGACAGACTCATATACCCCAACACATAGTTTTTTATAGTGGGGTTTCTAAAGGTGTATTACTGACATAGAATATACTGTATTTATGAAGTTTAACTAAATTTTTTGTAATTATTATATTATTGATTGAATAAATTTTGATTTGATTTGATTTGATTCAGACAAGTTTTTTGAATTTTATCGCATGTCTCAAAACTCCTTTCATTACTTGTTACAACTGTAGCATTTCTGTTTTTATAATTCTCATCATTTTTATTGTATAAATGGGGTATTTCTCTACTTCTAATATAATAACCTTGCAATCAAGTTCAAACTCTATTGTACTCAATAGAATTCACTTTACTTGAAACAATTCATAATACAATCTTAAACAGAATAGCGTCGATGTGGCTTGCGCCTTGGATGCTGGTCAGCTGCAGACTGCCGCGTTACTAGTCTACAGCTAGTAGAGCCATCTAATGGCGGCAAAGTGTAGCGTGAAAATGGGACAGGTTCCATTTCCGCGCGACGCTTCATTCTGCAGCGCGCTGTAACATGTTGCACGCTGCAGACTGTCGCTAGTGGAGCCATCTCCGTTTGTTCGCTACCTTCTCATTTATTTGACTTATCAACCACAATTTGCAGCGCGATAAATAACGGCAAGTGGAGCCCCAGCCTAAGAAGGTTTTTAGAAAAAGGAGAACGTCACACATATTATCTTGGCATTAGCCCGTACCATGTACTATGACCAGGAAATACTGAGAAAAGAGGATAAGGATAAAAAAAATAATAATAATACTCCTAGCTAACAGATGAGTAGGCTATGATAAATTAATAGTCAATTTTTTATCACTGTTTTCTCTGACAATATAATTATTTTTCAATTTGTTACAAAAAGCAAATGACATTTTGTGAAATATTAAAAACATTTTTATTCAAGTTTACAATAAATGTATAGGCAGAATATGTGAATTATCAATTTCTAATTTAGAATTTATTCCAGCATGTGAAATTTCAAATGTCTAGTGAAAATATCGTGTTTTATTTCCTCTACAACTTACTCTAAAAGCAAGGTGTTGTCTTGGCAAGAAAGTTATTAATAATTTCTTGTTAAATCAGTTACACTACAGTTTCAAAGGATTAGAAATTACAGAAAATAGTTTCATTGGTGCTACTTGATATGATCAACGTATGGAATTACAATATTATTATGAATTTACAGATCACAACTGATTTTAAGTAATTAAAGAGGTTTATAATAAGTTAAACGGTAATTATTAGTTAGTTATCTTGATGATGCTAGCTGCCAACCATAAATCAAGTAGAACCAAAATTTAAATTTCTATAAAACCGTTGGTGGTAGTGTCAATGATTTTGTACATACAATAACTATTCATGTGTATAAACTTGCTGTGCAGAACTAACCTTTTTTCAAGTCACGGCGGACGCGTTTCGAACTATGTCGATCTTCTTCGGCGCATGGTTGCAGTTTGCAACCACGCGTCGAAGAAGAACGACATAGTTCGAAATGCGTCCGCCGCGACTTAAAAAAAAGGTCAGTTCTGCACAGCAAGTTTATAAATATGAATAGTTCTACAGTAGTTCACGAAAAATGGATATCCACAACAATAATACAATAACTAATTATTAATCTTTTGTGGTTGATTGGATTGGTGATTCCTGTACTATTATTACAATGAAAACACATTTAAAAATATCCCTCTGCCTCCCACAGATAATAGAAAACTCGATTTTGCTCACCAATTAATACTAAATTGATTCTCCTGAAAACTCACACTGCTGAAAATACTCCAATTCTGAATATACAAGAATGTTTTTTGTTGGGAAACGATTGACATGAATCACAAATTTGTAAGAATCGAGAATGAAATTATCACAAAAGTTATAAATTTATGTTAAAGTTACAAAACAAATTATTTTTAAAGCGTATTTTGATATTGGTGGAATCCTATAATAAAAATATTCATTTTCTGGAAAGCTGAGAATAGATATTTTCAGAACTATAAATAATTTGAATACTTTTGTTGCTCAAATCGCTTTCATGAATAATAATAATTATTCATCCACAGTTTCTACTACAATATCAGATACCAGTTTTCATCAAAGCTTTGCTACCAAAATTTGTGAGAAAATCTAAAGTTTTCTATTTTTACAAATAAGCAATAACCAAGCATAAGATTATAGTATTCATCGAATTGAAATCATACAATTTTAATGCACCTAGAAGCTAAAGCTATAGAATTTGTGAGAATTTGAAAGAATATATTATGAAACAAGATCTTTAATGCATAATTATTAAGCTACAAAACTTTTCTCATAATTTCAAATAGATTTTTATAGCCCAAATTTATTAGAGTAATATCAAGTTTTTACAGAAGAACTTATCAGAGTTATAAATTTGAGAGAGGGTAAGCGAAAATATAATAAAACTTGCTTCTATATTCAGAACAAATTTGAACTAGTATAAAAAGCTAGCAGGATTACTAGAAGATAGAAGATACGCTAGAAAATTGAAATATTGAGAGGAGGATTTTATATTTACATAGAAGAGTTTGCAACTTATAAGCAAGAGAAATAATGCTATTCAACTAAGTATGATAGAATCATGAAAAATGTTCAATTTAAAAAGGTTTGTTCAAATATTACAGCCCTGTTGAATGTAGATGTAGAAAAATATTTGCTAAGTTTGGTCATCCATCAGTCACTAAGAGTCAGTTCACACTAGAAATTTTTTTGCGCAAAATATTTCAGCAGAAAAAACTTTACGATTGATTTTTAAAACCAGCTTTCCATTACGCACTTTGTAAAGAAAGTGTTTGGATGATGAACAAGTAATTTTCAATGCATGTCAAATATTTTCTACTTATTCGGAGACACCATTTTCCATCTTCTGAATTTATTTCTAAATGCTTCATTTAATAATTTATAATTTACACGAATCATTTCATTTATAAAAACTTAAAAATACGTTCAAGTGGAAATTGTGACTCAGACTCTCGTTATGGCGTGACGGCCGTTTCACTCTGATGTTAAGAGCATCGTCAGACGACCCACTGTACAAATAGGGAAGAAGTGGTTTGGCAATAATTTAAATCTGTATTCTGAGTGTACTGAGGGTCGTCTGACGATGCTCTTAACATCAGAGTGAAACGGCCTTCACGCCATAACGTGAGTTATAATTTCCACTTTAAAGTGTTTTTAAGTCTTTATTATTATACTAGCTGGCTCGACGCGCGTTGCTGCGTTCTCATAAAAATTCTCCTTGATAGGGAAGTGATAGCCGCGAGCCGTAGCAGGTATCTGTTCAATCAGATAGATAAGCTGCGTTCTCGTAGGTCCCGTTCGTAACGGTGACCGATTAGATTGGCCAGCAAAAAAGACACTGTTCTCTGCTGTAAAATCACTTCCCGGTGGTTCGGAACCCACCTAAAACTGTAGGTCCAACTCATCAATCACCATCATCCAACTCATTACCCACGCACAGGTCTCAGACCTATGTGGGCTTCATCCTCAAGAAAAAAAAAAAATTTATTATTCGCCACCTCCCGCTGAGGTTACATTTCAAATTAGGAAAGAAGTTAGTCCTAGTGCTCTTCCAGCTGATCATAGAGGCTTCGTTGTTTCCTTAATCACCACCTCTGAATGAAGAAACGTTTCAAATTTAAACCTCCTACGACTATAAGGGTAGAAGCTAGATTTTTTTATTTTATTATTCGCCACCTCCCGCTGAGGCTGCATTTCAAATTTCTAGCTAGCACTTCATTGGTTAACAGATGTCATCAACCTGGCATAATTACATTTCATCATACCCAGTCGTATGTTTCCTACATATTGCAAGGCTCCGACTGAACGGTAGCCTACATGCAAAGTGCAAAGTCTTTTGCTGTTCAAAGACAGCGTAAATAACGCCGCTAAGGGACCTGCAATATGATTAAAAACTGTTGACTTCTATCAGCTGTTCCTTTAAGCTGTTTGGCCGGCAAGTTCAGTAGGTTAGGTCTATAAAATGGATTAATTAATAATAATTATAAGCTCCCCTATTAAAATTTATGGTCAGAAACCATCCCCAATATTCACACAACATATTCCCAAAGTTTCATGCCGATCTGTCAAGTAGTTTTGAAGTCTATAGGGAACATACATACAGACAGACATTCATTTTTATATATATAGATTAGTGGAAACAAGATGGATCTTCAACATCACATTTCATTTAATTGACAAATATTTTTTACTTCCTCTTCTGTGACAAACTCCTATAACCAAGCAGTAATGAGCCTCTACTTCTAGCCACAATACAACTTCTACAAACACTAACATTAACGGAAAAATCTTGTCTTTCAATTGGCGGAGTGTGAAAGATTTAAATTATTGCCAAACTACTTTTGTCCTATTTATTCTCAAGCTTAAATTCACATCTTATGTAGAACAAGTTAACATTTCAAAAAGCAAAAAAAAAAAAATGTTTGCCTACTTTATAGAAAAATACCTATATTATCTCGCAGTATACTAGACAAATATCTAATAGTATTATAGACTGTTTTGAGAAAGTTGCATCACAATGAAGACAGGGAAATATTATAATAATTTAATGAATATTTGTTTTCATATTCATTATCAAAAGAAAAATTAGATTGGTAAAAATTATTATCTGTGTAAAGTGGGCTTCATTCAGAGAATAAATCTCCTATTTCTTATTATTCCTATGCATTTAGTACAAATTCCATATTATTGAATGGGCATTATTTTTATAAATGAAGCAAGTACATTGAATAAGCTAAAATCACTTTCAGTTATTGAATACTCTGATACTTCTAAAATATATTTATAAGAATGCCTGTGTTGTGAATGAAGTATGCAAAGAAAGTTGATAGAATAGAATCATTAGAACCGACAGTTGGGCCAAGTTATTTCTTCATTGGTTTTTATCTTTACATAAACTGTCAGCTATATAATTATTGTCATTAACATCTGATTTATTTAAATTCTTCGGCCTCCAGATACCAGTTAATATAAATAAAGGTTTAAATACCTGCGTTTTGGTATCCAATAGTTATTGTATTCACTACCGGTTTCAACCCTCCTATGGAGTCATCATCAGGTGGACGTTATTATGTCATCGCCGACTCAAAGTCCGGACTTGTCAGTCAGCGCGAGCGTGTTGTCCGTCTTGTCATTCTTGTATTCGTTTCGTGATGTGTGTGTGTTTTTTTTTAATTTTCCGACGAATCGCACGATGACATAATAACGTCCACAACCACCTGATGATGACTCCATAGGAGGGTTGAAACCGGTAGTGAATACAATAACTATTGGATACCAAAACGCAGGTATTTAAACCTTTATCTATCTAATTTATTATGATTGATAAATTTAATTTATATTACTGAATTTAATTTATTGAATTTACCGCTAATAATTGGGTAAATGAACTGGGAGAATCTACTGGACAATACAAGTCTAAAACTCTCATAATAAGTGGGAAACAACTATGAGTGTGGCACAGGACTGGAAGATTTATAAAATAAAGAGTACAGCAGATAGGCTCTGAAGAAGATTATGTCGCAAATTTTAAATTGAACTATGAAAAATTACAGTGATGCATATTTAAATCCTGAAAGGAAATATGAATAATTGATAGAAGTATCCAATCAAGTACAATTTTAGCACCATAACTTCTAGGAAAAGTTCTTACTTCAATAATTGATAAAAGCTGAAAATAAAACTATGCAAATTACTAGAATAACTTGATTAAATAACAAATTTAATGATAATAATACAAAACAGCGATAGAGCTATAGTTTTATAAATATAAATTAGTGCAGAAAAGGGAGAATGGAAGAGTACATTAAAAACAAAAAACGCAATAGATATTCACAATTTGACTATTATTATTATTGAAGAAGATCATTGACAGACAATTTACAATAGCAGTATAAGAGGTTACGATAAAAGTGAGAGTATATTGAGTAAACAGCAATGGTTGAGATGAAGGGTAATACTTGACTCACATACAGGCTTTAGAATAATTTACAGCTATACTTACGATGACCGAATCCTAGCCCTGACACAGGTACTTGAAAGTGCAACACTAAAGCAATAATAAAATAAAATGTCTTAAAAGTATGTTTGAGATGAATGTCGTGAAACTAAAATCTAATAGAACAAATTACTAACGTAAATATCTCAATAAACAAGAATAATGGGTTTATGCAGTGATAGTTTAGTGACTTTATTTCTATAATAATTCGTTACTTGAAAGAAATAAAACAAATTCAAAAAATGTTTCACAATCGTAGAATTTGTAATTTATTAATTGATTTTCGTATACTTGTAAAGAGTAGCTTCGAAAATGGAATAAACGGTTCATTGAAATTAATTCAGGAAAGTACTCATTATTCATGATGGAAACAGACTGACAATTGCTAGCAATCTATCTAGGAGCTCAGGAAATAGTTTGTTTCACGCTGCTAAATCTTTATATTCTTATATACCAGGACTTGGCATCAAAGAGTAACATGAATCTAAAAGATGATCAATAATTGTAAATGTTGATACCTACCATAAATGGTGAACATCAATGAAACAAAACATGAATACGATTTGATTGATAACATAATATGATTTTCAAATCTAAAATTAAACAAACTTTACAAAAATACTGATGTAGTTTTTAAACTTTTTGAATTAGCTCTATAAATTGAATGATCCTGAAGCTTTTTTCAAGTGCTTGGTCTGAAATGAGAATTATCTAGTTTACTCGAGCACTTATGCAACTTTGGATCACTAAATTCAATCACAGGTAGTAGAATACTTTCAGAGCACTGATAATTAATAAAATAGTGATTTTTATTTTACTTGTGATCGGCATACTTTGTTATTCGATCAGCCTTTGAATAAAAGTGTATGGATAACTTATTTTTTCTAGTATGTACTAAATGATACACATTATACAAAATGTACAATTTTCATGAGCAAGATTTTTTATTAATAATTATTAGTGAAAGGACAACTGAGTTATACATTAAATACACAATAGCCAATCTACGTACTAACATGTTTATTTATAGTAATTGATTGTTAAAAGCATTATAATTAATCTTTTTATTAAGAAGTGTACCAATAATAGTAACATTGAAAGCAGTGTTATAGACCCTCAGCATTGTATTGTGAATTTGGTGAAAAGAAGTATGATACTTACTCAGTAATGTTTGCGAGAAATATTTGATGGTATTTCCAATGTCTATTCCAGATGGAACCGGCATTATGCCATGGAGAAGACGCAATTGGTAGTCATGAAGATTGCGAATTTTGGCAGCAACTGCAAAAAAGCAAAGCCATATTCTAAGTGACAGCCAATTTTATTCCAAACAATAGAATTTATTTTACTAATTCGCAGCTTACTTGGGGTGCTTGTACACAATGCATCATCCATCACTCAAGGATTAGATTAGATTACTCTTTATTCGTGATAAATTTACAATTTTTTTCAAATGTGTGCTTACATACAATATTCTAACATCACATGGAAAGCAGACCTGGTTGATACTATTTACATTTTGTTGTAAATATTAACATTGATCTAATGGGTAAATATTAAATAATATCGTGTGACCTGGCTGGCTCAAGTCTGGTGTCAGAGTTATCAGGTCGCACCTGAATAAGTTCAGGGCCTCTGACGTGACTTAACGACTGTTTTTATGCAGATCTAATGGGTAGAGCTAATTAAATGAAATTTTAAGTGATGCATTTACATGAAAAGACGAAGTTTGGACAAAAATTCGTCCAATCAAGCACCTAACCTTGAGAACATTTGATTTTTGTTTTTCTTAAATTCAGAAAAATATTGAGTTAATTAAATTGACTTCAGATAGTAGAGTGGTATTACATTATGAATTGCTAATTTTAAAGTAATAATAATTGCCATAAAGTAATAATAAAAATGACACTAAAAATTAAGATTTGAGAAAGAAATTAGAAAAAAATGATTAAAATGTTTCTGGATTTCTTGTTCCATGACGAACTGCGTTGTTAATATTAACTTTTCATGTGAAATTTAAGAGAGTTATTATACTTATTATACTAATTTAAGTGAGTTATTATACTTATTCTTAACAAATATTTGACTGCATGTCGTTTAATTTCACATGAAAAGTTAAGATTAAAATGTATCATAAAGTAATAATAAAAATGAGACTAAAAAGTAAGATTTGAAAAATAGATTAGCAAAAAAATGATTAAAATAAAAATGTTTGTATGAATGATTATGAAGATGATATGAATGTTGAGAGAAGATGGGGTGATAATTAGAAATAATAATTTTGTAGAAATCTTCTTAATGTATTGTGTTTTCATTTCCAGTATGCTATAGATTACAACAGTGACGTATTATATAAAAAATTAATGGATATTTTTGACATTGATATTTCTAGATTTTATTGTCATGCAGTTGCTCTAGGGTTGGACAGAAGCAGTCATTTTCTCCATAATGTACTTCCTTAACGACGAGGTAAAGCCCGCTCGACTCTCAAGGCACCTAATGAAGCACTTACAAAAAAAGGACTTACAGGATGGGGACAAGGTTGAGGATGGAGTCAAGCATTAGCGGCGAGTGCTTACGCAACTTAGTATCCAATACTCCATGATAATCACCAACGTAAAATAAAAAAGATACAGTGGAATGGGTAAGTTATTCACGTATTCACGCTGCTGCAGTTTGTCATACACCAATCCACAGCAGTGTGTTGATTTCGCGATGGCGATTATCATTGAGTATTGGATGCACCACTGTGCAAGTACCGTCAGGGGGAACTAGCCTACATGCTGAGTTATAGTTAGAAACTTTTGCAACACTACTGTTAAACAAGGGAAAGGTATACAGAGGAGTTCAAAGTTTAAAATACTATGAATTTATAGGCTAGATTGATCAAAATCTGCTAAATTTCCTGGAAATATTAATATGACAACGTGTAATAAGGTGAATGGGTTAATACCAAAATCGAGTCCGTTTTTGAGCGGGTAGAATAAATAAATTGGTTCGTAACGAACTGAGTTACTGCAAGATGGTATATATTCATAACTACTTTATACATAATAAAAACTTAAAAAACGTTTTCAAGTGGAAATTATGACTCACGTTATGGCGAAACGACCGTTTCACTCTGATGTTAAAAGCATAGTCAGACGACCCACAGTACACTGACTCAAGGTATGAGTTTGAAGGTTATGGATGTAGGAAGTGTGAGGGTGTGGGGGGATGAGTAGGTGGGAGGTTTGAAATTGGGATTATTTTGTCAAAAAGGGTATGTAAGAAGTTAATTTGGTCATTTAAAATGTTCTCAGGCTGCTGTTTTGTGTGTTTATAAATTTCATATTGCTCTAAACATTGAGATTTTTGGCTTTTGTGAGTGAAGTGTAGTGTGTCTAAATTAGTGTGAATGTATGTATAGCTGTGACCTGTTGAAATGATGTGTTCAGCAAAAGTGGAATGAGTGTTTGGGTGTGTGATGGCTCTTGGGTTTTTTAAATCTAGTTGTGAATGTCCTGCCAGTTTGTCCTATATAGAACTTGTTGCAGTCATTCAATTTCAATTTGTAAATGCCAGATCTATTGTATTTGTTTTGAGGTGTTATCTGAGAATGCAGGTATTTTTTTGAGTGAGTTAGTTGTTAAAAAAACACTTGTATTCTCAATTTTAGAGCAATATGAAATCTATAACACACAAAACAGCAACCTGACAACATTTTAAATTAAAACTTCCTGTCACACACCCTTTATGACAAAGTAATCCCAATTTTAAACTTCCCGCCAACTCATTCCCCCACCCCCTCGCACTTCCAATATCCATAACCCTCAAACTCATACCTTGAGACAGTGTACTGTGGGCCGTCTGACGATCCTCTTATCATCAGAGTTAAACGGCCGTCACGCCATAACATGAGTCATAATTTCCACTTGTTTTTTTTTAAGTTTTTATTGTTTATTAGTGGAAACAATATGTATCTTCAACATCATACCTTTTTCGGTAAATTGTATAATATATATCCTCCAGACTTCACTGGGTGAATACTTACAGGCTGCTGCCCGAGTGCCCATTGCGATCAAATCCAGTATTGGAAAACTAAAACGTCCATTGGTTCAGAGTAAATATATAAAAGAATCTCATTTCCGTGTTATCCATTTCAAATTCGAATTTTCTACACCTCCTTATTCACTAATAATGGTGAACCTCAACCTTCTTACATTTTCACAATAGGTACCAATGTAAAATTGAACTGTGATACAGATTGCAGACGACAAGATCTCCTCTCCTCAACAGCAATCACAGCTTTCATTGGTCCATTTCCTATCAAACGACAGTGTTATCAACCTACTGTACCTGCAACCACTTTAGAATAAGTAATAAATATTAAGTCTTCTATCACGAACAGAATAAAAAACTGTAAATTAAAACAATGCAAATAATTTTCAGTTGAGGAAGATGTACTTGGAAGTTTTGGTTACCTAAACCAAAGCAATGAAGAATTTAAGTGACGGAACAGAACGGATCAATAAAACGTAAACAATATGGTCTAAATGTCAAAACCTGTTTTGACTACGAAAGATAACGTTGACTTTACGCAAGACTCACGTTTTAACTAGTAATATGTACAATAATATTTGGGTTTATTTAGGATTTAGGCTAACCAAATTTTAATTCAGGATTCTGGATTTGAACCAAGTCAACTTAAATTAATCTAACCCAAAAACCAATTATAAGATAATCAGAACAGCTGACATACGAAAGAAGCTGATCGCCATATCACCGATGATCGTGAGCGCGGGAATTCTGGATCCTGGCTCAATTTATTCAAACTTGAATTTAGGTTATGTTCGTTATTTCCTTTAAAACCAAGTTGTGTTGTAAAGTTGCTTTTAAATCACATACTGGGGCTGACAAGTAGGCTTTCAATAACTAGTGGAATAGAATAAAAGGTACTACTATTGTTCTTAAATTCTACTTATAAAACTAATGCTTGTATAGTAACTTGTCTGCATTATGTTTTATAAGCAGACTTCCACTGTGTCAGTGACTGAGTGTGATGGTGTAAGTTTACATGACGTGACAGCGTGACAGGTTCGTTTTCTTCAAGTATTCTTATTAGACGTGTTACTCAGTCATTTAAAGGCAGGTACCGATAATTATAGGCTATATTAAATTTATTTATATTTGTTACCCTGCATTTCTCATTTTTAGGCCCACATAAAAATGGCTGAGTCAATTGTCGACTCAGGCTATTTAGTTGTTGAACATCTAAAATCACTGTCGGAAATACCAAAGTTGGCATTGCTCTTAATAGAGGCAAGAAAAGATGAAGATCTTTTCAGCTATATGTTTTCTGAAGGAAATTTCCGAATTCAGCTGCTGAAGATATTATTCATCCAGATTGACGTTAAGCTAGAATCGATTCTTAATTCCAACATGAGAAAAGAAACAGAAATATTGGATGGTAAGTTGATCTGCTTGATATATTATTTTTCATTTCGTTGCAGCTAAATTTTTAACTCATCAGCTCCTATGAACTTAAAGTTATATAAAATGTAATGTAAAGTGATTTGGAGTAATTGCCTCAACTTAAACCATTACTCCGTTCGTGTCATTTTCAGTAACTCACTGCAGTGGCAATCCACTTCTATTAACTATGATATATTTTCAAAACAATTATTTATGTAACCAAATTCAAATCAAATTATAAATGCAGAAACAATATTCATATATACAACACAAGAGCAAACAATAATTTCGACTTACCATACAATAAACTACAAAAATCACAGAAACACCCAAACTACATAGGATGTAAATTTTACAACCTGCTTCCAAACAACCTCAAAAACATCCAAAACAAATAAATAAATAAATAAATAAATAAATTTCTTTATTAACTCAAGAATTTGAATAACAAACATAGAGTTTTGTCAAATAAATAAATCACATGTCAGATAGGCCACAGTAAGAATTAATCTATAAGTAAATTCAGTCTTTCAGTTTTAAGTTTTGAAACCATCACATTTCCAGGTTTAAAGCTTCATTTGAGGGATATCAGTCGTGTTTTATGACAAACTCAAAAGTTCAAGTAGCACACAGATAATATTAATAGAAGCTGTATCACAGAAAACATAAAACATACAATTAAAACATCCATATCACAGTCCAATAAAGAATCACAGCACATCAGATGTCAATCACAACCTCATTCATAAATTCAACCACAGAGTAGAATGGTTTATTTTCCAACCATCTTTGTAGCCTAGACTTATATTCAACAAGAGGAGCAATTCTTACATGAAGAGGCAGCCTATTGAAAAACTTTATACCACCCACAAGCCAATGGTCTTGTGTCTTCTTCAGTCTACAATGAGGGACATTGATATTATGACTAGATCTTACATTGAAGTTGTGCAAAGAACCCCTTTCGTCATAGTTCAAAATGGTTTTTTTAACATATATTAAAGTTGTTAATATGTATAGGCTGTGAACAGTCAATAATTTCAATTGTATGAAAAGAGGTCGACATGATTCTCTATGAGAAAACATTAAATATGAGCAAACATTTAAACAAGCCGTTAAAAATTATTTATTAAATAACCCCTTATACTCAATAAAAGAATTGAACTGACAGAAAAAACCCTTCTTTATATGAACCTTGATTCTTGAACCTCAAACCTCTTTGTTATGTCAAAAAAAACCTCAGAACGAACTTAAACTCATCCTTGAGGTAATATCTTGACGTACCCCTAGTCTCGAGGACTATGGTGGTGAAAGTGAAAGTTAAAGTAACTCATCAAGCTAAACCATGCTCTATTTTCAGCTTCCAGTTGATTGCCCGTGGTGATGTCACTAGCACCTGATCCTAGAGAAATACGTATAGTCAGTCGGATAGAGATTAATCTCTGGAAAATTATAAGCTCTGTTCCTTCACTCTTTAACCCACAAAACCCAAACTATGGCTTCCTCTGTTCACGGGCACCTTATCTTTATTTTTTGACCAATATTTAGTCCACAGTTATGGGACCGGCTTAATCCATGATTGGTCTCCCTCCTCGTTTAATATATTTCCACTGTAATTACATGATAATTTAAGCTCAAATTTCATTACATTCTCAATCAATCAAAATTTATTTATTCACGATAATACCCAAGTACTGTACATACAAAATATTTTAGAATAAATGAACCTGCAAAGACTGCGAGTCTGTGAGCGGGAGCGGTCCTCATCTGTCCAAGTACCATACAAGGGAAAATTCAAGAAAGTATCATGCAATTTCAGAAATATAATAAGAAAGATAGAAAAATTAAATTAACTTATTAGAGACGAATACTAATATACACAACAAAAAGAAAAATACACACCAGAACATCCGCCTCTCACCAACGGATATAAGAAGAAAAAAAGAAGAAAGGAGAAAATAAGAAGTTTGAGATAATTTCATTTTGCTGAATATATATTGACACTACACATAAGATGACCTTATCAAGGTTTCCTCTTCCCGCCAGCCAACCCATAGCAGCCACTCATTCACCCTTCGCGCAAACACTGACCCCGCTAACCTCAGCCTGGACTATTCCAGGGGGGAGATTTCTGTATAACCAGTGTGCTATGAAATATGAATTATGCCCCTGCAAACTTCTATTAATAGTTGGATTATGGAAACAGATCATGTTTTGGTTTCTGGTTTGGTAATTGGGTTGAAGCTAAATAAAGTGGCCTTATTATTATAGATGAAAATAAGTAAGGTTTTAATATAAATTTTCCTAATGTTCAGAACTGGAAAGAGGTTTAAGAGCAATATAGTTGGAAATCGTTGATTTTTCTGAAGCATAGTTTTATTATTAGCCTCTGTGTAACTGACAGAGGCTCCAGAACAGCAGAGGACGCACCACTCCACGCCAAGACACCGTATTGCAACAACGACTGCATATAGGCAAAATTCCCTTGCACTGCCCCGCAGTCAGCACTCGACCGAGCTGTGTAAAGGCATAAATCATATTTCTCAGACGCTGCTTCAGGTATTGAACGTGAGGTACCCAATTTAATTTGCTATCGATGATAACACCCAAATATTTATATTGATCCACACGTTCAACAATGCCACAGTCACAAGTAACCAACTGCGGGTCACCACAGGAGTGCATCCTAAGCTCCTGACGACTTGGGTCATTACATCTTCAAATAACTATTGGAAGATGTTTGGGTTTACCTATGTTAACAGTTAGGGTATTATGTTCAAACCAATTCATCTGGTCGCCTGATGCCAGACCATGTGCAGCCAGTTGACACCGCAGCCGTATCATCCACAAATAGAAACTACTTTTCTTTAATATTTATCTTATTAATATTATTTATGTATGCGAGAAATAAAAGAGGACCCAAGGTGCTCCCTTGGACCACTCCATAGTCAACAGGTATTCGCTTGCAGTTCCATTAATTGACACTTTCTGCAAACAATTCCCAAAATATCTAAAAAAAAACACTGTAACTCTGCATTTTTTTATTCCTAACAGTTTTCGGCGATCTATTGAATCAAATGTCTTTTGATTTTTTGGCAATCTATTGAATCTGGAATATTATCAAGGAATATGATCAGTACTCGTTTCTTCTCTACCAGTCAAATAGGGCGTAAGATGTGCTTTTGTTGGACCTAAATCCATATTGCTCCTCTGAAATTATCCTCTCAAAAGTGAGATATTTTGAAAGTTGAATTTTAACACATTATTCAAGGGCTTTACTAGCAGCCGTGAGTAGGGACATTGGTCAGAAATCGCTCATTACCAATTTAGGTGCAGATTTGTAAATAGGTACTAGGTCCAGATTTCTAATAATATGACTAGCAATATTCAGCACGTATGGAAATTTTCCAGTACATATACTCTGATTTATTTTGTGAAGTAACGGTTGCTGTAGCTCATTGATATTATCCTTGATCATTTGCCTAGGAATACGATCCAAGCCAGGGGAAGAGTTGCCTTTAATACTTGGAACGATTTCGTTTAACTCTTGGGGAGTGACAGGCTGAAGCTCAAACACTGAATCAACGGCGTACTCGGTATCCTCCACCTCAACAATCCCCCTGGGGTTCAGAGCCTCGGCCAGCCGCAACCCCACAGAGGCAAAATATTCATTGAATGATTGACTTAGCTCAGATTCAAGCGATGAATTAGGGGTGTCTCTGTGCTGCCTATAAGCTTCGACAGGAAACCCCTCCCTACCGCTCGGGCGTCCCAAAACCTCATTTACCACACTCCAAAACTTCCTAGGATCACCGACAGCAGAATCTATTTTGTTTTTATAGAAATTATACTTAGCTCGCTTAATTAGTGAGTGAAGCATATTTCTATATTGGAAAAATCTGATTGTCAAGACCACATTAAAAGGCTGTGAACCTAATTTTTCACTGACTTGACCAGACCTAAAGTTATCGACGGTTTTATCTTCGTGTTTTTAGAAGAGATAGGAATAATTTTTAAGTTTGGTTCTATTACATTTTTTAAAGTGTCAACAAAAGTGTTGTTTGCGATGTCAACATCATTTGATAGCTTATCATTACTCCAGCATTGCGATTTTAAACAGTTCCTTACGTTATTCCTATCAACTTTTGAATAAAAATTTCCAAAGTTATTACACTCATTGCTTTTGAAAATTCTATGTTTTATCTGAAAGCAGATAGGATAATGATCGGTTATTTCTGAATCAAGTACAAAAGACGAAACTGCTGTGTTTTTAGGAATTTTGGAAAAGATGTGATCAATATTTCCAATACTACGAGTACTTACTGGTACGGTTGCTTCACGTAAAGAAGGATGATGTCCACTGGATACTGATATGTTTATTAGATGTGGATGAATTAGCTGAAGATGAAATTACCGTGTGTAGTTTCTAATTGATATCATGTGTGCCAATGGTCAAGGATTGTTTTCTCTCTAGCATTAGCTGAGTGAGGCTAGGGTGCTAAGTGCCCTATAGGGTACTATATAAACTTATAGAGTAAGGTTGGATTCTTGCCTAATTTCCCATCCATATACTCCACTCTCATGTACCAAGAATCTGTTGAGTAGGACTCACATTACACCTTGTGGTTTATTAATGCTTCAGGAAGTACAACTACTGTAAAGCAGGAAGTGAATAATATTGGCTTAAATGATTAATATATTTGTTTCAGCTCTACAAAACCTCTGTACCTCATATGGTTTCAGTAATCGTGAAGCCTCAAGATCATTCATAATTGTATGTACTATTTATTATTGAATTAATACTTAATCTAAATATGAGAATAGTGCTAGGTTGCAGTCTCTTGATGATGCAAATTTATTTAAATGAAGAATAAGATAGATATTATAAAAACTTAAAAAAACACTTGTAAGTGGAAATTAACTCACGTTATGGCGTGACGGCCGTTTCACTCTGTTGTCAAGAGCATCGTCAGACGACCCACAGTACACTCGACATCATAAGATAAATATTGTTACAAAATTATATTTTTTCTCAAATTTTGCAATTAATAATGTTTTAACTTGTGATAGAAAATATTGATAACTCTATTGAAACAAAATTAAGGTTTCAATCCTCATCATCATTATCAAAACCTGTGATCACCATTATCAAAAGCATAATCTTAGTATCCAATGTGTTTGTGCATTTGCCAAATGTCTATTTGTTTATTCCTTAGTATAGTTTTCCATTCGTCAATTCGACTGAATTTAAGATGATGCTATCAGCATTGTGATATTGGTTTTGGTCCACAAAATTATTAAAATTAACAATTGTTTCATCTACTACATAAGATAGTTCTATCTTGTGTCATGGAATACTTCATGAGCAATCTTACATTAGAACTGACACTGTATTCAATATTGGTTTTTGGCTTTTCTCATTTAATACTGGAGCATTTTGCAAGCATTTCGCTTGCGAGATGTAGCTTCATAAGCCTGGCTGATTTTAAAGCGAGTAAAACAAAGAAAGCAGCAAACAGCAATAAGAAATACAATGTCAGTTTCAATTGGAGGCTTTTTATAAATTCCTCTAATGAGGAGTTTTCTCTAATGAGTATAACAAAAAAATACTCCAATACTGTCTGGTAGTATAATACGTTTCAAAAGCAAAATAATGTGTAAAATTTAATTCTTTTCATATATATTTTTCTTTGTTTTTTTTTTTAATTAATGTAGCAATGGAGGTTTCGCTTAGTTATGAGTCTGAATGAGAGCGTGGCATAGCTCTTAATTGGCATCACACATATAAAATAAAATGTATAAGAATTTAGTCATTCAATAAAATTTTGCATTTAATTTTTTTTCAGGGAAAAATGTCGACTGAAAAACAGTGTTCTATATGGGAAAAAATAATTAAAAACACCAAGTCTATTATGAATTTTGAAAACGTTGTGAATGAACTGGAGAATGATATCACCAAAGTAGACATTTTTTTCAGAAATCCTCGTTTAAATGTTAGTAATGAAATTTTCAAATTTGTTTTGAATTCTCAGACTTTTACCCTGCTATTAAACTAATCCTTTGTACACTGATGTGGTTTTTATGTATACTAAATTGATACCGGTGCTGGTTTGTTATATTAAAAAATACAATACATCATTTGTGGAATGTAAGTTTATAGGTATCATATACCAGTCCAGTATAATGACTGTATATTATTAATATATTATTCGTATCAGATCTAAGAGGTTTTAGAAAATAAACTGTGTATAAGCGAGCTGTTATACATATAGCCTTTTGTCTCTGAGATGAAGAGATTTGTCCAAGCATACATTTCTTAATGTTTTATAATAATTTGATAATCACTACTCTATAATTTTAATTTATGATTATATCGTATTTCCTGATGGAGCTGCTGTAGCCTAGTGGGCTATCGCTGGTTTGCTAATCCAAAGGTCTCGGGTTCGATACCCGTCTGACCGAAAGATTTTTACTGAGGCCACTTCCGTGTTTCGGAGGACACAGGAGTGGCCTCGTTAAGCTCATTAATCGACCCGGCTGTCTAAAAAAAAAATAATAGTCGTTAAGGCACGTCAGGGTCCCTGAACTTTGATCAGGTGTGACGTTAGAACTTTGACACCAGACCTGAGCCAGCCAGGTCACACGATATTATCATTTTGTTATTATTATTATTATTATCATCGTATTTCCTTACTGTCACGGACCTCAATTATTGTTGGATGTGGACTACAAATTGGTTACCAAATGGCTTGGTTATGGTTACATAATGTGATCTTTTTTTGTTTGGGTTCGACCATTTAGAGATCACGATTGTAGAGTATTAGAAGTACATTTCAATTCCTTATGGTTCTTCTTTCCCAAGAGGCCTTCATCTGCTCATAGAACCGCTGTCTTCGTTCCTCCGTCCACCTAGTTCCTACCCTCCTGCTTTCGACCTGGAAACACCCCTTCACGACCTTCTCCTTGAATATTGTGATATGATCTTATTAATAATATGATCTTATTCATATACTTTTCATCTTATTGAAGTGATGTGACTGATGTTACCTGATTTGGTGGGATGTTATGAATTATTGAACCTAAAATTGTTGAAAGAGTACTGTCCTATTATGTTTTCATTGGTTGTAGAAAAAGGTTTTTGGAAAACTGTACTATGTAATCAAATTATTCCCGCCAATTCTCGTCTTGAAATAATATCAATTGAGTGTGTTTTGCTTCCAATCTATTGTAAACTACTGATCTTTATTCTACTATATGGTTTATTCAACGCTAGGGAACCGGTTGTCAAAAGTCATTTAGTCAACAATAAATCAGTTCTGTTCTGCTGTTAGAAATGTTGTTTTAAGTTGCCAACTGTACCTACTTGATGCTATTATTTGAAAATCCACAAGATTATAGAACTTTGACTACGAATCTATGAATCTTTGGTTTTGAAAACTGGCCCCTTGTAGTATAAAGAATACTATATAATTCACAATGCCCTATTTTTCTTCCAGGATTTTCTAAGCTTAATGCCCAGTGTTACTGGACAGAATCAACTATTCAGTTATTGTGACATTGAAATCGACTCTGATATTGAAAAAAACAAATTGAAACTTGAGGATTACAAGGCCATGGAATTTCAAAGTCCTGAGAAAGTGAGTAGGATTCAATTATTCATATTCTGTAGTTGTGTATTCCATATTATTATTAGTTTATATAATATATATATATATATATCATTGTTTTATAGGATATAAATGTAACCGAATATAGACTGATTTTACTTGTATGTGGAAATATTTACCAATATTTTTTTGTCTCGCTTGTTGCCATACACAGCGATTGCAAAATTCTTCGGTACCAGATAACTGGAAGAAGTTTTATAGATTTAGAAATCCAAATCTAAACCTGTAAGTATCTCCTACCAGGAGATGATAGTAAAAGATTAAAAGATGGCGAAATAACAGCAAATCAAGCAAGTTTATTGGCAGAATTCAAAATGATAAAATTTCAAATTACAAATGGCAAGCAAATCACAATAATCGGTGTGTAGAATGTTGGAAACTACATTATATATATATATATTTATTTATTACATATTATACTACATTATTATATATTTATTTATTGTTCATCTTAAAAAAGAATTACAACATATGGAGCTGAGCAACAAAACAAATTTTTAGCATCTTAGGTCTGATAGCACAAAAATGGCTTATTGAAACTAAATAATTAATATAACAATAAAGAATCAGAAGCAAAAATATTAATACTAAATAATAACATTTCAAAAATAATTCATTGCAGTATATTGCCTCAAATTATCAATTATCAAATTAACCTTTAACATTCCTTACATTGTACATTGCAGGCTAATTAACATTTCCAGCTTCAACTTCATCAATTTGCTTTAACAAAGCAGATAACTTTCTTTTTAGTTTAGCTAGTTCATTTAGTAATTTCTTATCTTGCTTGTCAAACAATTTCTGTAGATCAAAGTTTTTATTCACCAATGGCAGACATAAATTCTTCATACTATTTTCAAACAACTCACATTCACTGACCATGTGGAGGAAACTATTAGTTTTATTACATCTCTGACAAACACTATTGTTATCCACTTTGAATACCTCTCCTTCAAAAATCAGCCTACAGTTATTAATATTTAGTACGGAAACTATATTGTATTTCACAAATTCACAGATCCAAAGACTTTTCATCAGAATTACAATGAACTTTTCAACTGTGTTGAAATCGGATGGATCTACGCATTTTACTCTCACATTCAGGCATGACTTTAGTCAGGTGATGATGTGAACTGACAGACCCAACATCGATGTCTACCAACTTTCGCCGTGTGTAGCAAAATTCTATAATTGTTTTCAGCAATGACATTCTTGTCATCTCTTAAAATATCACTAGTTCATGTCCGGTATATCACTAATATTGAGTATCATTTATTTCAGGAAAAAAGTACATTCAATTTCAATCAGCCATCAATTTTATCTCAAGAGCAATTACTAGATTCTATCCAGAAATGGGAAATTGGATTCCAAAATCACTTAGAAACTAATCTGAGAACCGCAACACCTGATAAAACAAATAGGCCTAGTGAATTATCGAAAAATGAAAGCGATGAAAAAGTTTCTGGAAGCATCAAGACTCTTCAATCTTGTTGTTCTAAAATTGAGAAGGTACTTTATAAAAATATATGTTATTACTCGGTAAGAGTGTTACAAACAAATTATTGACCCTATTTAATAAATTTTATCTAATGAAGATCCTTGTGTGTAGATACATTAAGCTCGAAACGTTGAAGTATCAAATTGTCTTCTATCTTAGAAATAGAAGTTTTTTTCAGACTCGAGTAATGGTATATGATGCATGGTATATGGGTAACTCGAATAATATGGTTTCATGTAATAGAACGCAACACAACGGTTGAACTCAATTTAGCTTAGTCTGGTCCTGCAACTCAATTAGCTGTTTAATAGAATTTGACAACACCCTAGTTCATTTTCGTAATGTAAAGCCCAATCTATTCAGGACAGAAAAAGCGCGGCAGAAGCGCGTGGCTTGCATTTCCCATGTTATCTTATCGGCGTCACTATTTATGGACCAAAATTCTACGCCAATAGACGCGTTGTGAAGCAGTTAGGCAGAATTTAAACCTACCGATGCGATCCAAGCGGCTATACTAAGAATTAGTCATTCTAGATAATATATGTGAGAATATCTCACAACTGTAGAAAAATTCTGCTCTTATAAAATCGGCTGGGCTGAATAAAATTTTTCGGTCGCGTTCCTGCCGCGCTTTTTCTGTCCGTATAGAGTAGGCTTTACTCAACATCCTAGGCTGAATTGATTTGAATTCATTTGTATGGAATCCTGAACCTTTTTCGACTTCCCCCAAACTTGAGCAATGTTTAGATGGCCTGTTTCATTTCTTATTCGAGTTCCTGTTCATCTTTGATTATTTAAATTTAAATGATTTCAATTTCAATTTATTCATATACATGTCATAGGCTTAACATCAGTCAGCATTGACAATAGTCATACAATATAGTCTTATTGACAATACATAATACAATACAAACAATCTCAACAAACAGTTTTTTCCAGGTGGTAAAATCACAGTCAATCTTAATGTTATTATTAATAATAATATTAAATGATTAATAAATAAATACACAACATCAGAACACTAGTTTTACAAAGAAAATAACTTATGATTCCTAAAACTTAAAAAACAATAATCAATTCCAAGACCTCAATGGATAAGAGCCCGCCAACTATAGGGACATTCACGCAATAACCAGTCCTTGAGCCTTCCTCTGAAAATTCCTACTGACTGCACTTCTTTCAAGTGGTCTGGCAATGAATTGAAAACTTTTTTACCCATATGCTCAGGGCTCAGCTTGTAAAAAGTTGTACAATGAGGCTCAATTCTTACAGCATTCCTTGACCTTGTAAAATGACTGTGGATATTGGTGCCTGTTGTCCATTTTGCTTGAGAATTATAGGCAAAAATTGCCAAATAATAAATATAGAGTGCAGGAACAGTCATAATCCTTGCTGATTGGAAGAGGGAGCGACATGAAAATCTAGGTGGCTTCCTAAACATAATCCTGATGATTCTTTTTTGGGCCCTAAAAACTGGCAGTGAATTTCTTGAACCCCCCCAAAGTAGTATACCATAAGACAGCAGAGACTCGAAATAGCCGTGGTAAGCAGCAACCACAGCATCTCTGGCCAGCATACTAGACAGCCTTGAAACAATGAAGGCTGCTGAATTGAGTCTCTTCAGAAGTGACTCCACATGAACAGACCATGCCAAACCATGATCAACAGACAGTCCCAGAAACCCAGTGGAAGAGGAGGGCTGCACATCCTCACCTTCAATATTGAATTGAACTAAGCTTGGAGGTGATCTATGTATATGAAATTCCATAAATGATGTTTTGGAGATATTCACCTCAAGCTTGTTTGCTCTGCACCAGCCAGTGACCTCTCCAAGGACAGCATTTCCAGCCAACTGGAGTTCATCTACGTCTTTAGCTGATATGAGAAAATTAGCATCATCAGCAAAAAGAACAGATTTGGCTGAATGCACATTTGCAGGGAGGTCATTGATGTAAATAAGAAATAGAAGGGGGCCCAATATGGAACCTTGTGGTACCCCTCTTCCTACTGGACAAAGTTTGGATTTGAATTTCACATTCACTATTGTACCCTTGTTACCCTCTATCTCAACCATTTGGCTTCTACCTCTCAGATAAGATCTTATTATTGAAAATAACTTACCACGGATTCCATAGTATTGGAGTTTTTTTAGAAGAATATTGTGGTCCAAGCTGTCAAACGCCTTTTTTAAATCAACAAAAAAACCTATGACTTTGTGACCATGATCTAAGGATGAATAGATATCACTTACAAAGGATTCCAGTGCATCAACAGTCGACTTCCTTGGCTGAAAACCAAACTGACACTCAGACAAGAGATTGTTATTACAAAAGTGTGCAAGCAGAGGGTCATAAATTGCTCTTTCCCATATTTTTGATAGGGATGTTAGATTACCTATAGGTCGATATTTATCTACTTCATTTGGAGAACCTTTTTTGAAAATTGGCTTTAGTTTTGAAGTTTTGAAACAAGAAGGGAATGTCCCAGATGCACAAGATTTGTTGAGCAACTGCGTCACAGGACTACTGACACAGTGGAAGTACTCTCTCAATATCTTTGATGGAATTTCATCCAAGCCACATGACATTTTATTTTTTAACTTACCAGCAATAGATATAACCTCCTCTCTTGACCATGGGGGAAGTTCAGAGACAATAACATTTCCAGAATGTGAATTTTCAAGTAGCTCAAGAAAAGAAAGACTATCCAGATCATTGACACCATCCAATGAGACCACTCCAGAAAAGTACTCATTGAATGCCTCAGCAACTTCACTAAGAGATTCAACTGGGAGGCCTCCAACCACAATTGGGTAGTTGGTATTGTTTTTGGTGGGAATCTCCTTCTTAATCAAACTCCAAATAGCCCTAGATTTGTTATCAGCTAAAGCTATTAGTCTCTTTGAATAATTAGTCTTGAGAGAACATATAAGCAGCTTAATGTCTGAGGATATCTTCTTGAACAGCTCACGATAGAGTACATTTTGAGGATATGCCTTCATGAACAATTCCAGGTCTCTCCTTCTGTTACAAAGATTCTTTAGGTGAGGATTTGACCAGGAGATTTTACTACATCCCTTAATGACTTTTGACTTTCTCATAGGGAAGGCTAAATCGAAAACATGACTAAAATTCCAGACAAAGTAATCCATCTGAGCCTCCAGGCCAATCTCATCCTGATATAGAGGTGTCCAATCACATTGACTTAGATAGGCTGAGAACTTCAACTTGTTTTGATTGGAAAATGATCTTTTCATTACAAATTTATGAGATTCCACCTGATGCAGAGGAACTGGGATAATTATTTCTTGAGCCAAGTGATCAGATAAAGATAAATTCACCACCCTTGAAGATACAGTGTCAATATAGTCATCAGTAATAAAGCCATTATCCAACAGTGATGAGGAGTGTGGTGTTACTCGAGTAGGCGCCTTTATCACTCCCTGCAAACCATAAGTACAAAAAACCGAAATCAACTCCTGCTTGGAGTATGAGCTACTCAAGAAGTCAACATTAAAGTCACCAATCACAAGCACTCCTTTAAATCTTCGAAACGATGAAGACAGGAGCTGGTCAAGATTATTGATAAATACATCAATGCAACTGTCAGGAGATCTGTAAATACAGACAATTAGAAAATTATCATTGATAGTCACAGCCGTTGCCTCATAGTCCGACTCACAAACACCTGTCAAAGAAAATTCTAAACATGACAAACCATGTCTTGCATAAATAGCCACACCACCACCCTTCCGTAACTCTCTGTTGAAATGGCTTACAAGATTAAAATTTTCAACATTTACAGTTTCACTGCCATTCAACCATGTTTCTGAGAGGCATAAAATGTCAATTCTACTTAGAAGTTTATTGTCCTGTAGGTTCTCAATCTGCAAAGCCAACTCTGAGGTTTTATTACGAACACTACGAATATTATAGTGTAAGACATTTAAAGTTATCTCTCTTGACACATAACTAATTACTTGATTTAAATTTAGTATTTATTATTTTTAGTAAAACTTATCTCAACTGTATCTTAACAGTATCTATCTGTAGGCAAGCAAGCTTTTAATTTTTCAAAAATTTCACTTCGTGATTACTACTGATGTGACAGACCTATTGGTTAGGTTTTCTATGTAAAATATGTTGTATGCATCTGTGTTTTTGGAGAATAGAAATAATTAATTTATTTATTCAATCTTTTATTTTTGTTTCAGAACCTGGAAAAGCAAAAGCTAATAACAGAACTTGTTGATAAAATGAAATATCACAATAGAACAGATGATGAGAAAAGCCATTCTTGATGTTATTGGAAAATCAGTTTCTTCAATAAAATTAGCCTGTGCCTTACAATATCTAACAGTTTTTTATTTAAATTTCTGTTATTTTAATATATATTAAACTAGTATGCAGAAATAATAATTTTTTGTGCCAGTATATGGAAATAATTATTTCAAATGAACTATTCAATTAATAAATAAATAATGATGATTTTATTTTATATGATATTTTAACATTAAAATAAAGTGTTAGTTATTTGTATTGTATGTTCATTTCAATTACCAAGATCAATAATTAAATTAATCAGCATTGTTAAATTTTAATTGTTATTCATGTTTAAAATTATTTTAGTGGGATTTTTTTGGAATTTCCTATATTTTCCAAATCCGATTTTCTTTCAGCTATTACAAATAACTGTAAATTATTGTAGGTGGGTGTCATGGATGGCTCTATTACATATCGAATATTGGACTGTAACTCAAACTAATAAATGAGTCATTAATAATTTCTAAAGCGTCATCTTGATAATAATTTAAGACTAGCATATTTGGTACAGAACAGAAAAAATCAGCAGGGTTGCTACTATATGTTTTTGGCATGAACAATAAACTTTTTTTGAAATTAGTGTGGAAACCGAATAGAATAGAGTAGAAAGGACGCTTTGTAATTGGAAAGCTCTATGTACCTGGCATTGATTAGGTGGTAGGACATTTTAATTCTTATTATAAATAAATATTATGTGAGGGTGAAAAAGTTCAAATATCTAGAAGTAATTGAAGAAAATATCTCCAAGAAAGAGGCAATAAACCAGAGAATCATCAAAATGAGAATAGCCTACAATCTGATCAAAAATATCTACAATAAAAAGTGTATTTCAAAGAACGCAAAACTAAGATACTATACTTCTCAGTTGTACGACCTGAAGCATTGTACGACCGTTGTGTATACCGGTACGCTTCAGAATGTCTGACACTACAAAGAAAGGGGGACCAACAGTGATTAGAAATAGAAGAAAGGAAAATCCTAAGAAAAGTCTTTGGAAGCAGGAAAGAAAACTTCACCCAAAGAGAGAGTAACTAAGAAATTTACAACCACATCGAAAAAATCACGGACGTAATAACAAAAGAAGACTGACTTTCTACGGCCATCTATACAGAATGAATCCAAACAGGCAAACGAACAAAATTTTTAAATGATTGACAGACGGAAAACAAGATTCGGATGGTTTGTGGAAGTCAAGGGATATGGAGAAATTGAATGTGACAGAGTAGGATATCAGTCAGAGAATGGAGTTTAGGTGTTTTTCCAGAAGAGCAGAAGTGAGAAACATGATCCAGAGAAGAGAAGATTGGCTCAAAGCGAGAGAAGGAAAGATGGAGAAGGAGAGAGGCCAATGATGAATGACACATTGTGAGTGACGAATGCTATATCTAGTGTGGTTAAACTATTGTGGTTCGTAGTAGGCATATACAAAGAAATAGCTATTTGTGTAACTAGAGTGCAAAGCACCGTTTGTCTGCATCGAGAGAAACAGTTTTGAGAGAAAAACGTTTCTCGAGTGCAGAAACAATACTTTGCGCTCGAATTACACATTAAACTTTTCCTACAGTAATGTATAAAAGTAATTCAAACAGAACAAAATAGGGCATATAACCTGAAAATTCCTCACATAACCTATCTCCGAATCAAATCGATTTCATCAACAACAACTACAACAACTATTCACAGCTGAAGCAGAGTAGCCAACCTATTTTTGAATGCAGAATAGGGAACCTGCGTATTACATGCTCACTATTTTGTGTTGTTAGGTTGCAAATTTGGAGTGCGGAAAAGTACTTTCCCACACTGGTGCAGGAATAGACTATTTTGCATGCTACAGTTAGTGCAAAAATAGGCACTTTTTTGGGTCACTGTAGGAAAAAAATATTATTATGTATACCGTTTTGAAAATGGTGAAGTGGACATAACAATTTCTGGAAACAGCTGCCACTCTCATTATCATTTTTTAGTAGGAAAGAAGACATTTTGAAACACATTAAAACACCTGGATTTCTTGTTCCATGACGAACTGCGTTGTTAATATTCACTTAAAAAGTTAACATTAAAACACTCACTAATTTTCATACTACTTACATGAGATATTCTAGCTCCTCAAGCAAAAAAAAAATCATTTGGAAAAGTAACGGACATGTATGAATAAAAATGTTAACAGCCTCTCTCTGAATTACATTGGTTCTGGAAATAAGATGAATTGAATAGAGATATAAATAATCAACAATTATCGAATAAAATTCTATTTATAAAAACGATACTCAACTTGAAATGAAGCAAAATTTGATTGCTGATGTTTTATTTCCAAAATTGGGGTTCAATTTCATACCACACTGCTGTTTTGGACAACCTCGGCAACTATATGTAACTTTGTAAATTCAAAGATTTCAAACTCTACCAATACAAGAAGAGAACACGGCTATCATAAATTACAGGAACGCACTCTGGAATACAATACCGTATACTTGTAGCCTAACAGATAGACATAATATATTATACATACGCAAACCCATCAATATCTATCATCCATCTCACATACAAAACCGAAGAGACCTCATAAACAAAATAAAAAATATTCAATTTCACACCAGCATAATTTGACATAAAACACCTTTACACAAACATGCCCGTAACTGAAACCATTTCCATAATACAGAACATACTCCAACTCGCCGAACAATCCGCCTGAACCCACAAAAACATTAATGTAGATACCGAATTAAAAATCATAACATCACAAAATACTTCACTCACAATAACAATATTACACTAAACCAGAGGGACTTCCAGGATCTCCAATTTCCAGCATATCCAACCAGAAATATAGCACATAGAAATCAAAGTACTCAACTACACAAAATACTCAAACAAAATCATTTACTTGCACCGCTATGTTGATGCCATCATTGTACTCCCACAAAGGAAACCAAAGACCATGTGAGCTGTTCTTAAAACACTAATGACATCCATATGGAAACTTATAATTCACAGCAGAATATGAAACAGACTACACCTTAAACTTTCTAGACCTCACAATGACAAATGCACAAATTCAAAATTTACAAGAAACCTACACTTATTCACAACTTACTCGTCCAACCATCCACCTCACCACAAACTTGCCGCCTTCAACTCTATGATTCACATTCTCTTGAATGTTCTACCAAGAAGTTTTCTTGAATGCGTCGACTACGGTTCTATCACAAGCTGACCACCAAGTAGAAATTAATACAATTGAATTTAATAGGCACGACGAAAAGGATGTAACCCAAATATAATAGACATAATTTTAAATGAAAATAAAATTCCAAAAACTTGCAAATAAAAACAAAATTGCCCGGCTCACATACTCTTCAACAAAAATCACACAAAATAAGACACATCATATGTTACACGTGCCCCAAACACCGGTACCACATAGGACAAACAAGCAGATCATTCAATACACACGATACAATAAAGAGCATACACAGAAAAAGAATCAAAGCGCTTCATTCCAAACTGGCTCAACATTTGCAGATCACTCAATCAACGCTATCTAGACAGTGGTCATTAATACAAAAACATTCAAACTGACTTAGTTAGGTATCTACTCTCCACATTTCTCAAAAAAGTCACAAACTAAATACGGTACACTGAAAAACAATTCGAAATATTCAAATACCATAAACAGAACATACTCTGTCAATGTTCCTAGCCTCAATAAAACACGACCCTTGGTGGCAGGCTGATGAAGCTTCTCATCAGAAGTGAAATCCACCCCCCACCCCCATTTAAGTCATAATTTAAATAGAAATACGGTGTCAGTTTCAGTTTTGATATTAGATTAAGTTACTGAAAGATTTCCCGGAACAAATAGGCTATAGAAAGAAAAGACTGGTGGTACTCTCAAACTAATTAGAGAACCATGGAGGTGTAAGTCATGTTTCATAATTTTATTTCATTGATTACCGGTACTGTATATTATGTTATGATGACAGTATAATATAGCCTCGTGAAGAACACTAGTTGAGTTCTTGAGAGCTTTTAAGGCTGTTTAAATTTGAGCGGGACTATGGAGCAGGTCAAACAATCTTATAAATGGCCCTGAATATTCATATAGCGGTAAAGAGATGAAGAATAACAATGCTATTCTTCGTTTTATTAAAATCGTGTTGGGCATTAAATTAACAGCCTTTTGAGAATTCCAAAATGTTATAGGACTAGAGAGCAATTAAATATAGCATTAAACTCCTGAAACAGTGGTTTGAGGATTCACAGGACTGTTTCAGACTTCTTGATTAATGAAAGGATGAATGAAAAATACTCCGTAATATAATAACTTACAAATCAATTTTTTTTAAATGAGGGTTTATTTACAATTAGAAATCTCACAGACTATGGCTTCATCCATTTTTTGAAATTGTAGAACAACGAAATCTTAGCGGCCTTGAACTGTGCATGATTCCTGCCAAGAACTGTCTGTGTTCATTGGGACATTACCAATTGTTCGCGGATCCAGTTGTTCGCCGACTAGCGCTAGTCAAGCTTGTTTTCTGGCGTGCTACTGTCAGCAGATCATGAATCATCAATCAAATAGCATTTTAAAAGAATAAGAAGAAAATATATAAGAAATATATGAGAAATATATAATAGAATATAAGAAAATAGAATATATAATATAATAGAATATATGAAATGAATATATAAGAAACAAGAATACGAAGGCAGTTGACGAGGCTTGATAACGAACAAAGAGGCAGCGAAGCTGGTCAGCCATGTTGGGGAGAAGAAAAAGCGGTAAACTTGAAATACAAACAGTATCATTCTCGACAAGCCATGGCATTTTCGTCGATTATAATTTTCAATCGATTATTTTCGAGTTATTTTCTTAGCAATTATTACTTACACTGAAAACTCCAGATTCATATTGGATGAGCAAGAACATTATTAATTGTAAGGTACCCAAGCAGCCTCTTGTTGTTCTGGTTGTACATCATCACAGTGATGAATTTTAATACTAGGGTGTCACTTGAGAGCATAGCAACTCATCGTATTCTACATGCTAAAACAAACAGAAAATGTCCTTAGAAAAAAACCAATAATTTCCCATTGATGTTTTTTTTTTTTGAAAATTCGTTATTATTAACCCCTCTGTTGAAAATGCAGCCATATAAGAAACGTTGGCCCTTATGTCAATATGGTTGTTTTGTCAATTTTTTTTCAAATGCTTATACTGATAATCATTAAAGGACTTGAAAAAGCATCGAACATTAACATAAACTTTGAAAATCTGATCCTTCCATGCTGTAATTCTATAAATAAATTCCACGTTATCCTGGAAAATGATTGAATTATCTGCATAAATGGCATAAATATTGCCATCTAGGTGAAACTATATCTATTTTGTTCAAGTGTGTATTTGGCACACTAATTTACCCTGACCAATTTACAGTTTTCGATTTTCGTCAACCATTGAAAATGACTAGAAATAAATGACTGAATAAAACAATTTTTACTCTCAAAATTGTCCATACTTTATAAATAAATATTCAAATCATTTAATATAATATAATCATCATCATCATCATCATCATCTTCACTGCAAGGATTAGGTTTCTTAAAGAACCTGTTCCGGTACCCATCTTTTTCTCGGCCTTCCTACGATATATAATATAATGATTAAATTAAATTTTTTAAATAGTGTCTCAGTTAGAGAATTGTTATCTGCTCTATGTTTTTGAGCATTATCTTGACTGTTAGTTTCATTAAGTTAATAATATTGCTACAAATGTTGCTATTTGTTTGCAGGTGTAGTAAGAAACAACAAATCTCTTCTAGTACGGATTAAAAAATCCAGTTAATAATAATACGAGAGATTGGTTTCGATTTTCCAAAGACCGGGAAGGAGGTAGGGAGAAGAGGAGTCAGGTTGTCACAACTACTGATGTGTAACTGCAACTGTATTATACCGGACGCCAAAAGGAATTCTGATCTTCTAAATGTGTACCTTTCAATCCTGGTAGTACATGTTGTAACGTGACTGGATTCAAAGATGGCTGTTTGTGGACATATCAAAGTGAAATTGTAGTTGTGAATAAAATAAGGAAACGATGTGGTAGCTCATGCTTTTTAGAATGTGATAAATGTAAGTTCAAATATGATTCTTCCAAATGTCCATTAAAAATCAGCAAGCTTTTGTAGTAAACTCACTAGAAAAAACGACTGATCTTCTAAATATTGAAGAGCTGAAATACAAATGTTTGTTATTTCCACACTGTGGCCAAAACAATGAAAATCTTGTGCGTATTCGTTATTGCAACTTGGATTATTGTTACTGATGACTACAATAAATTACTTTCAACTTTGTTTGAAATTTTCTCAATTTTGTATAATTTATTGTACTAAAGTATGACATATAGACAATAACTTATAAGTGAATTATTTACTCACATTTTGGTGTAACACCCATTACGCACTGTTTTAAATGAATTTACATATTTCAACGCGGAATTTAGTCTACATAGCTGTTTCTAAAGATTCACTTCTACAACAGTGCTAAACGGCTGTCACACCAATAATATGAGTTTATAATTCCACATTAAATATGAGTTACCTGTCACTCAAGTTTTATAATACACAGTGGAACAACTTTGAAGATTCTTTAAATGAGAATTTCATGGGTACTAATATGAGATCATTTTCAAGTGGCTCATAATCTAATTCAACATTTATTCTACAGTAAAGAAAATTCAAGTTCGAGGTGACATTTTCCAAGTGCCTTTGCATAGTAGGAAGTTAGCAATTTTGTTGTTTACACACTTGAAAAAATACTTTATTTGTAGATAATGAACTGCTAAATTTGATAAATAAATTACATATTGATAACAAACTAGATTTGATAACAAATCTATTAATTTTTATTATTGAATACTTATATGTGATGTTTTCCATGACGAAATACTCAATGAACAATCTAATATTAAAACTGACACTGTATTTCACTTTTAAATAATGTTTTACTCACATATATTGGAGATGGTTGAGGAATGCACTTCTGCAGGCTGACGAAGCTTCTTTTCAGAGTTGAAATGCATTCCTCAAGCATCTTTAATATATGTGAGTAAAACATTATTTAAAAGTGAAATACAGTGTCACTTTTAATATTAAATCATTTTTAGTCCTAAAGAATTAGGGATTGAAGGAGAACACTGAAAAGTATTATAATTTGTATTTATTTTCACATTTAATATTCGCAAAATAAAACACATGCACAGAATTGAAAAAGAGTAGAGGAAAACAAGAATGAAAAGAAAGAGAAGTTGGAGAAGGCGATGTCGAAGAAGAAGAAGAAGAAGGAAAGGAGAAGAGGGATTTATTTTCAGAACTGATAAGTACTGATAGGAATAAATATTTTTATGGAGTTTACATTCAGTAATGATCATTCTTTCTATTTATTTTGCAGTAATTAATGAATATGTGCAGATAACATATTCGCATACCTTGCTCATGTTTACATTTCTCACAGGATGTATTTCCTGTTGAAACGTCTGTTAAATAAATAATGACGTCAGACATATTATTTAATAAAATATCGAATTTCATTTCTCTACAAGCTCTTCAGCTCTTCATTTGCAATCGAGTCCAGCGACGACGAAGCGCCGTTCTTTCTCAACTGTGATCCCATCTCCACTGGTAATTTTTTCTTCTGCATCTTAACTCATTTGAATTTTCAAACTAGCATAACCCTTGCATTACTATTCCATGTAGCAGTCTCCACATTGTTCTTTAGTGAAATTCTTGTGCTGTGGTGATTAATAGGGTTCGAGCGTTTTGAAGTTGTGCAAGTTTTTGGTTATGTGTAGTTTTTTTATTTTTTCAGGGTGACTAGCGACCGGGAAAATCGGGAAAACTGTGAAAAGTCAGGAAATTTTTAAATTCTGGAAAAGTCAGTGAATATGAAAAAAATATCGGGAAAACTTCGTAGTAATTGTATACCTAATAATAATTATACTAATCATAGAAACCCTCATGTGAAGAGGGTTTCCATACGTCCTCCAATAAGAGGACATGTCCTCCTTTTTCAACGATGTCCTCCTGTCTCTTTTTGTAACCAAAATGTTTTTTAATGAATTTTTAATGATAAAATTTGTTTCAAGCACTAAAAAGTTTTTTATTAACTAAATGTGATGACGATTTTTCTAACGAACTTGCCAAGTACCAATTCAAGTACTGAGAGACTTTTTTCCTTCATTAATTTAAAGTGGATCGATGAGAGAAACCGATTAGGTGTTGATTCCATTAAAGGAACAGTAATGCTAATATATAATTTTAAATAAATTATCAGCTCCGATTTTTATAAGTACTTCATATTGAAGAAAGAAATATTTATTAGAAAAATATCCTCTCATGAAAAATATAAAAAATAATTGAAATAATGAATTTTTCAGCAACGATTTAACTGTAAAAATTGACTTAATTAGTTGTTTCGTAATAATTAGATATGTTGCTTGGTATTAATTAAATAAGCTGCTTTGTTTCAAGAATGCCCTCCTTTTTTTCTAAATGTTCTCCTTTTATGGAATTGGATGTCCTCTTTACCAAAATGAATAGTGTCTGGAAACCCTGCACATGAAATGCTCCAATATCGAAATTGAAATCCGTTTTTAGATGGACAACCAGACAAATAAGCAATGTAGGCTAACGAACATAAAATTGTTTTGATTACTCACTAAGGTCTTTTTGTTGTTCATCTATATAAAAGCAAAATACCCCCGATTCACTGACTCATTCATCAGCGTTTCTCGAAAACCACATGGCCAATTACGTTGAAATTTGGTACACATGTCCCGTTGGGGCTCTAGATGCATGCTAAGAAATAATTTTGAAAATTTTTGAAAAATACGGCCAAAAGTGAAAATTTAAAAAATTAGATTTAAGAAATATGGAGATGTGAATTGTATAATATAACTGTGCCCGTATACATGACAACAGATGATCAACAAACAAAAGTGCTGGTTCGATTCACGATTTTGTACAAATTTTAAACAACCCTCTGGGGTCCAGGGGGGACTCTGCAATGCCCCCTGGCTATACGGTTAAGGCGATCGAAGCGAGCCTGCCGGCTAGTACTTTATATTGGTCAGGGAAAATTTTATTAAAGATCAGAGGAAAGTTAGGTAAAAGTAAGAGAATTTTTGTAGCTTACTTTGCTAGTCACCCTTATTTTACTAATGATATTTATTATGCTATTTGTATATGTAATTATTTCTTGTAGTTCAGTGTAGTGGAGAATAGAGCTAAGTTTTAAATGCAGATAATATGCTTTCTTGTTAGGTTCATTCTTTTGTTTGTGAAGACGTTTTATGCTGTTTTTTTATGAATGAGAATTGAGCCTGTTTTACAGTTTTTTGAGCAGGTATGCTGTTGGTTTTTATAGAAATTCTTGCATATTCAGCTTATTTCTGTCCTCAATTAATCATTGTGGATGTGTAAAATCCTAATAGTTGCAGGAATGGCTGGAGTAAACCCTAACGATGAAGAGCTGGGCGCAGCACTTGACCCCAATCAGCAGCTATATGAAGCTGCAGAGCCGCATGAAGCTGCAGAACCGCATGAAGCTGCAGAACCGCACGAAGATGCGGTCCCGGATCCTCACCTGGACCAACAGCCAGGTCCTGCACATCAACAGCAGCCGAGGCCTTCAAAGATAATCCAGGGAGAGAGACATTCGAGCAAAATCTTTGCAGATGGCGCAGGATATTATTACTACTCGGAAAGAGTCTGTGGTGGTCATAGGTATGTGATTGATATTAATTTCATTATTATTACTAGGCTATGTAGTATTGTGTGGAACTGATATATATATATAATTATATATATATATATATATATATATATATATATATATATATATATATATATATATATATATATATATATATAAGAATTGTGTGTGTAATTTTAATTCTATTAATTCGTTTAATATATTGAAGTAGTCCCAAACCACATTATTATTCTTATTAATATCTATTTTGATATCGCCAGCCTGACATTTGTTGATACCCTGTTGAATTTCTTTTATAATTTCTTCAAAAACTTCCACGAATTTTATAAATATAGCTAATTAATGAGAAAAAATACTACCAACAATTCACTATGACCCTCTTTTTTGTGTATGGATTGGCGGTCAATCGAGTGTTTTATTTAAAAATTGTCATTTGGCCACTATTTAGAATAAGCTAATCTTGGGAATGTTTTTTCATACCATTTTCCCCCCTAATTGCAACATGGTTCTACTCATTGGCTCTTCAAATATTTTGATGCTAAACTCACATGGCTTTGAATGGCAATGAAAAAATTGTTTTAGAAATATGAAGCATTCAAATTGATTTTAAATGAACTTGTTTAAACGTGTTAAATAGAAGAACATATTTCCTTCATAGGATTTTGAAATGTGCTCATAAAAGAGACAGAAACTGTTTGGCAAGAGCCAGAATGGGACTCGAGGAGGGGGCCCCCATATTTCCAAACATCAAGAGTCCGTTCCACAATCACCAACCGGATGTTATAAAAGAAGAAAAGATGCAATTTATTGCAAACGTTAAGGAACGTGCGAGAGAGGAAAGGGGTGTCACCGGAGAAAAGATTTTCGACGATGAAGCCATCAGGTACCTACTTTACTGTAAATCAATAAGTGCTTGTTTGTATTTAATAATATCATTTGTCTTTTGAAACAAAATCATTTTATTTTCTAGGGACTAAATACTAAAATTATTATTATTGTAATACTATATCAATCCTATCAGAATGAGACTGTTCAGATAATTAATTGCAATTGAAATGGATTTTCTATTGAGCTAAATATGAAGAACAAGAAAGGGAAAAGGTTGTGAAATTTTTGTGAAATTCCCCTTTGATTTTTTCAAAAAAGTCATCACATGACAGTTATTATTTTAAAATTAATGTTTATATTGAGTAAAATATAACCAATTAAATTGAGATCGAATTCCAGCCGTCTTTAGTAAGCTCCATCAGTATCTATATTAACAATGCTAGTGAACTTACATTTCAACATTTTATGTAAGAACATTACAATATTACCAGAGAAATGGTAAGCCTAGCCTCAGGCCACTTCTATATAAAATTTATCATTAGTTATTAATGTATGTAGTGTTAGAAAAATATTGTTCTATTACTACCAGTACTACTACTACTACTGCTGCTTTACTACTACGGCTGAAAGACTGTTCATTTCTAAGAGAAAACAAAGTGGAACGATTTTTGAAAATTTGTCTTAACATTTCTTAAAATTATGATGTTGAAGATCCATCTTGTTTCCACTAATATGTAATATAAACTTAAAAAAACCCACTTTTAAATGGAAATTAACTCACGTTATGGCGTGACGGCCGTTTCGCTCTGTTGTCTAGAGCATCATCAGACGATGGGTCTTTAAAAAACTTAAAACTTTATAAACCTTTAAACATTAAACCTGACTTGATTGGTAGCCAAGTTCATTCAAGACTCTTATAGATGTGAAGCATGTTAAACTTTCCAATAATACGGCTCAAAAGTGGTGAGGTGGACCTACTCGTAAGGGTCTCTCCATCTCCACCAATGAAGAAGTCATACGAACTTGTTTATTAGAATAAATAAATTTTATTTCTTTAACAATGAAGTTAATTACTGGTGTCAATAGAATGATTAAATTACTGCTCTTTATTAATTGATGACACAAACACATTTTTAGACATCCAGAAGGTGCCATGGCAGTGTCGAGGCAACTCGTGAAACGTGCAATAGCGAGAGTTAAGGGCCTTCACGAGCCAGGCGTTCCACAATCAATGGCGGAGGCAAACCTCTCAATCATTGATCACGATGATTTGAGATTGACAAGGGATGGTGTGGAAAATTTCTTCCTCGGTGCCGTAAGAGGGGAAGACGGTGAAGTGTTGGCGCTGGGATTCGGGAGTCAACGAAATGTTGAAAACATGCGACAGCATCCAGCTGAAGCTCAACATTTGTTCATGGATTCCACCTTCAAGGTAATAATTTTAATTCAATCACATTCAATTCATTCGCATTCACTGATGGATGCCGATGGATAGAACATCTTAAAAGTTGTAAAATACGTAAAAATTAATACGTGAAAAAAAAAACATTTGTTGAATTTAGCTTGAGAAAAGTGCCTCAAGAAATAATATATTGTTACGGGTTCTAATAGCTAAAATAAGGCTGGCAACACCAAAGTTCACACTTGCACTTTATTTACACAAATTAATTGTAAGTTCAATTCATTAAATAAGACAGATCATCATATGACAAGCGAATAGCTGTTTTCAGTAATTATTTACAAGAATTAATGAATAAGTAATTACAGGCTGATCAATAACAAAAACAACTAGAGTCCAATAAACTGTACAATAATGTAGAAAGAAATGACAAAAAGAGAGCCACTAATCACTTACAAAACACAGTCCAATTCGTTATTTGACAGTCCCAAACAATATCACTTAACACAACGTCTTTAAACTATTAGTAAGCTAAATAAACAGTAAACACTCGTCTCTGCATTATACACTGGAAACGAGCATTGTTTACTCCACTGGCACTGGATATGTAACACAAAATGTCACGCAGGTTTGTAAACGTAACTATCACACAAGCTTTTGTAGAACTTACTGTCTGGTTCATGTGGACTCCTTTATATAGCTGTTGTAGTTGTATATTCCAAGAATTGGAGCTGAACAGACACTTCGAGAATTTTCAAGAAACATGATCTTGATCGTTCCAGAAATGTGAAGAAATCTGTTTTTTTGTATTCTGCAGATTATTTCTTTAGAATATATCTGTCTTGCATCCATCACACCGAATTCGCTGAAAAGTTGATCTGATGGATAATGCAGTGGTTTTTTAATTATGATCTTCATTATTAGTTTCTGCACTTTTATTGTTATGTATAGCCTATGATTATATGATACTGTAAATATGCGAAAAATAAAATAAACCTATATTATATATTCATATGTAACCTACCTCCACAGACATGATAATTCATAATCACTCCAACCATCCAACCCAACACAAACATGCAGCTCTCAACTTCATGATTCACAGACTCATCAACATACCCATGAACTCCACTGACTACCAAACATAACTCAATACCATCAAATACATAGCCTAAAAAACGGATACAACCCATCCATCATTGACAAAAAACTCCATAGAATCATTCACAAACAACAAAAATCCACACAACCCCTACCAGACTCCAAATACATCATATTAACATACATCAATCATACAACACAAACAATAGCAAATACCTTCAGAAAGCTCAACTACACAGTCGCATTCAAAACCAACAACACCTTAAGAAAACTCACCACCAACTACACCACCACCACCTCCAACATTCATAATCATTCTGGCACTTACAAACTGACATGCAACGAATATGACAGATTCTATATTGGACAAACTGGCAGATCTTTCACAACCAGATTCAAAGAACACATAAAAGCCCTCACCCAACCACATACAAAATCAAATTATGCTGAACATCTACTCACAAAAAATCATTCATTCACCAACATTGATCAAAACCTCCACATCCTTCACATTGCCCCCAAAAGTCAAAAACTCAATACTCTTAAACAATTCGAAATTTACAAACATTCCATTTCACATCCTCAACTCATACTCAATGACCAACTTAATTTCAAATCTCATACCCTCTTCAACATCATCACAAACCCCTCCTAAAAACAACTCCACCACACCCACTTCCCCCACCACATCCACTCCTCCCACTACCTTCCTACGACCACCAGACCTTACATACTAGAAAACTACTCAGTCTGCAACCAAGCGCCGAAGAAGAACAACATAGTTCGAAACGCGTCCGCCGCGACTCAAAAAGGTCAGTTCCGCACAGCAAGATAATACATATGAATAGTTCTACTGCAGTTCACGAAAAATGGATTACTACAACAATATTATATATTTTTATTTTAAGAACAGGTACAGTTTTCAAGAGTATTGAAGTGTCTTATGTGTTTCTTTCTGTTATGAAATTCTTTCTTTCTTTCTTTTCAAGGTAGTGCCTCGAAGGCCAATCGGAATAAGGCAACTGTTCTCGGTGCACGTTCTATATATGAATTTGGTAAGTGCAAAGCAAAAAGGATAGATACAATTAGGATAGACCAAATGTATTCCAGTAGACCAGAGATTTACATTACATAACTGTGGCGCACCTGACGAATGTGTGTTGTGTGAGTGTATTGAACAGGCATCAGGATGTACCCATAAATATCTTAGTGCAGTTTTTGATAATAGTTTTCAACCTATTAACAAACCTGTCGATCTGGTCAAATGATGTTCTAAATGTAAGGAGTAACATGAAGAAATTTCAAACTTTGATCTAAATCTTGTCAACAACCAAATTCTGAAGAAATAAATAAGGTTCTACAACACAATAGCCCCAAACCTACAGGCGCCACATTGAATAACACATTGACCTGTGCTCCATACATAGAGAAAATATGTTGTAGAATATCATCTGGGGTATTTGTCCTCAGACAGCTCACTAGAATCTTAATATGGGGTAATTCATCAAAACAGAATCTTGATAGGGTGTTTAAGATCCAAAAGAAAGCGGTTAGGTGTATAGACAGAGTAAATAGATTAGATTCATGTAGGCCGTTGTTCAAGAGACTTGGTCTCCTAACTGTACCCTGCTTATGTGTGTATGAAGCTACTTTATATGTAAAAACGAATGATATTAACCAAAATCTTGACATACATGATTATAATACAAGAAGCCGAGGAGATTATCACTTGGTGAGTCACAATAGCAGCTTATTCAAACAAAAACCTAGTTATATTGGTAGGAAATTCAAGAACAAGCTACCGCAGTTTTTAAAGAGTCTTGAAAATAGAGAAATATTTAAAAAAACAATTGAAAAATTATAATTATATAATTATAATATTAATAATGAAATATTGTTTTATAGGTCATCCCACTGGCATTTTTCCTCATGTCTTCACAGACAGAGCAGGCCTACAGGGCAGTGTTGAGGGTTGTGAGGGAACATTTAATAACATGGCGAGTGGCACATGTAACAACGGACTTTGAAAGAAGCCTCATGAACGCGGTGGGGAACATCTTTCATGAGGCCCAGCATCAAGGCTGCTGGTTCCACTACTGCCAGGTAAGTGCTTTCAGTACATAGGACAAATTTTTATGATGATTAAAGCACAACTGTTTCCTTTTTACTTTTTTAAATAGAAAATATCGTATTCCAACGTTTTTGAAGAATGTGGATAGCTACAATTTCAAGTTTATTGACCACATATTGATCGACAATCCTAAATATGAATATCAAATTTATTTTTCATCTATGCAGTACTTCAGAAAAGATTAAAAATAAACCATTAAAACATTTACAATTCAAGAACATGCTTTTACACAATCAAAATTACGCTTGTACTGAACTCTATAATAAATAGGGATCTCACTTGGGCTATGAAGAAGCTGTACACCAAGTTTTTGGATTTATTCATTGAATTCTCTACAATGCAAAGCAAATTTTTAGCTGAACGTGACAAATTTTTTCAGGCAATTTGGAGGTCTGTTATGACATACGGTCTCGTGCAGCTGTGCAACGAGAACGTGGAGGCCAGGCGAGTAATAAAAATGGTCATGGCTCTTCCCCACCTGCCACCACAAAGAGGACCTCCATATGACAATGTGGTCCCTCCGTACTCAATTGATGATGGCCTCAATGCCATCATCAATTACGTGAATGAGGGCCGTTTGGACAACCGAATTCACAATGTAATAGATTATGTGAGAAGGTTCTGGCTGGGGAGAGTGGGCGCCAACAGCTTGTCTGTGTTTAATCGCCCGAGAAGAACAAACAACCACCTGGAATCGTTCCATGCCAGGTTGTTGGCTAGTGTTGGGCCACACTCCAACATTTGGACACTGATCAGTAAGTGACATTAATTATATGGAGGAAACATGCAAGTTTATTATTTATTTGATATTGTTCAAATGTTAATATTCTTCAGTGTGGAAAAAGGTTTCATCTGAGATGTTTACACACTTCATATAATTTGCGACACTTTATAGTTTGTCCTTGCGTTTCCGACTACAGGTTTCACCAACTGACAGTAGTATGAGAAATATTCACCTTTTTCAAATGTATTTGTGATGAGTGCAGTAGTGAACCTATTGAAATCATAATGCCTCACGTATTTTCCTATCTGTGGACATAATTGAAATTGCTGTCAACTTGATATTATTCTTTTCACTAATGATGATGCCCACATGATTCCGAGACATGTGCGTGAGTAATGAGGTGAATGATTAATGATTATATACATGGATGCCATACGGTGGAGCGGGATTCAAACCCACGACCGCTCAAATGACAGCAAGCTGCAGTTACGACGCCCCAACCAACGCCAAAAAAACTGTACCATAAAAGTCCTTACTTCAATTGAATGTGCCTGGAAGTTGCATCTATTATATGGATTGAGACACTTCATTGAAATTTTGCACTGACACATCAATTTGTGTGGTCTGCTACAATTTAATAAGCGATTGATAAATCTATCTAAATTTAGTTCAATAGAAATAGAAAATTTTACTTGAGAAGTGTTCATTAAACTAATCTCCACTTTACATCTATACACATGGTCATCTAAATTTGGGAATGAAATGAAAATTGTTGCTTTCTAGGAGAGCTGCAGCGATGTGAGTTTAACAGCCATTCACGTTTGGAGGCGGAAAGGATAGGAAACGGGGAGGTACGAGTTGCTCTTCACGATGCCATCACCCCGGTTGTGCGAGAAGCAGTCAGAAATCTCCTTCTGCGGAGAATCACTCTGATCAACTTCCTGAGGAACGTAGCACACCAAGTTGACAACTTGGTAGATGGTGTGTTTGCACATCCTCAGGAAGTTGCATTAGAGCCTCTCAGAGACGAGGAGCTGGCTGCTATAGCGGGGGATGATGGCAGAGGGTGGGTAGGGCTTGGTGTGGGTGCCCAGGAAGAGGTTGAAATGGCACCACAAGAACCTCCAGCACCAATGGCAGCAGCACCGAGGAGAAGGCCGCATGGTGGCGCGGGTCGAGGCCGAGGAGGACGGGGTAGAGCAAGACACAATGCCCTGCCAAACGAGGTGGAAACACAGCAAATGTGCACTATATGCCTCGTAAATAATTCTACCCATTTGGCAGTGCCATGTGGGCACCTCTGTATGTGCGAGGGGTGCGCCATAGAAAATCCCCATCACCAACTGCAACTGAGGTGCCCAGTATGCAATGTACAAAGTACGCAATACATAAAAGTATGGCGCATATAAGCTATTTTAAATAATCCACTGTACCTCCACTGTGACTCCACTGTACCTTGATACTGAATGTCACCACTTACTTAATTATTATACTTACGCAGGGTGTCTACTAGTTCCTAATTGTCAAATTTAGCGATTCCTTTGACTCTTCAAGAATTCCTTTTTTTGGTCTGGGGGTAACATCCCCCTGATTCCTTCCCATAGTTACGCCACTGGCACAAAACTGTTAGTGAAAAATGAAATTCACAAGAAAAATTAAGTATATTAATAGCAATTTTTTAATTATCCAGGATCTAGGCTCTAGGGTGATTATCTGATTGAATGTAAAGTAGTGCTAATAAAACGAGTCTGATTTTTCTGCCATGGTAGTCCTCAGCCATGTATTGATAACCTGCAGAATCCAGAAAACCATTCAAAACTGGCATCATTTTTAGACCAAGTACTGAAGTACACAATAATTTGCAATAGAAAATCAATTGTTAGTTAGGCATTGCTGTCTCATTTTCTTCCCTTGTCAGCAACTTTGAAAATTCTCCTTCATTTTCTTCTACTTTTTATTTTATCCTTATTTTTTCTTTTACTAATTTTTTCATTTCTATCTCTATCCTACCAATTTCTATCCTTTTACATATTGTCATCTCTTTTCCACTTCTTCACAGTTTTTTATTATTTCCATTCGTTAAGAATTATTTTTACTTTTCCCTTCTTTTTTCTGTTTTCGTTCCTTTTTTTTCTTTTTCTTCTGCGTTTGGGGGGGGGGGGGGGAAGGACCACTGCGTATACAAGAGGTCACTAATATTTAGGTGATTGGAACATTTAATCTGCTTTCTTTTTTCATACTAAAAATAGTAAAAGTATTATAAAACACAAAAAAAATGTAACAGCCACCCTTGGGGGGAATTGATCTGCCAATTAATAGAAAATCATCCACTATGGGGCAATGTAAGCTGATAACTCCATCAAAATAGCAAGTATCTACATATTGCAAATTTTTTAGGAATGTTGTTTTAGCATGTTTAATGTAGTTGCATTAGTAGAGGCCAGTCTAGTAATTCAAGCTATTGAATTCTACTTGGGGACCTTGTACTTGAGAAAATCGTTTAAAACATTATTTTTAAACCCAGGGACTTCTGAGCACTTTCTATAAGTCTCTTTGGTAAGCTATCATCATTAACATCTGGAATAATTGCAGTAATCAAAGGTGTTATTAAAGGGCTATTTTACACAATTTGAGGTTTACTTATATTAAAAAAGGCATAGTTGGCTTTGTAATCATATTCATGTTCAGAATAAATCAAAGATAGCTTGAGACGGAACAGTTGCTTGCAAAAATGCGTTATACTTGTTTAAATTACCTAATTCAAGTTTTCACAACCTTGGACAAAAAATATATAATGTCAAATAAATTGAAATAATGGTATGGAAAATCACAGAACAATAGCAAAACACAAACTATGTACAAAATGGCATTTGATTACTTTATTGCAAAAATGTATTGACTAATTGTTCCCAGCTACACATCGAATTATTCTTGTTTCCTTGTTAGCCAATTTCATTATGCACTCGTAACAAAAGTATTTCAAAATACGTGGTACAATCAATTTTCTCATTTTCCCGACCAAATTAAAAAAAAAATTCAAAATTCTCGACCTTATCCCGGTTTTTCCCGACCTGTTAAAATTCCCGACTTCCCGACTTTTCCCGTTTAGTAAACACCCTGTTACGTTTATAAGGTTATAATTAATTTGTGTTTAAGCCTTTTCGCACTGTTTTAGTGCTTCCACAAAGATGTCTAGAGGCCTACTAAAAAAGGTTGAAAGCAGAGGATATAGTGGTTGTGTAAATTACATTTTCTTCAATTTTTTATTTTTTTGATTGTATTAACACACACATACACACACGCGAACACAAAATATCTATTTATTTCAGCCATTTGTCAACTGTGTCATACAGTTTAATAAATGCAATATAATGAAGTACCCATGTATCTACAGTATAGTAATATCATGAAGATAGCCTAATAATCTTACTTTTGAATGAATTGGGCATGCGGTCAAAAATGTTAAACTTGTTTTTAATCAACAATAATGTAGTTGTTTGAATTTATGGAATGATTTGTTCCAAGAACTAGAGAAACGTATAGCGTTAACCATCGTCAAAACCAAAACCTATAATTGGCTTTTCATTGTCAATAAAAATGTAACCGTTCGTTTGCAATTTGAAACCGACTTCTAATTAAATTATTATTGAACCTAGTAAAATTCCACTTAAACGTTTGCAGTTCAAATCTCTTTTGTTAACAGAAATAAACTCTGAAAGTAAATTTCCTCTTTACATTGGGTTGAAATAATAAATAATTACATTTATTACAATTTTGCCTTATAATATTGTTTGAATTATTTCAATTTTATAGAAAAAAATATAATTCCTATTTTTTTAAATTTAGTACACTATAAATGTTATTTATATGTATCATTCCTATCATATAACTAGATAATGCTGTTGTTAACTATTATGCTATTCTGAGTTTCTTACAAATTTGTGACAAAATATATTCTCACTACTAATTTATTGCTAAATAGCTGTTTGCAACTGTGATAATAAGGATACGCTAGGCGCCTGCAGGGTCAATGCTGTATTCCTTCTCACTTTTACTAAGATACAGTGATTGATAAGAAATTCTATCTAATATCAAAACCAACACTGTATTTCAATTAAATATGTGATTTACACTCACTTTAACTGGAATACAGTTTTGATATTAGATTATTCAATTATTTCGTCATGGAAGACCTCACAGAGTAATTCTGTTATATTTTAAAAGTTTATGGGAAATTTGGCGCCGACTTCAAAAGATTACTTGTATGAAATTAAAAATTTTCTCAGTTTAAAGTAAATACTTTATTTTAAACTTTTTTGTACGTGAGTATTTTATCAAACTGAATTTTATCATTTCACTGAAGTCGGTTTCTTTTTTTGTTTTAAAATAATATGTTATATTTTTAGCTTTTTAGTTGAATTTTCAAACTTTGAAAACATGATAAATTTCTTAAAGCCTACATTATGAAATATTTATCGAATTAGCAAGCCAATAATTAATTCATAACATCCAAACTTAAGTAAGTAAAAATCCACTTATAAAATGTTTCACACTGAACCAGCTTTGGGTAACCAATGTCGTTTACCCGGCATAATTGCATTGCATCATATGATTTCGAAAACCGTCTAGATGTGAAGCGCTCCATATGATACAATGATCAGACTGGTAAACGACACTGGTTATCCGATTGGCGGTTATGTTTGGAACTATCCTATTCAAACTTCATTGAAATGAAGACATCGAAGAATGCTCCTTTTTGTTTAATATTGGGCTAAGTATTGGGCCGATTCTTGCGAAACTTGGATGGGACCACCGCTGAGCGATGCTCTTCCATTTAAAAAAAAAATTCATCGAAATCGGTTCAATATTGTTCGAATGATTGATGTGCAAACATAAAAAAAAACAGGTCGAATATAGAACCTTGTTCTTTTTGGAAGTCGGTTAAAAACAGATAAAAAGAGCTCATAGAATTGACTTTTGGTAAAAGCCGAAAAATAATGAGTCGTTTCATACAATAAACCGAACAATGAGAAATGTCGGGTTACTTTAATTTGGTTCTGAAGTAAACATTGAAAATTGAATTAATATTTTCTTGGATTAGACAAGATAATTTATTTATTCAATAAAGCATATTTACAAGAAAATACTGTCAAATACCGTCATTAATAACAGAAAATTCTCTACATGATTCATTGAACCTGAGTTCTGCCAGATAGCGAATTGCACTTTTTTGCAATATAAATACTTTTTGGAAATGTAAATCCGCAGTACTAACCCACAGTTACATTCTATATGCCACATGAGAGTAGAACAAAGAAAAATTGATTTATTAGTTTCCAACCAGTTTTTGATCATCTACATTTGTTCTGGTGATGTCCTAGTAATAATTTTATCAATTGACCCCTGTTGCAATCTTGAGCAAAAATCGAATCTCTTCAATTTCCTTCATCATACTATTTCTGACACTCCGTCTAAACTTCCTAGCCATAGTTGAGGATTTGGTCAAAATAGGATAATGGAAATTATGAAAATGTTGAAAAGTATAATGGAATAACTCTTATTTTTGTTTGTATCTTTCCTGAAGGCAATGAAGTTCCAACTGACACTTGACAAAGCTACTTCCAAGAAAATTGTTTATACAGTAGTTTTGGAAAGTAGTTAGAGCATTAGGAATATAACCCTGAGTATGAGGACATCCCTCTACAATTAATTCAATGAACTGAGCAGTGTGGTCCGAAAGCAATGAATTTATGACATCTACATTTGTTCTGGTTAATTACGTGCTGTTACTAATGTTATCAATTACCGCTTTACTGAATTCTGTTATACTGGTAAGAGCCTCGATATTGCCTTTTAAGTTTAATTGATCCATTATGTTGGATCCTGACCCATACTCTTATTTATCCTGCTATAACAATCAATGAGATTCATAGTTCAGATACTAATACAACTCATAAAAATTAATTGTATATTTATATTAAACTACTACTTAAAACTTATTTTTGTATGATTTTTGTGAAATTCTGTGAATAGAATATAAATAGGTAAATGATCTGTAATTCTGAAAATAAATAGTTATCCTATATTTTTTCTAAATATGGTCTTTATTAAGCCTCTTACAGCACTCCCATTTCCTATTTTTTATTAATCATATGTTGAGCATTATAGCTTGTACAACATAAATCATACAATATTCAATATTCCGATCCCCGTGGAATATGTGGTAAAATTATCAGTTGTCTTAACTCATACCTATTATTGAATCAAAACACACGAACTTCGCATTGCTTGCTAATTTCATGTAGTTTGATTCCTTGAAATGGTTATTTCATGAAGTTAGGTGTATTTTTGACATCTTTTTACAAAACGTGTAGAGAAATTGATTCTTATTCAGAAATGACCAGTAACTCAATAATCGAAATAGTGAAAAATATATCTATACTTGGTAAATATCTGATTATAATAAATAATGTACTTGATTATTAATAATATCATATATTACTTATAATATATAATATAATTAAAAATAATGCAGGTACTTGCTTCAATAATATATGATTTGATGAAATTTGTGTGTTTTCGGCTATTGAGTTTTCTGTCATTTTTTCATCAGAATACTGCATTTGTTAAGGTGCAAAAAAGGAAAATTCATTACTTTAATCTTTTTAGAATAATGGTTCCTTAGCTTGATAGGAGGTGGGTAGCATAGAAGTGTGCAACACAATCCATCGACAGATCTTGTGTGAGTACCAATTCATTCATTTATTTATTTATCTATCATCTACGTACATCACCATATTGCAGTAGAATGAAGAGGCAGCAACAAAACGGTTTACTATTCTTTTTTAGGATACAAAACTCTTACTGGTGGTCTAAGCAGCCATAGTTTTCCCATCAAGAGCAGCCAATTCTTGTGTTTCAGAATCATTCAAGGCAAAGCAAAGTTTCAGCGTTTGCGTGGAGTTACATGAACCAGGTGAACCATTAAGGATGTGGTTGTGCTAGAAAAAATAATACAGAATTAGCTTAGTCTTTCACAAACTCTCTTCCTATTATTTTTGTTTTGAAATATATACCATCAAGATTATGTGTCCATTTAAAAATGTCAAGTTACAGGCTCTTAAGCAACTCCCCTGATAACGGGTTGGAATCTATTTGTGCGTCAAAAGGTAGATAATTAACTATAACTTTTTATAGTAAATTAATAAGAAATCCAAGATAATTAAGCAATAACATTGACTAGGAGATAGAGGATTGAAGTAATGTTCAGTCACAAGAACTCGGGACTGCGTTTGGGAGGGTGGTCAGCGTCAAAATCATAACAATATCTGGATGATTATTATTAAGGTACTTAGCTGGTGGTTTGGAACCCACCTAAAACTGTAGGTCCAATATCCATAACATCATTGCATCCTCAACCACTTAATACACACGCAAAAATCTCATATTCATGTGAGTATCACCAGAAAAGTGTAAAACATAAGCATAATTTATTATAAAACAAAACTCACTGAATGTAGCATCAATGTAACATATTAGAAATGAAGTTGGGTGGCATTGCTTTCATATTTAATCCGTCATTTAACGTGTAGGCAGTGTCAACTGAGTCACAAACCCTGTGAATTAAGTCTAAATTAAATGATTGGATGTACAGCAATCTGTATTTTCCAATTTGGAGCTATACAACTATTTTCTTGCTTTAAAAAAATTATCACAATAAAAACTAGACAAGGAAGAAAGATACGCTTCTGTATATTGTATTGTATCTCAGAATAAGTCTACCTTCCGTCCTATCAATTTGCAAGTTAGTACTTTGTTTCACTTGTTGTTATTGTATATGTATTTGTTTCTTATATTGACATAATGAATTTGATAGCTTAAGTAATGTTTCCTTATAATTTTATAATATTAATAGGAGAAGCTATTCATTGTACTTAATATAAATCATTCAGGTTAAGTTATTTCCACTCATTGTAAGTAGGCTACATTAGCCTAAATTATTCATTTTTTCTTCATGTCCTTGTTATTAATAATGAGTTCCACTAACTATATTTATTCATGTATGTAGAGAATAAATATAGGCTCTGTCTGTAAATTTCAAGTAAAATAAAAGCATATTCTATTCTATCACTTACTTTCTACCTTCATTTTTTATATAAACATCAAAACTAGTCAAAGCGCAGATTTAAAAAAAAAAAAATATTTTCAAGACATATATCATCCTGGAAGAATGGAACTGGTGTTGATCTTTTAGAAACTTGAGTGATTTGGTGAATAGTAAAGATTGGTCCCACCTCTTACACATGGTCTGTGAAGATCTAGCTCTAGTTCGTCCAGCTGCTGATTGAGAGCTGGTGCATCTATAAAAAATATCAGGTTCCCTCACCTGACATTTCGGTTCTAATGCAATGATGAATCATTATAATCCAGCTAATGACAATTTAAATGAGATGTTGATAAAGAATCATTTTGAATTTGGAAAAAATTTGAACCAAAATGACAGATGAATGTAACTTACTCTTGGTGTTTGTAGCCTTAGGTGCATCGGGCGCTCCACCATTAGGATTATTTATGACAGACATTCCTGTTTTTGTTCGTCTTTTACAAATCCACAATACACTGATGGGCTCATAATGATGAAGCCTGTAATCAGAAAAAAATAAATATAAGTCTCGCAAATACCGGGAATTGTGAAAAAGGATCTCTTTCATATGGTAGCCCTGTTAGACACCCAGAAAGGTTAGGGTTAGTTGAGCATCATGTAATGCTACTTGAACATCACTTCTACTTCTTTTTTTGTGTCAGTGATCATCGACCATTAAATTATAGATACATATATACTTTTGCATCATTCATATATTCTTAACCGAAACCGAAAAGCAAGGAGTTAACCTTTCAAACCTTGGCATCAAAAGATCAAGTCAGATGATCAGCCTTTGTAGGTATATTATAATAATATCGTAAAACTAGAAAAACATGTATATTGAATATAATGGATTACGAAAGTGAAGTCAGTACAATTATAAATTTAAGTTAGAAATAAACTAACTTATAGGTGAGTGGTAATTTTTTAATACTTTGAATAGCATGAAAAATCGTATAAAACCAGAAATTTTAAGAAATCGAACCCATCAGCTATTCTTAAGTTTAGCCGGCTTGAATCCTGCCGGCTCTCAAGAATTGAGAATATGCAAAATTTCATACTTACTAAAGCCTACTGAATCTAAATCAGTTATTTCTCATTGATTTTCAGACGCAATTGTTTTTGGAAAGGCAAAAAACAAGAATTTCTTGAATTGAATTGAACTTGAAACTATTGCTTACTTTTTAGGTTAGAATTGTGAATGGTCGATATTTGGTGAAAGACCGATAATTGATGAGTTTACCTAAATTATAATAAAATTTTATAAAAGCTGGCAATCAAACCATGCACGTTCCACGCCAAATAAATAAAATATATTGACATTCAATGACCGATTTCAAGACGATAGTCTGACCGTACAATGTTAGAGCAAGGTGGTAAAAACTACATACTTAAAACTATACAAATATCATGATCAGCGTCATGAAAAGTTTAGTACTTTAAAGATTACCTTAGTTATAAAAGTACAACAGAACTGGACTAACATCAAACAAAAACTCATAATCTTGAATCGTAATAAAACATAAACATTGGCAATGGTGCAAAAATAATATTGACAACCAGCTGACACAAATTTCTTCACGCATGCGCACAGAATCACGCTTGTATACTGGCTGAGCTTGTGCGAACAATTGGATCCGCGAACAACTGGTATAGACCCTGTTCATTTTGCAAAGAATTTCTGAAACGTACTGGCTTCGTCTTTCGTATGAATATAGTAATAGTTATAGTAGGTTGTCATGTCTTCCCGCCCGTGGTAAGTGAGAAAAATTGACCTACCTTAAAGTTGAATTAAATGTGTTTAAGAATAGATCTTGATTTGTTTTGTTGGTGTAAATTACGTTGACGTTAATAATTACTATCTCACTTCACTATAAATATTGTGAAATTCAGTTACACTGTGTAACTAACAACTGTTATTATCAGCAAGATTAGTTACGTATCACTTGAACATTCAATAATTTTGATCTGCACAAGAAATATGTCGTTGAAATGGTTTTGTCGTTAATTTACATCATTGTTTGCTTCTTTTGTTTGTTATTTAACCACAAATTATTTCCACAACTATGGTTTTACCGGGAAATCATTGAGCAATGTGCTGGATTAGTTTTTAATGTAAATTTTCATTCATAATTTTGGCTTGTTTTGTTGAAATCTAAAAATGCAATTTTTATAAAATACAAATTTTTCTGGGATGGTGAATTCATCACAGTTAGAAGTTTGTGTAGCTCTACTCTAAAGATTCCCAACTTCTCACTGCATCACTACAAGGACAGGAAAGCTGACTGTACTTTATTGTAGGCCTTGTGTAAAATATTGAATTTTAAAAATCACCGAATAACATTGTCTACCACTTGATAGCGCTTTGGTTCTTGTCTTGGGAAAATGCATTGCATCATTCTTGGTAATAACAGCGACTTGACTTTCGGTATTGTTTCTTTAATTTTTGATGAGTAGTTGCAATTAAGTAAATACACTTTTATTATTAGTATACAGCTTGAGCACGTTTCATGAAACTCTCTTGGAGTATTAACAACTTTTAAAGCCAATGAGTAACTTGAAAGCATGATTGTATTCAAGCATTAAATTTAATTTATTATTGGTTCAATAGCCTCTTCTAAGTAGAATAATATACAATTTGAAATATTCGTCTTGATAAACTAGTATAGCACTAGGTGCTGAATCATTAGGTGTGACGGATATCTCCGAAAAACGTTATCTCCATTGTAAACAATGAAAAATATTGCTATTTGGAAACATGAATCAGTCAAGAAATTTAATTCTTGGATAGAATGAGTTGAATTATAAATCGTGACAAGTCATTCCAGAGAAATTTATTGAAAATGGGGTTGTCCGAATTTTCAATAATTATGGAAGCGAAGTAAGCTTCTAAATAGTATGCTCACTACAATGAGATTTATCGTCATTTCTTATTCTTATTCGTTTATATTGATTGTAGGCTTTCTTATTCTTTTAAATAATACATTTCTGTTTGCTTTCGGCTTCATTTCAGCTTATGGGAGTGAAAAATGTTTGATGTTCGCATAGTGAATGTGGACCATTATATGGCTGCACCCTTCAGGGGTCTTGACCCAGTTTATTCAGACTTCCGTGGCTCATCAATTAGTCAAGTTCCTGTCATCCGGATATTTGGTAGTACTGCTTCAGGCAAGTTCAACTTCAAATATATTTTAGAATACTATAATAGCCTACATGAGTATTATTAGAAGTAATGTCTTGTTTTTTCCCATTTACTATTTCGTTGCAGGATAGCAGCTCTTATTTTAAAAAGTTCATTTTATTTTTATTCAAAGTATACAATAAGTTACCATGACCATGACCAATATTGACCTTCAAACTTTTTAAATTTCCAAGTTCTAGTTGGAAATTTGCTGCAAGTAGTATAAAAAAGGTACTAGGCATTAAATTGTGATCTCTCGTCATGTTAAACAAATAATAGTGCAAGCCATCCTGAAACTATAACTAACATGTAATATAAACTTAATAAAACAACTTTTTAATGGAAATTAACTCACGTTATGGCGTGACGGCCGTTTCGCTCAGTTGTCTAGAGTATCGTCAGACGACCCACAGTACACTGACTTGAGGTATGAGTTTGAGGGCTATGTATGTTGGAATGGTGATGGGGTGGGGGGATGAGTAGGCGGGAGGTTTGAAATTGGGATTATTTTGTCAAATAGAGTATGTGAGAAGAAGTTAAGTTGATCATTTAAAATGTTGTCAGGTTCCTGCTTTGCATGTTTGTAAATCTCATATTGTTCTAAAACATTGAGTTTCTGGCTTTTGTGAGTGAAGTGTAGTGTCTAAATTAGTTTCAATGTCTGTATAACTGTGGCCTGTTGATGATCGGTGCCAGCTAATGATTTTGTCTGTATTATGTAGGATATGTTTTTGTTCTATATTGTGAACAAAGATTTCAGCTAGGATGCAAGAAATTGGGGAACCCATAGGAAGGCCATGAGGTTGTGAATAGAATTTATTATTGTATGAGAAGTAATTTTGTGAGGTAACTAGTGTTGTGAAATATTCCACACCAATTTCAATAAAATCCACATACTATTGTGATACTATTATTGTGTTCAAGTTCTAAGGTGAATTTTAAATTGGAATGGATTTTATTGAGATTGGTGTGGAATATTTCACAACACTAGTTACCTCACAAAATTACTTCTCATACAATAATAAATTCTATTCACAACCTCATGGCCTTCCTATGGGTTCCCCAATTTCTTGCATCCTAGCTGAAATCTTTGTCCACAATATAGAACAAAAACATATCCTACATAATACAGACAAAATCATTAGCTGGCACCGATATGTTGATGACATTCTTATTCTATACAAAGGCAATAAAAGACAAACTGAAATATTCCACACCAATCTCAATAAAATCCATCCCAATTTAAAATTTACCTTAGAACTTGAACACAATAATAGTATCAACTTCTTGGACATCATTATAACAAAGCAGGAACATGCATTCAAAACATTTAGAATTTACAGGAAACCCACAACAACTGATACAGTAATACATAACACATCAAATCACCCAACCCAACATAAACATGCCGCTTTCAATCACATGCTCCACCGACTAACAAACATTCCTATGTCACAAGAAGATTACAATATAGAATTGAATACTATAAAATACATAGCACAACAGAATGGTTACAAACACACACTAATAGACAAACTACTGCACAGAATATCAACAAAACCAATCACTCACACCAGCAACAAACAGAATGACAACCCCCATACATTCATCACACTTACCTATCTCAACAACAAAACTCATGAAATAGCAGCTTCATTCAGGAAACTCAAATATAAAATAGCTTACAGAACAACTAATTCACTCAAAAAACACCTGCATTCTCAGACAACATCTCAAAACAAGTACAACAGATCTGGAATTTACAAATGTAAATGTGATGACTGCAACAAGTTCTATATAGGACAAACTGGCAGGACATTCACCACTATATTCAAAGAACACACAAGAGCCATCTCACACCCAAACACACATTCCACTTTTGCTGAACACATCATTTCAACAGGCCACAGTTATACAGACATTGAAACTAATTTAGACACACTACACTTCACTCACAAAAGCCAGAAACTCAATGTTTTAGAACAATATGAGATTTACAAACATGCAAAGCAGGAACCTGACAACATTTTAAATGATCAACTTAACTTCTTCTCACATACTCTATTTGACAAAATAATCCCAATTTCAAACCTCCCGCCTACTCATCCCCCCACCCCATCACCATTCCAACATACATAACCCTCAAACTCATACCTCAAGTCAGTGTACTGTGGGTCGTCTGACGATGCTCTAGACAACTGAGCGAAACGGCCGTCACGCCATAACGTGAGTTAATTTCCATTAAAAAGTTGTTTTATTAAGTTTATATTACATGTTAGTTATAGTTTCAGGATGGCTTGCACTATTATTTGTTTAACATGACGAGAGATCACAATTTAATGCCTAGTACCTTTTTTATACTACTTGCAGCAAATTTCCAACTAGAACTTGGAAATTTAAAAAGTTTTATTAAGTTTATATTACATATTAGTGAAAACAAGATGGATCTTCAACATCATATAACTAACATAGTTATACTCATTGTCTGTACAATGGGAACATGTATCAGTGGCGGCTCGTGAACTTTATTTAGTTTCGGGTTCAACCTCAAGGATGTTTTTCAAATTTTCCTTAGAAAAGCTTTTAGCTTAAAAGCTTAACATCAATTAACAATATCACTGCAAGGGCACTTTCATGGGTTTTTGTCACCACCAAAAACAAAAATTGAAGCTTAGGAGATTTTTTGTACAATATATTTTAACTTTTAATTTATGAGATTGAGCAATCAATTATGTAGCTTAAGATTTATTGAATAGCCTTACTATAGAAACCGTTGGCCTATCAATAGTATTCAGAAATCAGAATGAGCACTGAGAAAATACAGGAACATGAGAATAATAAATGAATTGAATTAAATAATGTTAAGGTGTAATGCGCAAGCGCGGGCGGATTCAATAATTATATTGGGTGGGAATGTTTTATTATATGAGATTCATTGCAATAAGGCCGTTCACACACGAGGGCTCGCCAAGACGCTAGGCTAGGACAGTAAATGAATGACTGCCATTGGCTGGATGTCATTGTCTGTGTCTGCTCGGCAATGGCTGTTTATGCGGACTGCTTAAACCTTCTATGCATTGGGTGTCTTAACGCGTTGATCCAATTTGCCAACTAAAAATTATAAAAACCTTGCACAAATTATAATCATAATTACCGCCACCTTCACAAAATATACACTAAATGAAATATGTTTGCTAATTTTTGGTTTGTAATTAATTATTTATTTTCTCTACAGGAAAGAAAACGTGTTTGCATATTCATGGTGTGTTTCCTTACATTTATGTGCCATTTGATGGTGAATCTCATCCTAGCCATCAAGGCTATCAACTGGCAGCTAGCCTAGACAAAGCTCTGAATATAGCTTTGGGTACAGCCAACTCAAGTCGTCAGCACATTTTCAAAGTTGTCCATGTCAAAGGAGTGTAAGTTCAATCATAAAAATCAGTCGTACTTGATAATTTGAAAATTTGATTAATTAGAATTCACATTCTAGAAAAAAACTTGGTTTGATATCATAGTTTACTTGAATTTTCTTTGTTGAAAACCTCTATGAAAAGGTTTCTAAGTTCACTTTGAATACTGTAATTTACGTTGCTCAAGAATAGAACCCATTATGCTGTTTTTAAATGAAGTGTATTATTGATGAATCATCATTTTTACTTCAAAACAGAGCTATTATTTTTGCTATTCGTGATGTTTTTCATGACAAAAATACGTATTGAACAATCTAGCATCTATAGTGACGCTATTTTTTAGTAGTTTTTGATCAATTGAATTGCGGAAATGCATTTTTCACTCCTGATGAGAGGCTTCATCAACCTACCAGTTGATGCATTTCCTCAATTTAAGTGTGTGATAATAAATAAAAACTAACTACTAAGAAATATGGGGTCAGTTTTAATGCTAGATCACTTTCGGTGGTAGGAGTATTGAATCTATGCATCTTTAAAATAGTCTTTTATTTATCTGGGTTAATAATATTAATTGATCATTTTATTGAGATGCATTTATTTAGTCTCATTTGTTGCCCATTCTTCTTTTTTCCAGACCATTTTATGGCTACCATGAAAAAAGCCATCAATTCCTAAAAATCTACTTCTACAATCCTTTGATTGTAAAGAAAGCTACAGATTTACTTCAGGTAAGTTGATCATTTCTGTAACAAAAAACAATTCATTACGTTTTTAGTTTCTCTGTCATTTGGCTTGAATGTATAACATTTCTATTGAATGCTCATTGTGTCATGAATTCAAATAGTGGTATATTTTTACAAAAAATTTCCTCAATAGCTCAGTTTTGCAAGAAAGATGGTGTTGACCACATCCATGCTTGCTTCTAAATCTTGTGCATTACCTACACAACCACTTCAACCGTTCTCCAATTAATAGTGATGGCAAAAGAAATCAAGATATCGATATATCGGAAGGGAGAAGAATATCAATACCACAAATATATCGTATCAAAAATATCGATATAGTGATATATCGTATCAAAAATATCGATATAGTGATATATCGTATCAAAAATATCGATATAGTGATATATCGGATCAAAAATATCGAATTGAAATATTGCCAATATTGCTGATTTCCTAACTCTCCTACACTGATGCAGTTCTTGAATAAATAAAAATAATTTATTAAAAACTGCAAGTGGAATTGAAGGTCACGAATTTATTTTTATTCAATGGTTCCCTATAATTTCCAAAGTAAAACAATATGAATTTAATATTTGAGGGCCTTCATACTCTTATGTATAAATTTTTATTCTCATTTTAAATAGGTAACTGAAAAAAGATTAATGAAATTAAATCTTAAAAACTGCCACTTTTGCCATTTTACTGATCCTGCCAGTTACTATGGTTCCATGTACCTGTACCATGCGCTTTCACACTGTTGTAACCTACTACTTGTACTGGTTATTACTTATAGTCAACTCCGTATAACCATGGAGGAAATTAGGCTAATTTCTATAGAAACACTGGAACGCTCCTCCCGGAGCGGATACGGATACTGGCATACCGCCGATAGAAATACAGAGATACCATAACACATGTAGAAATTATATTATTATCATGCATAAATGAATAAATCAACTTTTAAGGAAATTGAAATTAAGATTATTATAATATTTATCTAATAAAATAATGATAAGATATTCGGAAAAAATATATCAATATATCGGAAGCCAAATATCGATATTTGGAAATATCGAATATCGTTGCCATCACTACCAATAAACATTGGTGATTTTAGTTAGGAGGAAGGAGAGATATTCCCATATGATTGCAGACTATTGTTGGAACTTACTAAGAGCCTACACAAACAAAATTCATACAAGAATATCCAAGTTTTCATAGCTTTCATTGGGCCTCGATGGTGTTGACTAATTTATTTTCGATTTATTTGTTGTTTTGATGAGCCTCTGACCCTGAACTATTGTAAACTAGCTGGCAGACTCGCCATTGTGGAGCCCCCTGGACCCAGGCGGGAACATATTTATTCAAAACTGTTTTGAATTTTTTTAAATCCGTTCTTACCTTGCGTCTAGGGTTTCGACTGAGCATGTGCACCAAATTAAATTTTTTTGGCTGAATAGTTTTCGAGAAACAGTGTCAGTGGTATCTTGAAAACAGGAGCTCTGACGTTAAAACTGTTATCAGATTTTAATCCAGCGTATTAAATTCATATTCACTCTGGCACTAAATTATGAATTGCAAAGCATTTATTGCGCCAAAAAGCTCTCTCACTGTCCTTTGTACCCAATGGTTTTCATTCTTACAAAGAAATTGAATATTTCCTTTTTTTTATAGAATGGGGCAGTCTGCAATAAAATATTTCAGTGCCATGAATCTCATCTGCCTTTCATACTACAGTTTTTCATTGACTATAATCTTCATGGAATGAGCTTTATCCAGTTGGCATCAGTAGAGTTTAGGCAGGAGCCTGGTAAGTCAAAAACCGTTTCTCCCAGTTTACCTTTCTCTCGTACTGCTTGGACGTATAATTCTGCCTCCCAATTTTTCCCCTCGTCTCTGCCAATCCTCATCTTTTATATTTCCTCTGTCATCTGCTATTACTCTTTTCCTATAATTTTCTCCAGTCAACCTATTGTCAACAATCCTGTTAGAACTTATACTTTTTGTGAATCCGTACTAATTTATCTTGAAAATCTTCTATTCCGCAGGTCCTAGGTTCCATACCAAGCTAAATACATGGAAAGGAGTGTTATTTTTTTAATATTTGCCTTACCTATTACCCGTGCACAAGTCTTAGGTTTATGTGTTTCTCGTCTGCAAAAAAAAACGATATTCAATACGAATAGCATTTAATTATAACTTGATTGATTAATGCACAATTCACTCTTCGTGAGCATTAATCATTTAGACAAGATATTCGTCTTCAATAAGATCAATTATTATCATCATCATCATCGATTGATTCTTATTATTCTGTTTGTCAATTATTGTTGTTGTTATATTTCTCATGATTCATTGAACGCACATGGAAATATTAAATATTTACCGAGTTGCTTATATTCCCAGGTGCCTTGCATCATTCTGATTTAGAATCGAACCCTAGGCCAGCTAAAACAACTTATTGTGAATTGGAAGTCGATGGTCTTGCTAGCGATATTTTGAACCGGAAGACAATTTCAGGTAAGAATAAGTATTGTTTTGCTCAAATGTTGATACTTCATAAGCTCTATCTGCTGTGTACCATATTTCGGTTTTCCTATAAAAACTCTTGCAATGTCACACCTGAGTTATCCTGAGGGTGGCTTGAAGAAGTGCATAATACTAATCACTGCTATATTAAGTATCGCAGTATCACAGCCAGTATACAGTACACAGCTATACAGTATCACAGCCTAGTATCACAACCATATTAACAGTGTAATGCATACCTGATTTACCTTTGACAAGGACTGATACTGGTCCGCTAACTATTTTTGTTTTTAGGTTTTTGACTAAACTATATTTAAAGGTGTTTTTCTTTCTGTTTGGCATTTTTAAATGCATATGAGTTGTCGATTGTTTTAGAATTGAAATACTCGACACTGAGTAGTAGGCTAATATCGATTTAAAGGTTTCATCTTGTGCTTTCAAAGATGGTTTCCTGTTAAGGTTCCATAGATCAGTTTCTAAATGAATCGAATGTAAACATAGGTATGTACCGGAATTAAAATTAATTCGTTGAATTAAAATAAATTTCAGGTCCATTGATGATGCACAATCGTGAACATTGAGAGTGTTGAGTTTTTGAGTGTCTATTACTTTTTTGTATTATATTTGGGTTTTTTTCATTAAGTTTTTACTTTTGATTCAGATGGTGAGGTGGCAAATCCAGGTCTTGCTGGAATTTGGAGTGAAGAGAGGCTGAGGAATGACGTGAGCCAGCTAAGTCAGAATCAATCACAGGAGAGATATGGAGCCAAGAAAACTCTCAGTGAAGTATTGCTGCGTCAGCGATTGAGAGAAGCTCTTGAACAGGTTAGCGAAATAAAAATCTCATTGTGTTGTGGAAGAGTATTGTATTTTCTGTATATTGTAATCTATATATTTTTTTAATAATAAGGCTGGAGAAAAATAGTTTGATAATACAAAATATAAAATATTTTGAGTAAATGTTGCAAAGACGGGTTTGCAAATTCAGGTGTTTGCTGATAATCTAGGCATGAGAGTTAGTGCTGATGAAAATCGTATGGAAACAATAGTTGAAGGAAACACATACTTACGGACATTAGAACACTATGGAAGCAGAACGACTAAAGATTGGTATGCGTCAAATAATTTTAGTCCCAACTTGCTCAAAACAAATGGCCTACAGCTCGGCTTCAATTAACACTTCCTTCAAGAGCATAAACTACATGGAGTAATAACAAGGGAAAAATTTCGTACTTGCGGTACAAGAAATAGGCAGGGCATGAGTATTACTCCTCACCATTTTGCAAGAACGCGAGAAATTTGAACATCATAGTATTGGTGATGGTGATATTGTGTTAGATATCCATAATAAATTAAATAGATGTTAGCACTAGTGCACTACTACTAAAATAATTAGCCTAACGCACAATTTACTATAGTTTCCACTATCACGTCATTTTCAATCTCAATCAAACTTTTATTTTTGACGATTGAGATTGAAAATAACGTGTGATAGTTGAAACTATAGTATCTCGTGTGATAATTATTGTAGTGGTTGTGATATAAATGTTTCGTGTGATAAATCTGAACATGTCCATAAAGGTCAATAACATTAAATGAAAGTTGGGCCTGTGAATTTATGTAATTTTAAATCACATGGAAAGTACATTCTTATGAAAAAAAAAACGCATGTACTCTATTAAAGGATGTCAACGCTGTGTAGATTTCAAGCTCAATTTGTAAAATCGAGATGAATACTAAATATGAAATTTGACTGTGATATTATGTAGTTGTTAGATTGTCTTAATAATCATATTAATTATTGTTGTTTATTGGTTGTTATTTATGTTGTATCTTGATTTGTCTGCTATATTTTGAGTGTAATTGTAAATACAGTACTGTACTTAGAAATGACATTTTTTATAACATTGTAATGCTGTTGAACAATGGAATTTAATTGAACGTTTGCTCAGGATTGATCCACCAAAATCTGTTTCAAATCAATGTAGTGATACTCTCAATCCTTTTGAACTGAGTACGAATGCATTTTAGTGATACCTCTTGCTCTCTCTCTCTCTCTCTCTCTCTCTCCTCTCTCTCTCTCTCTGGGTTGAGTGATAGAGAAGACCTATAGTCTTAACTACGCCCTTAATAAAGGCAATCAATCTCTCCAAAGTTCCACGCTTTTTAGTACGTTGCAATTGAACAAAAAATGACTAGACTTTCACATCCAAAGTAAAAGTTTCCTCAAATATATAAGCTTCTTGATATTGCTCTATACATACTTCATATAGTTTGGTAAAAAGTTACCCCCTTTCGAGCGTCAAGTTTGTGGGGGAGAGGGTTGGAAAGGTACAATTTTTCAGTTTTTGTTCATAAATCAGGAAGGATAAATCAAATTGCTTTCTTTGTTCTTTTGAAAATTGATGCTGACAAAATTCTATACAAAATTTGTCTGCAATGTTTTATATAATCAACCGCAAGCGAAATGGTCTTTTGGCGAAATTATCATCGAAATAAGCGTCGGACAAGAATGAAAGTTGAACTTCTTTTATTGTTATATTCTAAAAAATGAGGAAAATTCCGTAATAAGATTGAAGAGGAAGTGATTCACTGTGATTTGAGACTTTACTATATTGCAGATTTATCTTCAAAATTTCTGGAGTAATTTAAACGTTCAAAAATCGTCATTTAGGGATTAATATGACAAATGTTTTCCCTGGTGAAATTGCAAATAATAGATGGAATTTCACTTACAATACATGAATGCGGTCTGCCTTGAAACTTTGAATTACACTATAATAAATCACATTCATAGTGAAACGGCTCTGAAATAACATTTTTCCTGATATACTATGCAACCACTTAACTTTGGAAGCCAACGCGCTTGCGGTTGGTTCCACAAAACATTATTGTAGAGAAATTTGTCTGCTTCAACATTGATAAGAATAGCCTAAATAAATCTATTTGATTTATAAACAATGAAATTGAAAATTGTACTTTTCCAACCCCCTCCTCCACAAAACGACGTTCAAAATGGTGTACTTTTTACCAAACTATAAGTGGACTGTATAGAATAATATTGAATTGGAGGGAAACTTTTATTTTGGATGTGAGAGTTTAGGTCTAATTGCACCTTACTATTTATTATTTATCTTGATTTAGAACGTCTACAAAGTAATAAATAATTATGATAAAATAAAGTTTTATTTATTATTTGCATATTTAAGATTGATAAACATGTAACATGTACGCTGCATATTTGAGTGGGATGATATGGGCGTGTGAATGATTATATTTTCAAGATCATCTTTTGAAGATAATTCCAATATAGAAGAACAACTAAATAAATATGCTGTTAACGAATCATCGACTGCGATTTTGACGTAATCAGGAAGGACTGATTAAACCTATCAGTTTCCAATCCAACAAAATAGCATTATCATTCTCCTGCTTACATTGAAATTGATATCATGTTTCATTTCGTTCATTAAACATTTTTCCCTTCTTCTTGAACTATTCCTAAAATAATGAAAACTTTCTTGATTTTCCATCAAATTGAGGTATAAACATTAATCAATCGGAGAGAAAAAGGGCATGAATTTTGAATGATTACTAACATAGTGCATGCACTATCACTACTGGACATTGTATTTTTTCATGAAAATTAATATTTGTTTTAATTGCAAAAAGTATTGAATGAGTACTAAACTGTTTTTGACACTACTATTAGTCGCCTTATTTGTTGAAAAATTTAAATGAAGGACATTGAGCTTGAACAAATAAAACTTGAGCGGTTTGACTTCAGCGACAAACAACAGCTTGCAAATTGTTCCCTAGATTAGATCAATACGCATAATTTGTGTTGCATAAAATAAACGAACATTCAATCTTATAACTATTATTAATTTTTTGGAAATATTGTTAAATTCCAGAGAAGAAAAGAAAGAGAAGAAATTAATTATTGTTAATTTTTACAGTTGAGTGACAGAATTTCCGGTGGGAGTGCAAGATCAGTTGTATACCCTGCAGAATCCACTCCTGGGGAACATGTTCATGATGCATCACTTGTGGAAGGCTTCTGCAATAACTGTACTGAACTTGGTCTGCCCACACTCACGGTTAATTTGGATGATTCCGTTATTGATGAGCAGCTAGTTCTATCTCTTTCTCAGGCCCGTGAGTAAAGATCTTTTTCATTTTATCAATTATCCTATCAATTTTATTTGGGTCAAATTTTTATAGTCAAATACTGATTTTACAAACCACTAAATACTGATGATAATACTTCTTTTATACAAAATACTGATTGAAGTCTACTCGAGTCGGGTAATGGAAATTTATTCAAACTCGTGAAATTTTCAGATTCAAATACTTGATTAATGTTAGTTGTAAATCAATGGGGATCGTGTAGAGGAACTGATTCAAAAGTTGTTTTTTCAACTTTCTCACGGAAAAGTGAGCGAAACATTGAAATTGAAAAGCTCCATTGTTCAATTATTATCAAATTTCACGCACTACTTTGTTATTCGACTTTTTCATTACTTATTACCTTTTGTTTTGAATCTCAAAGGACCAATTTATCTTGATTTTTTTACATACTATGTGTAAATTAGCTCATCATTTCAGTTATTATTTTATTAATTGAGAAGCAAATAATCACTTTTCTGTTCTCTCTAATGTTCATAAAACTTCTGGTTTTATATTAGATTATTTAGTCTCCTGATACCAGTTAATATAAATAAAGGTTTAAATACCTGAGTTTTGGTATACAATAATTATTGAATACCAAAACACAGTTATTTAAACATTTATTCTGGTTTTAATTGTTTCAGCTACCAACTCACAGGATCATTCACTACTTGATATAATGCAAAGTCTTGCGGAAAGGGGCTTAGGATCTCCTGAAAATGAGGAGGACTGGCTGACATGTTCGACTCAGAAAAAAGGCGAAGCCTTACTTAGTCAGTCATTCCATTGCGAAAATATGGAGGGAGATAGTGTCCTGGGCGTTTCTCCCAATGAAGTAGCCGAGGACGAATGCCCACAACGCTTAAGCACCGATGAGACTGTAGAGTGAGTTATTGACATAACATTTTATTCCGCTTAACTATTTCACACCTTTGCCTGAGCGATCTCTTGAATTTTTCCCAACAAGATCTTATTTTTAATAAATCGAGCTAGTAGCTTCAGCGTAACAAATAGTGTATGGTGTATACGAACTTGGAACCATCGGTCAAGTTATTCATTTTTTGTTTGTTTTTGAGTTGAGCTATGATCGCTAACCACTACACCGCGAGGCTCTGTTAGCCCTTATTTACATTTGAAAACAAAGGCTTTGGTACTCCTGATGAACCCAAGTTTGAGATGAACCCAGTAGTTTGTTCTTACTAATGCATACTTTCCAAGCTTGAATAGTTTTTTCATTTAAATTTTCTTGAGTGTATAATTATTGTAGTACGGTAGTAATAATGTAGTTCACAATGTAGTTGAAAATAATTTCAAGCAACGTAAAGATTGTTTAGTTTTTATAAATATAGTACTGCAGTTGGCTTTAGGGAAATTTGTTATTAATCAATCATTATGAGAAATCATAAAATAAACTTAATCTTTTAAATAGTCTTTGGACCCACATCAAGCTTGATACTTGTGCGTGGGTGATGAAGTGACCGATTATTCAAAATATCCAAGGCTGAAGGAGAATCGAACGCGTTACCCCAGGAGTAGCAGCCAACCACTCTTATCAGAGACAAGCGCTGATTATGCCACTGTGGCTGCTACTTGAAACTATATTTTAATTATTCTTCAATGATCACTGCCAGCTATTGAATTATTGTGCTGAGTGAAACCCCTATTTATCTAATATATAAATGTCAGCGCTCCATGTGACAAATATGGGGTAAGTCTAGGTAGGTCCATTATTGATATGTGAGTTAGGAAGGATAAATGAGAAGAAGAATAAGAAGGCATCGAAGAATAAAAAGAAGAGGAAGGATGATAATAATAATAATGATAAGAAGAAGGTTAGAAAAACCTAGCCTATTAAGTTGGATTTCTAATTAAGTTGTATCACGTTCTAGAAACGTCAATTCAATTGAGTCCAGCAACCTTCTAGTTTATTTTACATTTAACTAAAATACAACAGTGTGAATACTAAAGGATATTGCCCAAAACTGTTTTTCTCAACATTCAATTGAACATTTTTTAATCGTGTAAATACCGTACGTGAAAGTATTTTGAACAGTATCAGATGAAGGGTAATTTTATTGCTGCAAATTTATCTATGTAATAAAATTATACTAAAATGCACACCTCGATTCTTATAAAAAAATTATCTTTACCTAATAGTCCATTCTTAAGCTAACAGAGTAGCCCTGTTTATGAGACTATAAATATCAATCAACTCAGATTAGCGCGACTATCTTGCGCATTATCGTGATTGGAATGAATTCTATTACATTGAAACTGTGCTCTCATCATGAATGTGAAAATTCCAAGTTTTGTTTGAAATCATTTTTTATAATAACTATAACTGTTTGTTACAGGAAAGAAGACTGCTGGCAAGACTCATTCTGGAATGGGTTGGATTCCAATGACATACCTCAACTAGACGGTGCTCCAGATGAATGTGATGAGTCATTGGAGGATAGTGGACGGGATACGCCATCAATTAGACGACTAACGCGAAGGAGGAATCAAGATAAGACCATCCTCAATTCAATCAGCAATAATCCTAGCAGAGTGTCGTCCCCAATCGTCATTGATAGTTCAGAAGATGAGAGTTTCAGCAATATGGATTGTGCTTCTATGAACATTTTCAACCAGGAAAGATTCTGGTGCGTCAAAAAAGAAAATATCGACAATGAATTGAAAAATTTGATGTTGGCAGATACAATGGCACCGGCTTCAACTCTGAAATCGGTAATGTATGATGAGTCGCCAGATGTTTTCACAGGAGATACAAATGTTTGTGGAAACGTGGATTCGACTTATGCGAATGTTCTTATGCATGGTGATCCTTCACTAACTAGTCTAGCCGAAGTTACGTCTGACGACAACTTCATCAGTAGTAATTTAAATGAATCAAATTGCGAATTTCCAGAATCTGAGCCCAACGATAATTCCAAAAACAAGTTGAGTTTGGAAGAAAACGGTCTCGATATTCCTTTGTCATCACGAGAAACTTGTCTTGAACTTGGCGATGATTCAGCTGACATCGTCGCTAGCTCAGAATTTATGTTCAATTTAGATTACGAGTATTCCACATTTGAAGACCAAGAAATAATCGATGAAGAAAACGATGCTTCTTCAGAATCTGTTACCAAGAGAAAGCCAAAGAAGAGTAACAAACCTGATAGAACTCGTCTCAAGAACCATTACTCTCAAAGTAAGATAGAAGCGAATCTAGGAAAACGTAAACAGGATCGTCCAAATAATCATAACAAAGGGAAAACAGCCAACTGTAATGGAAAGCAGTTGAAGACCGAAAATGTTGATACTGAAAACAAACGTCGAATCGATGAGAATGTCTCCAAGCAAGATGATGTAGAATTGAACAACAATGAAATGAAATCGAAACAAGATCGTAAAAAAGAAACTAGAATAAACAGAAAAAGCTCTGAATCTATGGAATTTGAAGAAAGTTTTAAAACTCCCCAAAAAGCCATAAAAAACAGTGAGAATGTTGAAGCTGAAAATAAAAAAATAAAAACAAAATCGAAGCAAATGAATGAAAATAGATCAGCTAAGTCAGTTGACGAAAAATCAGATTTAGAATTGAAGATAAATCGTAAGACTCCCAAGAAAACCAGAAAATGTAGTGAGAATGTTGATGAAGCTGAAAATATTGAAAGCAAAAAAATCTGTAAGAATATGAAAGAAAATAGATTACCTAAGTCATGCGACGAAAATTCAGTAGATATGGAATTCAAGATAAGTCGTACGGCTGTAAAGAAATGCAGAAAAAGTAGTAAAAATGTTGAAGAAGATGGATTACAAAGCGTTTGTCCCAGTAGTTCAGAAAATATGGAATCCCAGAGTATGAAGATGAAGAAAGCAGGAAATGCTGGTGATGATCATGATATTACTGATGATGATCATGATATTTCTGATGATGATTATAATGATGTTGATGGTGATGGTGATGATGATGACGATGATGTTGATTTATTCCGGATTACACTGAAGAAAAAGAGAGAAGGTGATTTCAAGACTCAAATCTTGAATCAGTCTTTTTTGGAAACACTTACCTCATCGGCAATCTCAACAGAAGTCGAATTAGAAAGCAAAGAAAACGGCCAAAATGATACCAAAGAATTTTTCCCTTGCTATTTTTTCAAAAGTAATGGGGTAGCAATGAAGTTCAATTTCCCCTTCAAACGACGAATTCTGAATGAGAAGACAAAGAAATGCATTGAGGAAAGAAGAAAAAAATTCGCGTTCATCCTTATTCCAAAGGTAGATTATAGAGTTGAGCTCTCTCACGTGGAGGATGGCTATTTAACCACGGATATGATCGAAGGATATGGGAACCATAAGTCAAACGAAGAATTGTCCTCTTCAGTCAACTTATCTGTTAGTGATTCAACGTATCTCGTTTCCAATGGCTCTCCTTCGCCAAAAAAGAGGAAAACATCTGAAATTATTAATCCTATGAAAAATGTTGACACTTTTAGTCCGTCTCCGAGAACCAGCATCAAATATAGGAATGAGCAATTAAGTCCTAACAGAAATTTCTGTCATGTTTTGAAACATAGTAGTAGTAGACAAGACTCTATGAAGCTTGATGCAAACAATTCAGTCTGCTTGCCGGAAAAAAGTAAGAAGGCTAAGAAGAGTTTGGGTTTTGGATTGAAAAGCAAGGCAAATGGAGATTCTGCTCAAATGTATGATCCGCTCTCTTCAAAATTGAGGTTCACTGAGCAATTCTACTCGCCTGAAAATAAAAAATGTTCTTCACCAATTAAAGCTAAGTTGACACAAAGTAAAGCATCACTGATAAAAGCTGCACGAAAACAGTCAAATGGATCTGATGCATTTGAATTGTGTGAAAATGACATTAATTCACCGAACAAAATTAAGTCTCCAAATGCAAGTACAAATTGGCGTGCCACTGGGGCAAGCCCTCATAAAAACGTTACACCTATCAAGACAGGAAAGAATATAATAATGAAATCTCCTAACAAGACTGAAGAACAATCATTAAATTCTTCTTTCATTTTTCTTGATGAACTTGAACCACTAGACATGAGTCCAAGCAATAATTGTATGAAACGGCAAGACTTGAGCAACAAGTTTGACAAAAATGAAAAAATATCTCCCAAGTCAAGAAAGTCTTTAAAAAAAAACGAATTAATCAGATTGAACAATATTAAACCGTGTCGAGTTGTTGTCGACAAGCTACCAGAAAATCTTGATGGTATTAAAAATTTGGCAATGGGAAAAAGCTGTGCACAAGGGAAAAAGATAGAAAATTCTCATCCAAAACTCAAGCAGAACAATTCAGTTGAGTTAGAGTCAAAATTATTGAATTGTTCAACCATTGAGAAGAGCAGCCCGGTGGATTTGGTTGTAGATCCTGAGTCATCAGTTTGTTCCGAGAAGAAATTAGACTTTTTACAAGTGCCTTTTAGTGATGTTGAAGTAGACAAAAATAGTTTGGAACCAGGTAGAAAAGATACCTACAACTTTTCAATGACGGTTGGGCAAAGCCCTATTGATTTAAAATTGTCGGTGAGACTTGATCGTATCGATCAATCAGTATTTTCAAAAATCAATCGAAGCCAGGGAACATTCAAAATTGACAATCTCGATGGATCATTTGGGGATGATATTGAAACTTCTTCTTCTTCAGATGATGATGTTGGAATAGCATTTTCCGGGAAGTTTATGAAATCCAAGGACAGCGCTTCCAACAGTGATGGAAAAATAAGTCACAACAGTTTACAAGTCAGCACTCCAAGACCCAGATACAAACCATTAAAAGTGAAAATTTTGAAAAGTCCGCCGAAAAAAACCAAATCTGTGCCCAAATGTTGGGTTATTGTGAAGAAACTTGATCTTTGCACTGTAAAAGGTGAGTTATTTTCATATAATCAATTTGTCATGATTAATAATAATCAATTGTGTAGATAGTTTCAACGGATTCAGCAAGTTAGCAGTCAAAAACTCGTAATTAAATACGGCATTGAACTACATTTGGACACTATCCACAAACATTACAACTATTTAACCCACTGTAAATTGAAAAAAAATCAATATAAACCAGAAAAAAGTTCATGAAAATGATGTGTGGAGATTTATAAAAATTAAATTTTATGATAACCTTTATGAAAGTCTCACCGAAAATGTGTGCTGAACATGGTGTGCGCGAACATTTTGTGCAGAACTTCTGCTTCAAAAGCTTTATACTTCGACCTGCTACACCAACTGAATATGTTGCGCAAATTTGTTCGCAAAGGCCCCATTAAACTCATCACCGCTTCAAGGCCAAAGCCATTATCGGCGTTTATTGACCAAAAATTCACCATTCTTTAAATCTATTAAAGTTGAAAATAGAATAATTCTGATACGAGATTCGGTTTCAGCAACAGCAAGTTCTTTAAACCGCTTCGTCTATTTCTAAAAATATATTATACGAGCTTTTTGTTCTTGACTCACATTCCAAATAATGGGTTTAGCTTCAATTTCATTGATTAAACTAATAGTATTGAATTCGCATTTGTCTACTCCTTAATAAACTGGTGAGAATTTTGCTATAAAATTAAATAATAATATTATTGATTGAAAACTAAACTAAATGTCCAAAATTGAAGTAAATATCATTCACTATAAAATCTATCTGAATATTTCATGTGTTTTCTAGAACAGGAATAATGAATCAGATGTCCGAATAGTTGTCTCTAAAATCTTATGATGTGTTTCCTTCTGTTGGAGTTTAATTAGTTTACAATTATTCTACGGCAATAAAGGAATTCTCTGCTGTAAAATCACTTCCCGGTGGTTCGGAACCCACCTAAAACTGTAGGTCCAACTCATCAATCACCATCATCCAACTCATTACCCACGCACAGGTCTAAGACCTATGTGGGCTTCATCCTCAAAAAAAAACCAAAAAAAAATTACCAGTGCTAAGTTTATTTTATCTTATTGTTCAGCTTTTCAACATGACTAGTTGCCTTTGCGACAATTTAGGGCCGTATTTATAAACGTTTCTTATCAAAGAAAGACTTAGATAAGTCTTACTTAGCGGCGATAAGTCTTACTTACAAATTCACGAAGTGACAAGCTGTAACATTAAAAACCAACTCAGGCCCCACCAACAAAGGCCTGACTCTTGATGAATAAATAATGTACACTAACAATTTACATTAAACAACACTATTTTACAGAGCATAAACAGACCATTGATTGCAATTTTAAGATTGGATAAGTTATATGGATCATGGATTAACAAGGGCGCACTCCAGCCGACCAATCTCAATCGAATTCTAACGTGTAAATTTTCAACTGGCGAAAAGACAAAGCTCTTTAAGTTAATTGGTTTGCAGTTAGGTAGTGCTCACTAGGCTACATCTATCTTTCATCTTGCGAAAAATAGAAAGTGAAATACGAATATAAAATATATTGGCATAGTAATAATAATTATCTCTATTTTTTTCATGTATGTTAAATTATGTTTGTTAGTGTTAAAATTAGGTTTTGAAGTTGAGTCAGTTGTAACCACGTTCAATTTAATAGAAATACAGCCTTCAATTTAATAGAACGCTTCAAGTTACGTTCGTAAATACTGCCCCTTAAGTCCACTTGACAACTTAAACTGGTGTTACTACTACTATTGAGAGAAGGGAAGCAGAACTGTGAATAATTGGAGTGCAATGAATTTTTGGTTGTGAAAATCAGATTCCATGAATTTCTTACTAGCTTCACAATGACAAATTAGTAGTCTTTCGTTCCTAATATGATTGAACTGCCATGAAGTTGATGAACGACGTTCTACTTGGAGAAATCTTTGGATTTCAGTGTAATTTACCTGTAAAGGTTTTGTTATTATTTGATCTAATTATATCGTATGGTTTTGTTTGCATAGATTCTACTCAAATGCAACTTGTAAGCAAGCCATACAAACGATGAATTGAAGTAATTGAATCAAGCAATTGAAAAATAATGATAATTTTATGATTATGAAATACGAGCTTATTGGTCTTTTAGTGAACAAAAATTAAAATCTCAACTTGATATAAGTAAGGATTACTTGAGTGATGAGCGATTAATTAAAATTATCATGTTTTTCGCCATTTGAACAAAATTAGAGAGAATTAAGTTATCAGCAATTAGAATGAGTTCAAGTAAACGTTTATTTCTTAATTTGAATAATCATAATTGAATGACTGTTTTCTAGAATGTACAGCGACTTGTAGTCGGTCTCTTTTACATTAAGTCAAATACACTTTCATAAAATGATTTACTAATGTGTATAACGTCATTATCAACTAGATTTTGAATTAAGTGCTTGATTTTTCATTTTTAGGTTCTTCCTCGAACACAGTTCCGAGTTCATTAGGCTGCTTGGGTGATTCAAAGTGAGTTGGCCTTGTCTTCTAATCTTCTACTAAATCACGTATCATAGATCATCAAGATTTCTAATCCCAATTTTAGTTTATATTTTAATAGATTTTTTATTCAGTCAATATTACACTAAGATAAGTATAGCACTGATTTTTTTTCATTAGTTGACTAGTTATTTTTAAGAATAATTTCTTGAGGTTTCAATTATTTAGTTTCTATTTCAATTATGTGTTTAAATGTACAGATGTTATTAGATTTTAAAAGCGAGCATTTTTTTAATTCAAAGTCAATTATTGTATTACCAGTGAGTTTGTTTGTGAGCATATTTTAGTTTTATTTTGTACAAAAAAACATTCATATTTCGATATATGAGATTTGTACTATTGTGATCTGTACAATTGTGTAATGGATAGAACCATTATTTATCGTAGATTTTTACAAAATATTTTGTGATTACATATATCGCAATTCAGTTGTTTATAGATCTTAATAAGAAAAGTGCCTTCAAGCATTTCTAATAGTAATAGATCAGATTTATAAACTATTTCAATGAACCAAACTCATTTATCTTCTGGATTCTATTATAACAAATTTCAATTGATTCGCCCCCTTCTTTACCCCTTATGAAAAAATTATTCATTTTTTGATTTAAATAGATGAAAACTAGATGTAAACGAGTAAAACTGGAAATTGTAGGATCTTATGCAAAAATTATACCATCTCCAATACAGCGCAATAATATTGTGTGTGTATTAGCTGCTTGCTCTAGTATTTATTCTTCAATACTTTACTTACACTTTTACACTATTTCTAATTCGTTGCACTTAGTTCTTCTAGCTCGTGTAGAATCATTCTGCCAAAGAAATTTTGCGTTATCAACTTTAACACATTTTTTTTATTTATTGCATTTATTTAATCCCAAGTTTACCTCATCAGTTATGGTACGACTTTATGGCAAACAAAGTTCATGTTCTCCAAATCATAAAAATAAAGAATATGCAAATTATATTCATGATAAATATTACATAGTCAATAAATAAATAACCATAAAAAATATAGAAAATGGTTGGCAGCTACCATGTTGAAATAGTGTTATATCAACGGTCGAGTTCTTGGGAGCGTTACCGGTAACTGGAAAATGTTAACGGCGGCGTCTGATTGGTCTACTCAAATTCATAGACGTTAAAAATTTTGGTAACATTTTCCAGTTACCGGTAAAGCTCAACCGGTTCTCTTACCGAGAACAATGTCCGGTTAGGTCTGGCATTTTTTATTATCTAACCCAACATTTTATCGTAGTAGATTTATTGTAGTTTTTATTGTAATAGAATCAGGCTCGTGGAAATTATTCACAATAAAGAGGAATGGAATTTTAAAACAATACACAGGCTCGTGGAAATTATTCACAATAAAAAAGAACGGAATTTCAAAACAATACACATGTTATAGTCAGTTACTTGGTGCCAAGTGCCTAAACAGAAATTCATTTTTTAAGTTCATACATCCATGGGTAAATTCTTGAGGCTCGTTCAATAAAAATTCAATTTGTCGTCGCCGATGCTTTGTGTAATATTTATAAGTCTCCAACAATCTAAACTTAGAACAATCGTATTTGAACCACAGAGCAAATCAACATTTATCAATTGCTTTAATCAACAGGCCCTGGAGATCTTTAAATTATACGAAATGTTGGCGATGACAAATTCAATTTTCACTGAGCGAACCTCAAGAATTCACCCCTGTCAGGTCAGATCAGCAGTCGAGTCTGTTCAATATTTTTGTTCTCTAGAGTGTTTAGTTGAATCAGCAGTATTTTAAGAGTTCACAGTATAAATTTGATAAATATGGTTATTATTAGATGAATATTTCGGTAAGCATATAATTCGTAAATGTAAAAATTATTTCAAACAATACCATCTTCTTTTAATGAATATGGCATTGTTTCAAGTGTGATATATACCCATGTATTAATTATTGGTTAACGAATTTTAACCCATTCGAGGTACCTCAAGTTTAGTTACCTTGGCCACCCAACCACCAATGATGACTTAGTGATCAAAATGTCAAGTTTTAGTTAATAAAATGTAGAAAATGACATGTACAAATACGATCGTTTCATGTTGAACTCATCATATCGTTATTTATTTTATTGTTCCAAGTTTTGTCTCTCTTGAAAATGTTATAGTAGTTTCATATGAATAAGATTTTCTAATGTATAGAGAAATTCCATTATTTTTCTGAATTATCTCGGAATATATGTGTTGTTGTAACTTGACTGACAAATTTGTGAGCTGTGTGCCTGAATGTAATAGTATGTGGCTTTGGTACTTAATAGAAAACGAATTTTAAAAATATATAAAAATCAATTATAATAATATTAATACATTTGTTAGGATGAGTGCAGTAATTATTATCAGCTTAGGGTAGTGACAGAAACTCCCTAGCGACAGAAAATCCTTGAAGTGTCCGGCCATTGAACGCTGTGTTGAATTGTGCTACGACGTACGACGTCAGCTTTTAAAATCAAACCAATAGTTTTCAATGAAGACCCAGCCACTGGAAGTTGTGCTGAGCTGTGCCAGATGCCGGGGGTTCATTGAAAACCATTGGTTTGGTTTTGAAAGCACAGCGCAACCCAACTCAACACAGCGTTCAATTTTTGCCAATACTTTCACATGCAGTCAATACAGCAGATGTATTATCGAAAATAATAGAAAGCTCGCGCAAAACTTCGTTAAAATAATGTTATCTATTCTATGTTGAGAATTTATAAAATTTAAATCTGAAATATTGGGACCAAAAGATGAAATGCACCTTATTAGCCAATTAACTTAATTATTGTAGTATATTCCGTTTGAATAAAAAAATATGAGGTAATGAGTTTTTTATTTTATTGAAACCAAAAAATAAATAAATAGAAAGCATTTCTAAAGTTATGATTTCAATATCTGTATTAACATTTGAAATTATTCTCGACTGTATCTAATTGCAGTTCATATTTTATTTGTGCTTGAAAGATATGTTTTATTTTACTCTATCTTGCTAGTTTATATGGTGCCAATATTGTTTTCATTCTTTAGATTTAACCACAATGCGTTTTGTAGTTTTTTTAAACTTTTTAATCAGAATTCTTATTCATAATCTACGTTTCTCTAATATGGTTATTCCCTATTTATATCCTTAAATCTCAAATTTTGTTAATGAAAACTCATGATGGTTTCTTTTACAAAATTCATGCATCATGCATTTTCCATTACAAAATTTTAATTTTGAAGGACGTAAATGGGATATTTTCTTATTAGAATAATTTAGATTATGAATAAACCTTAAAAATGAATTTACTAGTAAAATTCTGATAATATTTACAAAAATTAATAATTTATTTTGGCTCTAGAAAAATATATTTATTTATAAGCGCATACCATGGGCTACTGTAAATTGTGCAATTCGCAGTTACTAAAATGACCTTTCTATGTTATCATACTTTTTTATTATAAATTGAAATTATCTAATTTCTGTACTTCCTACTATTAATACCTTCATGTAATACCAAACAAAAAGAGAATAGTGTTATTAACCATATTGATATTTTCTAAAACTTTGATCTTTTTTATAATTTTGTTTCAAACTATTATTACCAAAATCATTTACAGTAATTTTGTTAGTGAATTTGTTGCTGTAGTAAAAAGCATATTGAATCATTTCTTTTGTACATACCATTTCACAAGTTGTGAATATGTAAAAAATTGCTTTGATTATTGTTGAAAATGTTCGATACTTTTTGTTCAATTGTTTGATCGAATCATGTCTTAAAGATATTCATCTACTCTTGTTAATTTGATAGCTAATAATTTTTGAATAAAAAGAAGTCATATTAAATTTTAGAGTCTTTTTCTTTCTAATTTCAGGAACCCAAATCCTGTCAATGATGCCGCTTCATCACATGGTGCTTTATCAGGAAGTGATGATTCTGATATTTTTGGAGAAATCTTCTCACAACGTGAAACAAAAAAAGAGACAAAATTAGAAGTTGAATGCAATAAAGAGGCTTGTGTTGGCTTGGAAAGTTCAGCTTCTAAAATTGTTTCAGATACATCTCAGAAAGCTGAATTAAACTTGGATATTGTGGGTATCTGCTCTGGCAGGGTGGTTGGTGAAAGTATAAAAGATCAATTGCTAGATGATTGTGAGAATAATAATAGTAGTGGTGAAGAAAAAATTTCCCTCTGTAGAGTTGCCTCACCCATAGAACCAGTTATACTGGATGGTAAAACTGAAAATGCAATGAAACAGAATAATATTGCCATACCAGGACCATCCACATCCTATGCCCAACCGTGGAGCAATGCAAATGTATATGAAACTTGCAGTTCAAGTGAAAATGAAGACAATGGAGTCCTAAGCTTTTACAATATGAGTGTTTATATTCCAGGAAACGATTCAAACAGTGATAAAAGTGCTACTTATGAAATTCATTCTCAAATAGATGAATGTTCCAACTTCAGCAGTGAGGAGCAAAAGGTATACATTCCTAAAATCAAACCGCCTACTCAGAACGAAATTTTGTCTTCTTTGTCAAAGTGCGGTTTATCAAAAGTGTTGAACACTGAGCCGTTCTGTAGTGATCTTTCAGACAGAACATCAACCGAGGTGGGACCAGTTTCATTAAAACTGAAAAGCCGTACGGCTATTGACCTTGAAGAGTATGATGGACCTTTTTCTAAAGGCATCTGCATGTACAGAAATAACTTACTGAAAAGTCTTCGAGTGAAAAGATCTAGTGTTCTAGCTAGTGATAGAAGCGTTGTTCTGTTTCCGTTGAAGCGACCACCAACCTGCACTGAAGTTAGAAAGTGGTTGAAAGTAAAATCCACGATTGAAAGAGAAAGCAGGAATGTTGTGGAGGATGAGAAGTGTGAAAAACTAGAGCGATTGATTGTGCCATGTAGTCCCGGTCAAAACTACAGTTTGGATGACGAAGAAAATACTCTTATTTTGACACCGATGACACCCCCTTGTCGGAGCCATAGCACTCCTAGCGATTGCCCCCCAAATGGTTCCCTATCTGCTACTGAAACCCCTGTTTGTACACCCGTTCCTTTTGCACAAACCCGGTGTGCTAAACGAAAATCGTCTAATATCATAGAGAAATCCTCTGCAAAATTGCTTAAAGATTTTGCAGCTTTGTCTTCTATAAAGGAAAATGATGAAGACTATGTTCTTTGTGAAAAAGATGACAAAAATGTACAGGTAAGTTTTATACTGTACACTTGAATCGTTTAATGTACATAACCCTGACCATTTTAATCATTTGCAGATGACAGTAGATACTCAAAAGAATCAATTTTCACACTTGTTGTTTTGTTGTTTGTTTTCCTCAAATATTTTCTCCCAATGTTTCTTATATTGCCAAGAGATTATTTACTCGCATACGATGCGCACCCACATAAGACGCGCAAGAAAAAACAAGAGTTTATATGAAGAAAAAAATTATTTTATTTTAGGTCATATTAAAAACACCTTTTAATTGCTCATAGAATTCTATGTCTTTCATAGAAAGGGGTTTATGTTATTTATGTAAAATTTGGGTTGATATATTTTCGATTTTTTGTGGCACCTGCTGTAGAATTTCTCTTAAAACGTTGATTTGGAAATAAGTCGAAGAGTTGCAAGTAAAGGTGGTCAATTTTATGCTATAATACATGATATGCAAAATATAATAATACAAATACTGTACACCCATACAGGATGTATTGTCTGTCAGTGGCGCAATAGCCCTATAACGGCGTACAAAAACTTGTGAAGGGCTGGATTTATTTATTTCTCTGGTGTAGCCTAGCCAAAATATGTGGTGAGAGCAGTTTTGGATTTGATCTGTTGCATCTTTGCATTCATTGTTCTTTATTTGTCTGTATAAATAAGAGATTTTCTCTGTTCACCAGTAGACTACTGGTACTGGTAAAAGTAATTTATTCTTTGTTTTAAAATCTTATAGCTATCAGAAAGTTCAATCTGCATTTCTAATGAGACAAGAGAGAAGATGGAGGCACAACTAAAAAAGAAAGCTCGTTTATCTTCCAGTTTTCAAATAGAGACTTGCAACTCAGACAGTACAAGTGGGCTTCCAACCCGGGTTGAGAATCTGCAAAAAACTCGTTCACAAATACAGGTGGGTACATTTTTTCCTCCTTTTTTCCGGGTGTTTGAATAGTATGGGAACGACCTAATATCTCTGAACGTTTGAGGTAAAAATGAACTCAGCTACTCATATTTGCAAGAAATAGTATATTACGTTACTAGGCTGGAAAGAAACGTTTTGCCAGTCCAGCATATGATAGTTCATGCACAAGGCAACAGCCAAGTGCAGAAACGTGAATATGCGAGAACCAGCAAAAGTTTACAGCTGTGTAATGTACGATAATTTTTGTTACATTTAATAGAAAGGCATGATACAATCAGCTGGATGATATGAGAGACATTCAAAATTATGCAAGACAATAAAATTGAATCAGCTGCTTTATTTAGATTCAGAATTTGATGGGCGAATTCCCATATATAAACCAATATAATGATAGCCTAGTGCAATCAGCTGGATAATATTCGAGACAGGTGTTGATAATATTCATAGGTAATAGGCTGGTAATATTCATAGGTGTTGAGTAATGTAATGAGTTGACTATATATATACATATAATATATATATGTGAGTCAATGGAAAAAAAATTCCACACTAGTTGTTTTCCCTATCTTATAAGGCCCTATTTGCCAGCTGATTTTTTCAATCTAGTATGGAAAAGAGGCACTTTTTCATACATGACAAATCTATGGAAAGTAGCTACTTTCTATCTAATGTAACAAAATAGTATATCACGTTACTAGGCTGGAAAGTAACATTTTGCCGGTTTAACATATTGTTACGAGAGCAAACAAGCAGTTAGTCACGCACTTGTTCTATTTAAATCATTCTATTGTTTTCATGGTTGGACGTGACTGACTGATCTTCATCCGATCTTCTAATTCTCTCTCCTTGGATGTCTTTGTCATTCTTATTCTTCAAGTCTGCAACTCTCTCAGTCAATTGATTTCTTCAGATTTCTGGAACGATCAAGATCATATTTCTTGAAGATTCTCGAAGTGTCTGGTGAGCTCCAATTCTTAGAATTACAACTACAACAGCTATATAAAGGAGTCCACGTGAACCAGTGAGTCAGTTTTTCTACAAACCTGCGTGACAGATTGTATTACAGATCTCGTGCCAGTGGAGTAAACAGTGCTTTATTCAGTCTTTAGACAGTGTCAAGTGCAGAGACAAGTGTTTACTGTTTATGCAGCTTACTAATAGTTCAAAGACGTTGTGTTAAGTGATATGCATAGTAATGTAATGAGTTGACTATATCTATACATATAATGTATATATGTGAGTCAACAGAATAGTTATTTGTGCATCTAGGGACTAAAGTGCAACTTTTTCTCCCTGAGGGAAACTGTTGTCGCCCGATGGCGTAGCCGAGGGTGACAATTTCCCTGAGGGAGAAAAAGTACTTTAGTCCCGTGATGCACACAACATTTTTCCTCCACCTACACCAATACCTATAACCTGCCGGTGACGTTAGAGGTGAGTACTTTTTCATATCCTCCAACGGTTGAACATAACCTCACAATCGAAATACAGCTACTTATTTCCTAGATCTAAATATTCCAAAGATCGAAATACAGCTCTCTTGAATTTTCCTCTACCGACCACGACAGTGTTGCCACATTCCTTTCTCTTCAATCGCGGCGTTGTCGGACTTCTTCCCAGGTTATTCTTATGGAATCACTTTTACTCCCTAGGGAGTAAAAGTGATTACTTTTAGTCCCTAGGGAGAAAAAGTAGTACTTTAGTATTCGATTCCAGGGAGTAAAATGCGACTTTTGATAGTAGGTGGAGGAAAAAATTTTTGCTGCACTCCATATGTTTTTTCCTATCTTGTACGGCTATAAGGCCCTATTTGTCAGCTGATTTTTCCGATCTTGTACGGAAAAGAGGCACTTTCCATACGTGACAAATCTATGGAAAGTAGCTTAGCTACTTTCTATCAAGTGTAACAAAAAGTACTTCCCCGCACTGGAATTTACTTTCCCACACTGGTGCAGGAATAGACTATTTTGCGTGCTACAGTTCGCACAAAAATTGGCACTTTTTCGGATGACTAAGAAAATTATATTTTTGTGGATTTGAAATGTTTGGCTATCATATTGGAATAGGAATTTATTTCCTTTTTCCTTTTTTGGGAGATTTATTTTTTAAATGGGAAGGTATTCGTGTGAACATGACTATAATGTGAATTCTTATGAGGAAAACGATGGCAAAATTAGTTTTCTAATTACTCAATCAGTTTTCAAGCTATCGTCAGTCAAATGATCAAAAGCGAAAAATCGTGTATTAGAATATTGAAAGGAAAACGCAACACATAATACTAATAATTACTTTGGAACTTGAATAATTCTTTTAAAAAATGGAAATAAAAAATACTTACTGGAACGTTAATGTTATCAAATGTTAATCAATTAAAAATAATAGAATAAAATAGTTAATAAAAATCAAATACAGATTGGAAAAAGCAGAGGCCTAGCATCTTTTTCAAATGAACACTCACATTTTATGTGTAAGAATAATTGTTTTACTCTGTTTTTAGAGCAGCATGAGACACTGCTAGTACCTGGCAGTGGACTGAGTCAGGTTATGAATAATTGGTATCTATGAATAATTAGTTCTCTTGTAATCACACTTTATGATTACAAACCATCTAAGGAACTTTTATTGTCTGTAGTGATAATTCTCTTGCCAGTTCAATAGTGATAATTCTTTTACCTATTACTTGTGCTACATAAGTTAATTGTTCTTTCTCAACAATTCTTTTCGAATATTATTGGACAGTTTATTGTACAGTTTATTGAAAACTCATTATCAGTTGAACAATATCGTTTTATCTGTTTCCGATTGCTTATTTTTGTGTAAGAAATTACTGAACAGTGTGAGTTGTGAATTATTTGTGTTAATAAAGTGCGAGTGATAAATTTGAGTGTAGCCAGCGTTATTTTAGACATAGAACCCGTAACAATACTAATGATGATATTACTGAATTATGCCAGAAGGTTCAATTGAGTCCTTTGGACAGTCAAAAATTAATCAGTTTATATCAGCATCTCATTCATTACTATTAACTTATTAAATTTGTTCCCAGCACGATGTTCTGTGATGAATTTTTTTTCTGAAATGTACTTCAATTATGAATGAGACTATTAATCACAGTATACTTGAATAGTTAGGTTCTGTCACAACGTCTTTAGATAATTAGAAAATTGTATTTCATGCTCTGTCTTTTTTTCTTCTACCACTTCATGGTAAACTTCGTAGTACTTTTATATTAAGAAATGGAAATAGAATTTGTTGCAATTGCAATAAACAATAAACATTTTCTCAACTAAATGTACAATAATAACTTCAAACTATATCAGATGAAAAAGTATGAATCATTATTTTAAATTTACAATATTGATAATAGGCCCTTGTCTTCTAGGAGTTTGTTATGACTTCATATCTTACACCAGGATTCTTTTTAATGTGTATTTTTATGTTTTCCAGCACCAATTTTTGACTCTGATGATTCTAGAGCTCCATGTTCAAACTCGGGGTGATCTGCTACCTGATCCAGAGAATGATCCTATAAGAGCAATATTCTATCACATTGTCAATGATGTCCCTGAACATGCAGAAGATGTAACAGCGTTGACAGGTTTGTAAATCAAATTTTACATTTATTTCTACTTTTCTTAAGTTTGAAACACATCAATATGCGCCATTGAAAGATAAAATTAGACATCATTCTCGGAGATATTTTGTGAGGAGAGGCTCTAAATGTTTCATAATGATCAACTCTCAACTTATCGTACCATTACGGGTTCTATCTCTAAAATTATAATAATAATAATAATAATTTATTCGACCAACAGAACATCCACAGTACATCAACAATTTTCTGTCTGGATATTAATATAGGAACAGTAATTACAACTATGTCGACTATACAATGAACTGTCTATTGTCTAATTACGGCAACCCCGAAGGTATTCCTGTGTGGGGCACCTCCTATCTTATATCATGTCTATAGAGAATGAAAAAGTGCTAAAAACCTATAAAAAATAAAATAAAATAAAGGTAATAAATGTAGCCTAATATTATTTTAAAGAAGCAAACCATAGAAATGAATCATACAAATGCTGGCAACACTTTAAATTAACACTCGCACTTTATTAACACAAATAATCAACAACTCGCACTAATCAGTTATTTCTTACACAAAAGAAATCAATCAGGAACAGATAGATTGGTAATGTTCAGCTAATAAAGAATTTGCATTGTTACTGTATAAAAATCAATCACAAACTGTTAAAAGGCCAATCTAATATTAAATAATAACTGTTCAATAATTCAAGGAAGAAACATCTAAAACATAACAGTCATAATACTACAAGCACTTACAAATCACAGTGAAGACTGTTAAAGAAACTTGAATAATAATCTGTCACAATATTCTGCGATTATCACTTTAACAACATACGTTTGTTTAACACGGTCTTTGTAAGCACTCACTGGTAATGCGGTTTGTATGAGCGGAAACTGTCACTGTCACTTTATCACGTTTGAATCACAACTGACTGACTTTTACAAGAGTTTCTCTTATTTATACATTTTTCATAATCCAGAAAGAAATAGATATCTCTCCATTTTTTATCAATTTCCAAAGTAAACACATGGAATGTTCTCCATTCATTCAGGCTACTTTAATTGCCATGATAAGAAAATTCCATGAGTCCATAAATTTCTATAAAGTTCTAAGTAAACATTCTAACAATATTTAGATAAACCACAAGGCGAAGAGAGTACGGGAGAAAGTAAACAATTAGCTTCGACCGGAAGACTTATTGACACAGGCAGATAATTGTACTTCTTTCTCCTTTGCCTTGTCCACAACAGTACAGTATATTTTTATTTATTATTTGTTTTAGGGATAATTGCGGTTGGCAATCTTGTCCCAGAGGATGACAAAGTGCTTGTAACTTGTGCTACGGATGAGATGTCTCTACTTTCAGCCCTGGTAGAATTGATTAGAAAGTGGGATCCAGATATGTTCATCGGATATGAGGTGAGCACTTACTAAACGAACTTATTACACTAATTACTAAATAAATATAGCTCAGCAGAAACAAATTTGATAAAATCCTCTCTTATAGTTCAAATATATTGCTTAGGAACTATTTTTAATTGTTGTTCCAGACGTTTGGAATGTTTCAATTAATGCGACAATTTAAAATATTTTTTATTTTATTTTCCAGATTGAAAAGTTGTCGTGGGGCTATCTGATTGAACGTGCTTATACTCTTGGCATGAATTTGAATATTGAATTGTCCCGAGTGATAGGTGTAGAAGGCTCTTCAAAGTATGAGGATGAACAGGGAATGCTAGGAGGTGACAGCGAGCAGTTGGATATCAGATTAGCTGGACGTATTGTGCTAAATATCTGGAGGTTGTTAAGACATGAGGTGAAGTTGAGTTTGTGCCAGCTTTTATATAAATCCAATCATTGAAATTGTTAATTTTTTTCTTTGTTGGTGTTAACGTTACTGCCACATGTGAGCTTAAATCTTGGATGAGAGTAATGTTATCAACAGAAAAAACAGTAATGTTACTAAATTTAAGTAATCTTAATCCTTTACACATCCAATATGCATCAATATTAGCGGCTAAGGAGATTAGTTGAATGTGGAATGATGTTGATTTGGGCACAAGAAAAAGTGATTTTCTCGAGTAGAATAAGAGATCAAGAGAGAACAATTACCTTCTACAAATTAAGGATTATTCCTTAATGAAGTAAGGAAATCTTATTTCTTAGGGAAATGTTTAGATTCCAACTTGTATTATAAATGTTCTTGCTCATTAATTACACAAATGAACTTATAATATTGTTAAGCGAATAAAAATACATAAATAATAGGTAAAATATATTATACAGTACGGCATATTAAATCACGTATAAAATACAACCTATTTATTTCAAAAATAGTTTTAACGAAAAAAAGGATTCCAAAATTTTGGAATTTTTAACAGTCAATATCTTATGTCTCCCAATACCATATTTTCCACATTTTATTCAAAATAAATAATGGCTGCCAATTATTCTTCTTATTCAATTAAATCAATTCTAAGGTATTAATAAAAATGTTTTTTTTTTTTTTTTAAATTTGTTCCATTAGAATGCAGCTCAGGGCACAAGGAATTTCCCATAATTGATCTGGCTCTTTTAACATAACAAAATCAACCACTTTCTGTTTATTGTTTTTATTAGAGCTATTTAGTATTTATTCCAACTAAATACATTTGGTACATATTGTGGAGAAAGCAATATCGCTAGTGACCCAGGGTATATTATAAAACAAACCAGATTCCTTCTTGTATAATGAAATGATTTGATATGATTATTTTGTTTTTGTGTAACAGGTTGCATTGCAGAGCTATACATTTGAAAATATAATGTATCACGTTCTACGTCGAAGGATTCCATTATTCTCATTTCGTTCATTATCTGCTTGGTGGGAACACAGAACGAAACTATACAGGTACTATCTCAGTTCATAATTTATATTCAGACAGCATAATTTATTGTTGAAAGCGTATCCTATTTTTGGTCATTTTCTTCACTCCGCAGTATTATTACTTGGTTAATGTGAACATATAAATTATTCTCGTTTTCAATCAATGTTCAATAAAAGAAACTATTAAGCTCACTTGTAAATGGGAAGTACTGCCTATTTGTAAACATTTTTATGAAAAATCTATTCACTTTCTAAATTTTCAAAATATAACTTTTTTAATTATTCTCAGTTATAGAAAACCTAATTATTGTTTTATTTTTATTTTGATTTGCAGATGGATGACTGTAGAACACTATTTGGTTCGAGTGAGAGGGATAGCTGAAATTCTTGATCATTTAGACCTGATCGGGCGCACAAGCGAACTTGCCCGATTGTTTGGTATTCAGTTCTATGAAGTTCTATCTCGAGGATCTCAGGTGATATAATAAAATGATCAATAAGAGTGATTTTCTGTATAGATCAATGATTTTTTTCATTATACTTGGTTCATCTTTGTCCATTCAGATACTCTTTGCAGCAATGCATTCTTCAGCGAGTTCTTTGTTGAACTGTATTAGAATTAAAATAGAAAAAAACACTTACATTCTGCTTGCTCTGTTAGTTAAGTGACTGTAAGTTCTGTACTTTATGTGTAATTGTCAATTACTCAAATTTAAATTCAGGGAAGTGATAGCCGTGAGCCGTAGCATGTATCAGTCAGATAGATATAAGCTGTGACCTCCTGGGCCCTCTTTTTAAATGTGACCTATTGGATTGGCCAGCATAAAAGACTCAGTTCTCTGCTGTAAAATCGCATCCCAGTGTTTCGGAACCCACTTAGAACTGTAGGTCTAACTCATCAATCACCATCATCCAACTCATTACCCATGCACAGGTCTCCGACCTATGTTGGCTTCATCCTCCATAAAAACGCTTTGCTAGTAATATCATTTTTAGTCTGCAAGCTTTGTAGTTTTATATTAAGCTGTATTATACTTTGAGAAGTTATTAGACATGAGCCATGTCTGTCATATCAGATAAGACTCGGACACCTGAGCTCTTCTTAGGAGGGTGACAGCTTTACTTTGACCAGCAAAAAAGACTCCGTTCTCTGCTGTAAAATCACTTCCCGTTGGTTCAGAACCCACATAAATAAATTGAATTGAACTAATTACCCACGCACAGGTCTCAGACCTATTTGGGCTTTATCCTCCGAAAAAAATGCTGTTAACTGCGTTTTTCGTATTTCCAATAAATCATTAGAGGTATCTAACAAATAAATCAGTTCAAGTTTTTAAATACATATTTTTTGATGATGCCTCTTTGAGTCTGAGAGTCTTGAAGTGAATTATAATACAAAGGTGCCAGTCAGAAATGGAAATCGTGACAGCAAGAGCAGCATTCAGTCAGAGATAAGCGCCCTAACCGATCACACCACTGGGTAATTTCTCAAGAAACAGTCAAATATCATTCTATTTTACCCCACGTTGATGAAACATTGTTTGTCTGTACAGAGAGTGTCCCAACGCAAACTAAAAACATCTTTTAACAATCACCATAAGCCATGTTTCATATCTGTTATTAATTTCTCTATTCTCATTCATTTTTATAGCAAACTGATTCTTGAATTACAAAGTTAAACTTAAAAAATGATGTTAATGTTGATTGTTTTTTTTTTTGAACTTCAGTTTCGAGTTGAATCGATGATGCTGAGGATGGCTAAACCAGAAAACTACGTTGCCGTTTCCCCCACCACAAAGCAGAGAGCCCATATGCGGGCTCCTGAAAGTCTGCCGCTGATTATGGAACCAGAGTCAAGGTTTGATTGCTTTTGCGTGATGTATGCCACTAATTTATCACTCCATGAATTATTTTATTTAGTTGGGTGTGAATCATATTTCGAGAGTTACGGTATCTATACATACTCAAAATGTAACTAATTTAAATTTTATGTTTCAATAATTGTCATAGAGTAGAAGTATGAAAGTGACCCGAATCCAATTAATTCTGCATTTGACTCCTCGCTAGACCTGTAAATTTGATTTTTTTTCATAATCTTTCTATTGAATAATAATTCTTAAAAGCTGAGTTTCATTGCAAATATCCTTTATTTCAGGATCATTGATTGAATATCCACTTCATCTGACTACTACCATATTCAGTGATCGTGTCACACATTATTATCGAAATCATAAATTACTTTTGAAATACTTTTGTATCTTTTTTCTTGATGATCACATGTTCATTATCACAAACTAGCTTGTTACCAGTTCTAAAAAGTGTGGTACAAATGTTCTGATTCAAATAAAGTTTAATTATAATTTGTGAATTGCCTTCAAGGCCAGCGTTAATTCTTCCACTGTACATTCCCCATTGCGCCAGTTGTTCCAGATTTTTTGATCAATGAATAGAAACTATAGAAATTACAAAAAAATTCTTCATTACAGGTTCTATTCGGATCCAGTTATAGTGCTTGACTTTCAAAGTCTCTACCCATCAATTATTATTGCTTACAACTATTGCTTTTCAACGTGTCTCGGAAGAGTCAATAACCTTGCAAAGTAAGTTTCTCTTAATTATCTTTGATTTTAAAAGTTATGTTGAGTGACTATATATCTACACTTATCTACTTTCCTTGTAGTCTTCCTTTATACTCTCCTCGTTTTCCTTATTTTTCCCATTTCATATCGAAACATATTTTGATTCTCTGTTCATATACTTAAATTGGTGTTCCTGTAATAACAAAATCAGTTTGCTGCAGTAGGTATGTTGCAAAATAATAATAATAAGCGTATGACTTTTATTGGTGGGGAGACCCTCACACAGGTAGTTCCACCTCGCCGTTTGTGCCATGTTGTGGGGAACCTACTATTTCAAGTGGGTTCCGAAACACTGGGTAAGAGATAATAAAACTGATAACATCAAGTTATTGAAGCCCGGTCACCCATCTAAGCACAGTGTTGAGCGCTCGTGACTGAACGTCATGATCTCATGAACACCATGCTCTTCGCGTGACAATCACAGCCATGGCATATACATAAGAGCCATAGTACCATATTTGATATGCTCCAAATAAACTGTACTAATCTTGGTCAGATGAAATTCAGAAGTAGAACAAAAACAACAAATAAAATAGCAATGATTTAAAAACTGTAGATTATTAATGTCACTCAAATCATTATTAGTTTTCAACCGACAGAGTACATTATTATCATGACGAGGCATCTGCGTCTTACACAGTTTCCACTGTTTCAATAGGAGTTTTTTCTCCAATTTTCATAATCTAATATAATCTTGAAAGCTTTAACATCAGTGTGCGTTTTGATACAATACGAATACCTACTAGCGAACGTAGTTTGTTGCCAAGTGGAACATTGTCACATGCCAATCACCATTATAATGTTTTTCAATACACTATTATTGTTTTAAAAACTGTACTGATGTAAATAAATTGTTGTCACTTTCTTGGAATCATACGTACACAGAATAAGGTTCTCATTCCCAATTGAGAAAATTTAATACAGGTTGGTGGGAAGATCTTTCCATCTCTGTAACCCCAGATCTTCCATTTTGAACTGTGTCTCAAAGGAAACCAACTAGACCAGTGGTTCCCAACGTTCTAGCAACTGCGTACTACCTGAAGGTTTTTGAAGATGTTGGTGTACCACCATCACCGGTTGGGGGGGGGGGGGCGTATTTTTATTGAATAAGTAATAAAACTTTATATCTAATTAAACACTTGTTAGTTTGTTCCTATATTTATTTTGGATTTACAACAGTTCAGAAAAGCCCCTCTGGCACAAGTAACCATGGTGACAAATGGCATTAAAAACAGCATAGCTTTCCGGAAGAGCATTGGATACTCGGATTTATAACCGATCCAGAAGTCTATCAATTATTTCTCTTTGAAAACATCTCTCCTGGAACTGTCTTCTGTTAATCAATAAATTTTTCCAGAAATTCCAACTCATTTGGTGATCCTGCAAAAAGATTTCTGATCTAGTCAAGTTTGAAATAATCTTCCAAGAAATATTTCTTAAAACTTTCTCAAATAGCTTCCAAGTGCAGAATTATATCAACAAACACACTAGGCTTTGGAGGTATATAATTTTCTTCAAAAATGATGACAGTGTAGGAAATGTTGAGATATTCTTCTCTTGTATTTGCAAACTTAGAAGGACCAACTTTTTCTTGGAAGAGTTTATTTTGTCATTGGCTGTGAATGTTCAGCATGTTGAATATATAAAAAAATGTCAGCTAGATATGCCAATCTTGACAACCATTCTTCATCACAGAGTAAGTTTTTTGTTTTACTATTTTTAGGCCACGTGGCGCCTACCACCGGTTGGGAACCCCTGAACTGGACAACAATAATCAGACAATCAGTCAAATAGGCAAAATCAGTTTATGATCACTGATCTAAGAATGTAAATTGCAGTTGTGACTTGAACATTTTGTTTTGCTCAACTTGAATTCTCATAAATTGAGCCAAATTGTTATTTTTTGTATTTTCCAGATCTGAATTTTTTGACTTTGGATGTACACATCTTCGAGTTCCGTTCAGTACGGTCAAAAAACTTGAAGAGAACCTTACATTCTCTCCGTGTGGCGTGGCATTTGTGGATAGTTCAGTGAGGAGGGGAGTCCTGCCCAGAATGCTCCAAGAGATCCTAGAAACTCGACTAATGGTTAGTAATAATAATTATTGAATTTCCAAAGAATGAACGGAGCCTGTATTAAAATGCATATAAATGTTTTCTATTCCTATGTTGACCTAAAAATGTAAACTATTTTACTTCGGAAACATTGAGCCATTTAATTGCTCATTGCATTTTCTTATCGAAGAATAAGAATGTTTAGAAAACTCAACTATGACATATAAGACATGTAAAATGAGATTAAACTTGCCGAGAACAAACTGTTTAAAGTGAAAATAAATACTCATATATTTTTATAATTTTTTCACTCTGTTGTTAGAGTATCAACAGGCATTGTTGGCACCAGTGAACTGACATATAAAATGATTTTTGGACCAGTGAGAGGTCTTTATAAAAGTCATTTTGATAAGAGACTGAGGAATGGTAGTTGTTTCCTCTTAGTATTGGTGATGGTGATATTGTGGTAGATGTCCATAATGAATAATACTGATGTTGTCTCAACCAATTTAATTCCACGTTCAAAACACTTGAAATGGTTGAGACAGCATCATTATTATACGCTATGAAGTTTGTTTCATTGAATTTTCTTTTTAGATTGAATTCTTTTTAAAGCGTGCTCCATGTGGAATTACTTCGAGGGTAAATCAACGAGCAGTATAAGCTTGGTACTAATGCGTGGAGAAATCTTTGTAAAAGTGGAAGAAAAATCTTGGAAAATTGAATTCGGTAGCTTAGGTTAATGTCACTACTTGTTTGGTTGTACTACGAAGGTTTTCACTTTTGGATTGAATCTGTAATGTGTAGTCTGCTATGAAACAAGCCCCGGGGTGTTGGCGTGATTTATTAAACAACTATTTCACTATTCATTTTATTTCTGCAGTTTCATGACCAGGATTTCTATTTCATTTCCAGGTAAAGCGTTCAATGAAGAAAAACAAGAATAATAAGGCGTTACATAAAGTTCTTCATAACAGGCAACTGGGGCTGAAACTTATTGCTAACGTAACTTACGGCTACACTTCGGCGAACTTCTCCGGAAGAATGCCATGCATCGAGGTAGCCTAATTGCATTGAACATTTAAATTGCAGAATTTTCTTCCAGAATGGACTTTTTTATAACAATATTTATATTTTCAATTATTTATTGAATGTGTGGAATTTTCCTCACATTTTTCTATTTTTCCTTTTTTTAATATCTGGAATTACAAAAATTACTTTCGGTTGAACTGTGTGGAGTTCTTCTTGGTATTGGTGATAGTGATATTGTGGTAAGTTTCCATTACGAATAAGACTGATTTTAACCAAACCACTTTAATTATTAACACACTATAGTTTAGACAAATAAGTCATTTCCAATCTCAATAAACTCAGTTAGACATGATTTAGCTTCAGCCAACATTATTCGTATTCATAATTTTTTGAGGGTAAATCAACAAGCTTTTTAAGTCTACTACTTATGCTTGGGGAATTATTTGTAAAAATAAAAATCTGGATGTACTATTTCCATTGTTAACAAAATTATTCACCTAATATCATTGACACTATCGCATTATGTCTGTGACTCGTTTATGTGTTTCTAGAATTATGAAATGTGCTTTAAGGAACATTATCAAACATAATTGTAAATATATGAACTTTTAGCAAGCAATTTCCCATTCATTAATGTACAGTATAAATGACTGTAGCTTTGCAAATGATACTTACTTTTCCATTTTGTTTCAAATTTTATGTTAGCTTGGCTGACTTAAAGTATCAATGTTTTCAGAAGTAAAAAATTGTAGAATTATACCTGCTTTACAACACGCTGTTTTCAGCTTTATTTTGTTATCATTGTGAAAAGTTACTGTTATGGGTTCTATCTCTAAAATAATGCTGGCAATACTTCAAGTTAACACTCGCACTTTATTAACACAAATTACCAACAACTCGCACTAATCAGTAATGTCATACACAAAATAAAACAATCATACACAAATAAATCTATAGTGTTCAGCTAATAAAGAATTTGCTATATTACTGTACAAAAATTAACCACTAACTGTTTAAAAATCGATCAAATTAATATTAAATAATTGTTCAACAATTCAAGGAGAAGCGTCTAAAGCATAACAGTTGAAACACTACAAGCACTTGCGAGTCACTGTATAAAGTTTTGAAGAAGCTTGAATAATAATATGTCACGATATACTGCGTTATCAGTTAACACATTAAACGTTCATATAACACAGTTTGAAATTAGCGCTCACTGGTAATCCGGTTTGTATGAGCGGGAACTGTCACTGTCACTGCCACATTAACGTTCAAATCACAACTGACTGACGTTTATGAGAGTTTCTGCTTTTTATACATTTTTCATAATCCAGAATGAACTAGAGGGCTCTATATTCTTCTTTGAAATTCTAAAGTAAGCAGATAAGACATTCTTTTATTTTCGAGTCCATCCCAGATAGTTCTGAGTAAACATTCTAAAGATATTTAGATATCTAGATTTTAGATCGCAAGGCGAGGGGAGAACAGGAGTCAGAGCAATCAAAACACGCTGCTTATCGCAACCGGAAGACGTATTGACACAGCACTAATTACGCTGAAAATCACTGTTAATTCTTCCTTGCCTTGTCCATAACATTACGTATGATCAAGCGACGAATACTAGTAGCTTCACACAATATTTTGTTCTCATTTCCAGCAATAGTACCAATATTATTGATGGTATCAATTCGCTAACTATCCTTTTTTTGTAGATTACGTCTTGTAGATACACCCTCCACATGTATTCTTGTGAATACATTCAGTAAATGTGGAACTGGCACTCAACTATTATTGCTCAGTTCCACCAAGGACTGTTAAGTCGGAGAGTGCCAAAAACAGATTCTAAATTTTTATCAATATTGTGTGTTTCTGTTTTGAAAGCCTCCTACGTTTTCAGATAGGTGACAGTGTTGTGAGCAAAGGCCGAGAAACTTTGGAGCGAGCTATTGCGCTTGTAAACAAAACCGAAAAATGGGGTGCCAGAGTCGTGTATGGAGACACAGATTCGCTGTTTGTGCTTGTTGCTGGCAGATCACGAGCTGAGGCCTTCCAGATCGGCGCTGAAATTGCTGAAGCAGTAACAGCCGAGAACCCAAAGCCAGTCAAGCTGAAACTGGAGAAAGTTTATCAACCTTGCATATTACAGGTAAACATGCAGCTGTTCATTTATTTTACATATAAAAGCTCACAGGGTACTTTATGAAGAGCCTTATTGATGTGCAGTGAATTGCAATTAAGTTCATGAAACAGGAAAATACTTTATAGTTCGGGGGCATTGTTACAAAATAGGGCATCCTTGTGCCATTTGACAATACAAGTGTGGGAGTGGTGTAAATCTCTCTGTTACGACTAGCTGAATAAGAATGTCAATGGTGATAGGTTCAACTCGTGCTCATTCGCTTTAAAAAACAAGATGGCGGCCAAAATTTGCAGAGTTCCACTATATCGAATGCAATTCGGTAATCATTCAAGATATCGAATTGTGGTTTTCACTACAATGCTCCTTACATCATTCTCTACAACCTTTGTCTGACTGTACGAAAACAAATAAGATATAAAAGTAGCAAGTTGATTAATCTGATGCCTCCGAAATTTCTGTATCTTGTGAATAGTGGGAAGTATTATCTGAATGTGGAACAAAGGTCATGGTTGAAGAGACATTACTTTTTCGAAATAAATGATCTGGAATAATTTTATTAATAATACTGAATTGTTTGAATCTGCGAAGGACTGTGTTTTGAAACCAAATAATCTGGACTGAACTGAATTACTCCCACCAGCGAACAAGGTTTTTTTCCTTCTGCTGGTTGGTGCCAAAAAAAGCAATAAAGAATTGAATTTGAAAAAAATTTGAATTTGTCTGAAAAATCTTTTTCCAAAACGCATATATCATGAGTTGAAAAAATTGAAAAACGAAACATTATTATTTTTTGCTCATCATTTTTGTTTTTTCTATAACTATTTTTATGTGAGGGATACATTCTCTTTATATTTTAGTTTGAGTAATTCACGAAGGGCGTAGCAAAATCTTCTAGTTCTTTTCTCAAGCTTTAAAATAATGTGGCTTATAAGGCTGTGGGTACATTAATGTAAGCTGTAGAGTCACCAGAATATATCCTATGAATAAGAACTAACTCGTCAAGACCTATAGTACTCTTTAGTGGAAAACTGCTTTCTAAAGATTTCTTGAAACCAGCCAACTTAAAACTATGTCAGTGTATATCGTCATTATTAATTGATTAATTGCCGTTTTAAAATTCCTTTGATCACATAGTTATGATGTGGTACATACATTCCAATGTATTTAGCCTACTTAAGAGGTCCAGTGGTTGTTATTTTGGTTACCATCTTGATTTTTAAAAGAGACGAAATAATTCGTTATTCTGTTGGGCGAAAATAGGATATACATTGAAGAAGTGCGGCTATTTTGCTGTGCTAATAGAGAGTTTGGGCAAAATTACGTGAAATATAACACTAAAATGACCATTTCATGTCTCCGCTTTTGCTAGAGCATCTTGCATTTAGAACAGGCAGATGTACAGCGTGTTCAATTCAGCCTTATCACTAACATTAACGTGGTTTTGCTAAAATCTCTATTACATTACACAAATATGCAGATTTTTGAGAAACAAAGATTTTTGAGAAAGTTTTAATGCATCATGCTCTTCTAATTTCAGTATTATTTTTATTTTAAAGATAATGATATCTTTTTGCTTTGATGGATTTGTATTTTTATGGAATCATATCTCAATTTAAAAATAGTTTCCTAACAATAATTATTGTCTGCATGCACAATGTTCCTAGATCATAGCTTAGTAATCAAACACATATGGGTTGCTCCACTGTGCAAGCATCCCAAAATATGCCATGGGATGAAACTGCTTTTTGAAAACCGTTCTGAATCATTGATATTTTCTCGGTAGACTGACATCAGAATCTTTCTTAATGTTAACACGTTTTTGGCATCATCATTGCCTCGGTTGTGGATTGCCTTCATAATCAAATGTAAATAAATGATTCTGGCACAGACATTTTGAATTTCGTTAAGTTTTCCCATAGTTCAAAATTAGGTATGTTCAGTACAAGCATAAAATCTTGGTATTTTCTTATTTCAGCATATATTGTTATTGTTATTAAATTCTCGTATGTTATTATTTTCGGTGAATTATGATGTCAATATGATGCTAGATTTTTATTTTCATTTTCATTGTGTATTTTGATGTTTGATGTTTCTATTGTGTAAACCTGATTATCGGTATATAAGCGAAATTTGATTTTATTTCTGCATATTATATGCTTCAATCGTAGTTGTTATAAAGTTATCATCAATCATCTTCAAGATTAATTTCGTCTGTTATTGGCAAACTCCTTAACCCCAAATACTATATATTTTTTTTAAATTTTCATCCCATACCTATCTTTTATTATCGTATACGATTTCCCTGTCTCAGCCACGTAGAGTGCGTTAATTTTTATTTATGAAGCCTGAGGAAGTCGAGCGACTTCGCGGGGAAATTTGGAAAGGGGGAACGGAACTATTCCCTCCCTAGTTCGAGGAACCACCCCTCTCAGACTGCCCCCACTACGCCGACCGTCCGCAATCGGCCAGGCTTCATATGAAATCTGACCAACTGCATCTTCTCTTATTTGTATCCTCAATTATTTAAATTTTTCTCTCCTCATCACCCTTATTTACACTAACCAGCACTTCTTAACTTAAGGGGCGTTTACACTAGCATGTAGCGCTTGCATAAGTTTTACTTGCATCCAACTTGCAAAAAAACACTAAAATGCACGAAAGTTTAAATTGCAACGCGGACTTGCATGCATGTGTTGCTTGCGCAAGTAATATCTGTTTTTACATATATTACTTGCACAATTAACAACTTTAGCGAAAGCTCCATTTGCGCGCTAGCTGTACTTTCCTGTGTAAACCTGTTACTTGCAGGAAACTACTACTTGTAAGAAAGTGACAAGAGTGTTTGGTCGTGTGCTCTGTGCATTGAGTTCTAAATTTTGTGTTATAATTGTATAGTGAGTTGTCATGGGTTATCTAGACTTCAACAACGAAGGTGATAAACCAGTGATAGGAAGGGATACAGTAAAGAAGGGAGGAAAAACGTTCAGAAAGTTGGATAAATGGAATTTAACTACTACTGAAACTTTTTTGGAACTTCATGAGGCACACCCTTATTTGTGGGACCATAAATTGCCTGAATACAGGCAGGAGTTTTAAAGAAGCCTGGTTACAGATAGTAAAAACAATGAATTTAAGCAAGTATCCCTTGCTAAGGTAGGTGTGTAGTATAAACCTTAACTTGAATGCAAGTACAGTTTGCATCAACTTGCATGTCCTACTTACACAAGTGCTACATGCTAGTGTAAACGTAGCTTTATTCCATCATCTAATTTTGCCCCACTTTCTCCAAGACTCGTTTCTAAAGCTACTTTTATGCTTCTGCGTCGTTATGGCAATATTATAATTGCAATACATTCGTTTTCAGACTAAAAAGAGGTATGTGGGACACATGTGGGAAAGTCCAGACCAAGAAACACCAACCTATGATGCAAAAGGTATTGAAACTGTTCGTAGAGATGGATGCCCGGCAGTAGCAAAGGTTACACAATTTCTTGATATTTCTCGATACTACCTTTTTTAAACATGCTGTATATTTTTTGTTGATGGAAAAACATATATTTTTCCAAGGCCCTTGTTGACGGAGTCAACGGACTCCTGGTGTCCAAGACGCCGAACTTCACCCTCTTCATCTTTTAAAATTAATATTATCAGTTTGTGTACTATCAGATTTCATCACTTGGAATAAACTTATCAATTTGTATGCTGTTATTTTGCTATAAGTGTGGTAAATTAAACTGATAATGATTAATAATTGATATTATTCTGTAATGAAAAAGTTATATCACAATATTCTATTAGTAATAACCGCTCTTCAAAACTATTCATTTCAACTAATAATCTTCTTTAACCTTGTATCAAGATTTTGCAAAAGTCTAAAATAAAATGGTATAATTATTTCTTATTACTTCCTGTATTGTAATTTTATCATGTATTTATAAAGGTAATAATTGATAATTATTATTTATTGATTAGATTGTATTAGGCTATCATTCTGTAATGAACTTTCAAAATCAATTAATCATTTTCTTTAACCTTGTTTACAGATTTTGCAAAAGTCGCTTCAGTTACTGTTTGAGACGAAAGATGTGAGCATTGTTAAACGCTTCATATTGCATCAGTTTGGGAAGGTTTCATCAGGAAGAATCAGCATACAGGAGTTAACATTTGCTAGAGAATATAGAGGGGCTAGAGGCTACAAACCTGGAGCTTGTGTTCCAGCATTAGAACTTGCTAGGTAATTTATTCTCATTTATTTATTAAAAAACCATAGTATAACCATGCTCCCACTAGTAAAATCAACGCTCACAATGATTAATTTCCTCAATTCCTATGGCTGGTTGTACAACCCCAATCATTTGATCCGCGATCACTGGCCGTACTGCTCTTAGATCAAAAGAATTTTGTTGCACAAAGGACAATCAAAGCTGACCTCCGGTCAATTTTTGACAGGAAATTTGACCAGCCAATTTTCGAGAATCAAATGCTGCACTCTAGCGTGTAGCGTCTTGGCTTTTGAAAAATTTGTCGCAAACGCGAGATTAAGTTACATTCGAAATAAACCAATTTATTATGGTTATGTCAACTTGTAACATAATTAGATAACTTAAAAATATTTTAATACGACAAATAGATTTTTGTCTAAAATCACACTGTAACCAAATTGAACTTGTATCAAAATCTCTGGTCAAGTACAAATCGTCTGTCAAATCGGTTTTTGGCAACGTAAATCTAAAATAAAATTGATCTTGCGTCAGGTGATTGGGATCAGTTGTATTTTGTGCAACCGGCCACTATTGTATGCATTTTGGAGCATAAGCAAAAATAAGGAGGAAATAAAGATTAATTTGATATGAATCATCTACCTATCTAATCTATTATTTAGAGCATTTAGAATGGAATATCATTGATTAATCAGTTTTATGGCTATGTTTTTATAGGAAGCATGATAGAACATTAATTCATATCAATTTTGTTTATGTGTTAGATCATGGATGAAGAAGGATCGCCGGTCTGAGCCGAGGGTAGGAGAAAGAGTGCCGTATGTTGTTGTTTCGGGGCCGCCCGGCTTGCCATTGATTCGTCTGGTGCGCAGTCCTCGTGCTGTTCTAGCAGATCCAGCACTGAAGATCAACGCAGACTACTATATCACTAGAGTGATCATTCCTCCTTTAAACCGGTGTCTCTTGCTTGTGGGGGCTAACGCACATAATTGGTAAGCAAAGGAAATTGGAATGGTATGACGGAAATCATTGTTTAATTAACTTTTTCATTGCCTCATTGTGGTCTGAGGTGGTTAAAGTTTTGTTCATCTCATATGCGAAAAAGGCTACATCTATTGTGTTTTTTCCCAAAAGTCTCTGTCGTTTGAACTCATAGAGAAGCTCAAAGGTGTGCTAGATAGTATATGCGCTCACCTAAGCAGCCAGACCCTACGATGTGATGGGAGTGACTGTTAAATATAGTGCTTCAGAATTTTTTCTGTAGCCATGGCATACTGGTATAACTCTGTTAGTTTAGTGAGGAAAGCAATCGAAACCTATCTTACTCCTCGTTGTTTAGTACGTTTTTTGACCAGTACTTACAGTTGCGTTAGAAGAGTTGCACATAGTTGAAATCGTTAAAGGACTATATATTACATAAATTGGCAAATGTCTGTAAAACAATTTTATAAATAATAAAGTCTTAGCATAGCGTGCCGACATTTTTCACACTCGTTATTCTCAAAACGTTGCGCAGTACTAACCGGATTAATTAAATTACAAACGTGAAAAATGTCTTGAAGGTTTTGCTAAAACTATAACAGCAGTAAGGAATCAGAGGATTTCAATATTTTTTTGAATTGTAGACTACTACTCATATTTCTGAAACTTGAGGTTTATTCAACCCAAAAGCATTCTCTCAAAAAGTTTTTCAAGTCTTAGTGGAGTCAACAAATCCTCAATGATAGGTTACTGTACATAAATACAGACCTGAATTCCTTTCGTTCTCTTAAATTTATTTTCGATGGGTTTTTATTTTTGAAAGTTAATTTATTTCACTTACAGGTATCTTCCTTTTTTTCTTATTTCTCGTCTACTTTCTTTTTCTCCTTACTCTTCATTTTCGACATCATTTTAGAAGGGTCACCTTTTGATTAGTGCCTAGTGGCAATTGGAAGGTCCATGGTTCGATTCCCAGCGGTGACTAAATATTTTTCTCTAGTAGCGTTCATTGATTTCCATAAAATATTCAAAGCCGTTGTCAATATCCGCCATTGCGGAAATCTTCAGTATAATTGATAGCACTTTGAGGAATTCAAAACTAATAAATTATGTTCTATATATTTGTAAGTTTGATAAATTGTCAGTTCCTTTAAAACCAACTTTCGGCATTTTTTCTCAATCTTTTTTCTTAGCCGCCTCTTTCCTCTTTCTTCATTTATCATCGTTCTTGTAATCCACTTCTCTTTCTTCTCTACCTACTTATAATTTTTCTCCTCCAGGAAAAAAATCATATTACATTCAAAATATATTTATTAGATACAGTTCTGTATTTATAATTATGCTCCGTTGATGCACTTTGTTTGTTTTTTGTCACATGGAAAGTTGAGTTTTTTTACAGAGGGCTCTTACATATCGTTTATGTAGACCTATTAGATGTTTTAAAACAAATTTCACGTCAATGCTTCCTGTTTCAGGTTCAACAGTATGCCTCGCCGGCAGCCACCCAGCCTACCGAGTGCAGTGACATCAGGCATTAAGAAGGCTACCATTTCACAGTACTTTGCCACAGTCAGCTGTGCCGTTTGCCACGATCAGACCACCACTGGACTCTGCAACAATTGTAGAGCACGGCCACAATCAGTGGCTGTATCGTTGGCAACTCAACTGCACTCATGGGAGAGGAGACGCCAATTAGTTTTAAAGGTACATATTTACAAAATAAATTGTTATGCACAATTTATTATTAAAAACATCGAAATTTCAACCCGTCCCCCCCCCCAAAAAAAACCCGGTTTAACCCATCAAGAATTATAAATTTTATTTCGACTGAGATTATTTTATCATTTATTTTTGATGTATTGAGTTATGATATGTCATCACTGGTTATTGCCATATTACATATATTATAGATAAATGGAATTTGTCAATACTTATGAATTATAAGACGATAAGTGTTCAATTTGGACTGTCTAACAATTTGGACTGTCAATTTTGAGTGTGCTGTCTATCAAGACAGCATATTGGGTAATGCGAACAAAAATGACATATGCTTTCCGTACTCAAGAAATTGAATTCAGCCCAGTAAAATTAGCAGAAAATTCGGATGGGAAAGGAAAAAATCCAACTCTGCTGAAAATCGGGATATATGACCGGAAATGTGTGCTGAATAACATACTAAATATCCACAAGAATTCAAGTTGTGCTTCGACCGCCATCTTGGAAAAACTGTCTGACCTCATTTTGTTTTTCATAAATTTGAGACTAAACAAAGCATCGGACAGAAATATTAATTTTTCTTTTTTCATGAAAACAAAATTTTAAAGAATTTGATTACCTTTTGTATCTCTATACGACTAGCTCTTTGAGCCGCCTATCTATAGGGGTATCTATCCTTCATAGATATCAAGTTTTAAATTTTTTGAAATTTTGGCGATTATTCCGGAAAATTGATGATTTTTATCTTGAATAATATTGAAACGACTGTATCTCAGTCATTTAAAAATGTTAGTTATCAGCCAATTTCAACAATTGATACATGAATCTGGAACACCTCAATGAGCTGAGATGAATGAGCCGCCTATTGATCGGATTAGATGAATCGTTCAACAGTTATCGGGACCCGAATACGGGTGCCCCTTGCACCCCCCCCCCCCCACCCCGTGAAAAGGGCGCTTATGAAGTACAGAGCTGCCAAGTTGCACAATACACAATAGCGAACAAGCCTATTCAAGTGGTCACTTCATCAAACAACAGCATGTGAGGGACAAAATGTAAATCAGTTTTTTTTGCTACACCGCGATTTCTGTGAGCCGCCTACTTTTGTGGTGTGGAGTAAGTATAGCTAAAAATACATCTATGGATTAATTTCATCTATTCTTGATTCATGGGGACATATGTCAAAAGCAACTATTCGGATGTTTTTAAGGGCTGTTTCTTGAGCTAGTCTTCAACCGATTAGAGAGTTTTCCCAATGTATATTTACTGTGTTCTTATATGATGAACATTTTGTGTCATACAGGTGTGTCAGTCATGTTGCGGTCGCACAAACAATATTGACTGCGTGTCACTCGACTGTCCAGTCCTCTATTCGAGAGCCGACGTTGAGCGTGATCTGGCTCATGAACCTGTGTACAGACAACTGCAGCACACTTACTTCAACTGTGATTTCTAAGCTATGAGATTTCTAGTCGGATTCACTGGACCATGATGAATATTTTTAAAGCAGATCAAATCAGTGATATTACCAAGTAGTTTTGTATAAGTGAAAGAGTGAAAGTTGTTATTTTTATATAGCCTAATTCTTATATTTTATGAATAAATTATTCTTAATCCAAATAACAGGTTATCTTATTCTGTTCCCTGTCCAGAAATATAATATTTTTGAAAACTTGTTTCACACATACATCGTTTACCCGGTATAATTATATAATTTTTTTTTTTTTTTTTTGAGGATGAAGCCCACATAGGTCTGAGACCTGTGCGTGGGTAATGAGTTGGATGATGGTGATTGATGAGTTGGACCTACAGTTTTAGGTGGGTTCCGAACCACCGGGAAGTGATTTTTTACAGCAGAGAACGTGTCTTATATGCCCTGTAATACGATTTCAAAAATTAGCCAAATGTTGTGGACTGCTCCTTGCCGGGCAAGCTGAATTATAAATAATTATTACTTGAAATTTGATAAAAATCACCGGATCTCGGGTAGGCTTCAGCTTTTTGTATTCTGTCACCACTTCTGGTAGCAAATACACAAATACTGTAAGATTCCCCACTATTACTATAATTTCTTATGAGTAAGATCAGGGAACGCACTGTTTTTTGTAGTGTCACTACTGTCACAATGCTCAAGTTTAATGAATCATTAAAATAAATAATATAAATGGTTCAGCGTGAGCCCATTCTTTTTCATATTTTATTGGGGTTTTACCCCAGGATAAACAAATGGTATTTTACCAATATTCAATTAATTTCTGAACATGCGCTGTAATCAATAGCAGAAAGCTCACACGAGCATGATGGTGGTATGAATAATATATTATTATTGTCCTTGGGTCCTTGAATACCAGTAGTCGAACCGGGACTGTAGTTTTTTTCGGAGGATGAAGCCCACATAGGTCTAAGACCTGTGCGTGGGTAATGAATTGGATGATGGTGATTGATGAGTTGGACCTACAGTTTTAGGTGGGTTCCAAACCACCGGGAAGTGATTTTACAGCAGAGAACAGTATTTTTTGCTGGCCAATCCAATCGGTCACCGTTACAAAGATGGTCCAGGAGTTTCGTAGCTTATCTCTGATTGAACAGGTACCTGCTATGGCACTTGGCTATCACTTCCCTATTAAAGGTTTTAAGAACCACACTATTATTTTATTCAACAACTGAAATCGACGTTTCAATCAATGATATTTTTTTTTGTCAGTAGTGACAGGATTTTCAAATAAATGTAGAATTAAAATATTCAAATTTCTCAAAAATGTCCAGTATATGTTGAATGGTATACTAGTTTCCTGGACTACACCACAGGTTTCTATCGGTGGAATGAGAAGGTTGCACGTTCACAATTGAATACAAATTCAGACTTTCATGCGTTCACTAATGGGGTTAGCGTTATTTAAATTTATTTTATCGCCGCACTAACACTTTTGGGATCAAAATAAATTAAATTTGTCGCTCACTCGGTGTTGCACAGAACCACAGAACACCTTAATATAACGAGAATGAAGCAAGAACAGAAATTAATAGGATTTAAATAAATTTATTGAGAAATGAATGAATATTATATAGTATTATACTTCCTACTTCCCTATTGCAATACCTCATATAAACAAAAACAAAAATCAATTATGTTTGAATAAATTTATTGAGAAACGAATAAATATATTACATCTTGAACAGTAAACTAATGAATGAATTTATGGAGGTCCAGTTGTTTTGGCAGGAACTTCATTGCCTTTGTCGATTGTGTACTCTTCTCCTTTACATCGTACAGTTTTTTGTATGTTGTTTTTCCAAGTAGAAAGTGTGCTTTTTCTCTTTCTGCCTCAAATATTTTCTAAACATCATCAGCACTTTTCGACGCCAACGACATAATTCAACAAAATGTTTGCAGAGCTTGAAAGATAAACCTCTGCTTATTCTTTCTACACTACTACAATGCTGAATAAATATTTATTTGCTGCAGTGTTGCCAACTGCCGGTTGTGGCAACATGGCAACACAGAATTTCCCAATAGTAAGCCACAAAATCATAAACTACTCCCTCTATGCAAAAGAGGGCTTCAGCCCAGGATCGAAGCCCTTTCTGTATAACAGTAAGAAAATGAAGACTATGTTTCTATGGTAAAGAGGCATTGGACTGAAGTCCTTTCAGTTTGTAAACATGTAGTTACAGTACTTTCAGGAAGAAAGATTCCGACACTCCAACACTCATATATTGTGAAAAAAGTGGACCAAATAAGTCCTTTTTGTATGGATCGATGCCTCAATTCTAGTTAATAATAATATTTTATTATAATATATGGATGATTGATACTAATGTTCTGTGGTAAGTATGAACAGTATTTTCTCAAATACCAGAAAATAATACCGGTATATTTTCGTAAGCCTACCTACATATATATAAGTAATAAGTAAAATTTTTCTAAGTAGTTCTAATAGGGCTATAAACGTGTTTGTAAACGATAATTAACTAGACCAGGAAGAAAACATTGCATTTCTAGGAGTTTTGTTGGATAGACGATTGACCTGGACACCATACATTGAGAAAATATGTTGTAAAATTTCATCTGGGGTACTTGTCCTGCAACAGCTCGCTAGATTGAATGACAAAAAGTTACTTTTTACGGCTTACCATGGGCTCTTACTGTCACATATTAGGTATGCTATCTTAGTATGGGGTAATTCATCAAAATAAAATCTTGATAGGGTGCTTAAGATCCAAAAGAAAGCAGTTAGGTGTATAGAAAGAGTAAATAGATTAGATTCATGTAGGCCGTTGTTCAAGAGACTTGGTCTCCTAACTGTACCCTGCTTATAAATGTGTATGAAGCTACTTTATATGTAAAAACGAATGATATTAACCAAAATCTTGACGTACCGGTACATGATTATAATACAAGAAGCCGAGGAGATTATCAGTTGGTGAGTCACAATAGTAGCTTATTCAAAAAAAAAACCTAGCTATATTGGTAGGAAATTCTACAATAAGCTTCCGCAGTTTTTAAAGAGTCTTGAAAATATAGAAATATTTAAAAAACAATAAATTGAAAAAATATTAACTTTTCATGTGTTTTTTGGTTAGAAGTGTTGTGGTTTTTGTAAAATATGATCAAAAAGTTTGTGAGATTTAAAATTTAGTTGTTCATTGAGAATGTTTTGTTTATTGTGTGTGGTGTGTTTGTATATTTCAAATTGTTCCAAGGTGTTGAGTTGGACACGAACTCAACACCTTGGAACAATTTGAAATATACAAACACACCACACACAATAAACAAAACATTCTCAATGAACAACTACATTTTAAATCTCACAAACTTTTTGATCATATTTTACAAAAACCACAACACTTCTAACCAAAAAACTGACATGATGATCTAGGAACCCGCGCCTCTGAAGATGGATCTTATAGATTCGAAAGTACTCGGCCTGATTAAGTGAGTTATTATACTTATTCTTAACAAATATTTGACTGCATGTCGTTAAATTTCACATGAAAAGTTAATATTAACAACGCAGTTCGTCATGGAACAAGAAATCCAGGAATGAAAAAATATATTTAGTTGATAAAGCTTTTTATAGTGTACAAGAGTTCCTTTCACATCAAAATTAAGCCTCACCTCAACTAATTGATAATATAGTAATTATGGTATCTAGTGTATATGAATAGTGTTAATCTGACTTGTAACTAGAGTCTCCAAGACGTAATCTAAAAAAAAAAAATATACGGTATATATATATATGAGGTTTCTGGTCGAATCGTCCAATGTGATATTATATTTGCATACCGGTATTGAGAAAAATTTCACTTCAAGTGTACTTTGCATTATAATAATAAGTATTAGTGTATTACAACAAAGAAGGTTAAAAAAGGCCTATTTGAAAATCATTAATTAATTATTCATTCAAGAGTAATGTATTAATGTATTGCTTGACTACTATATTCAAACTCTCCCGGTTGAAGGATGCAGTCAACATATAAGTTACATTCATAATTGAATGGACGAATTTATAGTATTGATGGTTGACTGGAAACAGAAACACAAAAAAAAAACAATTTGTTATGATAAATATTATATTCTTCAGTTGATTTACATGAGTTCAAATAAGTTTATCGCTGAACCAATTTGCCGTGGGTGGTGTTAAGTTGGTACCGGTATGCTTTCTAATGATAAATAAATTGTAAATTGCTAAATTCTATATTAGTATAAATCAATGGATAAATTCCACAGCAGAGTTGAGTGGATGTAATTTATTTTCATGATCAATTTTTAGCTTTAATTTAGGAAAGTGTCATGAATATTATTTAAATACGGCCATACCATATCACATACTGTTCAAGGAATTCATATGTTGACGCTATGGAATCTCACGTAAGCATTAACTAATTCTTTAAGGTTAGGTAGTATGAGTGAATTTAATTAATATGTACTTTTTTTAACTTTTCAAGTGAATTCAACGACTTGCAGTCAAATTTTTATTAAAATAAGTAGTATTTCACTTACTTCTGTAGGCCGAACGTTTTCGAGTTTTTAAAACCCATCTTCAAGGCTTTGCAGAAGTAAGTGAAATACTACTTATTTTAATAAAAATTTGACTGCAAGTCGTTGAATTCACTTGAAAAGTTAATATTAACAACGCAGTTCGTCATGGAACAAGAAATCCAGGAATACTTTTGTTCTTTAGAATCTGAGGACAAATATTACTTCAAGTTATTAGAGGTTAGAAAGTAAGGTTAAAGCATTGATATAATATTTAATTTATACAAAGTGACCCATGTAAGGTGTAAAAGCCGGTTACCAAAGATTCTACATAAAATTTCTAACAAAAATTGTTCAGTGACGTTTTTGAAATGGGGCCTTCGTTTTCGAGATAATATCTATTTAAAAACTTTTTTGAGATGCTCTCACTTCCCGCCATTAAATGCTCAATAACTCAAAAACTACTAATCGGATTTGAATTATGATGACATTGTTGGAAAGAGCACAAAACTTTGCTTAAGATACATGCATTTTCAATATGTAATCCGATCATTTGGGTGCTATTAGTGGTCAGAGCCCAAAAAAGTGGATTTTCCCAATTCACTGAAATTTCAAAGCGATTTTTCTCGATTTTTTAAGAGGAACATAATGAAAATTTCATGTGAAAAGCTCCCTCGTTTTCCAAGCTTTAAAATGAGCCTAAACCTTTTCAAATTGGTGAATTACAAATGCTTGAAAATTGTAAAAAGTTCACAAGAATTAGTGTCTGTATGGGACAAGAGCTGAGAGAGTAGAAATGTCATTTCAAATTGGCCGCTACGCTCGCCCGATCTCTCTCCACTGGACTTCTTTCTATGGGAGAAAATGAAGAGCGCAGTTTACAATAAACCTGTGGAAACAAGGGAAGAGCTGATTCACCGCATTCAAGAAGCATTCGAGAAATCAAATTGAAATTCAACGAAGTGAAACGGGTAACTCGTAGCATTTCGGGTCGCTGCAGGAGATGCATAAACAGTAACAGGAGCTATTTTGTAAATGTACTGTACCTTATTTCATTGTCCTTCAATTTTTGTTCATTTTCCTCCTCATTCATTTTTTATTCTGTAAATAATAATAATATTTTCCTACAACTGCTCGTAAAGTAGTTCTTTACGTACTGAAAACTGATTGTAAAATACCTCTTTACTGCTCAGCGAGCGGTAAAGTCAGCTGACGAACCAAATTAGTTATTTATGTATTAAGAGCGTGAAGCGCGACTTTATCGCTCGAGCCAAAATATTTACTGCGCGTCGCATAGCGGAAATCCACTTTTTTTAACTTTGAACCCTAAAAAAATACCCGAAATGATCGGGTTAGGTATTGAAAATAGGCTACATGTATCTTTAGCGAATTTTTGTGTTCTCTCCAACAATTTCGTCATAATTCCAATTTTATCAGTAGTTTTTGAGTTATTGAGCATTTAATGGCGGGAAGTGGGATGTTGACGTGCCGAAGTTTGGACAGTAATGTCCACTCTACCACTTGAAAACGTCAAGAACAAAAGAATACAAAAAAAACAAAATATTTAGATAAGTTAACAAACAAAAATGAATCTTATCAACCATATAAAAAATGAAAGTCCAATATAGAAAAAAATTGAAATTTTAATTTCTTTTAGTAATTGGATTTAAGTGCTTCACTAAACCTGTAAGAGAAAGACAACAAAAAATGTAAAGAAAAGATATTAAAAGATATGTAAAGAAAAGATATTAAGAAATGGACGAATCTGTTCAGTAGAAAGATATTAGAGTTAAGAAGATAAACTGGTTGAAATTATCTGAACAGGGAACATTGACAGTAATTTTTAATATAATTGAAAGAAAAGAGGAAAGAGATCAATATAACAGGTCTTGTTTGCAGAAAATCAATTATTTAAGAGCGTAAACAGTGTTTTATTGCTGTTTGTTAATGAACTTGCTAGACATGGTGAGGAATTTAAAACAATTTTTAATGATAAAAAATCATTGCTATAGAGCTGAAATTATGTTTCTGCGCCTCAGTTTCTTCTGTATTTTAATTTAAAAGTATTTTGAAACGATCCCATTTGAAATTGTTGAAATTAAAACATGCTCAGACTATAGGCTTTAGCTTAAAGGGATATTGAAACAGCTGACTAAGCGTCAACACCATCTATATATATAAAAATGAATGTCTGGCTGTATGCATGTACAGTATGTTCTCTATAGACTTCAAAACTACTTGACAGATCGGCATGAAACTTTGGGAATATGTTGTATGAATATTGGGGATGGTTTCTGACCATAAATTTTAATAAGGGAGCTAATAATTATTATTAATTAATCCATTTTACAGACCTAACCTACTGAACTTGCCGGCAAAACAGCTTAAAGGAACAGCTGATAGAATTCAACAGTTTTTAATCATATGGCAGGCCCTTAGCGGCGTTATTTACGCTGTCTGGAATGCAAAGACTTTGCACGTAGGCTACTGTATGCAATATAAACTTAATAAAACAACTTTTGAATGGAAATTAACTCACGTTGTGGCGTGACGGCCGTTTCGCTCTGTTGTCTAGAGCATCGTCAGAGTGTACTGTGGGTCGTCTGACGATGCTCTAGACAACAGAGCGAAACGGCCGTCACGCCACAACGTGAGTTAATTTCCATTCAAAAGTTGTTTTATTAAGTTTATATTACATATTAGTGGAAACAAGATGGATCTTCAACATCATAACTACTGTATGCCTTGCAGTATGTAGGAAACATATGACTGGGTATGATGAAATGGAATTATAGCCAGGTTGATGACATCTATTAACCAATGCAGCTAGAAATTTGAAATGCAGCCTCAGCGGGAAGTGGCGAATAATAAAATCAAAAACCTAGCATCTACTTTTATAGTCGTAGGAGGTTTAAATTTGAAATGTTTCTTCATTCAGAGGTGGTGATAAGAAAACGACGAAGGAGGCCTCTATGAACAGCTGGAAGAGCCCTAGAACTAACTAATTTGAAATATAACCTCAGCGGGAGGTGACGAATAATAAAATCAGGGAGAATTTTTATGAGAACGCAGCAACGCGCGTCGGGCAGCTAGTTACCGTATACAATATACAGTATACAATGCAACTAACTTTTAGATATTGGCCCTCAACCAATCATAACTCAGGATTTCAGTGTAGAAATTAATATTAGGAGATAGCCACATAAGCGGATTCAAATATTTCAAAATCAAATTAAGTTTCAAGCCCACAAGCGATCGTCAAAAGCAAGCTTTTTAGTTCAACTGAGTTACCCTAGCGATTAATAATTGAAACTAGAAGAGACTTGTCTTTCTATCATTGATATAAAGAGCTGTATTCTTTTTCATTCATTCTTCCAATGACTAGAATTATTGTAGAATCAATCAATATATATTTTGTTCCTTTTATTTCCCAAATTGTATAATCCCCAGGAAGGAGACAAGGTGTTGTCTGTCAAAGAAGAACTTACTGATGAATATGAACAAGATATGCATGTTGGTCAACTGGAAACAGGCTTGGGTATCAACCAGGTCTTTATCAAAGAAGAAGTGCATGGTAAGCCATTAATTTATTTAGAATGTTTTCATTCAATCAATCCAACTTCGCTTCATAACCCAATGTAGATTCTTGTTCCATTTATGTCTAAAATACTAGAGGTAAAGTGAGCTCTATTCCACCTAAAAAAATCAAACAGATTTTGAAGGTCTAGGTGCATATTTAGAAGAGATAGATCCACTAAAGGGCAAAGAGACAACAACTATATCTGGACACAACATGGGCATTGAAATGGAGAGGCAGGTCAATTTCTTCTGTAAGCTCTGCAGAGCCGACTATTCTCAAAATCGATTTGCGAACATATGATGAACCACTTATTTATAACTGTGCTCATTGTGACTATCATTCCTATTAAGAATTCAAACTGACGGCCCATTTAAAGATACATTCAGGTCAAACTCCCTGCAGAAAAACTTTCATTTGCGAATTTTGTGATTGTAAAGCCAGTAATTCAAATCATCTGAAAGCTCACATTAGAATACTCACTCAGGAGAAAAGCCATTCAGTTGTGAATTTTGTGTTTATAAAATCATTCATTCATCTTAAAACTCTGAACTCGTACAACAGAAAAGCCTTTCAGTTGTCAATTTTGTGATTACAAGTACATTACATCAGAGGCATTGACACATGGGTGGAATAAGCCTTAATGTTTACTGTACACAAGTGATGGTTTAAGGCTTATTCACCAGTGTCATGACGCATGCTGCCTGTGCTATCCTTTCAATGTCATCATTTTTTGAAATGATGCTCACGTTCACTTCCTGGTATTTCACATTTTGCAAACATGAGTTTTCAATAAACCATTAATGATGTAGTGCTATCAATGGTGAAAAATGTATGCCAAATAAAGAATTTATGCCTCTACACTTTAACACAATAGTTACTACAGCACATGAAGATAGAAAAATTCATTTCAAGCTCTTTTATATCCATATAACATGAAAATTCAGATTTGGGCTAGGTGCTATAGGTGCCTCGCTTATGTTTTTGTTATGAAAACAATATAAATAGATTATAAAATTAATACTTACTTTTTTACTTTTTTGTGTCCGAGCAATAAAGGCATCAAAGTTGTTGTGTCCAGTATTGTGCCACCGAAATGCCAGAGGCATTTCCCTGCCACAGATCATCAATGGTGCATTTTGTTGGGCAAAGGGCACACTCCAAAAGATGCTCAGTGTCCTGAAGTTAACCACACTCGCAGTTCAGGTCGCCGGGCTCTATTTGATGCCATCTAGCCCGGTTCACTCTTGTTGGTGCAACCCCAGTTCTAAGTTGGTTCAACACCGCCCATGTTCGCCAGTCCAGGTCAAGTCCTGAAGGTGTTGGTGCTTGTTTTGGGAACCATGGAGGTGGGTCGACAGATGTAGAGCCCAAAAAACCCTTCCTTGATTTTAGCCTTGAGGGTGGTGGTTGCTCCATTTGGTACATTACATGTCGTGTGTCAAAAGTTTGTTTGAACCACTCAATGTATTCCGTTTCAGCTCTGCGTACTCCCGGTCTTTCAATGCCTGCTGCTCAGTGCAACGTTTCAATGGGAGTGGGTTTCATACACCCTGTTATTAGGTGACAGGTTTCATTAAGTGCTGTATCGACCTTCTTGGCATCTGCTGACCTATTCCACACAGGGCATGCATATTCGCCTGTTGAGTAGCATAATGCTTTGGCTGTTGTTAATAATACGGCTGGCTTTGCACCCCATTTGCTACTTCGAAGTTTCCTCAGGAGATTTTTTCTTGAGCTTACTTTCAGCATTGTACTTTGGCAATGATCTTTATATGCAAGCGATCTGTCCAATATAACTCCAAGGTACTTTGGCGTCTCTGAGTGTTCCAGCAGCTGGTTGTTCCATGTAACATTCAGATGTCTCTTTGCTTCCCTAGATTTCAGATGGTAGGCACATACTATTGTTTTAGCTGGATTTGGTTTTAGGGAGTTTGCTTTATAGTACTCTGACAGACCTTGTAGGGCGTTGGTGAGTTTTTTCTCAACTCCAGGGAAAGTTTGATCCCTAACAGACAGTGCAAGATCATCCACATACAAAAAGTGTTCCGCATCTGTAAAGATAGGTTGATCATTGGTGTACAGATTAAAGAGTAAGGGTGATAACACCCTACCCTGGGGAAGCCCATTTCTTTGATTTCTCCACCGAATTTTTTTTCCTTCAAAGCTGACATAGAAGCGTCTGTTCTGCAGTAGTGAACCTACTATTTTCGCTAACTGGTGGTCTCCCGTTGTCGTGAGCACCTTTTGTAGAAGCAGCCTATGGTTTACTGTGTCATATGCAGCCGATAGGTCCACATATGCAACACCTGTTATGAGTTTTTCCTGGAAGCCCTCTTCAATGTGCTCTGTCAGCTTCAAAACTTGACTTGTACAGTTCTTTCCTGGTCTAAATCCAGCTTGTTGGGGAATGAGTTTTTGTTCAATGACTGGTTGAATACGTTCCAGAATCATTCTCTCATAAAGCTTGTACAAATGGCTGAGGAGTGATATAGGTCAGTAGCTGCTGGCTTCGTCAGGGGCCTTGCCAGGTTTAAGGAGTGCAACTACTTTAGATTTCCTCCACAGTTTCGGGATACTGTATTTAGTAACACAATTGTTGAAGAGTTCAAGAACCCAACTCCTGGTCACACTTCCGAAATGTTTTATTTGCTCTGTACAAATATCATCCTCACCTGCCGCCTTCCCAACCTTCATTACACTTATACATTTTTCCAGTTCTTGCATGCTGAAAGGTGCACTGAAAGTTTGACCAGCTACTGGAATTGGAGTGCCTTTCTGTCGCTTATATTTTGCATTTTGGGTTTTCCCATTGAGGAGAAGTTGGTGGGCTATTTGGTTGGAAGTCACTTGGCAACTCTGACTCAAAAGGTTTTCTGTCACCATTAAGCTTCTTTATCAAATTCCAAGCTATTTTGCTGCTGTGTGTCATATCCATCCTCTCTAAGGTTTCCACCCACTTTTTCTGTCTCTCCTCAGCCATGTTCTGGATAAGGGCTTCTCCATATGTGATTGTTTCCTCACTAAAAGGGTCCTGGTCTAATAAAATTAATAATCAGTTTACTTGTAATGTAAATCAAATATTTCAATCATATGTTTTGTTGGCATGGCCTTTCCATGAATAAAAAACTGATTGATGTGGGTTTAAACACACATTCTATGTATGACAGTTGTTTCATTATGTTGTTAGAGCTTCATCAAACACTGCTGGTATCTGACAGTGAACTGTTGATGATGAACAGAAAACCGATGATGCTCTAACAAAATAATGAAACAATTGCTACAAATCAAATGTGAGGGTATAATTCCCCACTAAGACTGCGCTTGGAATATGGTTTGGTGGCCATGCTTCAATTATTTGGGGCCGTATTTATGAATGTAACTTCCATTCATCTAAGAACGACTTGAAAAGGCTCTATTACATTGAACGTGGTCACAAGCTAACCTAAACTTGAGTCATAATATCAGAAACTAACAAATAAAAAAAAACATAGATGAAAAGATAAAGATACTGCACTGCATGTAAATTTACAGTTACTGTTACATAATTTATTACTACACCAATATCTTTTAAATTATTATTTTCTGTTTTCGAATTTTAAAAATAATAGAATTTTAATGTAGTGTAGTGAGTGCTATCTGCCAGCAGACCAAAGAACTTTCATCCATTCCATTTCTTCATCAGAAGTGAGAAGAAAAATGTATAGGTTAGAAGTCGATTTATGTAAAGAAAGTAAAAATAGTTTCAATAAGCCAAATAAATTGGCTAAATAAATTGTAATACAGTGAATTACATTGCAATGGTGCAAAAATTGTATGTAATGATTTTATTTTGATGAGCCGATGCTATATTACAAAATGAAGCCAAAATATGATACAACACAATCTCAAGAATGGGTTGAAGATAGCTCTCTACCTATCTTGGCTAAGAACGGATTTGAGATAACAATTAAAAAAAAAGACTTGACGTTTAAGTTGAGAAGATCTTTAAGTAAGAATCATAAATACGAACTTAGGTTGAAGCATTGATTATACTGGGTGAGTTTACTAGCTGACAAGTCAGGTTACAAGCCATCCCAGCTGTCCCACCAAATTTATGAAGTTTAATTCTTATATTAGTGAAAATTAGTTTTGTTTAATGTAAATTTATTAGTGTTAAATTACTTAACAGTAGTCAGGTATTTGTTGGAAGAGGTGGGTTGGCTTTAGTGTTACAGCTACTCGTTGGCTTGTCACTTCATGAACCTGTAAGTGTAAGTAAGACTTATCCAAGTCTTTCTTTGTTAAGAACCATTCATGAATACGGCCCTTGATATTATAGGCTTTATTATCACTTAACCGATGGTTTGCAACCCACCAAAATAGTAGGTCTGTCATGTTCCCCATAATAGGGCACGAACGGTGAGGTGGAATTACCCATAAGGGTCTCCCCTCCATTAAAAGTCATACACTTATTATTATTCCTCATTGAAGAGTATTTATGTTTAATTCAGTTATGGTTTTTTCATATCAAATATTGAAATTAATCAAATTTGAAACTTTATTTTATTGCTATCTAAAATATCCTGTTAAATCAGAAATCAGACTCACATAAGGTTCCAGACTTTCTTTATCTTTGATGTCCATTCACATTCCAACAATATCCTAGTGATTTCCAAAATTGTATATCATAGGTTAATAATTAATTTTGATCTATCATATTGTAATAGATTTATCATGGCATGCTTTCTGGTGATATCAAAATCTTGGAAATTTCAGATTCACATTTAGCTGAAGAATATTCAGAAGAGCTATATCCACTATCACTGGAGGGCAAAGAGACAACTATATCCAGACACGACATGGACATTGAAATGGAGGGGCAGGAGAAGAAAAATGGTAATTCAGTTTCTCCTATAAGCTCTCCTGAGTCAACTGTACATAGAAGTGATTTGTCAACACATCATGAAGATCCAATCATGTATAGCTGTGCTCATTGTGACTTTAATTCCTCTACTGATTTCGAACTACAGGCCCATTTAAGAGTGCATTCAGTGGAAATACCTTTCAAAAAACTTCTCAGTTGCAGATTTTGTGATTATAAAACAACTCGTTCAGATGCACTGAAGAAACATATCAGAACTCATACAGGAGAAAAGTCACTCAGTTGTGAATTTTGTGATTATAAAACTAATTGGTCAAATAATCTGAAAACTCATATTAGAACTCACACAGGAGAAAAGCCTTTCAGTTGTGAATTTTGTGATTATAAAAGTTCTCAACCATGTGCTTTTAAAAGCCATCTTAGTACACATACAGACGAAAAACGTTTTAGTTGTGAATTTTGTGGTTACAGGTGTGTTAATTCAAGTCATCTGAAGAATCATATTAGAACTCACACAGGAGAAAAGCCTTTCAGTTGTAAATTTTGTGATTATAAATGTGCTCAACAATCGGCTTTAAAAAGTCATCTCAGTACACATACCAGAGAAAAGCCTTTCAGTTGTGAATTTTGTGATTACAAGTGCATTACTTCAGGTTATCTTAAAAAACATCTTAGGACTCACACAGGTGAAAAGTCTTTCAGATGTGATTTTTGTGAATATAAAACCTATCATTCAAGTAATCTGAAAACTCATATTAGAACTCACACAGGAGAAAGGCCTTTTGTTTGTGAAATTTGTAATCACAGATTTTCTGAACGATCTGCTTTGAGGACACATGTTAGGACTCACACAGGAGAAAAGCCTTTCAGTTGCGAATTTTGTGATTATAAATGTTCTGATCAATCGTATTTAAAAACACATATTAAAACTCATATAGGTGACAAACCACTTTGCTGTGCAAATTGCGGCTTCAAGTGCACTAGATTGAGTTATTTGAAAAAGCATATCTTAGAACACACTGATGTTAATTAGCTATTAATATTTTTATTGAATTGAGCCAATGAGCAGTGACTCCTCTCTAGTTGGCCTGGTCGGTCCCATATCCCTCTTCAACTTGCTTTAGCAAAGCACAACTGAAGCACTCTTTTGGATGGAATTTGCACTGAAATGTAGGTTAGAGTTTACACAATCTATGCATTTTTGGTCTGAGCTAGAGAAAGTTGTAATTGCATTTTTTATGAAAACCAGACCGCTGCTAACTGCACAATTGTGTTGTGCTGGTTGGAAAGAGATTGTGTGGGACCGACCAAACTGGTTGGAATGGGATAAACATGGATGAAAAATTTTTAGCCTTTGTCTTGCCATTTGTTCTTATCTGAAGTTGTTGTATGCATTTTTAACATGTAGTATTTATAATACATAGTAGCATATCTGAAGCAAATATGGAAAGTAAACAGGCATGGACTCATCCAGCATGCTTCATGACACAGGGGTGGAATGAGCCTTAATGTTTACTGTACGCCATTTACACAAGCAATGGTGAGACTTATGGCCAGTTGCACAAAAGAAAATTAAATTTAACCACTGTAAGATGATGCCATCTTACAGAGCTCAATAGAGAAGTCGTTGCTCTGGCTCTGTTAAATGATGTCATCTTACAGTGGTCAAATTTAATTTTCTTTCATGCAACTGGCTGTTAATCTACCAGTGTGACATGATGCATGCCACCTGTGTTAACCCTTTCAATGTCTTCTTCTATTGAAATAATGCTCATGTTAACTTACTGGTATTCAGAGTTGTGGAATTCCACTTCTTGCAAACATGATTTATTTATTTTCAATAAACCACTAATGATGTAGTGCTCTCAATGGTGAAAAATTGGTGCAAGATAAGCAATTTATGTCACTACACATTAACACAATATGAAGCATATGAAGATAGAATAATCATGTCAAGCTCCACTTCCCCATCTAACGTGAAATTTCAGATTTGGGCTAGATGCTGGAGGTGGCTGGCTCATGTTTTTGTTATGAAAACAACATAAATTGATTATAAAATAAATAATCAGATTGCTATTAATGTCTTGTACTCTTGTAAATATTTTCATCTTATTACAGAATGTTTTTGTTGGCTTGGTTCTCTCCATAAATAAATTGAATTGCAGTATTAAAAAACACCCTGATGTGGAAATGAATGCTCATTATTGTGAATCATTAAACACTGCTGTTATCTAATTTGGGACCATTGCTGTTCATTCGGTTTATCAATTACTTGCCTGAGATAATTAAGAACTCTGTCTGTTACATGCAGATGATGTTAAGATTTACAGGTTGATTGAGTCTGATCAGGATGTTCTTCTCAATATTCTTTTTAAATGCTACCTTTAAAATAAATTTTTGTGTTATAAATAAAGGCTCTATAATACTTTTGAAGGCGCCTCCTTAAGATAATATTCCAAAAGATAGAAGCGATTGTACATAAGCAAAATAAGCAATCTGTAATAATTCTTTTTTAGTCAGTGAGGTACACTCAAATTTCTAAAAGCAAAAATAAATTTCCGGATCTTTTCTTTAAGGTACCTATTCAATGTGGTCTGACCATTTCAATCGCACATTGAATATTACGTCAAGGTACTTGTAGGTCCTAACTTTTCCAATAGACTCACAACCGCACATACCATTTAAGCGGTCTCCACAGCTGTGAATAACTAAATCTGGTAGGTTGAAATCGGATTGTAGATTTAGTAACATTGGTATGAATTGATTCCTATGTGTTTCAGCTTTTTCAGCAATTTGCTTCTGTCAAATGCTTTCTTCAAATCCATAAATATTAACATTGCTCTCTTATTGTCAGAAATCGCCTCATTAAAATCTCTATGGCAAATAGAGCATCAGAAATACTCCTATCGTTTTCTGAAAACATATTTTGTGACTGTTAGGATTTTATTATCTTGCAAAAATTTGACAAGCTACTCTTTAACTATTTTTCTAGAATTTTTGAGAATACACTTAGAAGAGATATTGGACAGCAATTGTTTTTGTCTTTGAACCTATTTGATTTATGAAGAGGTTTAACTTCAGCTAATTTGAATTGATTGGGAAAAACGCCTTGCGTTATACTTGAATTTATAAATTGTACCAGTGGTCTTGAAAAAAATTGATAAAAAAGTTTAAAAGCGATAAAAAAGATAGCCCTTGTGCCCTCTTATTTATCTGATGACCTTCATATGAATTAAAAAGTTGATGCACCACGAGAAAGGGTTTCTAGTTAACTGGACACTGCGGTATGTGGAACAGAGGAAGGTGGTGACTCGGTAGCGTTGCCAACCTGACTGGAATGTATGACACTACTTCATACGCTTTCGTATGACAATGAATGACACTTCTTTAAGGTCGATTACATTGGGATAGTTACTCGCAAAGACAATAAATACTGTTACGGGTTCTATGTCTAAAATAACGCTGGCAACACTTGAATTTATCACTCGCACTTTATTTACACAAATAATCACAACACTCACTGTTCAGTAATGTCTTACAGAAAAATAAGCAATTAAAAACAGATAACGCGATATTGTTCAACTGATAATGAGTTTACAATAAACTGTACAAAAATCAATCACTAAAAGTTGAAAGGCCGATCTAATATTAATTAATAACTGTACAATAAACTGACCAATAATATTAAAAAAGAAACGTCGAAAAAGAACACTTAACTTACGTAGCACTAGTCTGTAATACAACAAAAACTATTTAGCAGCTCACTGGTATGAATTAAGCAGGAAAAAGAATTGTCACTAACAAAGGCACAGAGAAAGAATTATCACTATGTAGGCACGTATATATAGAACTGTCACAACTTGTTTATCATGACGAAATTTCAAAGAACTGAACTAATTTACACAAATTCGCCTTAAATAGGTTTTTCAAATATCGAGCAATTTCTACATTTTTCTATCATCTTCTGAATAAATAAATCAAGGAAACTGGAACTTTCTACAATATTCGATAAGACTCCATTAATTTCTAATCAAACAAATAGAACATTCTACTAATTACCAAGTAAACACTATAAAAGTGTCAAAAGCAGTGTAATTAACGGCTTAAAAGTAAACATTTACATAGCAGATAACACCGAGAACCATTGTCTCTTCTTTCTTTCTATTCTCTCCAATTTCACATTCGCTACAATACTATTGCTAAAAAATTAAAATATGAAGTTTACCAACAGTTATTCAATAAAAATTCAAATTCATTTATTTGCCATATGCACAAAAAACATTAACAATGAAACAAAACGAAGAGCATACATACTTAAAATTAATATCAAATCCAAGCAAAACTATCTATACATTAAATATGGCACTACTGGCAGAAGTAGGACTTGATCGCCAGCAGTGAGTACAAGATTTAGGTAAGTTCAGAAAAGCAAGAAAGTGAAAAAATAAGAAAGAAAATTCAGGAAAAGGAAGGGAGACATGCTATTAAGAATACATTAAACTATTTTATAGTAAATGTTAGTGCTTATCCATTCATCTATTTCATTGCTGTGTTTCTTAGTAAATCTACTATTTATGAAGTGACTGGGGACTTTATTGGCAAGGTACTACATGTAATATGTGAATTGATGTTTGTTTATAGTTAATCTGGTGAATGATCTATTATAAACATTGAATGCAGATGGACGTATATTGCGTAAGTTGATATTTAATGTGAGATCTTTATTTTTATTAATATAAAAAAAGAGTGATAATTTTTTAGCAAAAACCTGTCTGAGCATAGGAACTTTAAATTCAACAAACAGACTGGGATATAATCTGGGTCTTCTTGAAGCTGCTCTAATCAAATGCTTCTGTAAAGTGAATATCTTATTGAAATGTGTGTCAGAGGTGCCCCCCCCCCCCCACAACTGCAACTCTATCCCATATTCAAACAAAGAGTGGCTATATATAGGCCATATATGGTTCTTATAATATTGATGTCATTCAACCTATTAATTTCATCAAAACAGTTCACAGAAAATACAATACGTTATCTGAAGTGTTATGTTGCCAGCCTGCGTGGTTAAATGTCGACTTTGGCCACAATAATATTGTATTTTGGTGTTGGCTACTCTGCCAGTCAAGGGCGGTCCCAGCTTCAAATTTTGGGGGGGGTCATGAATGAATTTTTGCTGACCTTATTTGCAAGATTTTCCCTCCTACCACACCTCGCCCCCCCCCTGACAATAAGCTTGGTCAGACAGGTGAGTCCGCCAGGAAAACATCCCCCCCCCCACCATAAAATTATAATGTTCCACCTCAGATACTATATTTGACTTCATTCCAATATCCACAACTGAAATTCATTCTGAAAAAGGTGTTACTTGATGAATTTTAATGCTATTATCGAAATAATATTATAGCTGTAAATTATCATGTTAATGTATTTACAAACATGAAATGAAGCAAATTTGTATTCAGTATAATATGTGAAAGGTTCCAATAAGCCTACCCTTGATTCTGGCAGGCAAACTCTATAGTCTACCTTCACAGTAGGCCAATATCCCATGTCTCAAAGCTCTCATCTTACAATTATACGAAATTTGTGACTCAAGGGGGTCCGGGAATCCTCCCCTGGGAAAAATTGGAAAATAAACTCTGAAACTAGATTTTGAGCGTTTCTATAGACATGAATCCGTATATTTCAACCCACTTCATGAGTCAACATGAATTCTACCTAGTGCTCAAATCATCGCTAATGATTCGGGATCTGGCCTTGGCTTCACCCTTGCCTCTTCCATGCAAAAAAAGAACAATTTTATACTCTTCTAGGACTATCCCTGGTCAAGTTGGCTAGAACTAGTTTTGAATTGATGAACATTCTTCTATTTAGCTAAAGATTAAAAATAATAATAATAAGGAAAATGTTTCTCGTCAATTATTCCACAGGATATTGAATCAGAGTTGAAATTTTCCAGATTTCTTATATTTTGACTAGCTTCCGCTTCCGAATAATATGAACTATTAGAATATTTCAATAATTGAAGATAAAAGATATTTCAAATGGCTGAAATTTGGTATACAATCATGTTCAGTTGACGTCGTAAATGTGTGTTTCAAGAAAAAGCTCCAAAAATGGACCAAAATTACGACCTTAATTGACGTTTTTTGAAAACTGAGCTACTTTTTTCAGCATTTCTTGAGAACTATTACAATGAAAATGTAGAAATTTCAGATTTTATATACAGGTTTAGGAACTAGACACGCGGTAATGAAATTTTGAAAAATTTCTCAAAACACTCCCAAAATTTACATTATTTATTTGAAAACTATGCGATGATATTTCAGCTTTTCTCATGTAGGCTAATCCGTGTATGGAAATATTGAAATTGGGTATACATCTTCGGTTGAGGGACCCAGATACGAACTACAAACTATGAAATGATTCGAATTTATTTTTTCAAAATACACCAAAAATGAACGATTGTTTAAAATGATTACTGTAACAATGGGCCGAAGAGGTTGAGATTAAATTCACGTTTTCTATTGAGCCATAGACGCATGATGATAGAGAGTTTAAAAATACTTTCTAAAATACGCCGAAAACTGTCATATGGGTCCAAAATTAACGATGAGTTTTTTGGTCACAGCTTCTCAAGAAACCGAAGAAAAGGCTATAAAAGTTAGGTATCCAGGTTCATTTATAACTAGATGAGTTCCAAGTAAATTTTTCGAAATTTTCTTGTAGAAGGTGCAACAATTGGTATTTTTTTAAATATTGTATAAAATTCCCTCTCCCGTCACTGGGTCTAGTCGCACGGGTAAGGCGAGCGAAGCGAGCCTGTCGGTTTTTCAAATGATAGAAAATAATAGATTTCAAACAAGGACTGGAAAATCGAGATGGAGAGCTGCTCACCTAACAACGAATTGAGTAACTGATAAAAGTGAAGATAAAGTCTTCACGGGACCCTAGGCTAGATCGAGAACAACAGTTATAACAATTTGAATACAAAAACGTGTGATTGTTTGGGATGAGACAAATAAATTAAAATTAATTTTAAAGTTCTTATTATTTTGTACAAAACAAGAAACTAGCAAAATTAGATGGATAACTAATCAACAATAAATTACGTTGAAAAACTTTATTTCAAACTGGAGTGAGATGATCCATAAGTAACTCACAACTTCATAAATGTGAATCGCGACACAATTCAAGTCACTAAGATGAGCTTAACTTTCGGGAAAAACAGAATACTATATCAACAAATTAATGTGACCTAAACTTCCTGACTGCAGACAGGCAACAGAGAGCTATCGAACTTGAGATTTTTTTTGTAGATTACGTCTTGGAGACTTCAGTTAAGGAGTATAAGACAAGTCAGATCAACAATATTATACACTAGATACCATAATTACTTCAATTAGTTGAGTTGAGGCTTAATTATGATGTGAAAGGAACTCTTGTACACTATAAAAAGCTTTATCAACTAAATATTTCTTCAATTGTTTTTTAAATATTTCTATATTTTCAAGACTTCAAAAACTGCGGTAGCTTGTTGTAGAATTTCCGACCAATATAACTAGGTTTTTGTTTGAATAAGCTACTATTGTCTCACCAAGTGATAATCTCCTCGGCTTCTTGTATTATAATCATGTACATCAAGATTTTGGTTAATATCATTCGTTTTTACATATAGAGTAGCTTAATACACATATAAGCAGGGTACAGTTAGGAGACCAAGTCTCTTGAACAACGGCCTACATGAATCTAATCTATTTACTCTTTCTATACACCTAACCGCTTTCTTTTGGATCTTAAACACCCTATCAAGATTTTGTTTTGATGAATTACCCCATACTAAGATAGCATTCCTAATATGTGACAGTAAGATAGTTAAATAGAAGGCTATTGGAGTGTTCTGTTTGGAATAGGTTTCAAAAATATAAGGTAGGCCTACTCCGAGTTTCAAATTATCTGGGTAGTGTAATCTGTACAATTGTACAGGAATTTTGCAATTTCCTATGAAATTTGATTTCAACATGGTTTATTATAAAGTATGACTAATGAGCATACCTAAAATTGAGTAAAATTGTACTAGTTCAGTGTATTAATTTTATTTATCCCAGATGATTTTTTAGTGAGGCTCAGATTTTGGGGAGGGTCATGACCCCCATGACCCCCCCCCCTGGGACCGCCCTTGCTGCCAGTTAATAACAAATGCAAGGTTTACGGAAAAAATTCAAATGACATTGATAATGCTTCTTTTGCTTGATATTGGTCTAATCCTTGCGAAATTTGGATGGGGCCACCGCTGAATAATGCTCTTTTATTAAAAAAAATATTGGAATCATTTCAATAGTGCTCGAGTAATTGATGTACAAATATAAAAATGCTGGTCGAATTGAGAACCTCCTCCTTTTTGGAAGTTGGTTAAAAAGGGGGAATACTGGTAATTCATAGCGGTAGACTAATTATAAATTCCAGCAAAAAGGCTTGATAAAATGAAAGTAGAATTTGTATTTTCCCGGAATTTCAGGAAAAGATTTTGATTATATATTCGAAGTAGGATCCAACGAATTCACTGCTCACTATCTTAAAAATGAAAAGCACTTTTTAAATAGCTCAAAAATGGAGGAGAATGTCGATTCTGATGCTCTCTCACCACCCCAATTGAAGATTTTGATGACCTCATTAACGACCAACAATATAGTTATCAGGAATATGCCTAGGGAACTTCTGATAGGGTTTCAAGATCCATATAATATATTGATTAACAGATGAACTTTTGAGAAAATTGAGTCATATTTAACTCATACCTCAAGAATTGAGAATCTAACACTTGATTTGTGTAATGTAAGTATTATGCACAGTAGGCTATTGAACAATACAAATTTCACAATAATAAATTGTTGACTGTAAGTGTTGTGGTTCGTGAGCTAGGTTTTTATACATAAGAGACTCACGCAATAACTTAAACACAACTTGGATGTAGGCTATACAAGGATGGTCTGATACTCTACTCAGAATTCAAAGCAGCAAAGGTTTGATTTTTGTGAGCAAAACATTCCAATAATAACAAAACAGTTATCTCTTAATTTAATTGAATCTTAAACAAGATTTCATAACAGTTAATCATTCACAATGTGAAAAGGCGATGGATTAATACTCTATTTGAATTAAGATTTTGGTTTTAGAAGAAAACTTCAATCTGAACAATTCCAATATTTTAAATTTAACGGCAAACTCATGCTGATTGGTAATTGGCTGATTTCTCGAATCGCGTCATGCCAATATCTCAATGCCTTCTAGTGTTCATGTCACAAACCATTACCACAGTCATAATATACTCATTAATCCTATTTGACACTATTGCAGCAGTTTCTAGTTATCAATTATTATTATAACGAAATGTAAACATTTGATAGTGTGTGAAAAAAACACACGATATTTTCGGTTAGGCGTGATAAACTACGCCGCTAGAATGCAATACAGTCGAGTCGGACAAATGGTAGAGTCGTACAAGTGGTATATTCGGTGATGGTGGTTTCTGAACTTATAAGATGTCACGTGATAGTCGGACAAGTGGTATATTCGGACAAATGGATTTTCGGTCAAGTGGTAACAAGTACTTTTCTTATTTAATGACAAGTCGTAAAAAGTCGGACAAATGGTATATTCGGAGAAATGGATAGTCGGACAGATGGTGGCCCCCCGATTTTAGTGCCTATGCGTATGAAGGGCAGACCAACAAGAAAATGGACAGATAGATAATTAGAGAGAGACAAGGGTGGTAAAAGGCTTGATGAAGATGAGCGAGAACAAGATTTTGCGTAAAGCCACAACCAGTGGCGGCGATAAGAACCCGCGGTCCCCCCCGCAAGTTTGTTCATCGGGCCACCCTCCCCCTATAATATCTTTAAAACTATTATTACAGGTATTTCGGGTGGATCCTAGGCAAAGACCTTTCTGCGAATATTCCGCTTCTGATTGAAAACTAAGTTTTAAGTGATGTAGACATAACTTAATAGCATTTCGTATTTCATCTATTGTAGCGTCTTCACTCGGGCTGCGAGGACAGTTGATGCAACCCGCATGACTGCAGACAATATTTTTGACCTAGTTAGTAGAGAATTTCTATCAATTCCTTAAGTGCCAGTTTAGCTGTTGTATTGTAAACAACTACCTGTCCTAGCGTAGCCCTCACAGACAATGAATGCTGAGTCTTATGTCACAGACCAAATGTATTTTTTGTTAATAGAACGATTTAAACTGGTCTAAAACACTCTTATTGGTTTTAACTAATTTTCGTCATAAAAACGTATAGTAATAAGATCCTCTTAAATGTAGCAGTAATAGTATTAATCAGATTAGATTATTATTTTAACAAATAAATTAGTAGGCCTATTATTAGAAAAAATCCAAGAGATTGTGTTTTTTATGACTGTAAATATGTCACTTGTTAACTTATAAAATTTATATAAGATTATGAACTTACCAAAAATCCATTCTGCACTGGTCAGTTTCTAGTATAGTATAGGCCTATACTTTTTGGATTATCTCGTGTCCTTTGTTTATAAAATGTCAATGCTTTAAACTGAGAATTTTGTAGTTTTGTTCATTGTATGGTACCTAATCGTTTATAAGTTATTTAGGTAATTGAACAACTATTTACACAATCACTAGATCACTTAATATAAAAAATTATGGTTGAATAATTGAAATACTGTCAGTGGAGACAGTTTATCATATAGTTTTACAGCCACATACTCACTGAGTTATTGAAGATGGCTTAATCTACGTTTTTTCAAAATAAGAAACTCTTCCACAATGTTATCTACATTAATTTCTCGCGTTTCCTGTTGTTCAATACTGAGGATCGCCAAATCACTAACTCTTGATTGGCTCATAGTACTTCTCAAATAATTTTTGATAAGCTTTAATTTTGAAAAGCTTCTTTCTGCCGTTGCAGTCGTCACTGGTAGGGTGAGGTACAATTGCACCATTGTGGCAAGGTTTGGAAAGCTACTTAAGAGCAAATTATTTTCTTCAATCAGCAGTTTTGCTATATCTCTGACAGTTTTTTTTGCGGCAATCTCATCTGATAGCAATGACCTGAATGAGAGTATTTCTCCCATTAGCTGGTCATTGATGTCATCAGGATACTTATTTATGAAGACAATTGCTTTTTCTGTAATAACTTTCTCAGGAAGTTTTGTCAAGTTTTCCGGCCTCAAAAAAGAAAAGTTTTCGACTACCATTTGTAAACTTGAGAACCTGTTTTGTATCTTATTAATTACAATATCCAATGAGGCATGAAATATTTTTATTTCGAACGATTTTACAGGGTTGTCAATTCTATGATCAGACGCTAGTTCATCAGAAAACCGCTTCACAATTCTCTGTCGCTTTTTCTTCATTTCAGTAGATATATTACAACTTTGTGGGAACGGCATTGATTCAGGAAGAAACTCTGAGCAATTTGCCCTTAACTCTTGTAAACTTTTCATTGCTCGGTTCAAAAAGTAACAGGCTTTGTCCAGATCCACTGACTTATTATGCTGCAAACTCTGTGTGGCCGTATTAATAGCATTCAAAATTTTGCTTTCAAGGGTCAACATTAGAATGAATGTGGTCGGATTATAGCTGCATTACTTAACTGCCAACGATAAACAATACACATACTTCGTATCATAATAGTAAATAATAAATACTGCTATCTAAAAAATAATGGTTATTGCAGTTTTGGATACACAATCATGCCTGCAGACATTCAGCTTATTTTAGTAATTTTTTGACAATACTTACATAAATATTGTTAATAACAATATTTTGTTATGATAGGGGGGTCCACTAATGGCCCAGGTACCAGTAACATTTCCCAAAAAAACCTTGTCAAGGCTTGCGGGCCCCCCCAGTTCGAGGGCCCCCCGCACCGCGGGCCCTGCGGGCCCGCTATTGCCGCCAATGGCCACAACTCATAACGCCTTGGAATGAAGTTTATGAGTTACTCAAAGTGGAACTTTTAAATCACTCTTCATAAATGCGACGTGCACTGCATAAACAGTGCTCATTAGTAGAGTTTGTATATAAGTTTTTTGAGCTTCTTTGGATTTTATAGAAGAGATCAGCCTGTGAATTGAATAAACCTCAGTTTAACTCACAAGAGAAACTGATTTGAAAGTTTGCCAAGCCATTGTACGCAGATATATGAAGTTCGAAGAATTGCACTTATTAGGCTATAGAAGCAGACCTTTCGCGCAGTTTTGGTACGATAATCTACCGTATATGGTACCGTACTGGTTCAATTCTCAGCCTCATTGACACAAAATCTTTACCGGTATACTTATATTATTACATGGCTTGTATTACGTGTTTCTACCTTGTCCAGATGCTTATAGCATTGTTCTGTTCTGTGTGCACCTTCTCATTATACAATTTATTATACGCGGTATTAAATATTTTGTTCGATTTGATTTTATCTTTATCATGACATTATTTATAACTAGTATACAAATAAATAGACTTTATGAAAATATTCATAGGAGGAATGTCCAATTGGACTAAATAATTTTACTTTAATAATAAATATTTATTTGCATCTCGTTCTAGTCACATGAATCTGAATGCTGGATCTTGTCCAGATTGGCTGATGAAGTTTTATCTCAGAAGAGAAATGCATCCCTCCAGGGCCGTCACGTGGTTCTTTGGCGCCCGAGGCAAAATTTTAGCAAGCGCCCCCCCCCCCCCACGTGATTTGACACTACGTAAGATTTTAATCCATCAGACATGATGCGCTACCAATCATTCTGTTGTAATTGTGCTTTCGAAGATAAATCAAAATACAGAAGTAGAAACTATAGCCTAATTATAAATATACCGTAATTATTTTGAAATGAACGTCCTATTATTAGCAGTTTTTTTTAACAAATACAATAATTGGTTGAGTAAATGGGGTTTCCTTATACTTTCTTATACTTCTTGGGAAAATTTAGTTGGAGAGTTTAATATTTGACGGTGGGGCTGCTATTTTGAATGAGCTCTTCAATTCAATTTATTTACATCAAGTATAAACCACATATACAACCGTAGCTTGGTAGTATTTAACAAGTCACGATTTTCAAACGGTTTGATTTGAAAATTATAGAAGTTAGTTGGCCTTTAAAACACATATATTAATAACTCCACTTTCAGGAAAAATACTCTATGCACTCCTCCATGCTGTAGGGGGTAGCACTTATTAAAGTTTGTTTCAATGCACACTTAAACCATTCTGTTACGGGCTCTACCTCTAAAATAACGCTGGAAACACTTAAATAAGTTATAACACTGGCACTTTATTTACACAAATAATCCACAACACGCACACTATTCAGTAATGTCTTACACAAAATAATGTAATCGAAAGCAGATAAATCGATAATGTTCATCTAATAAAGATTTTGCTCTGTATAAAAATCAATCACTAAATGTCAAAAAGCCGATCTAATAAAATAATTAAAATAATAACTCTAATTAAAATAATAACTAATTAAATAATAACTGTTCAATAATCCAAGGAGAAGCGTTTAATACTTCACAGTTGAATCTCTGCAAGCACTTACGAGTCACTGTATAAATTGTCAAGTAAACCTGAATAATAATCTGTCACAAAATACTGCAATTAACACTGTAACAACAGACGCTTGTTCATCATGGTCTGTATTAGCACTTACTGGTAAACAGGAACTGTCACTTCTGCCACTTATTGCATTATTAAATATCAAATCACAACTGAACTCCTTTTACAAAAGTTTCTCCTATTTAGCCTATATACCTTTTAACATTTCAGAGAGGACTAGATGGCACTCCACCTTCCTATCAACTTCCAAAATAAACAGATAATGGCTCTCGTATTTTCCACAATATTTGATTAAGTCGATATTTTTCTAATGAAATTCTAATTAAACATTTTAATGACATTTAGATAAACTTCAAGGCAAAGAGAGTGCGGGGAAAAAAGTAAAAATTAGCTTAAACTGGAAGACTTGTTGACACAAGCAGATAATGCTGAAAACTGTTCCTTCTTTCCATGTCCATGGAATATAATCAGGTATATTTCTTATTTTGGATGGTAGCACGTTATATAACTTCAGCCCACTGTAGAGTGGTCCTCTCTCAAACATATAGTTGTTCTGTGCTGGGGGTACTGAAGCTGTGCTCTTTGCCTTGCACCATATTGATGATGTGCTCAACTGTTCTGTGGTCGTCAAGTATCCCTGCACTCTTCCTCATGAATATTGACAGCTCCAGAAAATACAGTGCAGGCACCGTGAGCAATCTGTAATTGGGACGGAGGGTGAAAAGGGTTTTAGGGGCCCTGGAAGTCCTTGGTTGATATAGGCCTCCTGCGTATGCTTACCGCCGCTACAATATTTATCGACAAAGCAATATTGGAAATAATGTGTTCATTAGTCAACTAGCCTTTTTTTGTTAAAAGTTCAATAGCCTTCAATCGAGATACTGAATTTTGAGCAATTTTCATACTATTAGGATACCCTATCTAACTGCCTTTTTTGAAACTTGATATGTTATTAAATTAATATATTGTTACGGGTTCTATCTCTAAAATAACGCTGGCAACACTTAAATATAACACTTGCACTTTATTTACACAAATAATCCACAACACGCACTGATCAGTTATATATCTTACACAAAGTAAAGAAATCAGAACTTTTAAATCGATAATGTTCAGCTAACAAAGATTTGCTATATTAATGTACAAAAATCAATCACTAACTGTTAAAAGGCCGATCTAATAATTATTAAATAATAACTGTTCAATAAACTGTCCAATAATTCAAGAAGAATGACTAAAAAGAACAATTAACTTACGTAGCACAAGTCCTTAATACAAATAAAAGCTATGAGTACGGTTTTGTCTATACTCATATAAATTTAGATTAGAAGGTAAAAGAATTCTCACAATATTCAGCAATTATCACTACAGAACTGTCACTTCTTGTTATCTCAACGAATTTCAAACAAGACAACTATGTCTACGTAAGCATTTGCCTTAAATAGGTTTTTTCAAAATTCAGAAAGATGGAGACTTTTCTTAAATGTTTGATGGAATTCTAAATAAACAGATAAGACGCTCCACAATATTCAATAAAGTTCCATTAAATTCTAATTAAACATTCTACAGGTATCACAAGATAAAACCTACAAGGTGAGGAGGAGAGTAATTAATTGCTTCTGGAAATCAATATTGTCACAGCAGTGACATCACTTTTCATTCTTCCACAACAATATATTGATCTAAAATAAACAAATTAGGTAAATCAAGCTGCCAGAATAGGAACTAACATTTATTTTGGAGTTAATCTTGATTTTTATCATATTATTTTTATCATTTGATTTAGTAGTTTTTGCCTTTGCCGTGACGCCCTCCTGACACCACCGACGTGACGGCCCTGCATCCCTTCAATTTTAGTCAATAAAGATTATAAAGTTTATATAAAGATTATAAAGTCAATAAAGATTACGACTGCAAGTCGTTAAATTTCACATGAAAAGTTAATATTAACAACGCAGTTCGTCATGGAACAAGAAATCCAGGAATTATAATTAAATAGAAATCCGGTGTCAGTTTTAATGTAAGATTGTTTGTCAAGTTTATAATTATGAAATACAGATTTCAATAGGAAATTTCAAATGACTTTCACAAATTTGTCCATGTAGGTGGGCTGAATTTGACGATAAATTATTGAATTCCATCATGATTAATAACCCTCTAATCAATTAATGATAGACACGAATTCTTTAGCTGCATATTATTTGCTGTCATCAGTATTTGTATGCGATTCACATTATCAATGCATATGTGATTCGAATACTTGTATTGCGGTATGCTATCGAATAAAGCCTAATTTATTTACATTGAACTCATCAATACTCTGCAGCTGCTCTTATCAGCCTTCCTGGACGCCTGCTAATGCATTGGCTTAATATATACTTACCTGATATCCTCGACAATGTTCACTTGGCAATCTACAAAATGATTCATTGCTCCACAATTTACGACCTGCTGCTATTTATGAAGCCAAGGGAATAAGTCCTATCTCTCCAGCCCCAGCTCTACAGAACAATAATTAATTTTAGTTGATGCAAGAGTGGCATCGCATGAATGGAAGGAATAAGGTACCGGTATCAATTCAATAGGAACAAAGTTCCGATATCAAAACTGACACTGTATTTCTATTTAATATACGATTTTCACTAACTTTCACTTCCGTGTTTTGGAGGACACGTTAAGCCGTCGTTCCCGGTTGCATATGAAAAAAGCAGTCGTTAAAAAAACGGCGAGGTGGAACTACCCGTAAGGGTCTCCCCACCACGAAAAGCCATACGAATTTACGTTTTACTAACTTTCACTGAAGATATTGGAGGGATGCATTCACTTAAAAATAGTTTAATTTTAAAATTTCAATTTCAATTTCACTTATAAAGAGAAGCTTCATCAGCCTAGGCTTCACTCGCGGCCAAGGCTGATGAATCTTCTCTTTAGAAGTGAAATCCCTCCAGTATCTCCAGTAAAAGTAAGTGAAAATCATATATTTAATAGAAATACAGAGTCAGTTTTGATGTTAGATTGTTCATCAAGAATTTCGTCATGGAAAACAGAACAGAATAAAGTTTCGCTTCAATTTCCATTCAAAATTTCGCTTCAATTTCAATTTCCATTTCCACCTGCGTTTCCATTTTTGAGTTTCTTATTGATAGAGTTTTTTAATGAAGTTTTTCAATAAACGAAATTTGAATACCGGTATCATTTTAAATTATCACAGTCACATTCTATCTATATGAATAGATTTTTGTTTTGATGATTTCATTATAACACTATTCATACTCCAAAATAATGTTTGACTCAATCAATTCCATGCTACTAATATTTTTTAAAATACGATATCATAGTCATTGCATGGAAAAAGGACAAGTATGTTTTGTTGAACAGTACCGTATGTTATAATTTATACTGATTCATTTTTCATCAAGCTGCAAAATAAATATATGCTCTAATAATTTTGTAAAGTACCAAATAATAATACTGGACAGAAAAACTACTGTTAAATTATTGGCATAAAAATTATTGATATACTTCAATAGGCATGCTCGTTATTTGAAATTTTGCCGGTTTATTGAAATTTAGGTTAATGCATGCTGGTTATGTAGGTTTTATTGCAGCATTGTCAGGATCCACCGAAATTCTCTTATTTGGTGATTCAAAACAGATTCCCTATATTGAGAGGAGTAAACTGAGTGTCAGATGGTCCCACCCTTCCGTTTTTTGTGAGCCCACCCAGAAAATTTCAGTGACTCGAAGATGTCCAATCGATGTGTGCGTTGTACTCTCTAAGTTTTATGATGAAATAGGAACAACAAGCAAAGTAGTACGATCAATCAGATGGACAATTTTCAATTCAGAATCTCTTCAACTTGAACCAGAGACTCTTGTGCTAACATATACACAAAACGAGAAGAAGCGGATTCAAGAAACATTAGATAGGAAATTAGAAAAAGCAATAAAGATACACACCATTCACGAAGCTCAAGGCCTTACTTATAAAAACGTTGTTCTTGTAAGGTTGAATACAGAACAGTTAGAAATCTACAATAGTGTTAATCATGCAATAGTAGCTCTTAGTAGACACACTCATAATTTTAACTACCTAACAACAGGAATGCCTGATCTTATGTCAACGCTCACAAAAAATATTATGAGCTGTGATGATGCATATATTATGAAATGGCATGAGAAGATGATGAACAGCATGCCAGGAGGGAGGCATATAAAAGATTACAATGATGAATATAATGAGAGGGCAGAAGAAAATCGCAAAAAACATGCAAGGAGGGATGCGTCTAAAAAAGCAAAATGATGAGTAATAATGATGTGTTGTCTGTAGCAAATGAACTCGATTCAATGGATGAGCTAGAGGACAGGGTGGTTGAGAATAAACAGCAGCTCCATGCTGCTCTTAGCAGCTGTAGCTTGACTGTATTTTGTCTGAACATAAGGAGTGTTAAGAAAAACTTTGATGATCTGATGGTTGAACTACAGGATATGTCTTATGATTTTGATATTATAGTATTAACAGAATGCTGGATCAAAAATGATCATACACCTAGGGAAATGAAAGATTACAAATTTTTTTACTCTTTAAATAACCGTACACAGAATGATGGAGTAATCGTATATGCAAGAAATTCTCTAAATGTGCAGTCAGTGGAGTTAAATATCAGGCAGGCCAACGTTCTCCATCTACAATTGCAAACTTCAAAAGAGAAATATAATATATTAGCAATCTACAGATCCCCTTCGCACTACAGTATAACAGAGTTTCTAGAAGATTTGGAAACTGTGCTCAATAGACTGAGAGGACAACTGATTATTTGCACAGGAGACTTCAACATAAATACGCTACAACCACATCAGCATTATCAACTTGATGAATACTACAATTTATTAAGTGAACACGGATTGAAGAACTGTATCAAAAAGGCTACCAGGGTAACCACGGGAACATCTACTTGCCTGGATCATATGCTGACAAATTGCAAACACAATATTCATCCAATCATATATCAGTCAAGTATCACGGATCACTTCATTACAATTTTGGGACTGCAAGAATATTCAAATATTGGTAACAGAGCGAATTTAGATGAACAAGATTCAACTAATCGTAGATCAATCAATTTGGATGGATTGAGAGGAGGACTACTGGGAGAGCATTGGGAAGAGATTTTCAAAAGTGATAACACAGATGAAGCATATGAAAAGTTCATAACAATTTTGCAACAATATGTGGAGAAGAATACGCATCATTACACACAGAAGAAGAAAATCAAGATCATCAAACCATGGATCACAAAAGGACTCGTCTCATCCATAAGAACAAGGAATCATTTAAATAAAAGAAGGAAGTTAGATCCAGAAAATCAAGAACTTGCAAATTATTATCGAATCTACAGGAATACATTAACGTCTCTTATTCAGAATACGAAAGAAAGTTACTTCAAAAATCAATTCAACAAAGCAGGGAATGATGTAAGAAAAACTTGGAAAATTATCAAGGATGCTACTGATTCAAACCAAAAAAGAAAAATTCAACTCAATGCTGTAAAGATTGATGATAAAATTGTAACATTGAAAGAAAATCCCGAAATTCTATTGAACCATGTAAATGATTACTTTGTTAATATTGGAGAAACAATGGCTAGGAAAATATCTGAAAGTTTAAATAAGAATATTAACCAAGTTATAGCAGATTATGAACCAGAAGTACATATTCAAAATACTATGTTTCTTTTCCCCACAGTTGAGCAGGAAATAATAGACACTATTAATTCTCTTCGTAACAGTAGTGCACCAGGGCTTGATGGATTTGATAATGGGATTTTAAAAGGCATAAAAGACTTAATTTCTAGACCTTTGACTCATATCTTCAATCTCAGTTTGTCAAATGGAACTTTTCCTAAAGCAATGAAAAATATTTGTGTTAGACCTATACATAAGATGGGAGATAAATTAATTATAAGTAATTATAGACCTATTTCATTAATCAGCAATATATCAAAAATTTTAGAAAAGCTAGTTAAATTACGATTAGTGAGCTATCTGGAAAGGAACCATATATTATCTCCAAACCAGTTTGGTTTTCGTAAAGGAATAAGCACAGAGTTAGCAGTTCTGGAGTTATGTAAATTTGTTACTCAGAATCTAGAGGAGAAAAATAAATGCCTAGCAGTATTTTTAGACTTAGCAAAGGCCTTTGACTCAGTATCCCATGATATATTAATAAAAAAATTTGAGGCAATAGGCATAAGGGGGGTATCACTTGAATGGTTCAAATCCTACCTCAATAACCGATAACAAAGGACAAAAGTTGGGAGCCATATGAGTGCAGAAGGGTCCATGAAGTTTGGAATACCACAAGGGACTGTTCTGGGTCCAATTTTATATTCAATTTTTGCAAATGAGCTGTGCTTCATTCAAATCCAAGGTAGGGTGATAGCCTTTGCAGATGACACAGCACTCCTCTTTCAAGGAAACAACTGGGAAGAAGTATTTCAAATAGTCGAAACAGAACTTTCAAAAATCACTAGATGGCTAGGAAATAATTTACTCTCATTGAATGCAGAAAAAACCAAATTTTTAACATTTTCTTTAACTGATAGTACCAAACCACGTAAGACATCAATAAAACTTCATTATTGTGTTAGAATTAATAACAATTGTAATTGTCCACTGATAGAACGCTCAGATAGTATTAAATATCTTGGGATAATAGTAGACGACTTATTAAAATGGGATAAGCACATCTCATATACAACTACAAAAATAAGGAAGCTAATATATAAATTTTATCAGCTGAGGCATATTCTTAATAAAGAAATGATAAAAACAGTGTATTTTACATTAGTTGAATCTCTTATAAGATATGGTCTGTTAGTTTGGGGGGCCGCAAATTATAGTTTTGTGGATCCAGTTTTCAAAATCCAAAAACGTATTTTAAAGATAATGGGGAATAGGGAAGCCCGCTTCCCAACCAGCGAACTATTCATGGAAAATAGAGTACTTAGTGTTAGGCAATTGTATATTTTGTTGTTAATTACTTATATAAAGAAAAATGAAAATGAAAATAATATTATAACTCATAGCCACAATACTAGAATAAGAAGCCTCAATTATCAGGATGTACCCAGAATGAACACAGCTTTTGGACAAAGATCAATAGGATATTTAGGGCCAACAATTTACAATAGAATTCCACTGGAAATAAAAGAAGAAGGCAATGTTAATAGATTTAAAAAAAAATTAGGGATTGGTTGTATAATATTGGAGTCCACAGTAGTGAGGAGCTCATAGTAAATAGGATGTAAATACGATTATGCATACTTGGGTAGTTTTAGGTAGTGAATAGTTTTTATTATTGTATTAGTTATAATGGCTAGTTAGTAGGAATAGCATAGTATAATAGTATAAGCTTGATCTAAGGTTCACATTGATGATCACCCCGACACATAGTTTTATAGTGGGGTATCATATTTTTTTACATTTAGGAATCAAATTAGCAATCAGTTTTTTCTATTGAATAATATATTATTGTAATGTTTTGAGCTTATATTAATAAACTCCTCTGGATATGTTTTCCATCATCCAGAGAAATTATTATAGGCGCCTACTATCTAATCTGGGGTTTTTAAGGAACCAAACTGCCTAATATATACAACAACTGTTATTATTTTCAAATCTCCTTACTGTGCTATCAATACCTACCTTCCGTAGCGCAAAAAGGAATAATTCCCAAGTTAATAAAAATTCCTGGATTTCTTGTTCCATGAAGAACTGCGTTGTTAATATTAACTTTTCATGTGAAATTTAACGACTTGCAGTCAAATATCAAATATAATATGTGACATAATATTTGACTGCAAGTCGTTAAATTTCACATGAAAAGTTATTATTAATAAAAATTATACCTAATACTGATGAAATAATGACAAAATGGAAGATGAATAGAAAGGTGGAAACGAATGATTTTAATGCAACTCTGTTGAATAATTCAGTTGAGAAAATCCAATAAATTAATATGTATTCAATAAATCCCAACTCAACACAGATTATACAACTTCAGAATACAGAATTAGACAGTATATTAAAATGAAAGTGAATATTATCAATGATTCCAGTCAATTTGCTCTTCCGATGATGAGAGAATAAATTGGAAAGGACCCTTTTCAGAATAGGATATCTTTCCAAATAGTAGTTGTAAAAAGAATTTTATAATACTCTCAGGTATCTAATTAATTTAATTACCGTGAAGAAATATGTAGAGCAAGAGAGTAGGCCCTACTCTGATTCTTGTGAAGCATGTATAATTCGTTGAATACAAAGGCCGTGAAATATACGGAGAAATGAGCTTATCTTTTTTTCGATTCACGTAGTGGAAGTAAATTTGAGAGATAGACTGCCCTTTTGCACCAGTATCACAGTAGGCATTTAGCTTTAATGCTGTGGCAATTTTTGAACTTGGCTTGCTCAAAGTCTTGATGCTTTCAAGTCCGTGAAATGCGGCAGTGGGCATGATCTTAACAAAGCCCACTTCTAATATTGAACATTAAAATTCTAGGGCGATTGTTGTTAACAGCTGCTATAAAAGTAAAATGCGAGGTACTTGATTACTTTAGTAACTCTTATATGGAATAGCCCCTTTCTGTCCCTAAAAACAAGGGTTGATATAATTTATCTACCTTGCCAGATGAAAACATCATTAGAAGGAACATTAGAGAGTTTTTTACTATTTGGGAAATTTTGATGCAGTGTAATTTTATGAACTCTCGAATTACCAACAATTCTCTATCTGAACTGCTTGTGTATATTATTTACCTATATACTCTAATATTTGTAATACTGTACTAGTAGTTCTGTGAACAGCATAGACCTCACGACCAAGAATGAGGGGTCGTGCGCAGAGGAGCATAGGCTACAGTTATGAATGCAAGAAAAAACAATAGTCAACACTACTTGTTTTTTTAAACATTGATGGCACGTGCTTCAAAGAGATTGTAAATTGAGACATCTTTTCTTCTTTCTCCCAATACGTCTCTCTTACTCCTGTTTGGCAAGTGCGTTTTGAGCACATTTGCACACAGCAATAGGGAATGGTCCAGATTGTGCCACCAGCATCTAGAATTTCCTGGAATACTTTCAAATATCTTCAATTTAGGTCAATTAGAGGCACTTTCTCATTCAGAAAATAGTATCATTCCATTTTTAGTATACAGCAGTGGCGGCTGGTGCTCAGAATTAGAGGCGGTTGCAATTTCATTCAAGATGACCCAATATATCCTGATAATTATCATAGATATATTGTCAAATGACACTTCAAAATTAGATTACATGAAAAATATAATTATTGTTAAATTGTTAAAAAAAAAATTAAAAATAAAGTTAGTTCTGAACAATTATACAAGTACGTTCAAATCATCATGTACACGTTTATCACTCACCCTCACTTGAAGAGGAAGTCCATCCGTCTGTCCTTGAGGTGAGCAAATTTTTCAATTACCTTTTGATTGAAATCTGGAATTTCCATAAGAAGATCTCTTTCAATTGACAGCATTGCTAATGCTGACAATCGCTCTTGTGCCATGCTGTTTCTCAAAAATGTTTTTATCCTTTTAAGAGTAGAGAAGCACCTTTCTGCTTCAGCTGTAGTCATAGGCATGGTGATTATTATTTCCAGGAGTTTGATCGTTTCACTGAAGGTTTCATGTAAGTTATTCTCCTTTAAAAAATTATACAGGGAAACGGCTCCTGATGTTCCTCTAAATTCCACTGCACTATAGATTGTCATAAGTTCTGTACGAATTTTTTTTATATCCAAAAACTTATAGACACAGCACACTGTACTCAACTTATTTTCAGGAAAAAGTGTTTCATACGTTGAAAATTTATCTGGAATGAATAGACTAGCAGCAACAAGATGACCGGTGAAACTAAATCGTTCTTTTGATTGGCAAATTATTACATCACACACTTCTTTGGCTTGTCTGCTCCATTCTTTTTTATCAATTTTCCTCTTCTTTAAATGTGGTTTCTCAGTTGTTTCTCTAGAAGTTGAAGAGTCTGAGTCGATACTTTCACGAATTTTCAATAAATTTTCTTCAAATCTTGAAAGAGATTGGTTAACTTCTGCGGGATCAATTTCAACTTTTTGCAGCTGGCCAAACAATAGTTCTATGAGGGGAAAAATCTTACTGAAAAATGTCAACCAAAAAATAAAACTTTCACTCACTAAAACTTTCAAATGTCCGGAAGCCTGAGAAAGTGTGCTGTCATTTTTAATGTTTTCAGATCTTAAAATAGTTTTCATGCAATTGATCAGGTCTTGTCTATGTTCATGAATGGTGGGGGTGGGGGTCGAGGGTGGGAGGTACTGGCTACAGTATATAAGCTGGGTGTTCTGTTGGAGTTATCATACACTGCTCTCTCACACCAGACAGCCAACTACTGTGCTCCAGCTTCTTGTGCTCCAGTCTTGTGCTCCAGTCTTGTGCTCCAGTCTTGTGCTCCTTGTGCTTCTTGTGCTCCAGTCTTGATCAACTTTCAAAGTAAGTACTCTTTGCAATTAATACAGTTTTCCACTATCTAATGCATATCGTTTCTTTTCAGCAAACTATCTTACAATGTATTTTGTTCAGGAAACTGTCAATGTCTAATGCATACTGTTCCATTTCAGGAAACTTTCTCACATTTGGCGATGTCTAATGCATATTGTTCCATTCCAGGTTACTTTGCCTGTTCAATTGAAGATAACAGACCTGTTACTCCAGCCCTCTTTCAAAGTGAGTATTGAAAACTAACCTATTAATGCATGATCGCTTGCACTTGTAAAACTAATGATTGTTTCAGAAAACTTTCTTACAATGTAAATTGTTTCATTCCAGAAAACTAACCTAAAATTCTATTTTGTCTAATGCATATTGTTTTATTCCAGGTCACTTTGCTCATTCTAATGATTGGACACTTGTAAAACTAATGATTGACAAATTTACTTGTAACTAACAATGCATATTTTTTCCAGGTCAGCCAACTTCAGTCTCCACCCGCAGCAATTCAATGTGAGTTCAAAGAAAATATATACATTTATTCAACACTAATATTCCTGCTGTTACACACATATGCATAACATGTTATTCTTTTTCTGTTCCAAAGATGATTTCCCATGGAGGCAGCAGCAGCAGCAGGAGGCGTGGTAGCCGCGGAGGTCGCCGAGCAAATGTCAACTCACTGCAGGGGCTGAATGATGCACTCAACATCATTTTGACTCTACAGTCCGGGCAGCAGCAGTGGCGTGCAGCTCAGCAGTGGCAAATTGCTCGGCAAGTCAGTGGGCAGACGACGTCAGGCCGACGCTCAAGAAGACAACCAGCCAGGCGACGTCGTCCCCACTTTGACGACTACTTGACAAATCCTCCGCTGGAAGCCTACATTCCTGAGCTGGAGGCATCGCTGCAGGAAGCGGTGCGCCAGGAGGCAGCACCAGCTCCAACCCCAGCACCAGCCCCAGCACCAGCCCCAGCACCAGCCCCAGCACCAGAACCAGCTCCAGAACCGGCCCCTCCAGCCAACTTATTGAGCTGTGCATCGGAGGAGGAGATGGATATTCTGCGTTTGGTGCAGGCTCGCTTGCAGGTGCACCGGGTGGGATGGAGAATGGAGGATGAGCGTTGGGATGCTGATGCCGACATGTCGTTTGCAAGCTGTGGGAGGTGTGCAAACTATCATGTGAATAGGGTGCTCCTCCCATGCTTCCACATGATGTGCGATAGATGCACAGAAACGGCCATCACTTGCGATAGCTGCGATGAACCCATACAATGGGTTATTCGCACAAATCTATAAGCGAAGAAGTCGCTAACTCATCCATGCAGCAAAGAAGTTGCTACCTCCATTCTTGTGAAGAAGTCGCCACCTCCACCCCTGCGAAGAAGTCGCCACCTCCACCCTTGCGAAGAAGTCGCTCTAATTTAACATATCTAATTTGTTGCATCTTTTTTCCAGATGAGTAGCAGCCCTAGCCCTCTCCGCAAGATCGCAATGTCAGCTAGCATTGATGCTGTATATCGGGGTGCAGATTTCAGCATTCTACCACAGACTCTACGCGAAGAATTCCTACACCTTTTCAATCGTTTTGATATGCATCCAATACTAACCAAAGCCATGAAATTTTTAGCATTTTGCAAGCGCATGGACCTCATTGATCTAATTGCAATAATTAAAGCTGAAAAGTTTAGCAGGAGTGACTTTGGTGAAGTCGTGAGCTATGTATTTGGAGATAGTCTACCACTTTTCACTGTAACTCACAATCTCTACAAGAAACAGCATGTGTCAACATGTCTTGATAGGCGCGCACGGGCAGCATTAAATGATATAGTGGAATGTCGATGCAGTGAGATATATGATATAGTAGCACACATGTGGCGTTTAGCTTATGTGCAGGACGGATATATTCTTCATACTCTAGGACTGCAAGAACCTGATGAGGATGATGAGCATATTGTAGGGCTAGGTAGATTAATGAGAAAAATAGGAGCCTGTGAAGAAATTGACATATATTCAGAGGATGAAAGTGTCAGCTATATCACTACCAGCAGTGATGAATTCTTAGAAGAAGAAGAAGATTATTAATCTGTTCACTCTTTTTTACAGGAATCCCAGATCACTCTATGAGCTTGCAAGGAAAGCTTCAGTAGAAGCTCTATACCTTGGTGCTGATATCAACACACTGCCACATCCTATACGTCATGATATCATACACTGTAAGGAGCTGTTCATGGAGACTACTCCAAGACTTTTTAGGAGGACATTGTACATTGTTTGCAAGCGCATGGATTTCACTGATATAATCTCACTGTTCAAAGCTGAAAAACTCACTGGTGATGACATTGGCGAAGTGATCTTACACATACTCACATGGTGGCCAGATCATGGTTACATCAGTGATGATTACAAGAAGTTTCATTCACCCTCATGTTTAAAAAGGCGGGCACAAGCACCATTGAATGTAAAGCCTGATTGCAGGTGTTTGGAGATATACGATATGATAGGTCACATGATGCGGTTGGGAATGGCAGAAGATTGTTACCTTCAGATGCATATTGGACTTTCTGATTCCATGAGGTGGGAAACGATTGAGTCTGCCCTTAAGAGATATGCAGTTGAGGTCTGCTATAATGTTACAAGTGAGATGTTCGAAGATTAATTCATGTCTTGTTTTGCAGAATGAACGGTCAACAGCGTGCTGATGCTGTCACAATCAGAGAGGACTTGGAGTATGTCTGCAACCTCTTGAAAACCATGTCATTACCAGTCAGCTCATACCGTCGAGCATTGCATAATGCTAGAAAAATTGGGCATGGACCAAACCGCGGTCACGGTTTCTATCTACCCGTCAGAAGTTTACATATTCCCCCATGTACATATACATACAATCCAGTTAAGCAGGGTGAGGTGTGGAACTGTAAATGTGTATTACTAACATTTAGATTGATGCATTTGGACAATTTCATTGCGAATAGTTGGCCCAGCGAACCTCAAGTTTTCAGAGATCAAAATGGTGGACAGGGCTGCTACCATTGGACAAAGGTCAGGATATCAATGATCTTCTCATTGACATAGGAGATGCGTACTGCATTCAACCATCCACACCACCACCACCTTACACTGAGAAGGAGGAGGAGGAGGAGGAATCAAACTGTGGACCCTCAACACTGGCAGCTCTCTTGGAGTGTTGGGAATAATCTATGCTATTGCTTTATTGCAGATGAACACCTCTGCACAAGAAATGATCAATACCAGCACCACCGCAGCTCAAGCTCCAAACACTGCAGAAACCATCAAGCCGCAAGGAGCTCTCAACAATGCCGTGCTGGAATTCTACAGTTCAATTTCAAGCCATAAGCCCGCCGGCCCCAACTATCTATCGATGAAGGATCTGAAGCCTGAAATTAAGTATCAAATGCTGTCAGCGCAGCCATCATTGACTAAATACGGGACAAAGGTCAGCATCAACATCATAGTGGACAACCAGACTGCCAACATTATACTACCAGACGCATATAGTCGGCTCACATTGAAACATGTGGAAAATGGACCTTTAGATCTGAGCAAATTCAAAATGAGTGTTACTCCTGCAGGCAACACATTTATAATGAACATGTTTATTGACTAATAAACGCTTCTTTTTTATTCTGCAATTGTGAGTTTTTCTTTCATCTCCCAATACCTATAGTCTATAAGATGATGCACATGAGGTGAACACTTGCACTAGTGCACTCACTAGATAACTCACTAGTGCACTCACTAGTGCACTCACTGGTGCACTAGTGCGCTCACTAGTGCACTCAATAGTGTACTAGTGCATGTGTTCATATAGGTAAGAAATTGTCTTACATTGCTTTCAACAAAGACAGTTTCAACGAAAAAGAGAGGGTAGAGAGAGAGAGAGTTCCACTTCCATCACTGACTCAGCCCACTGGCCTTGATATACCAGTTTTAACTAGTATGTCACTGCTGCTGCTGCATTCCAATGCTATCTATGCAGGAAAAAACATGTCTGTGGTAGAAGTGGAACGCTCTCTCTCTCTATGAGTATACTAAGGAGAGAGTAGGTGAATGAGAACCAGTTGTATAGCATTACAAGTTTATTCTAAGCATTATGAAATAAAATATAAAGATGAGTGAGCAGTTCACCCTGACAATAGTCTGTGGTTGGAGTCTCTTCAATCGCACTGCATACACCATCAACTGTATCCAAGCCTCTAGAGCGATGACGTTGAACTGTTGTAAAGATGGAGATGAGAAAAGCTTCTGAGCAGCCATCTGCAATGCGGAACCTCCTTACACATTGATCTTCCATACTGTGAGAGAAGCCGGCAAATACGATTTCATTACTGCCAATTGCACTTAGCGCCTTGCTACCATACTCAAATTGACACCAGTACTTTTGAAGAGTATCGGGAAGATTGATGACAATCTTGACATCCTTGTATCGCCAGTCTTCCACTTGCCTGAGATCCAGAACAGCTGCCATGCTATGCTTTAGCCTGTACACTGAAGTTAGTGACACCTTTTCATTGTCAAACATCGTCCAGATTTTGAATGGAAGTTGTGCTGGCTGCTGTGGGACACTCTTGCCCATCCCATTTTTCCACATGATTCCTATGAAGATGTTCTTCAAGAACCTGTTAACATTATAACTGTTGACAGGTATTGCTGGTTCCAATCCACTAGTACATTCTTGTAGATCTCTCAAGTATTTCACAGTACCACGACCATGTACTGCATCAATAATTGCATATCGTAGCCTTCTAAGATGGATGCAATCACACGCATCACGTAGACTGGCACCAGTGCACGAAACTGCATGTCCACACTCAAGTTGAAAGTCATCCAATGACATGATGCCCCGCTGCTCCAGCTCGGCTTCCAGCTCCATAACGGCTGCTTTCAAACGTAACTCATTCCTATACTTATTGATATCCATCTTGCACTGTGCTCTCAAGCCAACAGCATCCTTTATATAGCTAACATAGTAGTGGTGGTGGGGGTAAGTCAATGATTACGCAATCTATTGAATTATTCATTTATTAACATGCATTGACAAACACGTTTTTTATCTTTAGACATGGTTTGCAAAATATGATTATATAGCAAATTTACAACATTGAGTGCACAATAGTAATATTTCCTTGATCCGTCAGTGATCAGATTTGCTCTGTAGTCTTCTGTCATGATGAGATAGCAATGTTGTTCACAGTTGTAGTTGTTGTAGGAAGTCATCACTTGTTTCTCCAGGTTGGGGAGATCTTGTTGCTCAAATGGAGATGATAGATCAATCACAGTAAAGTTGTCAGCCAGATTCTCCTCGTCTTCGTATTGGGGCTCCATCAGTTTGTGAAGCATGCTCAGTTTGTCATATCCATAGACATAGATTGTGTGAGCTGGTCCTACAATCTTCCGCCATCTTTCCAGTGCACTTCTCACAATTGGTCTTAGGTTGGAGTAGTATTCCCCCATATCGTTATTGTCCGTCCATCTCAAGCCATGTTTAGCACTATGTGAATCATTCTCCTTACGTATACTAGTAGCCAGTACAGATTCAGAGTAGGGAGAACTGAAGAGAGAGTGCTTGCGTACAATGCGTGATTCTATAGCATGTTCAAGATACGCCATTTCCTTGACAACAAATTCGCCATTTCGTCCAGTGAATCCTTGAAAGTCTATCACAAAGTATGGTCCAAAACCTTCCACAGAGTCATGCCATGTCTCATTGCTGCTGCTGCTGCTGCTGCTGCTGCTGCTGCTATCCTTCTCCTCTTCAAAGCTGATAAGTTTCATGATGTTGTCGATGCTGTCCTCAAGATTCATGCTGCGATGTTCACACAGTTGTGATGTCTCTGCACCTCATCCACAGCCTTTTTATAGTCGAGTTATCAGGCAATTTGAACTGTGCCTGTCATTGGTCGATACTCTTTGACCACTTCATGTATCATCAGACAGTAGGCACGTGTATTTGCAGGAATGTTATCAGTCATTTCAAATTCCACTCTGACATCAATGCTGCCAGTCTTGAGTGTTTCATTTTGACGTGAACAGTCAATTGGAAACAGCATCATTCTTCCATCTGCCAGAGCAGACTTCTCAAACAGTGGGTTGCTTGCTCGAAAATCTCCATGGTTGTAGACTCCATTGAAAGCTGTATACATATTGTAGACACGGTTGTCATCACCATCAATGCTTTCATACGGATAGTACTTGTTGTTCAGAAACACTCGAATGTCTTTCACATTGCACTTGTCAAACAATGATCCATTTGCATCTGCTCTTCCTCTTCTTCCAGTCTGCAGTCCAATCACAATGTATCTCGGCTTCTCATGTTGTGCAGTCGACTTGACAGTCCATGTATGTTTTGTAGCTTCGGGCATGGCCGGGTACTCATACAGCTCCCAATGTCGGAATGGTATTGATACAGGCGAGTCATTCTGCACCAATCGTAGCAGATGCAATCTTGCTTCATCGGCCACCTCCACATAGGGCATCTTCCACACAAGCTTCCGAATGTTGACAAGGCCTATTGTATTCAAGCAGTTTACGTTGTCAGCACTGCGTCTTAGCACCAGCTCCTGTTTCACATTGAGCAGCACACGTCTGTAGTCTTCGGCGAATCCCAGCAGATATCTAAGTGGTACATCCATGACGGTGGCGTTGGCTGCATTGGCGGCAAATGTAGTTAGACCTGTTGTAGCATTATACTTGTAGCCGGCTCCTTCCATCTTGGCTAGTTCTTCTCGTTCAAAGGTCATTGCATTCTTCATCAGGCTGGCAATGCCTGGGTTGCGTGTGCTGTCCACCTCAACTCCATTGATCTCATAGCGTATCTCCGAAAACAGGTTGGCAAAAAATCCAGAGACACATGGTGTGCCGGCCAGTGCAGCACCAGCTGCACTGGTTACTGTGTACTCAAGGTGTAGATAGCTCTCTGATGGTAGTGTGTAGATGTCCTGCTGCTGAATTGGTATCCTGATCTCATCGTTGGCATTGAAGGTTGTGTTGTATGGCGAATGTGAATGATACTCAAAACCTGTGATGCGATCATCCGAAGATGGACCACTCTTTGTCACATCCAAAAGTCTCATTGTCGCTGTCGTGGATGTCGTCTGATAACAATACAACCTCTTTGCTCTAGATAATCGATGCTCCTTGATGTTAACTCAATGGCGGTCGATCGTTGAATGACGTTTAAAGCGCCTGCACCCCTTTTATTTCTTTCTGTCTCTGTCTCAGACTGCTCAGCTCCACTCTTACCTCTCTTTTCAAATAGTAGCACCATATCACTCTCTTCTTCGTAAATGTAAGGTTATGTTTATCGGCTCCTCTCTAAAGTTCACCAGACGTCCGTTCTCATCAACAATCTCCAACGTAATGTTGCTGATCTGCTCGGCATCCACGGGTAAATAGACAACATTGCGCACAGACACAGCCATTTTATAGCCCGGGTCCACTGACGGGTAGAACTCATAGATAACATGATCCTTGATTCCATTCGAGTAGGAGCCGCTCACTATGTTACATTTCACACGCACCACATTGGGGCGGTTAATCATCATGGTTGAGTCACCTCTAGCCTCCTTGTCAGCTTCCAGGATCCTGTTGAAGCCCAGCAATTTGCCTATTGAGTCAGGCGGGGTAAAGTCCAGCTTAGTATTGCACAGCACTATACATTTCAATGTTGACGTGTCCATAGCCATTTGTAGGTTAACTCCACGCTTATTCAATCTTGCCTCCAACAGTTCCTTGATCATGTTAAACTCAAAACTACCTTCAGGCAATGAAACAGTTTGCCAAACCTTTCCTTCTTCACTTGCATCTGCGCTCACACTTGCATCTGTGCTCACACTGGGAGACACTTTGTTTGCAGCACTGGTATCACCGCCCACAATGGGAAACACTTTCTTCTTTCCATCATTGAAGGTCAATCCTATGCTCCTGGTTTCTCTACTTTTTGACTCTGTTTTACCAGTAAGACCCCATCTAAACCAATCAACAATTGTCATGTTGCTGCTATTAAGCTCTCCATGTGTCACTGAATGATCCTCGTCATGTGCCTCACCCGCTGGTGGAGCTAGGAAGCGTAATGTATTGTTGTAGCCGACCTCAACATTTGGAATAGAGTTACAGCTTGTGAAGCTGATAAGTCCCACTTCCCATACACCATTGCCCGTATCAATAGGCGGGTAGAATTCACTACTCAGCGTTGACTTGGTTCCTCCAAAGCAGAGCATCATCTTGATTGCTCAGTGTACTTCAACCTAATGACTGCTTACCACAATAATTGAGAGGTTTTATACTAATAATGAAAAAACAGTTGTGTTTAGATTCATAATTTATTTAACAATCAACTAAAAATTTCAAACATAAATGTCCACATATGTGAGAGTAGAGATCCTCCTGCTTCCGATCATAGTTGTACTCAATCCTCGTTGCTGGTGTTGATCCTCGATGCATGTAGTCAATAAATTCTTGTGGTGGTCTCAGGTTGCCAAAGCCGTCAAAGTAGTGAACGTTGCCATCCTTCTTAACATAGCACACCCAATGTGTGCCAGGTCCTTTGCTGTCATCCAGGTTGATGATGCCACACTCCCTCCTCAGCGGTCCTTCAGCAGGTAGAGCATCTCGCATAAACACTCCTCGAAATTTCTTTAGCTTCAAACGGCATGCATACTTGTAGAGGTCTGCATCGGTCAGTGCTCGGTCTGGTAGAGCAATCATCTTCTGCCGCCGCATCGACGGCGACGAGCCCCGTTTCCCGTCTTTTGACGTCTCAGGTACAGGCCTCGACCCTTGGTTGATACCGCTGTTCTCCTCCTCTTGGTTCCAGTCCTCCTCCTCTTCCTCTTGGGTCCAGTTCTCCTTTTAGCTCCTCCACCAAACTTTGCCTTGGCTTTCATAATGTTGGTCACTGCTAGTGCTGCGGCCTTTTCCAAAACACCTGCGTCCGATGATTTCACTCGACTCCAAGCTCGTTCAGCCAAGATCCGGTCTGCCGCTGCTCTGCTAGCAGTATCACTATTCCTTGAGTATGCAATGTCGTGCTGCTTACAAGCTTGGTCAAGTCTGTTGACACCTGGATCGCCTCTTGCCAATCGCTTCTCAAGCTTTGTACCTGGTCCACAGTACTGGTAGCCGGGCAGATGAAGTTCTATGGGCAGTACGTCTATTGCCTTGTTGACTATTGCACCTGCAGCGTCTGTGATTGCAGAAAGTACTCCTCTTCCTTTGTAGCTCTTCCTCTCTCGAAGGGCAGCAGCCATCTAATGTTGATCAGCAGCTTGGTCATCCGGTTTTATACCCTCATGGATTCCCAAAGCCTGTAACACTTTATCTCTCAACTGCTCTCTACTCAAAGTGTGGTTTTCAGGTGACCAAATAATGTTCATGATGGTAGTGAAACACTTTTTAACTACAACCCTTGAATGCTCATCTAACCTTTTTTCCAAATACTTTTTGTTGACTCCATCACCATCTTGGATTGGATCATTAACATCCATGAGGACTGCATTGTTCAAGCTTACAAAAATCTGCGATGTTTCAGTGTCCTGAGTCTTTGGCAGCCAATCCCATAGCATATTCTGGCACACTTTTAGGTTAACAGCATCCTTTTCATTGCGTGGGCTGCCAACATTGATCACTCTTCTTCCTCGGACGTTGATATTACTGAGGACGTCCATTATTCTTCTATCGCCGTTTGATGACATTACTTGAATGGTATGCACATGCTCAAGTTTACACGTTTTATCGGGCTAGAGTGCAGTGCTGCCAACTATGTAACCACCTTCCACCAACTCTTCTAGAATTGAATTAATTTCATTCTCATGTCCAGTGTTGCCAACTGCTTTGGACTGATCCAACAGTCTCAATCTGTCCACCAACTCATTGGGATCATCATAGTAGATGTACTCAATCCGACTATCGGCTACCAAATTGAATGGTGCCTTGAGTCCTCGTCCAGCAACCGAAGTATCTGAAGATGATGATGCATCGCCATGTTTCACTTCTCGAAGCTTTTTGATTACATTCTTGTATTTGGGATTGTTATAGTTCACAATTTTTCCATATGCACGATAGCCTGCCCTGTACACATTGGTTAGGCTCAACACACTCTTGTAGACCTTCTCATCACTTTTTTTCACCTTTCTGAAGTCGGGATGTTTCTTGAAAATCAGCTCGCATATTCCCGGTGTGACATTGAACGTTTTCTCTTCATTTTCATTGTTTGGATTGCTCAGTATAATCTTGTCCCCATTTGGTCCAAAGGTTAGCAGCTTGTTACCGAGAAATAGGCTATTATTCTCCACTCTTGGTCCAAACTTTCTATCACTGTTACCATCTCTGTTGTCCATCGATGCTTTAACATATTCTCCTACAGCTGTTCCAGCCAGTTCAGATTGGGCAAAGCTTTCATCAATTTCCTCCTGGGTAGTATTCATCAACACATCCTCCTCCTCCTCCTCCTCCTCATCGATGGATGAGTCCTCCTCCTCCTCCAATTGACTTCTACCTTTCCACAATTTCCGTCCCACTCCTGATGTGCTTGCTGCAGGTATTTCAGCTGTTCCAACTGTCTCCAAGGTTTGCTCTTCTTCTTCTTCTACAATAGGTGATGCGGTAGGCCTCTCCCATTGTGGCTTACGTCCTTTCACTGCACCTAACTTGAATGGGTATGGTGAGCCGGGTGTAATTGGTGGTGTAGGAGGTACCATATGAGTTGATAGTGTACGTGCGAATGGGCGTGTCACTGCTGCTGGTGAAGGTGTTGGTGGTGGTGCTGGTGGTGGTGCTGCTGCTGCTGGGACACCCCGCTCCATGATAACATCTGAAATATTCTGGAGTGGCTCAATAATTGGTTTCAAACTTTTGATATGCTTCTCCTCAGTCAATGATCTGCCCAAAGTGATTTCCTTATGCTTCCTCTTGATGTTGCGTCGTAGCTGAGCAATCTCCATGATGGTTGGAGCGATGTCCTCCACAGTCTGCTTTCTTTTCCGCTGCTGCTTCACGTCCATCTCGATCGGTGTTCACTGACTGAATGAGCCTTTTCAGCTTATGCTTCAGCTAAAAAAGTGTCAAGACCGTTTCTGTAACGTCCGCTATTCTTGCCTGAGGCACTATCGATAACAAGGAATGCATGTGCAGACGAAGACCACACATCATCGCACATACTTTTGAATGCATCAAATGTCATGTCGGCTCCCACATGATCTCTGTACAAATGTTTCATATTGAGTTCATCCTGTTTGAATACAATCAGAAAATTGGCATTGTCACGTATCAATTGTTTTGGTATGCGACTGTAGGTCTGTGCCAAATAAAACACATCAACGTTGCTGTGCCGTCCAGTGGTGAAGTAGCGTCTGATGGCTTCCTGCTGCTCACAGATAACATCATCAAAAATGATTATTGAATTGGCGGGCAATTCGTGTGGTGCAGGTATCTCTTCACAGGTGTCACACTCGATGTAGTTCATTTTAGGTCCTAGTCCTTCCATCACAGTGCGCAAGAACTCGTATTTCGGTTGGAATGTTGTCTTGGAGAACAGATAGATGTTTGAGAAGCGTATACCATTTGGATCAAAAAGCATGTTGAACATTACATTAGTTTTACCACAACCCGATGGTCCGCATATGATACATCTCAGGTGGTGAGGGAACAAAGGTCCATGCCGCTTCTTGATGTTCATTTCCGGTCCAAGTCCACAACCACTTGCCACACGATCAAAGTCGATTATATTGAACTTGTGTCGACGTTGCACTACCTGTTTCATTACACCAAATCTGCTCTATCAATCCAAGAGTCGTGACTGCTATCGTATCCTTTCCAGCGCACCAACAGTTTATTACCTCTCCTCTTCAACACTTTCACAATTTCAAACACGTCTGGCACTTTAGTTTTGACAATCTCTTCTGCATAGAATCCCCCTTGCACAGGTTGTCCTCCACTGTCTTCCAGCTCATACGTCACAGGTACAGTAGGTCTCACACGTGTGACAGTGAACAGTTCATTTGTCCAATTGGGTAGGTAACCCTTGTTGAACACGGTTTTATACTTGCTTATGCGCACCTTATCACCCGGTTCAATTGATTGACCAGGCCCAGGATAAAACCTGTTTCGCACCTTGTTCTGCAAACTCTTACGATATTCCTCACGCTGTTCTCTCAGTCTGCTCAAGAGTATAGTTTCATGCTTCTTCTTAACATCGGCTGGACACATGCCTATTGTACGATGTATCCTCTCATTGTATTCCTTCACCAGCATGTCAAGGATGTCTGTCCACTTGTAGGATCCTCTCTCAGTGAACTTGATCCACATTAAACGTTTCAGAGTCCTGTTGAAGCGTTCCACTATCGATGCCTTCTTATCTGAATACGTCGAATAGTGATTGACGTCATATTGTTTCACAAGTCTTGAAAACTTTGCATTGAACCACTCTTTGCCGTCATCCGTTTGAAGGTTTTCCATTGGATGCCGTTCGAATATAGGACGCATTGCCTTGACCACTTCCTCGGATGTCTTTGTCTTTATCGGTAACGCATATGCATACTTGCTGAGACAGTTTATAATAGTGATGATGTATTTGTAACCTTTGTTCTGCTTTGAGTATGGTATCATTTCAACAAGGTCAGCTTGATAGAGGTCGTCAAGACCTTTCACTGTAACCATCCTCATCGGAAAATTCCGACGAGCTGGCATGTGCAGTTCACGTGCTATCACACTCTTCTCCATACTGATGCCCATCAAGTGAACACGTGCCTTTATATATAGTTGTTTTTACACAGCACATGATGTGCGTCATACTCTGTTATCATTCCAACACTTTTGACATTGAAGTATGTTAGCATGACCTTTTTGAACCTGATTGCTAACACATTCGAGTTAATTGGCATTTAAAATGATATGCGTCGGCATAATCTTTTTTGAAGCTGATTGCTAACACAATCGACCCAATTGTCATTGAAAAGGATGTGCGTCATCATGACCTTCCATGCTATCATTCCCATTGTGCAACACTTTTGACATTTGCGTCAGCTAACCTTTCTCTCATGCTTTCCTAGAAAGATCACTTTATCATTCAGCCTGCATTGTTTGTCAGTTGCTATCACCTTAACCTTTTTGAACTTGTTTACTAAGACATGATGTTTTTGATATCTCACTTTAGTATATATACTGCCCAAAAATTCAATCAAATTCAGTCTTCACATCAGAGTTATAGAGAGAGTGATCTCAGTGTTCTCTTAGTGTTCAACCAGACGGAATGGATCCAACCCAGCAGTTATCTTCCATAGTGGACAAAGCATTAGCTGTGTTCAAAGAGGAGCTCCTCAGGCAGTTGCAAACTACGCCTAGGACTGCCAATACCAGCACTGCCACTGTTGCTGCTCAAGATGCTGCTGCTCAAGATGTTGCTGCTCAAGATGTTGCTGCTCAAGATGTTGCTGCTCAAGATGTTGCTGCTCAAGATGTAGCTGCTCAAGATGTCACTGCTGCTCAAGTTGTCAGTGCTGCCGGCTCCTCCACCACAGCAGTATCACTTCCCAGCAGTGGTATGCAGGCGATAATTGAGGAGATGCTTTCCGCCTGGGAATCCATTCCTAACTTGGAAAGCACTCCAACAGTTGAACGACAGTCATCGCCACCGGCGAAACGACAATATCTGCAGCCAGCATCAAGGCGAGCACCACCTGCATCAAGGCAGTCATCGTCGGCATCAAGGCGACCACCGCAAGCATTGAGGCAGTCACCCCCACCGTCAGCAGCAAGGCGACCACCACCTGCATCAATGCAGTCGCCCCCACCGCAAGCATCAAGGCAGTTACCCTCACCACCAGCATCAAGGCAGTTACCCTCACCACCGGCATCAAGGCAGTTACCCTCACCACCGGCATCAAGGCAGTTACCCTCACCACCGGCATCAAGGCAGTTACCCTCACCACCGGCATCAAGGCAGTTACCCTCACCACCGGCATCAAGGCAGTCGCCCCAAGCGACAAGGCAGTTACCCCCACCACCACCGGCATCAAGGCAGTTTCCCCCACCACCACCAGCATCAAGGCAGTTTCCCCCACCAGCATCAAGGCAGTTTCCCCCACCACCACCAGCATCAAGGCAGTCGCCCCCAGCATCAAGGCAGTCGCCTCCAGCATCAAGGCAGTTACCCCCACCAGCATCAAGGCAGTCGCCCCCAGCATCAGGTCAGTGGCAGCAGCATCCTCAGCAGCCCATTATACCTCCACATCGGGCCCCACAAATTCCGAGCATGGCATGGCGGGGCAGCATTGGCCGTCCATCGCATCGTGAGCTGGAACTCCAGCGTAGAGTTTTAATCAGTGCGATGGATATGTATGCCCCGCTGCCAGCATACGGCTCCAATTATGTTGGGGCTGATGAAATTGTGGCACGGTTAATGAGGCATCGCCGCTTCAGGACGCTGCATGGGCTGCTGAAATTGGAGCTGGCGGCCTACAGTTATGAGGCGATAAACAAGCAGCTGGCCATTGCTTGGGGGGTAATTATGAAATCGATCGGTCTGCTGAAGGCGGCTGCTTCACTAGAAATTACCAACCCTGAACTTAGCCCAATAGAGTTGAGATACTCAGTTATTGGACCGAGAAAGTTGGAAAATGTCATCAAAAACAAAAGGGTTATCGATGAAGAAACAGCTGTCTTATTATTACGCAGGGAAAATATAACTGCACTTTGCGCCCCAAGGTGCGATATTGAGCAAGTTCTATATGAACTTCGAATTGGCTGAAAAAATTGTATATTCTAAAATAAACATGTTTCTGATAATCTTTCATCTTTTCATTTTCTACCTCCTACACTGGTGTGCAGCTTGTCTCAGCCTCACATGGACTGATGCAAATAGAAAATCGTCTTGCATATAGACATGTCCTGCATAGCTGTGACGTCATACAGACAAGTTGAATGCAAGATGATCTTCTATTTGCAACAGCCCACATGGACGATCTTGCATAATGTTGTGCAACAGACAAATATAAAATCGACTTGCACATAGACAGGTTTTTTCCTGCATGTTGTCATACAGGCAAGTTGAATGCAAGCTGATTTTCTATTTGTCTTTGTAACATCACACACACACATGGACTTTAAGATCTTGCATAATGTTGTGCAATGGTACACTCACAGACATGTCCTGCATGATGTCATACAGACAAGTTGAATGCAAGATCTATTTGCAACAGACACAGCCCCACATGGACTTGTCTTATAGAGTAATCTTGGTTTTTTAAAAAATGAGCATGGTTATCGAATACAATTCTTTATTATTATCAAGAAATACTGTTAGAGGCTGATGTCATTCAAAACTAGTTAATTTCAAAACAAAGTTAATGTCAATCAAGTCTATCAATCACCACCCACTTGCGGAAATTTCTCAAGTATTGCAACATATCACAATATGATGTACTAGATGGGAACTCCACATATACTGTTCTCCCATTGATGCAGAGGCGTACTTCCGAAGCATCGTAGAAGGCATTCTCCATTGTCTGCAGGAAATAGTCAGTTGTTCGAAATGGTTCATAGTATTGTCCTCCAATGGCGAATACTGGCAGCACAATCCATTTGCTGCTCACTGGTGATGAACAAGTATCACATCTGCAGTATAGGCAGTATGAATCCATTGGTGGCAGTCACAGGGTATCCTTCAGCTCGTGCTACAGTTGATGCTGCTGCAGTTGACACGTCCTCTCAGTACGGCTCACAAACCTCTTCTGATCGGATGATGATGATGATGGGCGGATACATGTGTGCAAATGCGCAGTGGCTGATGTCAATCGAGTATATCAAGCACCACCCACTTTCTGAGCATTCCCAAGTCATTCTGCATCTCACGATAAGTGTGACCATATGGGAACTCCACATATACTGTTGTTCTATTGGTACACAACATCACTGATGAAGCAAAATGGAAGGTTCTCTTCATTACTTGCAGAAAATTTTTGATTGTCAAGAATGGTTCAGGCTCTTGTCCTCCAACAGTGAATATAGGCTGCACAATCCATTTGTTGCATGAGGTTAGTGAACAAGTACCACATTTGCAGTATGGCTTAAATTCGTGAGTTTGCTCCATTGCTGATTGGTGGCGGTTGTCTGTAGATTTCTCTGCAATAGGTGTCACAAGTATCCTTCAGCCAGGCAGGTGCTACAGCTGTTGTTGTTGCTGGTGCTGCAGTTGACACGTCCTCACAGTACAGCTCACAAACCTCTTCTGATCTGCTGATGATGGTCTCAAGGAAGTCTAGTGATGAAAATGATGAGTGGATGCAGGTGCGCAGATTTTGTGTGCAGTGGAATCTTTGGCACAGCTCTTTGTCCAAGTTTTTCCCTCCAGCCAACTTCATATACCACTCGTTGACGTCACGACCCATTGCATCAATAGCATCCTGGGTTGTATTCCGATGTAGCACCATTCTTGACATCAGGCACTGACGCATGTGAAACTTGTTTGCTTGATCAAGGCCATGATCTCGTTGCCACAGGAAAGTCTGAGTCCTATACTTTGGATCCAGTTGGCTAGTGTAGACGCTTGTAGCCAGCACGAGATACAGCACAGCTCGAATCATGATTGCTTATGCCAAATGCTTGCTCTTCCTCCCATATTTATACTAAAGTTTATGTGGACTCAGCAATTTCTTATCAGCGGATGTGTGACTCATGTCTTCTACTCCTTTTCCAACAATGCTCTGAGTATACTGTGCTGTGATATCCCGCCATTTGTAAAGTCATCATATTCCTTGTAATCATCAACATTGAAATCAACAACACGTGATTGTTTAGCTGGTGGCTCATCATCATCGGATATGTGGATCACTCGACTGCTATCTGCTGCCGCTGGCTCATCATCATCAGATATGTGGATCACTTGACTAGTACTGCTATCTGCTGCCGAACGTTTGCAACTACCTTGTTCTATCTTAAGAACATCTGTTGGTACAAACGGTACTGCTGATGAAGTTGATGCTTTTGCTGTCATTGACAACAATGTTCTAGATGCCTCCATAGTTGATATGTTTTCTTCTATTGCTGTATCTGCTGCTATCAATGCTGCCCTTGATGCTGCTTCATTTTCTTGATCATTCTCAGTGTTGTACTCCTCAGCCTCCTCCTCCTCCACCACCACCTCATCCTCAAACCCATCATCACTGAATACTGGAGCTTCATTGACAATGTTGCGATGTCCATATGCAAGAGTAGTGATTCCATCTTCAAGAATGAACCGTTTTTCATCAGCCTTGCTGAGTGCTTTCTTCTTCTGAATGGTGGTCATGATTCTATGTTTCCTGGTACAGAACATCACCTGATCTCTATAGATGTCCTTCTCACCATAGAGACAGTCAATGTAGTCCTGAAAGACTATGTACCGTTCTGCATCAGGATGACTTTTTGGGAGCTCCTGTCCAAGAATTGGCCGTCTCACTCCCTTTGCTTTCTTGATAAGGCCACTCTTCAGTTGTGTCTCATCTGTAACATAGCATCTGCAAGCATACAGCTTGGAGCGCAGGCCGACATACTCATAGGGGGCTCGAGCTGCATACTCATCCTTGAATTTCCCCAGTACCATCTTGTTTGTCTCAGAGTAGCATGGGTGGTTGGCCGGGTACTCTGATGTATCGAATACGTTTCTCAACTTGTCTATATTCATGATATCCATATACATATCTTCAGTTTGGACATTGTAGAACAAGCTGTCAGTGTCCTGGTATAACAGTTTGAGTCGGTTTCCATAAATAGGTTTCATCACATCGTAGTGAAACTCGTACATTAGAATTTTGCTCACATCAAGTACAGTCAGTCCAATATATATCGGTTTGTTCAATACAACCTTGTCTTGATGGAGTGTTACAGCGCATATGTTGTCACCAAATATGATGCGATCTTTGAATGTTGGACGTGCCACCAGTCTCTTCAACCTCCTCTCACAATTGACCAGCTCCATGTTCATCCGGTTCTTAACATTCTCCATTGTTTTTCCAAAGACCGCATTATTCATCAGCTTGAAGAAATTCTTTTCAAATTTGTTCGCTGATTTCTGACGTAGTTGTGTGTTGAGTTGAATGTATGGGGCCAAAAAGTCTTCTTGCTGGAATGAAATTCCACGGTGAACTTTGACAATTTTCAGTCCATGATTCACAGCCTGTTTCAGGAGTCTATAATGACATACATACTCCTTGCGGTTCTGCAGCGTTGTCATTAGCCTCACATATCCTGACTTGGGAGTCTTCTGGCTCTCTGGAAGAAAAGGGAAGTCGTTGTGATCATCCTGTAGCTCTTGAGGATACTCGACGTCGACTTCTAGGATGTATCCCATTCGCTGATTGTCTGGGATTCTATCTATATGAGCAGCCACCTCCTCCAGTTCTTCTTGACACATCCATTGAAATTTTCGGCAAGGTAGTGGGTTGCTCATAGCCCATCCATAAAGATTGTTGGCATCGGTGTACAGCAAGTAGGATATCGGTTTCTCTGGATCCAGTGGTGCACCTGTGTATTTGTTGTTGGCAATCGAATGGCGGTGGACACATGTGGTTATTCCTCCTCGGATACCTCTTTCAACAAACATGTACATATCGTAATCGCTGAGAAGTTCCAATTCCACCTGGGTGTATTTCAGCATGGCATCAAATGAGAATCCTGGTGCAGTGAAGTAGTTGGCACAGTCAAGATTGTAGTTTTTTATGCACATGTCCCTGAAACTTTCAAACACATCAGCCAAGAGTAGAACATCCGTCTTTAGGTAAAGGTCACTGTAGTCCCCTAGTGTTCTACATCCAAAATGTTGCCAGACCAGTTGTGCATGGGCGTAGTCCTCATCACTGATTCCACGATCTGTCAGCTTGCTGAAGAATGCTTCCTTTGGTGGTAGGGAAGTTTCTCCAAGTTTCTCCCATGAATCGCAATAATCATAAGGGAATACTCCTTTACGTGTCACAAGATCGAGTCTTGTCTTGAAATGTTTAGCAGTATGTTTCAGCACATTTGGAATGTCCGTGTCATTATGTGCAGACTTGCGCAAATTTGATACCAATGTATCCAAACTGTCCGGTGTGAATCTGAATGTATCTATGAATCTCAGGTGGAGTCGATTGGAAACGTGTTTAGTGAAGCTGATGTACTTTTCAGATGTGTTTGGAATGACTTTGATCCTATTCTTGTCGGCACCGAGTTCAGGAATGAGCAGATGTGTATCATAGTTGGATGAATTGTGTAGAAAAACTGGAATGAAGGTCTGGCGCTGTCTTTCCAGATTGCATGGATTGCACAGTGCATTTCTATAGAAGCCAGTCATATGACAATGATCATACACTTTGTCTCTTCCAAACTTTTTACCACAAGCTTCGCAGTGTGTAGCAGCATCATGTGCAGCTTGTTGTTGATCGGTGAGTGGCAACATTATAATACTCAACTGGTCCATGGTATCAGCAATAAGTTTTGCATAGTGGCTGAGCTGACTCATGAAGTGTTCGGCTGCATTGGGACCTCTGTAGACAATCGGTTCTTGAGGTATGTAATGGCTCAGTGTCAGCCATGAAGGAAATTGTGTCTCATCTCTCACAAAGTACATGCAATAGCTCATTGCATTGTGGTATTGTATCACTTTTGTCTGCTTCCCAATCCATCTCTCTGGAGCTTCCCCCTCCACATCACCCTCTTCTAGGGCGGGTGTCTCCAGCAGACACTCAAAGTCTGCATACACTACAAGTGGCAGTCTGAACTTCCTCAAGTGCTTCTCAAACTTCAATGTTGGCGGTTTTCCATCTTTCAGCTGTGGCATGATCATCCTAGCCGTCTTGTTGTTGGCACAATACTTCTCATGCTCTGCCATCCTTTGCGCACCATCTCTACTGAGAGTGTAGTGGGTGAAGCATCGTCTGCAGATAATTATACGATGCCCATGTTTTGTCAGCTGTGAACTCAGAAGTCTCTCAAAATCTTTGATCAAGCAGTAGTGGGTGTTGATTTGTGGATCCTTGTTTGCATCTTCAGCATCCTGCAGCAAATCGTTAGTCTGTGCACCATCATCTTCAACAGCCTCACCCAGTAGCAGAAGATCAAAGTGCTCAGTCTTCATGGTATCGGTGACTCGTCTGGGGAAGATGTTATTATCGGAGTCGACTGCATACACGTTGACAGAGACTGTAGGGTTATCCTTCTCGAACCTATCGATCTGGTTTATAGTTGTCGGGAAAGTGATGCCTTTAAAGTTGTATTTCTCCCGAAGATTGAAGTATCGGTGGTTGACTCGCTCCAAATTTTTTCCTTGGACATGCTTAGCGAGGATTGCCCACATGAAACATTGTTGGTCCTCGTTCCTCGGGTTGATGATGGCTTTCCTTGCAGCTAGCTTGGGCGGGGTAATGATGTATGAAGAGCCTCTAAGAGGAATATGTTTGCTGATCCTTATGAGTAGTCCATCAATCTGTAGCAGTGTCCATCCACTGGATTTCCCTTCGAACATAGCCTCCTCTTCCAGCATCTTCTGGCAAGCCATCTCCACTTGATGAGGCAGCGTGAGAATGGTGAATGCTGCATAGTTCGGTGTTTTGAAAGCGATGTCCTGCACCTCCTCCACCTCTTCGTTGTTCGGATCAAGGAAGCACTTGTGATAAGTTGCCTCCAGCACCAAATTGAATTTGATTGCACCATGCTCCAGGATTTCTGCTGTCAGGACGCTGTTGATCTTCTCCTCCAAGTTGTCGAGGAAGGACTGGAAATCCTTTTGAGGGCTTGTAGAACACTGGTTGTTGAAGAACAGGGTTCGAAGATTGTTGTTGAACGCCTCCTCCAGCAAAACGAAGTCGTCACACTTTTCCTGAGTCTGCTGGCAGCGTCTTCTCTTGTTAAGGGACATGGTAAGCTGGAATGAAACAATATGCATTAGACATTGACAAATAAAATTGTAAGATAGTTGCAGCTTTCCTGGAATGAAACAATTAGAAGATAGTTCCTTTAACAATATGCATTAACAAATTCTAAGTTGCCCAAACACTATGCATTAGCAGTTGGTAAGTGGAAAAGCATTAATAAGTGCAAGCATTAGGATGCATTAATTGCAAAGAGTACTTACTTTGAAAGTTGATCAAGACTGGAGCACAAGAAGCACAAGGAGCACAAGAAGCACAAGAAGCTGGAGCACAAGAAGCTGGAGCACAGTAGTTGGCTGTCTGGTGTGAGAGAGCAGTGTATGATAACTCCAACAGAACACCCAGCTTATATACTGTAGCCAGTACCTCCCACCCTCGACCCCCACCCCCACCCCCGACCCCCACCCCCCACCCCCACCCATAGCCTGAACAGGTGACAATCCCAGTTTTTTTTTTTTTTTTGATTTTTTTTTTATTTTATTTTTTTTTTTTTAATTTTTTTTTTTTTTTATTTTTTTTTTTTTAATTTTTTTTTTTTTTTTTTTTTAATTTTTTTTTTTTTTAATTTTTTTTTTTTTTGATTTTTTTTTTTATTTTTTTATTTATTTTTTTTTTTTTCATTTTTTTTTTTTCTTTTTTTTCTTCAAGGTCAGGGTCAAGGTCAAGGTCAGGGTCAAGGTCAAGGTCAAGGTTGCACCAGAAGCGGCCTTTTGTAACTACTCACTAGTCTCGTCTGCAATAACTGCTAAATAGTTAGCTTCTTTTATTTCTTGTGAAATTTTTTCCTGACAAACTTCAAGCATAACATTCAAAAGTTCGTTCTGGATTGTTTTAGAAGTCCCACGAAATACTGTAGCACATTCCAAGTGAGTTTTCAGAGCACTATCTAGTTCTGAACTAAAATCTATCAAACCCCGGAATACTCCAGGATTGGATGAATCTTTAGATTCATCATGCCCTCTTAGAGCAAGTTCAAAAACACCGCAAAAACGAACACAATTTATAATAATACTCAGCACATAACGATTTTGCTTAACTTTTTCATTATGCAGTAAAATGTTCTGTCGGTAAGCATCATTTAATTTTTCTACAATATTCGTAGTTCCCAACAAAGCTAATTTTAATTCCTGGATTTCTTGTTCCATGACGAACTGCGTTGTTAATATTAACTTTTCATGTGAAATTTAACGACATGCAGTCAAATATTTGTTAAGAATAAGTATAATAACTCACTTAAACTGGCCGAGTACTTTCGAAAGTACTCGGCCAGTTTAAGTGAGTTATTATACTTATTCTTAACAAATATTTGACTGCATGTCGTTAAATTTCACATGAAAAGCTAATTTTAAATTGTTTTTCATGTGCACACCTGAAGCCTCATGCTTCTTTATTCTATCTGTGAAGTGGTTTAAATCTTTAAATCCAGATTTTGTCCATGTATCTTCACCTCCAAACAATAAACAGGGGAAACAAAATAGTGCTATTTTAGTTTCACATCCACATAGCCAACTGCATTTTCCATATAAGTCTCTATTGAATTTCCTGTTGAACGTCCTATTTCCTGATTTTATAGTTTGAATGAAATGCGGAAGGTCTGGTGTAGGCCTACCTAATGTTTTTATTTCGACTTTTTCGTGAAGCGGTCTTGAATTAAATGAAATGTTCAGTAAATTTGTAACCGAATTCATTCTAACATTGGAGCCCAGAAGTCCTGGAACTTGAGCACTGCACTATTAATTTTTACTGACAATTTGTTGTTATAGCGATTTCAAACTTAATGAGTTGAATAAATGATAAAGCATCCACAATCCACAATACGGAACCAAATTCAAACTATCAAACTTAACCTGCAATAATAGAACAAAGTGGGTGGAGCCACATGCGAATTGGCGGAGTAAAATAGTTCTTGTGCTAAAGACAGGACAGACACTAGCGCCCATTGCAGAGTGTTTAGAAACTATGCAACCAAGGAATACGGCTATTCCCGTATACTAAAACGCCTGTTGTCATGGCAACCGCAGCAGTGTCCAAAATAATTTCAATTCCAACGCTATTCTTCCATATGCAGACCTGAGTTAGCTGGTGCATGCACTCCGATAGTATCATGCACTGTAATATGCTGATTCTAGGCGCGCCAAATACAAACTCAGACAGTCTGTCGACTTGTATACAAGTCACATACACTGAAAACTGGAAAGTAATATTAGATAATTATCATTAACTTATTTAGGAATTTTGTTTCAAGATTTTTTGGGGGTTGTGCAACTTTGCAACCTAATCAGAAGCCGCCACTGGTATACAGAGTATTTCAGGGGGAATCTGCAATACTGCAATATCAACCCTTGTTTTTAGGGACAGAAAGGGGCTATTCCATATAAGAGTTACTAAAGTAATCAAGTACCTCGCATTTTACTTTTATAGCAGCTGTTAACAACAATCGCCCTAGAATTTTAATGTTCAATATTAAAAGTGGGCTTTGTTAAGATCATGCCCACTGCCGCATCTCACGGACTTGAAACCATCAAGACTTTGAGCAAGCCAAGTTCAAAAATTGCCACAGCATTAAAGCTAAATGCCTACTGTGATACTGGTGCAAAAGGGCAGTCTATCTCTCAAATTTACTTCCACTACGTGAATCGAAAAAAAGATAAGCTCATTTCTCCGTATATTTCGCGGCCTTTGTATTCAACAAATTATTCGTGCTTCACAAGAATCAGAGTAGGGCCTACTCTCTTGCTCTACATATTTCTTCACAGTAATAAAATTAATTAGATACCTGAGAGTATTATAAAATTCTTTTTACAATTACTATTTGGAAAGATATCCTATCAAAGAAACCTGTCTTTCTTTGTGTAGGCCTACGGACAGTGGTATAGCAGTAGACCAGGCAGTTGCCATTTTTTTTTTGTAGATTACGTCTTGGAGACTCCAGTTAAGGAGTATATAAGACAAGTAAGATCAGCAATTATATTCTCATACACTAGTTACCATAATTACTATATCAATTTGTTATTGAAGCAAGGGGCTATGGTCTAACCTGCAGCACCATATTATTGGCGAGTTTATTTATTTCACACAATAAATAAACAATTAAAAATCTCATAAAAGCATATGCCAACAATGATTGATAGAGATATAATAAAGAATTGTTGAAAGTAACAGAAAGAAACAAAAGGGACACCAGAAATAGTCTTTTATTGGAAATTCAGTATCAAAAATTTACGTCTTCTGTAATAATGCTCCAGTCTACTTTTTATCTTTCGGCTTGCATTTACCAAAAAACCTTTCAGCCGCCTTTACCATCTGTGAACATGAAAAATAAGGTAATTTATACATAGAAATTCTACAAAAATTCAAAAAATAAATACTTCAAAGCCACTAAGTATTCTAAAGTACAAAATATGAAATATTTCAGAAAAAATTGACTATTTCGTAATAGGAAATCGAAGTGTATTTTTGCTATATAATATTATGTAAATTAAAAGAGGATACCGGGTACATGTGAAAGTTCAAATCCATCATGTTTAATCCAAGATGTGGAAGTGAAATTTATTGTAACTTATGTGTTTATATGTATGTCTGCCGAATCTCAAAAACAGCTTCAAAGATTTTGACGAAATTATTAATATATGGCTTTCTGGTGCAACAAAACGATTTCACTAGGTCTAATTGCTGTAAAAACTTGCTGAAGGACAAACAAAGGAAAAATCTATCCTTAAAGGTGGGTGTGTGTGTGCGTAGTGGAGGGCTTGTATCAGGATGTGTGTGTGTGCGTAGTGGAGGACATTATCGGTGTGTGTGTGTGTTGACAATTAGTGTGCGCTTCAAATAGACAAAATTTATGCCTAATCAATACTGTACACATAATTACGCCTCCTGTACATTTTGCGCATGGGTGGATCCACGGGGGGGAAAGGGGAAATCCCCCCCCCAAACGGAGGAGAAGAAGAAGAAGAAGAAGAAGAAGAAGGAAAAGAAAAAGAAGAGGAAGGAGAAGAGAGAGAAGAAGGAGAAAAAGAAAAAAGAGGAACGAATGGAAATGATAGAAAACAGTGAAGAAGTGGACAAGAGATGACAATAGAAATTGGTAGGAGGAGAGAGATGAAAATGAAAAAAGACGAAAAAGGGTAAAAAATAAGGATACAATTCTTTGCAAGAATCAAAGATGTCTGGAATTGCTAAAAATGTGGTTTTGTAGGAGTTTTATTTTTGTTTATAGTTTTGCTTAAAGTTTCAAGGAGTACCCATCAATTGTTTTGAAATAAATTTTCAAGTGGCCTATGGTACTGCACATTACCCCAATCAGGAGAAGTGACGGATCAAATATAGAAAAGTGGAGGTTTTAAGTAAGGTCCCGGATCATTGACAGTAACACAAGAACTAGACAAAATTTACTTTGACACATAACGAGGGCTGAAGTATAAAGTTAGAAGAATTAATGCCTAGGATCACATGACATGTAGTTTTAGAGAGGTAATTATTTCCAAAATTCTCGGGGAGTACCCCGAACCCCCGTTCTGAAATAAATAGCCATGTATATTGCTTCAATTTATCTTTAGAGGTCTACTACTTCAAATTACAAATTAATATTGTAATTATAATCTAACCCTCCCGGCAACATCTCCTCTCACTAAACTGACCCTGTAGTTATGCCACTGCTTTGTGTGATGTAACGATACACATTTAAGGGTTATTAAAATTTGTAGGTCTATTTAAAATTATCATATCATTACAGGCAATAGGTGAGCTTTGAAAGTTGGTTTCATTTCAATTGAAAATACCTTTAAATTCACGATTTTATGCCTCATTTTCAAACACCCCCCCCCCCTCCTGGAAACCATACCCCACTCAGGTATTCCCCCCCCCAAAATCTGCTGCTGGATCCGCCCCTGATTTTCGTTTTACCAAATTATATTCATACAATTTCTTGCCTTTCTGCCTCCTTCTTTAGTTCACATTAAATGTGACTTTAAAAGTATAAATGCTATATGTTGCAGTTATAATCTTTGGTAGAATAGATAGTATTGTAATCAAATAGTTTAAAAAATCTATTTCTCTGATTGCAACGGGTTGAGGAAGAAAATAGACTCCTCTCCCTCACAATGTGAAGGTAGCCAGAAAACTGAGTAAGTTCTATTTATATTGTAAATATTTTTAAATCTTCATTTGTTCTTTATTTTGTAAATATGTATAATCAACATAAAGTGTGTATTGTGTGTATATAGATGTGTATATTCTCTGCTTACAAAATCGTTATATTTTTCTAATCTGCAATAGCCATAAGGTAATGTGTAATGTTTTGTAAATATGGTGGCAATGAAGGTACCTCCCCGAAAGTCATAAGTAAACGATTAATGTGTTGTCTGGTGCTCATATATTATGTCTGGTGCCCCTGGTAACAATGATTTTATTTCTAATAAACAGCATTGGCTAAACCTTCTCGTTATTGCATTGCAAAGGATGTTCAGCGAGGTCTTCTGTTCTCTGAACTACTAGTAAATTAGATTACCAGAGTAACCGAAACTAGTCAAAATTTAACTATAGGCCTACTATAACTCTGAGTGTGAGCATGAGTGTTCAATAATAGTGCTTTATGGTTTATGTAGGTACTTGGTCAGCATTCAGACAATAATTAATCTGCAATCTGCATTGGCCGCCTTGCCACCACAGCTGAGGTATATGATTCAACGCCAAAGGAAGTGTAGCTGAATTGCTTCAGCTGGGCGTTGCGCACATAGCCATTTTAGGGAGCAGCTGGAGAATGATTGGGAGGGGGCCCATCTGAAAATAGATTCTAAACACAGAGCATAGAATAAAATATAGAATGAGAATTACATTAGAATAATATTCTATGCTCTGTGATTCTAAACGATTCGGGCTTCAGTTGATCCATGAACACAAAGTTGTACAAAAGTTACCAATCATGGCAGAGATTTCAATTTTCAAATAATGTTAGTAATTGCCAATTCAACAGCTCAATTGATTAATTTTGCTAATTAATTTCTGTTATTAAACTATCAACATCACTACTATATCACTACTTTCATCATTTTATAAAATAATTATTGGAATACTACTTAAATGAATTCGCGCCTCCCATTGGTGGGGCCCTTTCGCCATTACTATTTATAAATTTATTTTTAGACATTTTATTCAACTAAGGCGTCTTCTCTTTTAGTTGTCAGGTTGTCATCAAGAGATTTTTATCATAACAAACGATGTTTTAAATGAGTTTTCTTCAAAGCCACTCAGAATGAACTCGGCTTTGCAGCTTCTATTAAACAGGTGGTTGTTACTTATAAAAATGTTTTTGTAGTAGAATTAATAGTGAAAGGTATTGCAGTAATTATTTGAAACCACTATTATTTGTTGTATTGGCACTATGAAAGTGGTATATTTTTGAATTTTATACAACATCAAACATCTTTTACAGCAATTAATGAACTAACAATATTCAAAAAGTGGGTCCAAGCTCTTAAGGAAACAACTCATTAAAATCTGTGATGTTTTCCATGACGAAATACTTAATGAACAATCTAATATTAAAACTGACACTGTATTTCACTTTTAAATAATGTTTTACTCACATATATTGGAGATGTTTGAGGAATGCATTTCACTTCTGAAAAGAGGCTGACGAAGCTTCTTTTCAGAAGTGAAATGCATTCCTCAAGCATCTCCAATATATGTGAGTAAAACATTATTTAAAAGTAAAATACAGTGTCAGTTTTAATATTAGATAACTCATTAAAGTAATGATTTATTAAAATTTAAGCTTCCACTTTACCCAATCTATAGCTTTTTTTTTATTAAATACCTGTACAAAATTTCTGAACTTGAGCCTCAAATTTAGTTTTTTACATAAAAAATTTCATAATGTGGATTTAAGCCTTTCTAGACCTTTAGTCTACAATCTGTTAGAATACGATTTTATTGTGATTATTTATCAAATTATTTTGGCGGACCCCCCGGAAGGGCTACAAAACATCATCAACCCTCCCCCATTTCAAAATCCTGGTCATGCTGCTGGACTTCCACTTCACTAACTATTGACCATACATGGTGTAACTTAAAACCACTTTTTTGATCTGTTGGCTCATTTTTCAAACTTACAACATAATTGATTTTCGACTCAGCTCACAACTTATAAATCAATGTGTTCAAATAACACCAAAGACTATTCAATATTTATATTTTATGATGACAGGTACTAACCAATGTGGTTTCTTTGGCAGTTTCTTGAGGCTGTTTTTTGTCCCATTTTTCCTGATATTTTTCTAGTGTTTTTGGTTGTCGCGGTGAAGAGATTTCTTCACTTTCAGCGGTTTTTGGTGGTGGCGGTTGTATTGAGATTCCTTCACATTCAGCGGTTTTTTCAATGCTGCAGCTGGACGTTTTCCTTGTTTTCTGGCTCCGAGCACAACTTTTCTTAGATTTTTCTGAACGTCCACATCTTTTTCCTCCACTATTAGAACTTTTTTGTTGACATGTATCTTCTTTCTTGTCACAAGGTTTTGGTTTTGGTCTTGCACATTGGTCTGGAGATAACTTTTCAGAACATAACTTTTCCTTTTTTCCTGTTTTGCTACCACATTTAATTTCACCAGAACATAACCTTTCTGTCTGACTGGGGCATTTATTTGCACTGGAACATGGATTTTTTGTCTGACTGGGGCATTTATTTTCACTGGAACATGAGGTTTTTGTCTGACTGGGGCATTTATTTTCACAGCCACATGAGGTTTTTGTCTGACTGGGGCATTTGTTTGCACTGGAACATGGGTTTTTAGTCTGACTGGGACATTTGTTTGCACTGGGGCATTTATTTTCAGTAGAACATGATTTTTTTGCTTGGCTGGGGCATTTCTTTTTACTGGAACATGAGTTCTTTACCTGACTGGGGCATTTATTTGCACTGGAACATGGGTTTTTTGTCTGACTTGGGCATTTGTTGCTGGATTCACCAGAGCATTTATTTTGTGATGGACATGTGCTCTTGGACTGTCGAGGACATTTATTACTGGAATCACTAGGACATTTGTTTTTTGATTCACCAGGGCATTTGGAACCACATTTTCCCAGATCAACGTTTGTTGTGCTGAATAGTAGTTTATTGAGTTGCTGGATGTGTGAATTTTCATTCTGTGTAAGGCTTTTGACAGCTGTTCCTCTCAAGCTCTGTGATACAAAAACAATTACTGAATTAAAATAATCATTAATAATTCCTGTCTAAGTAGACTAACTTAATAAAATCTACCAATGAATAGGATACTAATAACTTTTCTCTACCAATATACAGAGTGTTTCAGGAGGAAAGGTTTAAACTTCGGCAACTCATTATAGATCTAAAAATAAGAAAAGAATTCATAAACATATGTCCGGAAACAGTTTGTTCGCAAGTTATACAGATTGAAAGATTTCGCCCAGAATTCAGTGTTTTTTGTTGGATTTATTTACATCAGATTTTTCAGAATTAAATTCTCTACAAGTTTTGTATTCAAATTTAATGTATTTATTATTCATTTAACAAAGTTATTGTACTTCAAAGCTGAAAAAACGTGTTTTTAGGCACAGCATTTTCTGTTTTACATCATAATATCATAAAAACTACTGAAGATAGAGTTCTGGGACCTATTTTATTCGTTTTTTCAGATCAAAAACCATAAGAAATAACTGTATTTGGTCCTTAATTTACCTTCCCTGAATTTCAGCAAGACTTTCTTTTACCGAGGGTACTTTATTTCTGGGCGAAATCTTTCACTCTGTATAACTCACTAACAAAGCGTTTCCGGACATATGTTTATTATAATTAATTTCTTTTCTTATTTTCAGATCTAGAATCAGTTGTCGAAGTTTGAACCTTTCCTCCTGAAACACTCTGTATATATGCATTAAAGCATCATAGTATTCAAGTATTTAGACAAGTTGGAATTCATAAATATAATTTCGTATGAAGAGAAGGTGACTGATAAGACTCAATAAATGTATCTATTCTAGTGCCAGATCAGTATCCTAATTTTTTGACTGTACAACACACATAGTAAATAATTTTTATTTGAATTTCGGCGATTCTTATAATATGATATTTTCCAAGTCTATAGTTTTACTCTCTCACTCCTTAATTTACTCTCTCAGTCTTGTACAATACGGTATGCCTTGAGATGATTAACTATTTTCTAAAATAAATAGTAAGGAAAAGATACCTATAAGTCACTCAGTCAGTAAAAATAGTTTGATATTGATTCTCATGAATTCACCAGCATGGATATAGATGGGAACTTTGAAATAATTGAAAATTATTATTGAATTTAATACTTTCAAAAGTTTTCTCCTTTTTGTAACGTTGTTATCTACATTATGAGGTAGGCTATACATTGTTGCTGATAGCTGAGAAACTTGGGTATTGATACAGTACTGACATAATACAATAATTTCGCTCATTCAATATTTTTATTAAGAGATGTAGCTGCTGTTCTTTTGTTGTCTTCTACTTTGATTCACAATCACAATTTCTTATTTCTCCTAGTGTCTAATTTACAATTCTTGAAATAATTATATTATAAAAATTTGTGTCACATTCAGATAATAAAATTTAGGTTATTTTGATTTGGATAATATGAATAATATTGTACTGAAAGTGCATAATTTAAAATAGAACATTTGAATACAGCGGGTTACTTTACTCTAGAGATTCTCAGTTCTCTGAAAGTTGAAAACGTTTCTATAATTCATTTTCTACAGCAGATGACTGCAAGTAAGATACATTATTTTCACCTGCAAAGCTTGAGCGAGCTGGAAAAAATTTCTCAGAGCCATATTTGCTGAATAAAATTGAATGTTCGTTCTGAATGTTTTGTATAAGTTTCAGTGGATTGACTGCTTCCTTCAGATGAAATTGGTCATCTGAAAATGTAATAATACATAACGTACGGTAATATATTTTTATTATTCTTTATGACGGTTTAATATAAGTGAAACATTGCATAGGCTTTCTTATTCAGTAATTCTTGATGAGGCTTCTTTGAAATACTCTCTTGAAATATAAGTTTATTCAGTGTTTAATAAGTAAAACAGAAACCCATAAATGAGAATTGTCATAAATAAACATGAGTAGCACAGATCAGTACCGGTACCTGAAACTCAATAATACGTTCACCACCATCTTTTACTGGTTCAGTAAAATACCTCGCCAAATTTTTGAAATGAAATTTGGGTACTGTACATACAAAAATGAAGAATTGCTTTGAAAAATTATTTTTTATGTGGAGAAAATCCATTTTTACATTCCACTACGGTTCCCAATTAAAAGCGGTTTTTGTTTAAATATGTCCAGTGTAGGTATGCAAACCATGCAATGTTACCTTTTTTGCACCAGCTTGGTGAATGAGTTGTTACAGGTTACCTGTTACCTGCATCTGACTAGTTTGAGATCCATACAATTACAAACATATTACTGTCAACAGTCAGTGGCGTAGCCAGGATTAGATTTCCGTGGGGGGGGGGTGTTGGGGGGGGGGGGGGGCTCACCAAGTCTGGGGTATAGGAGGGTCCGGATTTTTTAAAAATTTAGTGGTGTGAAAAGCTAATCTAGACAACTTGTTAGGCTCTAAAGTTCAAAAGAAAGTTTTGAAAAATTACTACCCAAGAACCTAGGTGGCCAGGTTTGAAATGATAAAGTTTGATATACCGATATCTGTGACTATTTTGAGTTAAAACCCTGGAATTGGAAACTAATCAGACTTAACTTATGTACTGAATCTCAAAATTAATACTAATTATTATAAGTTTCATATAATTTATGTCATTAGCCTAAAACGCACCCAACCCAAAGTTCATGAAATCAGATTTTTTTTTATCATAGCGTGTGTTTTCATTTATAAAATCATTTATCATAGTGTGTGTTTTCATTTATAAAATCCCGATTTTATGAACTTTGGGTGCATTCAGGCTAGTGGGTTATACTGAATTTTAACTTCAAAACTAAATTTTCTACAAGATGAGTTTATTCAAAAAGGTGATTTATTAATAATTAACAAAGTTAATCCACTTCAAACTTGAAAACTGCATTTTATTTAATGTAATAAATAAATAATTATGGTAGTCACAGTTTTCTAACATGTTTTATTCGATTTCGTAGCTCATTTTAAATCAAAATTATCCATTTGAGCACCTAACAAGTTTCTATATGAGTAAATGTTGAGGAAAAATTTGAAAAATGCATTAATCTGACTATATAACTGTAGCTATATTCTATTACACAACCAGGGTTTCTGTAATCTGTTCGTTATAATACAACAAAACAGATAGAATCCTTCGACTTTAATAAGTCCTTATCTATTAGTTATTTGAGAATTTTTTATTTCTGAAATTTCGGGGGGGGGGGCCCGGGCCCCATGGGCCCCCCCTGGCTACGCCACTGTCAACAGTATTTCTAATTTTTAAATTAGACATTTATTTCCTAGTTTAAATACTCCAAGAAAATACATCTAAAATTGAAGCTAAATCATGGGTGTAACTAAAGAACAGTGGCTGGGTCCGATTTCTTTTAATTTCTGGTTTTATATGATTTCTCATTTTATTCTGAGTTTAAATCAGTTAATTTACTCAATATCTATAGGGACCCAAATTCATCAACATGTAGCCCCCCCCCCCTAAAAATCACAACACATTTTTGAGGGACCACATAGTCTCAAAAACAAATCTTTAAAGATGAATACCGATCCCCACTTTTTTGGAGATATGTTTGAGTACTCAGTAGCCTGAACAGGATCAAGAGTGAGCGAAGACACCTACTCTCATTCTCATATGTAGCCTCAGGAGATTCGGTTGAGTGTAATATGTAATATGTGATCGTTGAAAATAAAGTGCTTACAATAATTCTGTGCATGTTGAAATTTATCTCAGTAAGTTGTATAGTCATGTCCATCATCCCAATGTCACAGAGTAGGAGAGAATTGAAAAAATTAAAGTCTTTTTAAGTATGATCGTAGTAAAGATAGGTAAGAGGTGTCCTATTTTTCTCTTTTTAGAGAGAGAGAGAGAGAGAGATTCAGATTACTTAATTTGTGCAAATTTACAATGTATATGGATGATTAAGGTATTATTACGATTAGCAACTTTCAGATGATCTAATAGTTATAGTGACGTACACTGATTTTAGAGAATTTAACTTAATAGTTGAATAAATTTAAAAATGAAAAACAAATTATTGATGCAATAGGTAATGAAGAATAAAAGCTTGGATCTGAGAGATGAATTACACAAAGCCTTAGCCATTGAGACCATTCTTACCCTTAACCTGCTCAACATGTCCTACTATGTTACATTGGATATAGATGAAATTGACTAATACCGTTTACATAAGTGTAACGAAAGAATGAAAGAATTCGAGTGAGATAAACTTAATAAACAAAAAATATATTTACGTATATATTAGAATAAGAAATAAAAGTGAGTTTCAAAAATAACTTGCAAATTAAAAATAAATCAAAGAATTAGAATAATAAATAGATAAATTAAAGAGAGAGCGTGAGAAAGACAGAGGAAACAGTGGTCTGTCACTGCTTTCAAATTCGTTACAATAAAAATATTCAATAATTAAACAATAAAGGGTTATTCAAGGAATAAGAACACTGAATACTGTGAAATGAGAGATAATTCAACGTAAATAATAAACAGAAGAGAGAAGAATACAAGTAATGAAAAAATTGATAGGTACCTAATATTAGTGAATACTATAGTAAGAGAAAAGTAGAGATGTTTGAATATTCCATGATTAATTGAAGGAAAGAACTGATTTAATTGTCAATAATAATTGAAAGTAAAAAATGTTTAGAAAACTATGCGGTTTAGCTTAAAAGTTCCTTTTACAAAAATAATACACATTAAATTGCAGACAAAAATGGTCTTTGCATAATCTTGCTAAAATGAACGGTTCCAGAATTAAGGAGGGTTTAAAAATAGAAAACTTTCGTATTTTTCAGATTTTTTTGAAAAAATATCACATTACCATTAAGGAAAATATTGTTTTTATGCAGGATTGTGATTTAAAAATGCAAATTGCAATTTTGGTGGCCTGTGGTATGTTAGTGATAAGTCCTTGTCTATCGGCCGAAATGAGTTTAATGTCAGTTAACTAACCGTCGTAAGTGGAACGGGTTAATTTCTGTTGCACAAAGATCCATTAGTTAGTTTTCGTTAACCAAATAGGCACAATCTGGCTACACTGTAATTTCATCAACAGCTGATTCTGAAGTTGAGAAAAAAGATGAATTAGAATCATTTCATTGTGAATTATTTGAATCATTATTCAAATATCTCAATATTATTATATTCTTAATAGATTTTATTCATTTTGAAAGGTTTTTAACACCTACGACCCAATTTGACCTAATTTGCAGTTCTGTGTTCTGGTACAATAAACATAGCCTATAAAATGTAACCTGGGCATTACTGAGATTTAATCATCAGTGATTGGGCGATTAAATATCTTTTATGCCAGTTAACCTAATGGGGGTTATTGCTTGTAATAGTTAAGTTTTTTTTACTGTTATAGCTCATTATCATTATTTCATTAATCAGTCTTCAATAACTTGTAGTGCTTTGTCTCTTTGTAGTTATTTGAAAATTCACTGAAAGATGTGATTGTGAAATCACATTCTACACAAATACACACATTGTCAGGCAAAGGCTCCACCATGATGAGCAATGATAATTGTATTATTTCCTCTCTTCAATGTAGGGATGAATACCAAAATTATTAGAAAATTGCTATAAAAGAATATTGATAATTTTTTGTTATATTTTTCAAATTTTTACATTAAAAAATAATATTTGGTTGAAAAGTACAGTATTTGTCAACATAACATTTATTAAAAAATATTTTCATCACAATATTTATATTGTGTTATATAGTTATATTTGCAAGTTCAGACTAAAAAAAAGTTCCAAGCTGTAGCACTCTAATCTTATCATGCATCATCATTAGTCACAGTTCACGAGCTATATAGAAGGCTCAAGCGCCCAAGTCTTGTGTGACAGATTATGTGGTATTGTGTGCAGTATGGAACAAATTAAAAATGATTTTACTATTAAATAGATGAATTGAATGAGTAAATAATCAATAAAACAATATCATGAATTATTGTTTAGCAATGATTTCATGCATTCTAATTACTTAATTGAAGTAAATTGCTAAACTTAATCATTTTGAGGTTATGCTTGAAAGGTGAGTTTTTGATATTGAATAATTAATTTATTTATTGAGACCGACACTTAAGCACTTGATAATTGTGATCAGAAGACTTAATACTAAAATTTGGTGAAGGTTTCAAGTGATTTTATTCTGGCAAATATCTGCAGAACAATTACTAAGTAAAAGTATAATCAATCAAGTGCTTAAGTACTGGTTCATGGCGGTTTTTAAATGAAATTATTGTACAAGGTGAGTAGACACAACAAATTTCAAAACAGTTAACAATTGAAAAGTATTCTTATAGAGTTGAAATTATGTTTCATCAAGTTTAACGAATCCATTCAAAATTGTTGAATATAAAGCGTGCCCAGATTGTAGACTTTTGCTGTTTTTCAACTAATTTATAGTGCACTCAGAATAACAAGCCAAATCATATACCATATAATAAAACCAGAAATTTGAAGATATTGTTACTTTTCGCTAATCTTCAGTTTAACAAAATTATGTTGTAGGCCTGTAGATAGCACCCTTGTCGGAATGAATGTGGGCTTTGCCCTTTTTCAAAAAGATTGGCATGTTGTTGTTTTCGAGGTGGGGCAAGCCGCTCTATTATGAAACTTCAAAACTTAAGGTATCTTCCAGCTAAATTGATCAAAGGTAACTTATAGGCTACTGTGTCACTCTCCTTGTTTGAAGCCTAGCCTATAATGGTCCAACAAAATATTCAAAATTGAGTACTAAATACAAAGTTCTTATCAATTCCCAAAAAATACTGAATTATTAGATTATATCAAGAACTACTTACATTTTGATTTTGATGAATATTTGTGTTGTTCCTCTTGAAGTGTGTAAATGTACTGTGTAATGATGTCTGTGGTGTTTTCTGCAGATGTTGTGAGTGTTATGTTTATTTGTATTTATTCACTCTATAGTGAACTTATTCAGGTGTGACCTGATAACTCTGACACCAGACCTGAGCCAGCCAGGTCACACGATATTATTATTATTATTATTACTCTATAGTAGAATAGTATTCTTCATTGACATTCAACTTTTATGATCATGTGAGATTTGTTTTTAATGTAACAGATGAGCTGCAGGTGCAGATAAATGGCTAGTTATATAGGCTAATAAACCTATACAATGGAGTATCCTAGAACCCAAATAGTAATAATTACTATTATTAGCACAGGCAAATAAAACAAAAAATACCGTCATGTAGGCCCACTAAAATTGGTGCAAAGTTGGAACTTTTTTCAATCCACTCTAGGCATCCTAAAGCAGGAAACCCACTGGCCCGGCACCGGCGGCGACCGGCGGCGACCGATGCTTACCGGCAACATTGCTTTGCGTTGTTTTCATTGAACAGCAACCCACTATATGTGTCCGTCACCGGCGGCGGCCGGCGGCGACAGAAGCCTTCCGTCACCGGCGGCGGCCGGCGGCGACAGAAGCCTTCCGTCACCGGCGGCGGCCGGCGGCGGCAGAAGCTCTTGGGGGCATTCTTGCCGGGCAGCCTGTCCGGCATTTCTCTAGTCGATGCCAGTATCGCAAGTGTTCTGCGTGAACGGTACAATGAGTTCTTTATGTGTCGCAGTATGTCGCAGTGTGTGTTGAAGAAGAAAAGAGTCAGAAACGAAGGAAGCAGTTAATAAAAATTAAAATTAATTAAAAATAAAATAATAAAATAAAATAAAATAAATTAAATAAAAATAAAATTAAATTAAAAATAAGATAAAGATAAAATAAAAATAAAATAGAAATAGGATAGAATAAAAAAAAGATAAAAAAATTCAAAAAAAAGAAATAAAATAAAAATGAAATAAAAATAAAATAAAATAGAAATAAAATAAATTAAATGAAAATTAAATAAAATAAAAATTAAATTAAAATAAGATAAAGATAAAATGAAAATTAAATAGGAATAGAATAGAATAAAAATAAGATTAAAAAATAAATAAAATAAATAAAAATAAAATAAAAATGAAATAAAAATGAAATAAAAATAAAATAAAATAAAAATAGAATAAAAATAAAATGAAAATAAAATGAAATAAAATAAAAATATAATAAGAATTAAAAAAAATGAAATAAAAATAAAATAAAAATTAGTTAAAAATAAATAAAATTAATTATTAATTAATAAAAATAATTTCATGTTACTTTTTCAATTTAATTTGAGCGGATAACTTTTCCATGAGATCGAAATTCTTTCACTGGATCGCCTTTTGTGACTTAAATACATTCTAATGTATTTCTAGTGAACAAATAAATTTGTTGATTTGTATCTTATACTCTACTGTTTTGTATTTTGGAATATTCTTGTGAGATTGTGTATGTTGGAATGAAAATAAAAATTGTAATTTTTGTTATTGGTTCAAATTAAATTGAAATAGTAACATGAAATTATTTTTATTAATTAATAATTAATGAAATAAATTTTATTTTTAATTAATTTTTTTATTTTAATTTAATTTATTTTATTTTTAACTAATTTTTATTTCAATTTTTAATTATAAAAATAAATTTTTATTTTTATTTTTAATTTATTTCAATTTTATTTTTTATTTTTATTTTTAATTCAATTTTGTTTTTAATTAATTATTATTTTTATCAATTGCTTTCTCAGTTTCTGTCTCTCTTCTTCTTCAGCACACACTGCGGCTATCACAAATAACTCCTCTTCCAACGAACTCTCCATTGCAACTGCTGTATTTCTTCTGTCAGCTCCGGTTTCTGCCGGACAAGTGGGTTAATTGTTGTAAATTGCCGGCCGTCGCCGGTTATCGCCGGTCGCCGCCGGGCGCCGCCGGTGCCGGGCCAGTGGGTTTCCTGCTTAAGGAAGAGCCCCCTTAAGGCCATGCCACACCGAGCACGCTGCCGCGGCGGACGCGAAGTTTGAAAAATCGCTCACCGTGTTAACAAATGGTACAGGTCACACAGAGCATCCGCGCGGTAGTGTCCGCCACTACCACTTGCTGATCGATTTTTGTAGACTACCGAGGCGGTAGTATGGTCTAGCGCATGAGGTTCACCTAGTACGGCCAAGACTCCCGGTGCCATCGCCATCTCCGTACTCCCGCGCGGGCGCGATACTTTTGGTGTGGCCTGGCTCATGGTAAAACGTCCGCGCACTACCGTCCCTCGGCGGTAGCGGCGGATGTCGGTGTGGCATGACCATAAGTTTGCGAAAGTTTCTGGTCTGTGCTTCATTTTTGTGGAGCCAAAAACCAATTTGGCACTTTTTTAACCGACTTCCAAAAATAACAAAGTTACTATATTCGACCTGTTTTTTTTTTTATGTTTGTACATCAATCATTCGAACAATATTGAACCGATTTCGATGAATTTTTTTTAAATGAAAGAGCATCGCTCAGCGGTGGTCCCATCCAAGTTTCGCAAGGATCGGCCCAATACTTAGCCCAATATTAAACAAAAAGGAGCATTCTTCGATGTCTTCATTTCAATCAAGTTTAAATAGGATAGTTCCACACATAACCGCCAATTGGATAACTGGTGTCATTTACCAGGCTGATCATTGTATCATATGGAGCGCTTTTCATCTAGACGGTTTTCGAAATCATATGATGCAATGCAATGCAATTATGCCAGGTAAACGACATCGTTTACTCAAAGCTGGTTCAGTGTGAAACAAGCCTGTAATGTCCCGTTTTGACCAATCATGTGAACTTAATTTGAATCAAGAATAAGAAGAATATAATATTTCTGTCCATATGTTCATATGAAAATTGTAAATAATTTAGTTAATGTTATTGAGTCATAGGAATAAGGTTATTTATTTAGTTTCAATCATAAGTTGGAGAATTTGGAAAAACAGCTGATCTCAGAAGTATTTTTAGTTTTGCTGCTGTGATGGATTAAGAATATTTATTCACCATTAAATACATGTGCGTACAATAGGCTATTTTGAGGTTATGTTTAATGATTACTAATATCACGAAAAATATCATACATAACTCGTCCGGGAAGATGTTTACCATACTCATATGATAATACCGCACTGAACTTCATCTCCTGCATTAACTTATCGTATTTTCAGTAAACACAATTTTCCACACTTGTAATATACGCAATATAGGCCTACTATTTCAGTGTAGGTATATTCTGAAAGAGACCACATCAAAATGAATCAAAAGCCATTTCACTTTCGCTATTATAATTTTCCTAAATACAATATTCCACATTAGATAAAACGTTGTAGAATTTTCCCTAGTTTATCTTTTCTTATAAGTGGATTTTTAGTTACTTAAGTTTGGATGTTATAAATTAATTATTGGCTTGCTAATTTGATAAATATTTCATAATGTAGGCTTTAAGAAATTTCTCATGTTTTCAAAGTTTGAAAATTCAACTAAAAAGCTTAAAATAAAACATATTTTAAAACAAAAAAAGAAACCGACTTCAGTGAAATGATAAAATACTCACGTACTAAAAAGTTTAAAATAAAGTATTTACTTTAAACTGAGAACATTTTAAATTTCATACAAGTAATCTTTTGAAGTCGGCGCCAAATTTCCCATAAACTTCTAAAATATAACAGAATTACTCTGTGATGTTTTCCATGACGAAATAATTGAACAATCTAATATCAAAACTGACACTATATTTCAGTGAAAGTGAGTGTAAATCACATATTTAATTGAAATACAGTGTTAGTTTTGATATTAGATAGAATTTCTTATCAATCACCTCCTGGTGGTTCGGAACCCACCTAAAACTGTAGGTCCAACTCAACAATCTCCATCATCCAATTCATTACCCACGCAAAGGTCTCAGAACTATGTGGGCTTCATCCTCCAAAAAAAATACAGTGTTAGTTTTGATATTAGATAACATTTCTTATCAACTTCATAAAATATTTGGCGCCGACTTCAAAAGATTACTTGTATGAAATTCTAATTTTCTCAGTTTAAAGTAAATACTTTATTTTAAACTTTTTAGTACGTGAGTATTTCATCATTTCACTGAAGTCGGTTTCTTTTTTTGTTTTAAAATATGTTTTATTTCAGTTTTTTGCCTAAAAATAAAAAATATCCACCGCATTAAAAACATTATTCTATTAAAAAATGGAGAATATACAATTCTACATCAATTGATGTATAACAATACCAAGTCGGTTTTGTTGTTCATTTATAATCAATCATCAAAATTAAGTATTTTGAATTGATTTGTTCTATATTATTTGTAATATATATTCTCTATGTAGGCTTATAACTATCATTTTTTCCATTATATTTTTAACCCCCCTTTGTGAAAAATTAGTCATCTCAATCAATCAATCAATCAATCAATTTTATTACATGAAAAGACATTACAAAATGGTCCCGCTAAACCTGAAAAGGTTTTACAGCAGGTGCCTATAATAAAATAAAACACAATAATAAAATGAATGCTTACAATGAATTAAACAATGGAAAGAACTGAAAGAAAACTTTTTACAAGTTTCAAAATGAACTTTAAGGTAATTGGAAGGGGAGTAATTGGGGTTGAAAAATGTTGAAAAGGAAAAGGTTAAGGGGAGAGAAAAAAAAAGAATAAAGATAATGGCCTACTATAAATTGAAAGTTAAAATTAAAAGTAAATGAATATGCTATAAAATGAAAGATATTGTCTAGGCTTCAATGCATTTATCTTGTAAATGCTCACTCCAACACATAAAAGTTTTAAGAATAAAGCTTTAGATCATCAAATTTCGGTTCAGAAAATTTCTCAGTATAAAAATTTTGATTATTTTATCCCAAGATATGGAAAATACCTGAACTATACTGTATAGCACTATTAGGTCAGTAACTAATTCTCGTAAGTAAGTGATACCAGGAAAACCATGCAGTCTTTTCTCAACGAATTCTCATGTATTTTTAGGTGCTGAGTACGAATCTTAACTTTGGAACTCCAATACGTAGTCAGGTCCCTTGTGAATACGTGGTCACATCGAACCCCCTCCCCCCCTTTGAACGCACCCCACTGGGTGATAGCTTATTATTCTTATCTAATTGAGGCGGTATAAATTCATATTATGTAACTTTTCAGTTTCTGACCATGATTGACAATATTATACTTGCAAGGGTAATATACATAGCTAGGCTTATACTTAGAAAATGACAATGGCTCTAACTCAAGACAAACTGGGAAAAAAATAGTAAATCTTGTCTTAAATTGTGTGTTATACCTTTTTATTGTAATACCTTTACAATTAAAACTTATTAGTGTTTTTAGATGAAGTTAAAACACATTGTATGTTTTCAAAATTCCACTGTTTTTATATTTTTTTAATTTTTCTCTTTATTATAACACAATTATGGGTTCGAATGGGTTATTATTTGGGAACTTTCATTGGGGTCATGGATTCTCATCAATATGACACTAATATCAGCATAGTCCAATGCGTAGGTCCTAAATTATTGCTATTTAAAACTTTCAAAATCTAATCAATTCAAAAAGTATTTGGAAAAAGGTTCAAGACCACAGAGGGATCAAATGTTTCAATGGTACTAGTGTCAAAGGAAAACTATTACCTACCACTTGAGGCCAACATCTCAATTTTATTTCCAGTACGGTAGTTCATGAGTTAGAGGTATTTCAGTATTGAGCTTTTCCAATATTGAGTTTTTCAATGTATTTTGGTATTTGTTTAATAAAATTTTGATCAAACATTTCAAGTGTCATTACTATACCAACTATTTCTTTGAAAACCAAAATTTCAATCGGCCGCCATTTTGGATAAAAGTATCGTAGAAAATTTTTATTTATGTAATTTTTCTTGTTTCAAAGAGACCTTTAAAATGATGTGTCATACAATGGGTGTTCCCTTTTAAAATATTTGAGCTACAACCCTTGGCCACCCCCTGAAGGGGTAGAAATTCAGTTTTATGTCAAAAAGAAGAATAGTTGACCAACAACTTATCCTGGAAGTTACAGTATTCTAGCTGAAACCATTTCCAATTTATTTAGGGGTTCCCATACATATGAATTTGGACTGCCTCAATGAGCTGAGAAGCATGAGCTATCACTTAGTGGGGTGCTATTGACAGTTTAAGGGGGTGAGGAGGGTTTATGAACAGCTAAACTGATTTGGACCTAGACATAGAACTGCATATTATTCTATTTCCAATAAAACAATGCTTTCAATGCAGTGAATAGTTTTCAAGCTTTAAGCTTTTATCAAAAAACTGATAAATGTTCCCAATTTGGAGAGTTTTTGGCCCACCAAAATTATGCACAGCCCAGAAACTTTCGAAAACTTAGGGGACTCTTTCTTAGGATGTCTAGAGTGGATTAAAAAAGTTCCAGCTTTATACCAATTTTTGTCAACCTGAAGTCTAATTTGCCTGGGCTGTATCAATTGTACTAATAATGCACTATTCAGCCAAGGTGCATGCTAACCCCTCTACTAATCTTGCCATTCAAATGCTTCAGTTTCTATAAGTTTCCCAATTCACAAAAAATGTAAATTGGCAGCTCTTGGAAAATGTTGTTTCATCTTCTTCTTGTTCAACAGATCTCATAGTATAGCATGCATCAATATTTTCTGTCTTTTTCATTTAAATAATTCAAAAGAAGGTTTCAACACAATCAAAAATGGAAATATCAACGCTTGCACTGTAAAAAAAACGGTTGATAATTGGGCTGAACGTCAGCCTTCTTGATTTCCAATGTTTTAATTTTCACTAACCTTAACTCGCCACTAACATTGCCTCGGTCTTGGGGATGCGGTTCTGGGATGGTTTGGCAGTTATTTGAGGAACAGGCGGCAGTGTGTGAGAGTCAACAACGTTTTTAGTGATTATAAATATGTTAAAATGGGAATTCCACAGGGAACAGTAATTGGACCTTGTCTCTTCCTGATCTATATTAATGAGTTTTGTAACCTTAATTTAGTCAATGGGAAAATTTTATCTTTTGCGGACGATGCGGTTTTAATTTTTCAAGAGGAGGACTGGGCTAGCGCATATGACACAGCTGCAAGTGGACTTAAAAAAGTAAAAAAGTGGCTGGATATGAGAAAATTAACCCTTAATCTCACTAAAACAAAATACATTACTTTTTCTTTAAATATGCATAATCAGCCAGAAAATATGTCACTTGCTTTGCATTCTTCAGAGTGTTCTGAATGGCTAGGGTGTTCAACTAGCTGTAATAGAATAGAGAAAGTTGAAAGTATTCGATATCTTGGTGTGATGGTGGATCAGCATTTAAAGTGGGACGTACATTTGTCACAACTTGCTACGCGATCCAGAAAACTAATTTACCTATTCGTAAAGTTGCGTTCAGTATTGCATGTTAAAGTCATGAGAATAGTGTATTATGCGCTGGCACAGTCCTTGCTTCAATATGGTATTGTGGGTTGGGGGAGTTCATATAAAAATGTTTTTAAACCAGTCCAAACTATACAGAACTCAATAATAAAAGTCATACTAAAAAAGAATAGAATGTTTTCAACTAAAGCGGTTTTTTCAGAATTTTCAGTTCTACCCATCCGACAGATATACTTGAAACACATCATATTATATTACAAGAAGTTTTCACTATTTCAATTCATAAATAGAACGGACTGTTCAATAACAAGACGGGAAGAGTCAGGTCTGGTTGCTGTGCCTCGGTTTTTGACTACAGCCGGTCAGCGTAGCTTCCTCTACCTATCTCCATTATTTTTTAATACCCTCCCTAGCAATGTCAGAGGTGTAATCGCCCAAAAGAATTTTAGTTTGCATTTAAAAAAGTATCTTGTTGACTCTCACGGCTGGGATAGGGCCGAGCGATTCTGGAGTTCGATAGGATAAGATTTTAGTTATATTCTATCTATTATCTATGTATCAGTTCTACACAACTTACGTATGTCATTTTACACTCTTCATGTATAAACTTATTAATGACTCACCACATTTAAATTTTGTACTACTCTGTAAATATTCATTCAAGTCTAAATTTTTTTCTCATCTGCACAATATTATATCTTACTCTCACATATTATAAATTACTTGCACAAAAATTTTATCTTGTTACTGATTTTTTTTTATGTTAGAAGGATTTAGTTTTTAGTTAAGCCCAAGCACGGCTGCTCCTTCCCCAAGCTCGAGCTTGCTCTTTTGGGGAAGTAGTTCCTTATGTTTTAATTTGTATAATTGTGATTATTTCATTTTTGCTGTGTATTTTTAAAATGTATTTTATATTTTGTAATGTGTTAAAGGAATAAATAAATAACTAACCTAGAGCCTATAGTGAGAACTTGTTTTACATCATAATTATTTTCTATTCGACCCCCAAACTCCAAACTCAGTAGCGATCTCACTTGGGCTATACTAAGTTTCAAGACTCTAGAATGTTTCTTTCAAGCGCTAGGGCAAAGTTGGACAAACGGACAATGGCATGATTTAAATAAAGCCCTGTTGGGTACTTAATGACAAATGTTATTAATATATCTGTGATGGAGTATGTGGACCAAAAATTTCTAAAAAGAATCGTCTAAATGCAAAAATCTAGAAATAGATTATTTTTCAAGTTTCTCTACAGTCTCTTTCATAATATTTCATTATTCAATAAAGTAGTACATTTTTTGACTGACCAGATCAACAAGTAAATGATACAAATTTCCATAGTGTTTCATAAATAGTAGCTCTGTGCTCATTTCTTAATGATAAAGTGTTGTCACATAAAAGTGTTATGTACATGAAACTATATTATTCTTAAACTTGTAGAAAATATTACTAAATAGTAATCTGTATTATAAACTTAAAAAACAATTTTGAATGGAAATTGACTCACGTTATGGCGTGACGGCCGTTTCGCTCTGTTGTCTAGAGCATCATCAGACGACCCACAGTACACTGATTCAAGGCAAATTGATGCCTTGAATCAGTGTACTGTGGGTCGTCTGATATTCTCTAGACAACAGAGCGAAACGGCCGTCACGCCATAACGTGAGTCAATTTCCATTCAAAAGTGTTTTTAAGTTTATAATACATATTAGTGGAAACAAGATGGATCTTCAACATCATAAAATAGTAATCTATTAGATATTTCAGAGTTTCTGAAACCAGAATTTCCTCATAGACTTCCTGCAATATCATACTTGCAGTAATGTAGAGAACTTTATTCTATTCCATATCTACTAAAAAAATCACATCCATTTTCTCTCATAATGACTTCATTCCTAATCACAACATAATATTGGTATTCTATATTATAATATTTATTGTAACAGCATTCATCATTGTTATTGAAATGTTCTACTTAAAAATAAGTGAATGAACTTTCTTTTAATTTTTTTTAGAGAAAGACTCATTTCAAATGAGTTTTTATGTCTGAGTGGGTCATTTGTTTGAACATGGGTTTTTTTTCTGACTGGGGCATTTATTTGCACTGGAACATGGGTCTTTTTTCTGACCGGGGCATTTATTTGCACTGGAACATGGGTCTTTTTTCTGACTGGGGCATTTATTTTCACTGGAACATGCATTTTTTGTCGGACTGGGGCATTTATTTGCACTGGAACATGGGTCTTTTTTCTGACCGGGGCATTTATTTGCACTGGAACATGGGTCTTTTTTCTGACTGGGGCATTTATTTGCACTGGAACATGGGTTTTTTTTCTGACTGGGGCATTTATTTGCACTGGAACATGGGTCTTTTTTCTGACTGGGGCATTTATTTGCACTGGAACATGGGTCTTTTTTCTGACTGGGGCATTTATTTGCACTGGAACATGGGTCTTTTTTCTGACTGGGGCATTTGTTTTGTGATGGACATTTGTTTTGTGATGGACATTTGTTCTTAGACTGTCCAGGACATTTATTACCGGAATCACTAGGACATTTGTTTTTTGATTCACCAGGGCATTTGGAACCACATTTTCCCAGATCAACGTTTGTTGTGCTGAATAGTAGTTTATTGAGTTGCTGGATGTGTGAATTTTCATTCTGTGTAAGGCTTTTGACAGCTGTTCCTCTCAAGCTCTGTGATACAAAAACAATTACTGAATTAAAATAATCATTAATAATTCCTGTCTAAGTAGACTAACTTAATAAAATCTACCAATGAATAGGATACTAATAGCATTTCTCTACCAATATATACATATGCTTTAAAGCATCATACTATTTAAGTATTTAGATAAGTTGGAACTCATAAATATAATTTCGTATGAAGAAAAGGTGAAGATAAGACTCAATAAATCTATCTCTTAATGCCAGATCAGTATCCTAATTTTTTGACTGTACACACATAGTATATAATTTTTCTTTGAATTTCGGCGATTCATATAATATGATATTTTCCAAGTCTATAGTTTTACTCTCTCACTCCTTAATTTACTCTCTCAGTCTTGTACAATACGGTATGCCTTGAGATGAATAACAATTTTCTAAAATAAATATTAAGGAAAAGATACCCAAGTCACTCAGTCAGTAAAAATAGTTTGATATTGATTCTCATGAATTCATCAACATGAATATGGATGGGAAGATGGGATCTTTGAAATAATTGAAAATAATTCAATTCTTTCAGAAGTTTTATTACTTTTTGTATTGTTGTTACCTACAGTATGAGGTAGGCTATACATTGTTGCTGATAGCTGAGAAACTTGGGTATTGATACAGTACTGATATTATACAATCATTATTTTTCTCATTCAATATTTTTATTAAGAGATGTAGCTGCTGGTCTGCTGTTGTCTACTACTTTGATTCACAATCACAATTTCTTATTTCTCCTAGTGTCTAATTTACAATTCTTGAAATAATTATATTATAAAAATTTGTGTCACATTCAGATAATAAAATTTAGGTTATTTTGATGTGGATAATATGAATAATATTGTACTGAAAGTGCATAATTTAAAATAGAACATTTGAACACAGCGGGTTACTTTACTCTAGAGATTCTCAGTTCCCTGAAAGTTGAAAACGTTTCTATAATTCATTTTCTACAGCAGATGACTGCAAGTAAGATACATTATTTTCACCTGCAAAGCTTGAGCGAGCTGGAAAAAATTTCTCAGAGCCATATTTGCTGAATAAAATTGAATGTTCGTTCTGAATGTTTTGTATAAGTTTCAGTGGATTGAGTGTTTCCTTCAGATGAAATTGGTCATCTGAAAAAATGTAATAATACATAGTGTAATATATTTTTATTATTCATTATGATGGAATAATACAAGTGAAACATTGCATAGGCTTTCTTATTCAGTTATTCTTGATAAGGCTCCTTTCAAATAGCCTACTCTCTTGAAATATAAGTTTATTCAGTGTTTAATAAGTAAAACAGAACAACATAATGATATTTGTGGTCATGAATAATAATGAGAATCCTATATCAGTACCTGAAATTCAATAATACGTTCACCACCTTTTTTCACTTGTTCAGTTGAAATGAAATATTAGAAATTTTTATAAGAAAGTTATCGAAAAAATTGTTTTTGAGGTGAAATGAAATATGGGTACTGTACATACAAAAATGAACAAATCCTTCAAAAAATTTTTTTTTGTGGAGAAAATACATTTTTACATTCCACTACCCAATTAAAAACGGTTTTTGTCTTGTTAAAAATATGTTCCATGGATAATCGTATTCAGTGCAATATTGTAAACCTTGCAATGTTTCCTTTTTTTTGCAGGAGTTTGGTAAATGAGTTACCTGTTACCTGTATCTGACTAGTTTGAGATCCATGCAAACAGTACGTCTAATTTTAAAATAAGCCATTTATTTCAAAGTTGTAATACTACAAGAAAATACATCTAAAATTGAAGTTAAATCATGGGTGTAACTAAAGAACAGTGTCTGGATCCGATTCCTCTAAATTCCTGGTTTCATCTCATTTTATTCTGATTATAAATCAGTTGAATAGTTATAATTTTCTCAAAAGTTATAGGGACTCAAATTTAGCAACTCGTAGGGGCCCCCTCCCCTACAAAATCACAACACATTTTTGGGCAACCACAAGGAGTCTCAAGAACAAGTCTTTAAAGATAAATACTGATCTCTATTTATTTGGAGATATGTTTGAGCACTCAAAGACATTGTTAGGGGTTTTGGGGGTGCAAGCAAGCTTATGAATAGTAATAGCTCAAAAATCCTGAGTTAGAAAGCTAAGAGTGGTTTCAAATTGTAGAAAAATTAATTTCCTTGAGAGGGATTTTGAGTTACACACTTAGGCCTCGCACTTAGTAAGATACAGTCGTTTCAATTATTCAAAATAGAAAATTTTTAAATTTCCAAAAAATACAAGTACTTTGAAAAATTGTAGCAGTGGGCCTGCTGTAGTTTCAGGGGTGCAACTGGTGTCAAATTATTGATAATTTATCTGTTTTAAAGAAACAACGTGAGTAACTTTCTTTGTCTGAAGCCTCAATTTTGTTTGGCAACAATTTTGAAAAAAAAAAAAAATGACAACCCCCATTACCCCTACAGAAGCGCCAACAAAAACCGCCGGATCTCCACCCCGAAGTGAGCTCACCCATCAATAGCTCAGATATTGTCTGAAAGATCGTTTCACAGTCATCAACTCATGACAGTAAAGGATTTGTAATGTTTTAGGTTTATGTTTGGGTGATGTTTTAGTAAAGGATTTATCAAAAGTAATTATTCTATGATAAGAAATGCCAACAATGAGCTTTCTATTCTTGTTGTGCACACACTGACCTCGGACAGGAATCTGAAACTCTTAGACAGAAACTGCATGATTTTAATTGTGGAGTAAAGTAATGTCAAAATATTCAAGAAACGTTGCTCAGCCAACAGTGAAAGTTGTTTATAGAAGGGTGTAACATGGTCATACCTTCTAAAATTGAGAATGAATCTTATATAGTAAATTTGTGCACATTGTAGTCTGTCTGAAAGCTCCATGGCATTTTATTCATCACAGTGATTAAAGTTTGGCATCACAAGGGTCTTCACAAGCAATATTTTGATTTTGAGAAGAATGAATAAGGAAAATCTCTTCAGGATGTGAATGCAGGCAAACACCCTGTTACAAACCTGAACCACTTGATCTGACCAAGAAAGGGTTTGTTTGATAATGAGATTAAGGCTCTACTCTCTCACAATATTCCAGCTCAACACTATTCAGTCTCAACCATGGCACAGTCTCCACATGAAAGTTTACAACATTCATTCATCTAAACAATGAATTACTAAAAATAAACAATAGAGTTAGTAATAATATAGTATAGTATAATAATATTGATTGGATGAAATAGTACTAAGTAAAAAATTTCAATGATCAAAAAATTGGTAGTTGAAATTTACATGTGTACAGTTGGAATTTTCATGAGTTCAGTAAAAAAAGAGGAAAGTACTGTATAATACTGTACGATCTAAGACCAATTGGAATAATTGTAATAATGTGACAAGAAGGACACTAGACGTAGAGAGTCTGAATATAGAAGATTCTCAAGCAAGGAGAAAGTGGCAATGCATTCTTGGAGAGGAGTTGGTCAGTCGGCGGGTTACCAGTTGCCCTACCCGTCAGTTCCTGACCCTACCAGTTGAGCAACCAAAACAAACTTTACGAAAACTAAATTTAAAAAAAGAAGTAATGCATACATTTTGTAACATTGTCAGGCTAGGTTAGGTTAGGTTGAAGTATTCAATAAATTTCAGTCTCATTTTGTAATAGTCGTTACAGTACGTTTTTATTATAAATAAATCCCAGAACCCACAGTGAAAACTGTTACAATATGATGGAATCTAGATGGTCTTGAAATTTCCGTTCTGATACGGTAGTTGATTCTTTCCTGGATTTCTTGTTCCATGACGAACTGCATTGTTAATATTAACTTTTGAAGTTCAACTTATCAGTTGATTCTTTGTTGACTTGTTGACTAGTCGATCGGCCAAATCTTGGTTGTCAACATGAACATTAGATGATTGTAATTTCATGAGCAACAGCGATTGTTTTGTGATACATTTGATTTCATAGATAATAAGTATAATTTATTAATGATTGTGTCATGTATGCAGCAAATACTCAATTATTTAAGTTCATAGGCCTAGATACAGTTTCATGGTGGTTTCTTAATGAAATTACTGTACCTACATGGTGAGTAGAGTAGACTCAACTAATTTTCAAAACGTTTCTTAACAATTGAAAAGTATTGTTATAGAGTTGAAATTACATTTCCACACATCAAGTTTTGAAACGATTTTATTAAAAATGGTTGGGAAAAAAGCGTGCCCAGATTGTACACTTTAGCCTTCTATCAACTAATTTATAGTGTACTCAGAATAACATACCAAATCGTATAAAACCAGAAATTTTAAGAAATTGAACCCAGTTGTTTAACAAAATTAGTTTAGTCTAACAAAATTATGCTGTACAGATTGCACCCTTGTCTGAATGAATGTGGGCTTTGCCCATTATCAAAAAGGTTGTCATGTTTTTGTTTTTGGGGTGGGGCAAGCCACTTTATTTGAAGGAAACTTCGGTAATTATATAGAAACGTTACTTGTTGAATTTTTTGAATATAACAATTCCTAACCTAACCTAACCTAGGCTAGATGTGACTGAACTACTTCACAAAAGACCTAACCGCGCGCCTAACCTTTGCTATCATGGAGTCACTGTTACATGCATATATAAAAGAGCAACACTCACCAACCTTGTGGTCCATCCCTCTCAATGTGATTTGGTGTTCTCAAAAAAAGACCCCACTCTGGCTGACCCAGTAAACCCGCAAATTCTTGCCAAGCACCACCTTCTTCTGGCATCTAAACATGAGAGTGCACCAATTCACGTAGAGATCATCTCCACAGTTCGGACAGTCAATTTTTCTTTTATCACTTTGTGATGTATTAAAAAATTTAAAATGTCTTCATCATTCATATTTATCGACTCCAGAAAAGTCACTTCACACTTTACACACGCCATAAATTACCACACAACAATACCTTGAGCAAACACTCAAATTCTCCAATTCATTAGAACTGAGAGAAGGCATGCCTCATAGCCGTGCCTCAAACAAGAGTTCTTTATTAGTGAGTCAGCTGATTCTCAAACTTGAAGAAAGTCACGATTTTTGACACTGCGGATTTTCACAAATGGAAATATTTTCTTGCGCCTAAGAAAAATAGTACCACTGGAAAACTTAAATTTTAATGTGAAATAATCGCGACCCCCAAAAAATTCCAATGGATTATTGTTTCCTGGGGTGTTTAGATGTCGCAAAAAAAAATTCACCACAAAATTCAACAAGTAACGTTTCTATATAAATACCGAAACTTCAATCTTGAGGTAGCTTCCAGCTAAGCTAATCAAAGGTATAGGCTACTGTGTCACTCTTCATGTTTGAAGCCTAGAGTCCCATAATGGTCCAACAAAATATTAGTACTCATTTATTCAAAATTGAGTACTAAATATAAAGTTCTCATTAAATCCCTAGAAATACTGAATTATTAGATTGTATTGAGAATTACTTACATTTTAATTTTGATGAATATTGGTGTTGTTCCTCTTGAAGTGTGTAAGTGTAGGGTGTAATGGAGAATGTAGTGCTAAATTTTCTGCATCACTGCAGATGTTGTGATCGTTGTTATGTTTATTTGTATTTTTTATTCACTCTATATTCTTCATTGACATTCAACTCATATGATCATGTGAGATTTGTTTTCAATGTAACAGATCAGCTATACAGGTACAGATGAGTGGATAGTTAAAGGGTTGATTACATTGGGATAGTTACTCGCTAAGCGAGTAGCGAGTAGGACGTTACTGACCGACCGTGCTACAGCAGCTCAGCATACCAAGCCAAATTATATTAAAAAAATTATTTCTAGAATCACCTCCATACTATGGAATTTCTAAGACAATAAATAATATTGCAACACAAAATTAAAAGATGAAGTTTACCAACGATTATTCAATAGAATTTTATCAAAACAATGTACAATATATCTCATCTGAAGTGTTATGCTGGCAGCCTGTGTGATTAAGTATCGGCTTTGGCCACAATAATATTGTATTTTGGTGTTGGCTACTCTGCCAGCGAGTATAAATGTGACCAAATTCAAAGTTGAGAGCCTGTCTACTTTGAATTTGGTCACATTTGTACTCGCTGGCAGAGTAGCCAACACCAAAATACAATATTATTGTGGCCAAAGCCGATACTTAATCACACAGGCTGCCAGCATAACACTTCAGATGAGATATATTGTATATTGTTTTGATGAAATTCTATTGAATAATTGTTGGTAAACTTCATCTTTTAATTTTGTGTTGCGATATTATTTATTGTCTTAGAAATTCTATAGTATGGGGGTGATTCTAGAAATAATTTTTTTAATATAATTTGGCTTGGTATGCTGAGTTGCTGTAGCACGGTCGGTCAGTAACGTCCTACTCGCTACTCGCCTAGCGAGTAACTATCCCAATGTAATCAACCCTTTAGTAGGCTAAATAGCTGGCTCGACGACGACCCATTAATACTCCAATTGGTAGGGAATAGAGCGCATTCGCGAAATGTTTGCCTGCATAAAACAACAAAAAATCTAACCAACTAACCTTTCTATACTTATGAGGGATACTGTATTAAGTATAGAAAGGCTAGTTATCTTAGTTTTTTTTGTTGTTAGATGCAGACAAACAGTGGTCATGGCTTTGCTACACAGTTAGTGCATGCGGTCTATTTTCTACCAATTGGAGATTGAACGGGTCATGCACGATGCGCGTTGCTGCGATCTCATAAAATTATAATTTTATTAACGCCACCTCCCACTGAGGTTATATTTCAAATTTTAACCTTCTAGGACTATTGAGGAATAAGTTAGTCCTAGGGCTCTTCCAGCTGATCAGAGCTGATTCAACACCTCTGAATGAAGGAACATTAATTGCCTGGCATCTGTCGGTCGGCCTATTCACACACATTGCTGTTGTCACACTTCCTGTTTGTGCTTCACTGTCGGACATCGAGCGTACGAAAGTCTTACATTGTGATTTACAATTCGTTATGTTTGTGTTTGTACAGTACCTTGCAGTATAAGTATAATTTGAAGTATAATCTCAAGTAGTTTTTTAAAAATAATTTTATTAGTAAGTTCTTTGTTCAATTACGGTAGTTTAGGCGTTATCAATGGGTAGTAGGCCTGTTGCCTGTTCCGTGTACAATGCGTTTAGAAAACTATTCTGTGAATCGGGCGTCGTTGGGTCTCGGCTTGCACGCACGCAAATGTTTGTTTACTCTACTCCGTAGGCCCGCTGAATCGACTATACAAGCTTTATTATCACTTACCCGGTGGTTCGGAACCCACCTAAAATAGTAGGTCCACCATGTTCCCCGTAACATGGCACAAACGGCGAGGTGGAACTACCCGAGGGTCTCCCCACCATTAAAAGCCATACGCTTATTATTATTTATCGACTATACAATCATTATTTCATCATACCCAGTTTGATTTAGTATAGTAAGATGTATGTTTCCATGACTACAAGGCTCCGACTACATGGTACATGCAAAGTTCCAGACAGCATAAATAACGCCACTAAGGGGCCTGTCATATGATTAAAAACTGTTGACTTCTCTCAGATGTTCCTAGATAGATTTCTAGATTTTAGGATAGATTTCTCCTTTTTGTGTCCTTCAGCGAGGACTTTCGAACTCCCAAACTTCATAGGATTCATCTTGGGACTATTCTACATTGTGCCTAAAATTTCATAAAAATCGGTTTAGCGGTTTCGGAGTTTACTGGGAACATACATACATACTGTAGTTTTCATATAACTTGACAGCAGTATATTGAGTTCATATGTAGCATGTCCCATCTGCTACACGCTGCCAAGTTATATGAATACTACAGTACACACATTGACTTTCATGTAAGAGATTGTTATGAACATTTTTCACTTAAAAATAAGTGAATAACCTTTCTTTAATTTTTTTTCTCATTTGAAATGACTCATTTCAAATGATATTTTTAATTCTGCTTTGGAGCCTTGTTGCATAATTTTGCAAAGCACTTTGGGATAGAGTTATAAGAGGGAACTTTCCAATAGGCCCAAGGAAAGCCAGATAATACAGAAAGTAATAATGGGAAATTGGGGATGCAGGTAAAATACAGAGCCGATCTTTTCCGAGCTATTACTTACATTTCTTTGTTCTCTCGGTGGTATTGTTCTGAAAATTCTGTTTTAAGTCTGAGAGGGTTTAGGTTGTCGGCGCGCTGTGAATCCCCGGATTATGTTTCTCGTTTTCAATCGGTCCAATACCTTGCCGATTCGTAGAGCCAGCACGTTTTGCTAGTCGCTATTCAAATACAAACAGCTTTAACCTACACCAATTGGAAGCGTAAATTCTGCAGTAAATGGTTTGCAGCAGGGAACGAAATGGTTTAACCATCTTCCATTTAAGCGTTCACTAATAATTCAGTTTCTTTTTCCAGATGAACATTTTCCGCTATTAAACCCTTTTGCTTCACTGTAATCCAACTTTCGATATGTTGAAAACGGGAGAAAATTCATAATCGAAGTCAGAATTTCAAAACAAGAATATTTTTCAAGTGAAATTCTTTTTATTAATTGATTTATTTAAATCACATAACACATGCAGGGAAACACAGGTATATATTTTTATTTTGCTTGCTTGCGACCTCATAGGATAAGTCTGTACTTCAATTTCTTTTGAATTTGTTTCGAGCTTGAATCCTTTTCCTCCAATACCTTCATTCTGTCAGATCGTTTTTTTCTGACTTCGTCTGAAAATATCGGTGTTGTGTGATTTCTGGTTGCCTTATCTATATTAAATTTTTTGGTATTTAAAACTTCTTTAATTTTTTGTTTATCTTGTGCATCGCTGGTAGTCAATTCGAGTTCTGTGAGATCCTTTGAAATTTGTGCTGCATAAATTCCTTGTTTTTTCTTGTTTAAATTTCTAGTTACTAGTTGTTTTAGAATTCTGTTGTCGGGCATTCTGAGCATGTGGAAAAAGTGAGAGATTCTATGTTTTTTCATTGTGTCTATTATTGGGTTAATTTTTTTGGAAACCGTTTCGTTTGTGGCGATCCGCCATTCGCCGTCCTTTCTATAACTTTTATGCTAGTCCTGATGATTCTGCGCTCAGTTTTTAATAATTGGTCGGTTTTGCCGTAATTTTTAATTTGGAACAGAGTTTCGCATGCGTATAATGCCTCGGCGAGAACCACTGAATTATAATGTTTAATTTTAGAATTAATCGATAAACATTTTTTCTTGTATGTTTGCCAGGTTACCAATTGGGCTTTTTCAAGTTTGGCGATTCTACTGTTCAAGGCAATTTCATTGAAGTTATGGTGAATGATTTCTCAAAGATATTTAAATTGTTTGACCACTTTTATGGCGTTTCCGTTAATGTTGACTTTTTCGATGCAAAGTGGATCAATTACCATGATTTCAGTCTTTTCGTAGGAAATCCTGAGGCCAATCTTGTCAGAAATTCCTCTGCCAATTTTGGTGTTTACGGAATTTTCCTTCTGCCACAATTTTATGACGTAATCCAAAGTGATATTGAATAACAATGGGGACAAGCCATCTCCTTGTATGAGTTCAGTATTTATGAGGAAGGGATCAGAAAGTTCGCCTCTAAATCTGACTTTGGACTGTGTGTTTGTCAGGGTCAATTCGATCATTCTAACGAGCTTAGGATGCAAACCGTAGCGTCTGAGAATTTTCAGTAAGGACGATCTGTGGATGCAGTCATAGGCCTTCATGATGTCGACAAATGTGATGAAAAGCTGCTTGCGTGAAAGCTTGTAATTTTCCATAATTAATTTTAAGGTCAAAATTTGGTCTGTGCAACTTCGGTCTAATCTTTTGGTCTAAATCCTCCTTGATATTCACCAAGTTGGGGTTCTAGGGTTTTTTGAATTTTATTTAATATGATTCTTGAAAGAACTTTGTAAGTACAATCTAATAACGTGATTCTTTATTTATTTATTTAAATTACATATAATATTCACTAATATACAAAAACAAATTTAAACTATAAATCTGATAGTATAATGTGAACAAATTGTGGGATGGCCATGCTGCATTACTGGCAATCACAACATAAGTTAGTGTTGAATTCTCTCGTAAAGTTTATTTTCAATATTTATATTTTAATAATTTATTGTCAAGTGAAAAAGTAATATGAAACTACATCATATCTTTTCATTTTTGTTATGTTATGAAGGGACGGATTCAAAGATCCAGAAGATTCAAAGATCCTCACACGTCAACCGAAGCTTATTGTGTGTAATATGGATTCATTTTTGTTCAAGGTATACTTTCAATATAGTGATCATCATAATAGTTACAAACTTCACGACTATAATATAGAACAAGAAGTACTGTATGTACAAGACAGTACTATGTTAACATGCTATTGAGCATATTATTTTGTTTTTCACCAGAAGTGGCTTATAGATTCATTCCAAAACGTTCAGGAGCTACATAATTCAAGTCCCTGAAAAAGCAAGACGCTGCAGTTTCACTTCTCTGATTTGAAAAAAAATAATAATAATAAAAATTAAAAAAAAAAAAAAATTATAATAGTAATAGAAATGTATGAAATAGGAGTTCTCTATAATGAAAAACTTGAAATGATTTCTGTTAAATTTTGATGGGTTAGAACAATAATTTTACTTATATTTATTTATAATTCCTCTAGTAGGCTCGAGACCACGGTGATTTTTCACTTTATGTAGCCCTCATTCCACCCAGCGCACACCCTATCGCGCACAATCATTATCACGTTCCTTCCTGCTAACCGTATGAGATAAACACAAATTGCCTGTTCTAGTTGAAAATGTAACAAGTCCTGCAAAAAACCACCTTAAACTGACATTCTGTTAAAAACATAATCTGTACATTAACAGACCTGGGGGCCATACTCACATTTAGGCTTACCAGCTATTTTTGCTGAAAAGCAAACATATTTTGTTTTTTCAATGTCTAGACTCAGTGTATTCTTGTCCAACCATTTTTTATTTACATATGCCAACTTCTGCAATATTGTGCGTTTGTCTCCAGCAGTTCCCCGAAAAGATTATTGCAATGTCATCAGCGAAGGATATGAGTTTACTGTTTTGTAATTTTAACTTTAGAAGATCATTAACAAATAGAATGAACAAGATTGGAGATAGCAATGTCCGTGAGGTACACCAAACGATGTTAAATTTTTAAAACTATTCTCCAATATTTGAGATCTACTAGATAAATAGCTTTTTATTAGATCTAGATGCAGTCCTCTTATTCCATACTTTTCGAGTTTTTGGAGGAGCTTCTGGTGAGGGACAGTATCGAAAGCTTTAGATAGGTCCGGGAATATTGCCAAAGTTTTTTTCTTGTTATTTAGATTATTGGTGACTTCATTAACCATATACGTTAGTGCATCCTTTGTACTCTTTCTAGACTGAAAACCGAATTGATTATTTATCTATTATATTACTTTTAGCTATGCATGAGGTTAACTGTGATTTGATCAATTTTTCGATTATTTTTGAGAGATTAGATAGAAGGCTAATTGGTCTATAATAACTTGGGTTGTTTGTATCTACCTGTTTGTGTAAATGTTCTATTTTGGCTCGTTTAAATAGTTTAGAGAATTTTCCCGTTTCAAAACACTTGTTAATAATATATGCCAGTGGATCAGCATCCAGCAGAGGGGCTATAATATTGTCAAGGGGCTAATATTGTCATGGCCTGGACTTGTATTACTTTTAAGTTTGTTTATTTCCCTTATTACATATTGGATTGAGGCGGAAGGAGTTCACGAAGCTCTCATCAATATTGCTGGTTGTTATTTTCTGAGCATGTTTTATCCCTACATTAGTAAAGGATTTGTTGAGTTCAGCTGCATCAATCTTTAATTTATTTATCTCCTTTTTCCCTTTCTTACCACCTATTATTTTGTGAAATGTATCCCCACGTCTTCTTTATATTGTTTTTGTTCTCGTTGATTTTCATCTTATAATACTCATTTTTAGAGGAGTTGATTAACTCATTAATTAGATTCCTGTATTTTAAAAATTTATTTCTCAATGATATATTGAAAGGTTCCCTGCTTAGTATTTTATGCACTCTATTTCTCCATATGCCATGAAATGTTTGGTCACTCATGATTGTGAGCGATTATCACTCATAAGCGATTGAGAGACATTATTTTAATACTGACATGTTTTAATCGCAAATACAGCAAGCAGACGTTGAACGCGAACGATTGACTTCCAACTTCAGTAATCAATCTCGCGTAACGTGACGCGCTAACGCGGTGACTGTTCAGCCTCATCAATTATCGTAAACGAAAACTCTCCGCTTTCAAAAACGTCTTGGAAAAATACGTAATGGGGGAACGGCTGATGTTGATTAACGAAGGAAAGCTCCTCGAAGAAACAAAGGAGTCACTATTTTTCAAGGGTTGAGATTGAAGAAGACACACACAACCCACCCGCCATTCAATTCATAATAGCTGCACCCGCAGTGAGGGGGCGGAGGAGAAGTCAGATATTCCAGCCCCCCTTCCACAACCGAACCACTACAAAGAGAACGAGGAACAAAGTGTCTCAATAATGGAACGAACAGGCCCGAAAATGGAACACTGAACTGATTGATATTAATTGTTGTACGGCAACAAAGAAATAATTATCAGCCGACCCCTTCCTTCTGCGCATCCGTCCCTGACACCAATCCCATCCCAACAAGAATTTGAAAAACACTTCTTCATCCATTACAAGAGCAGGAATTCAGTTGCTTGTGGGAGGAGGGAACAATCATCAGCAGCACCACAAATTAGAGGTAAGGTATCACCTTATATCAATCAATTGAATTTATATCTTTAAAAATCAATTGTTAATATTGAATATAATTTTACAATTATTCAAAATTTAATTTTTTCAATTCAACTATTCTCTTGTTAGGATGCAATTTATTGATCTCAGGGACGGATTAAAGAAAAAAGGGGCTTATTATAAATAAATTTTTACATTATAAATAATATTATACCAATATTATTGTAATTCTGTACTATACTATTATTTTTTTAAATTTTATAATTGTACATTCAACCAGGGCATTCCAATCTATAATTAGTGCTATGATTTCTTATAATTTGTACTTACTTGTATTAACGAAATAACACAAGATGAACGCTATATGTCTTTAATTTATAAACTCGTTACGCATCACACCACATCGCAAAATACACAACACAACCATCTGGCAATCTACTCGCGAACGCTTTCTAGCCAAGGCCTTCTCAATTTATAGTCTCTAACATTCGGCCATTCTGCAAACTATTTGTCCTCAAATAATAATAAAACTTGAACATAGAAGTATAGTGGTACAAAATTAAAACAAGTTAAAGGTAAGCTAAACAGAATTAGCAATTCAAAATTTGAAAGAAAACGGAATGATTCAAATATTTATCAAGACATATTATCATCAGAATATAGCCAACTACTGAAGTCTTACTTGGAGGAAAGATATTTTAGAGTAAAGATAGATGATGAATACTCCACATTAAGGCAAATTAAAGCTGGGGTACCTCAAGGAAGTGTACTAGGACCTCTCTTATACCTGCTATACACAAGTGACATTCCAAAGCCAGAAGGGGTTACTATAGCTACATTTGCAGATGACACAGCAATTCTGAAAGATCACCTAGTAGAATAAATTCAGATTGAAGTTCCTTCTTTTCACTTTTTTCTTGTGCACTTTTTGGCTTTTTCTCAACTTTCCTCACTGGTTTTGGTTCCTTGTATGCTTTTGTGACCAATTTTCTTCTCTTTCTTTTTCCTTCATCTTCTTCAGCATCAGATTTGGCCTTGTCATTCTCCTCTATACTAGAATCTGAGTCAACCTCATCCTCTGCAGAAGCACTTTCACAGATATGTAGATGCTCCTCAGTAAGCACCAGACAATCATCATTTTCAAAACAAGAATACATTTTCTGATCTTCAATATTGGCATGTTGACCTTCAATACTAATACTGTGAATAGGGTTGATTACTTCTTCAATAATGAAACTATTCCCTTTACGATAGTAGTTTACTCTAGGGTCATGGAGCCACTCTCTGCCAATTAGTAGAATGTCTACAGGAATTGCATGGTCTGGTAAGACATGGACAACTGTTTCAGGAACTTCAACACCATCAATACAAACAGAGCAGGTTAACCTTCCCAAGGTATGAGTAGATGGTATGTCCATATTTCCTATGCCATAGAGTGGTGTAGCTGACAAATTTACTTTTAAACTGGTCTTGATTGCTGCTGAAGCTCTGATTAGTGAATTTTGCACTCCAGAGTCAATCATTCCTAAAATGCAAACATTATTCACCAAAACGTCTTTCTGGAATGGATTGGTATATGTTCTGGATTGTTCAATAGCTACTAGTGCCTGTAACTCAACTTGACAATATTTGGATGTATGCCCCTCTTTCTTACATCAGAGACATTGGAGGGGCTTCTTAGGTTCTGGACAATCCCTAGAAATATGTCCATACTTCTGGCAATTGTAACACCGCAGTTCAGACTTCTTTATAGATGTTGATGGAGTCTCATTCTCTTGCCTTTGGGACACATGGAACTAGAAAATGGTGCTGCTTTCTTGTAAGTAAGGTCACTATGTACATTTCCAAATTTAGAGCTTTGGAATTTTGAAGGAGCAGGATTGTCATTCAATAATTTCATTCTTGCATTGGTTGCTGATGTTGGTCTTGATCGATTTGTGGGTGAACGGTCCCTAGCTCTTGCTGTTTGTGCTTTTACCATTGCAATGTACTCTTTCATGCTGCTCAAAAGTTCATACTTATCCTTATGCACAGTACCCAGTAAATGATCACTCAGATCCCTTGACCACAATCCCTCTATAATTTGGCGCTTTGATTCTTTAAAAGTCATGTCTAGGGCAGAACATAATCTTAATTTATCATAGAAGTACTCACTGATATCCTCATTCTTCTGCTGCACTCTAGCATGCATAGTAGTCCATTTTTCAGTCAAACTCTCTTCACCTATGAAAGCCAACGAAAATTGTTCCTGAAATGCATTCCAAGATGTAACATCTTCTTGACATTCTATGTACCAATTTTCGGCAGCATTCTTCAATCGTGTTCTTGCTGCTTCTAAATTTACTGCATCTATCCACTGATGAATAGCAGCTGCACTATTTAGTGAGCAAAGCCATGCTCGAGCTTCACAAGTTGTTTCTGTGCCTGAAAATTCTTTCAAATTTCTTAAAAGATCAGGCATCACATGAAATTGAGGTGTTGCTGTGGAAAACGATGAAGAAGCATTGTGAATTGGAGCATTTCCAGCATCATCTGATTTTTGACTGGTAGTAGGTCTATTCTGTAATAATTGATTCAATTGCTGTTGCTGGTTTTGCAGGACACTACTCATTTGAGTAATCAATTGCATTAGCATAATGTCTTGCTGACCCCCAAACCCACGAAAAGGTCCACTATGATCAGATGATCTATCATCAGCATCATCAGCTAGATTATTGCTATGCCCAGAATCAGGTAACTGATTACCTTCAATTTGGTTTTCATCAGACATCTTAACCTCAGAATTATATTGAATATTTCTGAACCTTTCAAAAATATTATTAAAATGATTGTGATTGTCTATGAAGAACAAACATCAAAATAAATATATCCACATGAGTTTTGCACATTTTCCATACAACTTGAATATCAATGTCATTTGGCTTCCAAACTGTGGCATCAGCTGAGATAGGCTAGATAGGTATTGAAAGTTTTTATTTACCTGATTTGAATAAACTTGAATTCACAACAAAAACCTCATCTGATATTCAAATTGAATATTTACGTATCCCACTTCTGAAAATTTATTAACGAAATAACACAAGATGAACGCTATATGTCTTTAATTTATAAACTCGTTACGCATCACACCACATCGCAAAATACACAACACAACCATCTGGTAATCTACTCGCGAACACTTTCTAGCCAAGGCCTTCTCAATTTATAGTCTCTAACATTTGTATTTCTTATAATTTGTACTTACTTGTAATATAATTTAAAATTTTTAATTTTCAATTATTGTACTGCTTGGATGTTTTGTATCTGCTGTATTTGTAAAAAACAATAAATATTTCATTAAAAAAAAAATAATAATAATAATTTGTTGCTATCCATTCTGAATTGTTTTGGAGAGTTCAAGAGTGACTTTTATGCAATTCTTTCACTCAAATTTCGTTTTGATCAATTGATTGTATTTTTGAAATTCGATTAATCTAATTGAACGATTGAACTAGTAGTTCTGTAAACAGTAGACATCACGGATCACGCCCAAGAATAAGGGTGCTTATGTACTTGATATAGTCAATGATAATCATCTCAAAATTAAACGATCATTACATTAAAAAAAATCTTCCAGACTAATACAATTTATTAGACAGCCTTAGCCGAAACTCTCAAGAATTTCGGAGGAAAAATTGAAAAAATAAAAGAGGGAAACCATAAAACAAGCATTTCATCTCTATTGTTTCACGATAGAAATGGCTTTATTACTAGTATTAATTGAAAAATTTTACTTAGTATTTCACTTTCTGCAGCAGGTTAGAGGAGCACAGATATAATTATGAGATTCACAATTTGAAAGAAATTATTATTATATAACTATATTGTCACCGTTCAAAAAACACCTGAACGCAAGTATTTAGATTATCAATAATATTCTTTTAAACTCATCAATTAAAATTGAAATTCGCAACCATCCACGTGCAGCCAATGTCCAAGATGTCCTGACGATGAAGGTCAGGTCCAAGGAACCAAAGAAAACTTAATCATCGAGTGCGCGAATATAATTGGGCCGAAATGTGCGAATGGTATGTGCTAAAAATTTATTAGATGAGTCTATTTCACTGAATCATTGGCATATCCATTGGGTTCGGAACCCACCTAAAACTGTATGTCCAACTAATAACCCACGCACAGGTCTCAGACCTATGTGGGCTTCATCCTCAGAAAAAAAAATATCGCTTGTAAATCACGATCTTCATAGCTGAGTACCATTAGGCAAAGTCCCAAATGCTCCTACAATTTTCAATATTTGATAATACAATAACTATCCAGAAAACTTCTTCAAATATCGAGAACATTGTCTCTTTATTCAAAATTTCATACTTTTATGAATCTGCTTTAAATCTTGACTTTGAAATTGTATTAAAAATTACTATTAATTTAACTGGTAGCTATAATTTAACTTCCTGTTCTACTCTGGCTGTAGATTACGCTAATATTTTATTTCAGTGGTGGGTGTGTGTGCGCGCGCGTGCTTGCATGTGTATGTGTGTTACGGATTTCACAAAAACGATTTGGAACACTAAATTTGGCACGAAGCTTCCTCTAAACTTGATTCAGTGCACCTCGTAGCCAGAATCCAGAAACGTCTGTACTCTACTTCAAGATTTAGTAAAATAGAGGTAGTTTTTCCTTTATGTTCATTTATGTGTAAGTCTGAATGAATTAAAAAATTGATTTTGAATAGAGAGGCTAGAGGGTGAATCTTTTTTTAGAATAAGGGAAAATGTATGATATGATTGATTCAATTCATGAAGAACAGAATCAAGCAAAGTTGAAACAGGCCCACACCTACTTTCTTCACAAATTTTCACCACTAAAAATTCAAGTGTTAGGTTATATCCAAGTTCTACTAGAAAATTTATTTTGAAATTATTGTTTCTTCAACGGAAGTTAAGAAAATGAAATGAAGTTGATTGATGAAATATTAGATATTACAGATCTAGCCTCATATTATTGTACCCTGACTTGCAATTTCCAAGACAGTCACAGTCCTTTGAAATAAGTGGATTAGTAGAGAATTACTTTCAAGGGACTACACTGTTTGCTTTTTCGGTGTACAGCATGATACATTACGCTCAATCCAGATTCATGCAGCTGTAATAATTTTCACTTGAGAGACAGGGCATTCTCGCTTGATCATAGTTTGTGGTGACCCGAAATAATTCGCCTGTCTCTGACTTTCGCTGCTGTGACATCACTATACGGATTACTGGCGAACTGCTGGCCATTCACAGACTTGCTTTCAATTCCAGACACGTAATAGGGCGAAACAATTTACAGGATCCCTTTTCTGAAGGCTGAGAAAAGAGATGGACCCCGGGCCACATGTATTTAGAGTGCCATTCTTCTCATGACAGCATGACAGTGTGTGAGATTACCCTTAAAACATTCCTATCCGTTATTTCTTTAGAATAAAACAAAAACTTGTTATGGAAATTAGTCATGCACATTATAAAATAATGAGCAGCAACAACGTTTTATTACAACTGATAATTATATTTTTCTCTGCAACGCCTCAAGATAAAAATCAGGAGACACCACTGACAGTGAAATACGATTGTCCAAGCCATTCCTACAGTTTTGACCTAAATTATTATCTGTGATGTTTTCCATGACGAAATACTTAATTAACAATCTAATGAACAATCTTAATGAACAATCACTTTTAAATAATGTTTTACTCACATATATTGGAGAGGCTGACGAAGCTTCTTTTCAGAAGTGAAATGCATTCCTCAAGCATTTCCAATATATGTCAGTAAAACATTATTTAAAAGTGAAATACAGTGTCAGTTTTGATAATAGATTGTAAATTATTATCATTTAAAAAACTGAGGAAAAATACACTTTAAAACTATTTACACTTTTAAAGCTATTCAGTTAGGTTCGTAACTACAATGTAGATAGTAACTACAATGAAAAATTAGGCAGAGGACATACGAGCGCAAGTGCGTCCGTTGCAACGTACTTTTTGACGTTACATACCAGGCCGAGTACATACCAAAAGCAACTGGTGATAGCAACGCAACAGCAACTCAACTCAGTCAACTGGAGTTTCTTTTAGGTTTACACCACGTGTACATACAAAAGAAACCCAAGTTTACAAGTTGTCCAGTCACTTGTACCGATGTCTTCGTCCGAGGAGGAGGCAGTTCTTCTATATGTGCTTAGAAAAAAGCACGTTATTGAAAAAAGCACAAGGACAAAATTGCACGTTATTTTGTCGAATCCAACCCAATACCATCCATTGGAACTATGCCATCTAAGCTCCAGTGAACACTATTTTTACAAGTTGAAACATGACAATCAATACCCACGTATCGGCCAGTGCAAGATTTTAACACATACTGTATTTGATAGGGTTCGATTTCTATTTGTAAATAAACTTGTACGCCTATTGACAATATTGACCTACAAAAACTATACTTTGGACTGGTACAAACTTTCTCGCACATGCATTCAAATCTTAGATTAATATTTCAATATTTTCTATGTATTTCAGATACAAAGCTTAATAAAGAACTGTAATAAAATATTTTATAGAACTTAACAAATTGGTTAACTTTGTTATCTTACCTGTTAGTTTAAACTCATCTGCCACAGCCTGTAAAGCTTTGTTTATCACCCTGTTACTGTATGACTTATTGTTATGGTCATTTATAAACCATTAAAGTGTTCTAAGAACTGTGAAAATTTAATATTTTCTTGTTGTTCATCAGCCATATTTACGTGCGGTCTGCACTTCACAAGAGCAACTGGGCAACTGGCAACTCGAGTTTACAGCATGTCGTGACTTGAGTTGCCTGCGTTGCTCAGTCAAGTGACCGCTGAATCACCGTCGCATCACAGTTGCTTTGGTATACACAGGCCCATTAAACTGCTTGTGTTATTCATAGGCAACTCAAGTTGCCGTTGCGTTGTCGTTGCGTTGCTATCACCAGTTGCTTTTGGTATGTACGCGGCCTAATAGAAACGAATAGTACATAGGTCAGAACACACAGGATACGTGCGTACCGTGAAACGGAAGTTGTGACTGACGTTGATTTCTGACCTGCGCATTTATGCTGCAACGCACGTCGAGTCATGCCGACGTACGTCATTGCATTGTGTAGTTGCTATTGCCGCTGGCCACACGATTGCTCAGTTAACGTCCGTCTTTCATATTTTCTAAAATTTGTCTTTCAAGTCTGTTCGTCTTTTCTTTAGTTTTTAGCACGGTATTCTTTAGTATTCAGGTGTAGCCTATATTGTGTAGTTAACATGGACATCGCATTGCTAATAAGTACCGTACAAAATTTTCCACTCTGATGGGACTCTGGGATGTTGAATGTGATTGCAAGGATAAAAACAAGAGGAGCAATGCTTGGATAGAAGTGTTAACCCTTTTGAGGATTTTTAAAACTATTCTGATGAGCAGCTCTTTTCTTACTTTTTTAAAAATATAAGTGAACGAGGGAGGCGACTTCATCCAGTTCCATTGCGAAGAGACGACTGACGTACTGTTGTACATTCAACGCTCATGTGGTTTCCTCGACCACGTCCGTCAAATGAAACTGGAAACTGGAAAAACTGGAAATTGATTTTCATCAATATCAGTAAAGACTCTCTTGGAATTAACTTTGTGAGAACCTTTATTGCACAATAGAATGTCGAGACTGACAAAAAACACTTTATCTCTAATTTGATTAGACCTGGATGTACAGGAAAAGAGAAATTGAAAGTAAAGCTTGCGCATGTGCAAGTGTTTACTCATGACACATTGGAAAGGAGAGGCTCGGTTGGATGATTGCACAGCGAGCAGTGAAAGCAGAGGGCATTCAAATTGAAGCCTGTAACAGCATCCTCTTTGACCAGCCTGTTTCAAAGAGAAGCTTAGAGGTTTCAGGAAAAACTCGTTGAAAGAGATCAAGCTCCTCGTGATATTTTGTTTGCAATTGAAGTGTGTCACGCTCTTCGTGTGCTGGGTTTGGATCTTTTTTCACTCCTCTTCCTATTTTCACTCTAATTCTCTCTCTTTTTTCTCTCCCTTTTTCCATTCTGTCACAGACTTTTCCTGTGATAGACTCGCTTGTTGCATGTGTTGGCACGATCGAGGTCGAACTGCTGGTGGAGGTGGGTCTTTCACTATGTTCGTCACAAAAATAAAGATTCACGAGCTGTCTTTTTAGGAACAGGGTCAACAGCTCTTGAAAAATTCTACTGATTGTGAGATTATTGTGATTGAGACTAGAAAAAATAATATCTGATTGAGAATTGCAACAAAACATGTATTTTGTTTCATAAAAATAGTATAAGGTGAAATTGAGACTTTGAATCCATGAGAGCCCAAAAGCGATTAAATAATAATGTTGGGTTAGAAAAATTTTAAACTTGGGATTTATGAGAGTGCTAAAAGAATAATTATTTCTTTGCAACTCCTGAATATTGAATATAATTTAAAAAACAATAACTTAGATATTTTGTATTGATTAGAGCACAAGAATCCAAAGTTACTAAATTGTATGTCAAAGTAGGCGTACAAATAGAATATGAGATCGATGAAATTAAATGTCTATTCATGTGGACTATAAGTATAAATTAATGTTTATCTCAGGATCTTGTACAAAGTTAAATGTCTATGGCTCTATATTATTTTGGCCCTATGAACTACTCGTTGCCTTCCAGACTGGCAGAGAACAACAATGTTTGCCATGGATGACGTAACGTGACTTCGTCATAAAAAATACCATAGTGTTGTTGACTTGAAAATTGTTGACCTGCATGAACGGAAACGGACGAAAATGGATAGCTCATCATGTGGTAGGCTACGTTGCTGTTAATCACGATCGTAACTGAAAGGGAGATTGAAAAAGTATAATTGAGTTGGGATATTTGAAATAAATTATCGAAATTTCAAGTAGCTACATTAAAAAAATGCCAATGCTGATAGCCAAGGCTGAAAATAGAAGAAAATTCTCTTTAGTTCAAAATTACGAGGATGATATTCGAACGATTATATTCCTCGATAGTAGTAAATATTTTGATAGGGAAATGCTGGTAGAATGAGAAAAAGAAAAGAAGTTGGAAGTTTTAGATGAAGTTCACCTACCTCAGTACCTCGGGTGATTCGCAAAAGTTTCTTTTGTCCTCGTGTTTCATGAAGTACCTTCCATTGGTCCCATGTGTGTATTGTGTAAGTTTCTTGATCACTTCTTTTCCGAGTTCCTTTCCGAGCATACAAATAACAACTTATAGAAGTACTTTCCTAAAAACTCCATGGCGCTATCTGACTCTTCTTCTCTTCCAATAGCTGGAAGGAATCATGATATCGATAATCAGTTGCTGAGAAAAAACTTGTTCACGAAAAAAACGCGAATAAAAGCGTTCACAACGTCTATTATTGAAGAAGTACTGAAATTTGAATATCGAAAGGCAATATTTTCTTGAAGTTTCTGACCTGTCTGTGTCAACCACCCATATAAATCCCATTCATTAGAATGTATAAATTCGTCTCCATGCTATAGAATCAAACTGATTTTCCTGCCAATTTCATTGCTTATTCTCGATATTGGTTATAGATAAATTCAAGTTCAGTCGTCTCAACTTACAGGAGAATATAAATCTATGAAACATTTGAATATTCTAGTACGTGGACTTTTCAATAATTTAGATTAATATCAGAAGTCGATTATGTATTGTAAGAAAAAATCACTTCGAAAAGAAGAGGGAAAATAGTTAAAATAAAACAACTCTAATAATTTATTATTATTTTCATAAGTATCGTTGAGAAAGTTATTTGATGTAAATAAAACTTGAGTCAATCACAACTGTCTCACGCCTTCCTATCATGCTCCCGTCTACTCAATAGATCAACAGTCGACTTCAGTCACTCAACTTACTCAACTTTATTCACATCACTCATTGTTTTAGTCACTCACATGCAGGATTCGTAGATTCACAAGAATTAAGTAATCTAATTTAATCTCTTTAGCTCACACTTGAAAAAAGGAGGGCCGAATTTACCTTTTGCCCCGGGGCCCCCTAGCTGCGGGCCTGCTCCCATTATATGTGCTGAAAAATACCTCATACCAAAAGATTTGCTGTAAATAATTCCATGTATTACCAAAAAACCACCAGGTTTTGATTTGCCACGCAAATCAAACCTGGAAAAACATGGTCAGCATTGAATAGAGTACGCACACAGAATGGTAGATGTGCCTATTCTATGCATAAATGGGGGAAGGCTGATTCACCCTTTCGTGAGTGTGGAGCAGTCCAGACTGTAAGGCACATCGTGGAGGAGTGTCCTAGAACAGCCTATGAGGGTGCACAGGAAGACTTTCTGATGGCTACACCAGAATCAATAGCCTATTTAAATTCACTGGAAGTATGCCTTTAATCCCAGGATGAAGTGAGAGTATTTCAATAATAATTGACTAAGATGTTTTTATTCGTTTTATTTATGTTTTTCATGTACAAACGTGTATTGTACAATATATCCGAGAGCTGTGTGATATATGTGTTGTGTATTTGCCATACGCTAAATAAATGTTGTAAATAATTTGTAGGAAAAAAAACAGAGGTTTTTCAAATGAACGTTATTTATCGCAGTGGAGTATACGATGAAATTTGGAAAACAATAACTCCTACTCTTTTTCGGGATTGTTTCGTCCAATAATAACTCTATTGGTAGTAACCCACTCACAATATATTAAATTGCAATCACTCATCCCTCGACGAACCAAACAAATATTCGATAAATCGAAACCGAATTACATGATTAAAATGGTTTGCTATCATCCCATTTGTCACAACAAACATTTCGGCTCTTGAATGAAATCAATAAACACACAGTTACGCATCGATCAGTCCACATTTTCCTTAAAAATTGAGTTTGATTAAACTTTGTGGCATAACAACAGCGATTGCACAGTATTCTACTGGGGCTGACTGGGTGACGTCATTGTTAACAGAGAAATTAACAGAGAATATTGTCAATATACAATCAGTGGACCGGCATTCGTATTGCAAATGTTTATTCTCTGCGGTCTGTGATTGTCTGCCAACTGTGCAAGCTTACTCAATACATCATGACTTGTCCAACCTTATCCCTGCACTGTAGGGTTTGGAGAACTTGGAGAAGATTTAATGAAAAACTTCAGGTGTGATTGTTGGAATGGGTTCTTGCGAGAATAAGAACCATGGAGTAGAATTCATTTTCACCCCAACACCTAAAGACCATTGCTCCCTTCTATGACCAGAGTTTATCCAGCAAAGTTTCTGCACTCATCTCTAATCAATGAGTAAATGAGAAACAGTGCTATTCCATTGCTTCGAGTTGTGCTCAGTAGTCTCCCACTGCTCATAAGATAGTCTAGTTCTGGGGTCTCCAGTATGATCAATCCGGTCCGCGACAGCTAATAAGTTACTCCTTCCTACATAGTGTTTTACCAGTTAATATTTATATTATTGTTCAGTAGGTGATGTCATCAAGTGTCATGGTAGCATAAATGCATCATAATTCAACTATCGCATTTAGCAAGATTGCTCAGGGCGCTCCAGAAATTTTAGATAATAGTCAGTGGCGTGACTATGAGGGTATCAGGGGTACAGATCCCCTCCAAAGAGAAAGTAGATTTTGGAATTTTAACAAGCCTTGAGACAAAAAGTCAAGAAAATGCCTCGATTTGCTAAAAATGTGGTTTTAGAGGAATTATTAATTTTATCAAACACTTTCTGAGGAAGTACACCCAACCCCCCCCCCCAATATTTAAAAAAAGAATTGTTCAAGCACAATTTACGGTACCCGAATGAAGTGCGAAATCAAAAATAGCACAGTTGTTTCAAGTAGGCCTGCTTCAAATGTTTTAGTAAGACAATGAAAATCCAGATTAATTATTGACGATATAGATAGACAAATTTACTTTGACCTAAAACGTGGGTTGAATTTATTGTTGAAATTGATGAATTCGTGTTTAGATAGCTTAAAAAATTTGGTTTTAGAAGGATTTATTTAAAAAACTTTCTTGAGCAGTGTCCTCAAACCCCCCTCAATTAATCACAGTCTCTATTATCATTGTCTTCTTGAATTGTTGGAGGACTCTACTCACTTTACCTTTAATTTACCTTTTTTAGTAACAAGAGTGCACTCTCCGCACTGCACTATATGAGTAATAATCCTTTCTCACAACAGTCTGAACATCGAACTACGAGACTAATTTTTATTAAAAAATGAAAACTTTTCTGGCCCTCGGAACTTACTGATGTAATAATTTTGGCCCTGAGGCTGGGAAGTTTGGAGACCCCTGGTCTAAATCGTTAGATTACGAGAGCGCTGCAGTAGCCTATGTAAAGCCTATTTTGCAACTCGTCTAGCAGAAGTCTAGATTCTTCTAGAATAAAGAAAATTCTCTACGTGAAAGCTCTATGAAAAAGGGCCCCATTGCCAAGAGAGGAGTGGATGATTTCTTATCACCTTTAAGTGGTGTTTTTGATTATAACCAAATTTAATACGCTATGCTGTGAGAGTCTGAATTATTGAATTGTGCTTTTCAAAGCTTTCAAGAACTATCCCTTCTACTTAGTGTTATGTTCTTGGATTCTTTGTTTCATAACGATCTGCGTTGTTAATATTAAATTTTTGTTGTAAATTTAACGACTTGCCATCAGTTTTAAATTGTGAATATATAATAAATGTACTCACATTTGGCCGAACGTTTTCGAGTTATTGAATCTCATCTTCAAGGTGCCTAAACTGACTGCAAGTCGTTAAATTTACAACAAAAACTTAGTGTTAGGATTATTTTTGTCAATCAATCATTTTTAGAATTTTCGACTGGGAAGGGAACAAACCCTTAGACTGGTATACCTAAGAATTATGTGATTCATAGTCTTTAAGATTATGGAAATTGATGTATGAGTTGTGTATTTTCTCAGTATCTTATTTTCATGTGTAAATTCTCTTGGAATTTTTTACTGGAAGCTCTAAAGTGATACACATGTCAAGTTTGGTACGAATAATAATCTGAAGCATAATGGACATTTTTGAACAATAAACTATTTATTTTCACAATATCCCACACCTATGAGCTCATTTTCATGGAACCCAATCCTTGAGGTTAAGCAATAACTGTTATGAGTGATATAACTATGAGCTCATAATATGATAAAATTTCCATTGCTCGAATGTTTCGAGAACAAGAAAGAGAAAGTGTGGGTAAACAGGGAGAAAGATTTCGAGAACGGCAGAGATGGTGAATTGCAATGAGAGGGTAAGTGAGAAATGCCACTCTGTCAAGGTAGCTTTCACGCCTACACTAAAGTGACAAAATTATGGGGCAAGAAGTTGATAGCCCTAATTTGACGCCAAAGCAGTAAAGTGTAGCGAGAAGCAAGCAGTGCACGAGACGATGTTGAGTGGAGTTGTGGGGGAGGGGAGGGAGGAAGTGAATGGAATGGAGGAATAATGAGGTTTCGAAGAACATCGTACGGAGAGAGGTTTGATGCAAAAGGCGACTGACTATCAATCAGTAGAAGCGTATGAGGGTTGAGGTAGCATGTGTGGAAGAGGCCTACATAAATGAAAGAGATAGCCCGGAGTATTATGAATGGCAATGTGAGACATGATATTCATTCAACGGAATCCAAGAAAATTGTCCAGCGTATGCTCTCTGAGTAGGTAATTTGAATTGCTGACGGTAAGTTTGAAGTTGTAATTACTTTTCTCAAAAGACTACGTGTTCATTTCAAACCTACTCTACGGGTACGGATTAGAAACATTTTGTACTGGCATTTCACATTGGTTGTTCACATTCATCTTCATGATCTCTACTATCGAGTATGGAAAAGAGTGTTCATTCACAATTTAGTTACAGTAATCGATATCTCTTTTCATTATTCATACTTGTTTAACAATAAATTCCATCTCACTTCGCCTCTTGTTTAGATTAGCTTGTCGCATTTGGTTGATCTGAAAAAATTCATTTAAAATTTTCAACTAGATATTTAGTGATTCAGAAAGTTGAGGAAAAGTTGATTACATTTTTCCCGAAGATTTTTTAGATTGTAGCGTGACTAATCACGTAGTTTGATGATGAAAACAGAAACAGCATGCTAGAGCTCACTGGATGTTTGATGACACTTGTTGCATAACAAAATACACAAACTACTATTTATTAGTACTCGTATTAGTAATTACTGCAAAATCGTAAGGGAGTTTTCATTCATTGTTTGTGAACGGGCTCCAGGCAATCTAAATTTATCTGCATTGCACATTGTTGTTATAGAATGTAGAGTATTTCAATATTGTTGATGTATCACTGTCAATAATATACAATCCTGGATTTCTTGTTCCATGACGAACTGCGTTGTTAATATTAAATTTGTAGGTGAATTCAACGACTTGCAGTCAATTTTTAAAAATAAAATAAATTGACTGCAAATTAGGAGTTTTCATTCATTGTTTGTGAACGGGCTCCAGGCAATCTGCTTATATTAGGAATGGAATTCAATTTTATATCTTGAATATTGATATTGGTAATACAAATGTTCTGAAAATGAAAATATCTCATGATAACATTGAGTTCTGCTGTACAGCATTGTATAGATCACCTAATGACACTGATGTAAATATTTTCTTGGAGGATCTAGAGATTTTCCTGAACCAAACAGCTGGCTATGAAAACAAAATTTTGATTGGTGATATAAATATTCTAAGTAATGATCTATCACAAATAAGTCATAAATATTTGAATATGCTTCTGGAGTATAGATGATATACTATCTATTTACAGGGTTGTACAAGATATTCACCATCGCATAAATCTTGCATCGATCACTTGTTTCTTAAATCTAAGTCATGTTCTTTGCATCCAGCAATTTATAATTGTTCGATAACAGACCATGAAGCTATCATGGGTCGAATTAGTTCTAATCTAGGTGATATGGTATCTGGTAATTTGCCGGTTCATTCAAATAATGAATTTTCTTTCAATAGCTCTGATTTTTTAAACAAAATTAATGATGAACGGTGGAATGATGTTTATTCTGAAAAATATGCAAAATTGGCTTTCAGTAATTTTTATAATAGATCTCTTCAGATCAGTTATGTCGGTTAAGTGCAAACGAAGTAACAATATGAAACCATTGAAGCCTTGGATAAGTAAGGGTCTGTTGAAATGTATTAGAAAGAGAAATTTCATGTCACTTAAATTAAGAAAGCAACCATTCAACATGGTGGACACTATATACTATAAGAAATATAATGCTATTTTAAAGTCACATTTGCGTTCTGCTAAAGAGATGTATTTCAAGAATAAATTTATTGTTTGTGGGAAAAACTTAAGAAAAGGTTGGGAAACTATAAATGAAGCCACTGATTCCAAGATTCGGGATCGTAAGGTTATTCAAAAAATTGTAACATCTGATGGTAGAGTTATAGCGCTTTCTGGAAATGGGGAGATGGCAGAGGAGTTTAATAATTTTTTTATAAATGTTGGTAGGCAGATTTCGGAAAGGGGTTAAACAAGCAAGAACAGACAATACAGTCAAAATTAATCATAGAGTAAGAAAGTGTAATGGAAAATCATTTTTCTTTAGGCCAGTTGATGCACAAGAAATAAGAGATACTATACTGAAACTTGAAAAGAGGACAGCACCTGGTGTGGATGCTATCCATTCCACTTGTTTGGTACAGAATGCTCTTGGTACAGAATGTTATCCATTAGAATATATTATAAATTTGTGCTTTGATCAAGGGTACGTTCTGGAAGAAATGAAACATGCTACTGTAATTATTCCTCTTCACAAGGGCGGTGATAAAACTGACCTTGGTAATTATCGTCCTATTTCCCAACTCTCTAGTATTTATAAAGTGATTGAAAAGTGTGTTAAATCAAGATTAATATTGTACTTTGAAAAAAAAATGATATTCTATGTAGTAATCAATATGGATTTCGTGATGGAAAGAGCACTTCTGATGCCATTTTTAAGGTAACAAAGGAAATTTCAAACAGATTAGACAATGGGGATAAATGTTTAGGGATATTTTTAGACTTACAGAAAGCGTTTGATACGGTTGACCATAAAATTTTAATAGATAAAATGGAAGCTATTGGAGTAAGAGGAACCCAATTTTTTGCATTCTTCTTGGATGGAAGAAAGCAGGCTGTTAGAGTGGATGAAATGACTAGTGGTTTGCTGAATGTGAATATTGGAGTGCCCCAGAGTAAAGTACTTGGGCCAATTCTATTTTTGATCTATGTTAATCATCTACTAAACCTCAATTTAGAAAATTGCTCCCTATTTTCATTTGCAGATGATACAGTGGTTATGGTTATTGGAAGACTTGGCCAATTGCTTTCAAATTAGATATCCTACTGATCTAGTGTATAAAGGATTTGGCGTTTTTTAGAGTTAATACTTTATATGAACTAAGTCTAATGAAGTTTGTATACTTAAGACGTAGTGAGTTTCCCTTTTCAGATTAGCATATATATTTGATTCGTGGTAATGTTATTAGAAGGCTGATGGAGCCCTGGGCAAGAACTAGAGTTGCTTGTTGTCATGCTTTTTATAAAGGACCTAGGTTATTTAATCTCTTACCGATGGGTCTCTCAGGATCACCCACCTTCAGCCTGTTTAAAAAGAAGCTCCATTGCTTTTGCCAGCAAAGTAATACTTGAGAGCCAATCTCTTTGTATTGTCGGTTTTTTGTATTATATGCTATATGTATTATTTACTATTCTATAATTATTATTACTGCCAGTTACTGCTCTAAATTTTTTACATTATTGGTCAATATTGCTGGCCTACTATTTATGTTTTCTATCACTTTTATAATAATTATTTTGTAGCTTATTTAGAGTGCGAGCCATCCCTCCACACAGGTTGAACCTAAAGAGGGATGCACTGCTGTTATAGTGTACAATATTTTACTGTTTAATTTCTTTTATGTTTATTGGAATGTAAATGCTTGCAGTGAAATAAATAATCTTTATCTTTAATCTAAATTTATCTGAATTGCCCATTGTTGTTATAGAATGTGTACTTGCAGTCAATTTTTAAAAATAAAATAATATTGACTGCAAGTCGTTGAATTCACCTAAAAAGTTAATATAGAATCTTTAGTGTTACTAAAAATTATTACAATAAACATTTGAAATATTTTTTAGTGCCATTGATAATTTCAATAAACATAGTTGTTTATTATTGGCACTAGTATGCCAATAAAAAGAACATACAATACGATAATTAAGGCTAATCTGTGCCCTCACATTCCGTAAAGTATGGAATGATTTAAGCTGACCTCAGCATGCTTTTATAATAACTATTTCACCGATGATAATATTATTTAATTCGCTGAAATATTGTGATATTTTTAATAGCCTATGCAGTATGCACTTCTTACATGACCCTTGCATCAACAAAAGCAATATACACTAATTTATTATATTGTATAATCACCGGGTCCAATGAGAGTCTGATAAAAAAATATGTTCAAACAAATAAACCTGTTGATAAGGAATCATACAAGGAAGAGAGGCCGGCCACCACACCGATAGAGAGATGAAATAACCCAAAGAGTTGGATATGGATGGTGTACCGCAGCCAGAGATAGGGCATTGTGAAGCAAGATCATATCGAAATTTTAAATCATATTGTAAATAGTTATCTTGAAATTCATTGTTTCATTCTATGTAAAAATTGCCAACCAAAAAATACCTCTAAGGAGAGGCTTATGTTCTGTAAAGGATGAATAAAGCGTTATTATTTATAAGGAAGAAAATAGTTCCAACTATTTTTATCAGGAGAATCATCCTTGTTGAATTTGTAACATGACAAATCAATGAAGTTGCAGTAAATGCTGGAACTTTATGGGGCGTTCGAAAACTACGAGAGTGACCGCAATAGTGATGACGACAGTTGAGAATTGGTGCAATCTTCAATTGGAGATTGGAGTGGAGCGAGTGACCGCGAGTTTTGATTAGCAAAGTTACTGACCAAGATAATTGACCGACTTGTAACGAAGTCTCGAACAAGGTTCGGCAGTCGTCGCAAACGCAGCGATAATTGTCACAGTTGGGACGATTTCCATAGTCAGTGACTGTTCGGCCCCAATTGAATTAGTCGGATGGTCGGCTCCGGTCTGATCCCCGATTGGCTCGGCAATTGTCGTGCCAATTCACCTATTGCTGGCGCCCGCCTACTGAGTTCTGATGACATTTCCGATAACCAGATTTTCCCATTTTCCAACCTAACCCTCCAGCTCAGAAGTGCTGCGCTCTATTATACGGCCTTCATCAATTTTGTTTGTCCGTTCAACAATAATTATTCATCAGTGAGTTTGTCAATCAAACTTTGACATTCTTTGACTGTCAAACGATTTTTCTCCTGACATTTCCAGCCTAAATCAAATCCTTTGAGGTTTCAGCCCAAATAATAAAAATTGCTCTCTCATAGACCTCTCGAACTCTGATCAACTTGATGAAACTATGTTTCATCTTTTTCAATTTTTTCAGATGTTTCGTTTTTCCCATTCCTGAATAAGTGAGTGTTGATGGAAAGAATCATGTCATGCTGGAAATGTAGATACAAGAGATTGTTGCAGTAGATTTTCTCATCAAATTAGCGAGTTTTGATGAAAATAGCCATGTAATTGTTGAAAATGTAGTTATAAACATTTGTTGTGAATTTCTCACTTGACTGAGATTGTATTTTTGCAACACTGTTTGGTTTGTTTAATTCTATTGTAATTGACTGCTGGTGATAGTAGTATAGAATAGTCTATAAATAATAACTTAAGGTAATTATCGATATTGAAACTTTACTCACTTAAACAGGAAAAATGATGAATAGCAATAACGAATAAAAAAAAAACACAAGATTTGCATAGAAAGGTCTAGGTAGGACGAGGAATCTTTCCAACTATGACTACTCAAATACTTGGAAAGGTTGCAACTCAATAACGGGACGGGACGGGGGGGGGGGGGGGTCCCACACGATTTCAAATAAAATTTCTGCAAAAATTTAAATAAAAACAGCTCAATTTTTTGACCTGACTATGGTTGCCAATCTATGCATACAAATCTCTCATCAATCTCACTACTAACTAAATGTTTGTATAGAATATTTTCATTCCAGACAGAGGCACGTACTTGAAACCCATCTTGAGGCTCCCTCAACTCGAGGGATGCCTGGAAAGGTTTATTTCAAGACGGTTCTGCTGAAGTTAAACTTGCGATAAGAAAGCCTTATAAATATGAACCTAAACTGTGGTTTTATTAAATTAATTCGTCTCCTTACCTCCTTAAGTCATTGGACACTCAAAACACTATATAGGATGAAAAACACTACCTTTTCTAGTCTTTCTTGAGGTAAGAGAGCCTCAAGGTGGGATCATGTTTAAGGGCATATTCTTCGATTATATTGAATTAATTCTTTACATAACTTTAACAATTTTTCACATATTGACTGTATCCTCGAATCCTCCTATTCATCGCTGTTGACCAAATATGGACGATGAAAGGAAATTATTGTTGCGTGGTAAAGTGGTGAGTGGGAGTGAGAAGTTGTGTCTACCGGAAACTTAGCCGGGTTTTATAGCTAGTGTGGTGGCCGGGGCGAAATGGTTGGTAGGGGGTGGTATGAGGGGCGCGCCAGAATTTGTGACGGCAAAGTGAGATTTATGTTACCTCGGATTACAGCCACCTCCCAGATAATTAGTGGCTGGATTGAGTCTCACGGAGTTGGCTCAGATTAAAAGCCAAAACCGACGCTTGCCTCCTCGTGGCCTGACACTTGGCTCCTCGCTGGCTTGTCGGCTTCCTCCTCATCTACCTCCTCCTCAAGCCTCACTCATCGCTCACTCATGCTAAACCCCCTCAAACGCGCGCGCAATGCTACAGAGGCTCAACATCATTTGGCGAAAGTCACTCTGACTAATTGGTCTATAAGTCAAACAACGCATTCCTTGCCACCAGCATCACTGAGCTGCTTTATCCTTCTAAATACTGAATCCATTTTACTGGAGGAACTCTCTGGAAAGTTAATGTCATGTTATCAGCAATAGGCTTTTTTGAAGGAGAAGGTAACGCGAAACGTCCATTTGAGGATACTTATTTCGATAACATTCCCATGAAAGTATTACTAGTCCAGTACCACAAATAATAAATAATAATTACTCAAAGTTCAAAAGAATTTTACAGCTAATCTTGCCTAATGTGCCCAATTCAAGTGTCTTCTATTCAAAATCAATATGGTGAACTTTGAGATTCACATAAAGGCATATGAATGGGAATATGATTTTTATATAATGTGATCATGATCCACAAAAAATAATAAACATCAAAATATTCAAATTGATATAGGCCTACTCCATTGTCAACTTGTGACGTTCCATCTTCTAACAGTTTCTATAGATAAACCAATTACATTATTAATGGCGCTCAATGCTGCACAGATATATTTACCATATTGAAAATGCTGTTATAATTATCTATATACTAGCCGGCAGACTCGCTTCGCTCGCCTTAACCGTCTAGCCAGGGGGCTCCGCCCCCTGGACCCGCGGGGGGTCCAACTAATTTCCATTGTGATTAGATAAATTTACAGAAATAGGTGATTTTGGGGAGAATTTTGATACCATTACTTAGTATGCATCTAGGGTCTTAATCAAACAGTGGTATTTCGATTATATAGATATAGATTCCACTCCATGTGGCCTTGAGGTTCTTGAGAAATTGTGATCAACTAAATTCCAAAAATCCTAAATTTTGAGATGAATCATGTAACCCTATTTTTAACGTGTTTAGCACCCCAGCTGAAAATTTGAACTTTTTTGGCCCTGTGGTTCTTGAGAAATTATAATCACCTAAATTTTCCAAATCGTTAATCTATGGTAAATTAATTTCACAACTAATTTTTTGTTGATTTTCTGATCAATACCTATTTTCACAAAAATTCTCAGGCTCATGTACTGTTACAAATAGTATTTTATTAATTCCTTAATACTTCTTTGTAAACCTAACTATTGATAGGTAAGAGTTCGCATAAGAACTGATATTTATTCGATTTGAGCGTTGGTTGAAATTCACAAATACTCGGAGAAAGATGTTAGCAGTCTGATGTGCAACTGCAAACTGATCTGATCGTGAAAGTGAGTGATCGTTTGAGGTAGTAGGCTACGCAATTGAAGTGGGAAGAGGTCAGCCTACCGGCAGTACAGTCAGGTTCGGAACGGAATATGCAATATGCAACTACAATGAGCATTCTTCATAGGAGAAAGAGACAGCATTCTTCTAGAAAGAGACAGCAACGTCGAGAATACGACTATACACTATGCGGATGGGAGTCAAAATGCATAATATGCATGCGTGATTAATCGGCTCCAGCAAAGTTGTACCGAGCAATATTGTACTAATATTAAAAATTATTGTACTTGACCTAACAGGCAGCTCGGCTACTTTTTTACTTTTCATAAACGTTGGCTTTTAGCTATTGAAATTATTTTGGTAGCTCGGGATAAGTTTGCTTTGTTTGAAACAAATTATTATTCATTAATAGACCTAACCTACTGAACTTGCCAGCCAAACAGCTTAAAGGAACAGCTGATAGAAGTCAACCGTTTTTAATCATATGGCAGACCCCTTAGCAGCGTTATTTACACTGTCTTTGAACAGCAAAAGACTTTGCACTTTGCATGTAGGCTACCATACAGTCGGAGCCTTGCAATATGTGGGAAACATATGACTGAGTATGATGAAATGTTATTATGCCAGGTTGATGACATCTGTTAAGTGCAAATTTCAAAATATTTGGCTGTTTATCACCAAACGTTTCAAAAATCGTCGATTTTAGGCCCATTTTGGGGCTAATTTTGAAACATTTTTCCAAGGTACATCTAAGGCCGATACTTAACATGAATACCAAATTTTATCTGATTTGATCTTATGGTTCTCTAGAAATTGTTGTCACCTAAATTTTCAAAAATCTTCAATTTTGGGCCCATTTTGGGATAAATTTTGAAACCCTTTCTTAGCGCGCGTCTAGTCCCCCTACTGAATACATATAACAAATTTTATCGTTTTTGGTCAAGTGGTTCCTGAGAAACTGTGATGAATGAGTGAGTCAGTCAGTGGTATTTCGATTATATATCTATACTAGCCGGCAGACTCGGTTCGCTCGCCTTAACCGTCTAGCCAGGGGGCTCCGCCCCCTGGACCCCCGGGGGGTCCAACTAATTTCCATTGTGATTAGATAAATTTACAGAAATAGGTGATTTTGGGAAGAATTTTGATACCATTACTTAGTATGCATCTAGGGTCTTAATCAAACATATACATTATATCATATTTCACTCCATGTGGCCTTGAGGTTCTTGAGAAATTGTGATCAACTGAATTCCAAAAATCCTAAATTTTGAGATGAATCATGTAACCCTATTTTTCACGTGTTTAGCACCCCAGCTGAAAATTTGAACTTTTTTGGCCTTGTGGTTCTTAAAACAAATTATTATTTCATTAATAGACCTAACCTACTGAACTTGCCAGCCAAACAGCTTAAAGGAACAGCTGATAGAAGTCAACCGTTTTTATCATATGGCAGACCCCTTAGCAGCGTTATTTACACTGTCTTTGAACAGCAAAAGACTTTGCACTTTGCATGTAGGCTACCATACAGTCGGAGCCTTGCAATAAGTGGGAAACATATGACTGGGTATGATGAAATGTAATTATGTCACCCATGTAGGCTACCATACAGTCGGAGCCTTGCAATATGTGGGAAACATATGACTGGGTATGATGAAATGTAATTATGTCAGGTTGATTACATCTGTTAAGTACACGTCTAGGGCCTCAACCAAACTTTTCAAAAAATCGTCGATTTTGGGCCCATTTTGGGGCTAATTTTGAAACTTTTTTCCTAGGTACATCTAAGGCCGATACTTAACATGAATACCAAATTTTATCTGATTTGACCTTATGGTTCTCTAGAAATTGTTGTCACCTAAATTTTCAAAAATCTTCAATTTTGGGCCCATTTTGGGGTAAATTTTGAAACCCTTTCTCAGCACGCGTCTAGTCCCCCTACTGAATACGTGTACCAAATTTTATCGTTTTTGGTCGAGTGGTTCCTGAGAAACTGTGATGAATGAGTGAGTGAGTCAGTCAGTGGTATTTCGATTATATAGATATAGATATATAAAAATGTCTGTCTGTCTGTATGTATGTATGTATGTATGTATGTATGTATGTATGTATGTATGTATGTTCCCTATAGACTTCAAAACTACTTGACTACTTGAGTGGCATGAAACTTTGGGAATATGTTATCTGAATATTGAGGATGGTTTCTGACCATACATTTTAATAGGGGAGCTAATAATTATTATTAATTAATCCATTTTATAGACCTAACCTACTGAACTTGCCGGCCAAACAGCTTAAAGGAACAGCTGATAGAAGTCAATAGTTTTTAATCATATGGCAGACCCCTTAGCGGCGTTATTTACGCTGTCTTTGAACAGCAAAAGACTTTGCACTTTGCATGTAGGCTACCGTGCAGTTGGAGCCTTGCAATATGTAGGAAACATGACTGGGTATGATGAAATATAATTATGCCAGGTTGATGACATCTGTTTACCAATGCAGCTAGAAATTTGAAATGCAGTCTCAGCGGGAGGTGGCGAATAATAAAATAAAAAACCTAGCTTCTACCCTTATAGTCGTAGGAGGTTTAAATTTGAAATGTTTCTTCATTCAGAGGTGGTGATTAAGAAAACAACGAAGCCTCTAAGATCAGCTGGAAGAGCCCTAGGACTAACGTCTTTCCTAATTTGAAATGTAACCTGGCGAATAATAGAATCAAGGAGAATTTTTATGAGAACGCAGCAACGCGCGTCGGGCCAGCTAGTCTATGATAAATATATTATATTGATACACCAGGGCACAATTTTCAATGAAATTAGTATATCTATAGAGACTTGTATTAAGACTTGTATTAAGGTATGTTCCAATGAGAAGGTGCTGATCACATTAATTTATTCAACCACAGCTGATAACTCGAAATACAATTTTGAAATCTAATGCAAATTACATATCATGAAATAGTATATTACGTTACTAGGCTGGAAAATAACGTTTTGCCGGTCGAGCATATGATAGTTTATACGTGAATATGCGAGAACCGGCAAAAGTTTACAGCCGTGTATGTACGATATTTTTTGTTACACTTGATAATGTACGATATTTTTTGTTACACTTGATAGAAAGGCAAGATACAAGCAGCTGGATAATATGCGAGACATAATAAAAGTATTCAAGACAAGTGAATCAGCTGCTTTATTTAGATTCAGAATTTGATGGGCTAATTCCCAGATATAAACCAAAATAATGATAGCCTAGTGCAATCAGCTGGATAATATTCGAGACAGGGATTGAGTCATAGGTAATGAGTAATGTAATGAGTTGACTATATATGAACATATAATATATATATGTGAGTCAACGGAAAAATTTTTGCCGCACGCCATAATATGGCGTGCGGCAAAAAAAAAAAAAACATATTATGTTTTTTCCTATCTTGTACGGCTATAAGGCCCTATTTGTCAGCTGATTTTTCCGATCTACGTAGTACGGAAAAGAGGCACTTTCCATACGTGACACATCTATGGAAAGTAGCTACTTTCTATCAAGTGTAACAAAAAATCTTTTCCTACAACTGCTCATAAAGTAGTTCTTTACGTACTGAAAACTAATTGTAAAATTCCTCTCTACTGCTCCGCAAGCGGTAAAGTACTTTACGCTCACCAGCTGGTTTCTTTACGCTTCTGTTTTGATTTTGATGTCTTCTCATTGGTGGATCACGGAATCCGTGAAATTCACATAACCTCAACAATGACGCACGCTAACCAAATCCGCTCACGGTCTGTGATGTTACGAACTAAAAGCTATTATTGTGTTGGAATCCAGAACTGCAGTTGTAGGAAAAATATTGTATGCAATTCGCGCGTGAAGCTTCTTTATTGCTCTCGCAAAGTTACTGCGCTCCGCTATGCGTCGCGCAGTAAATGTTTTGCCTCGAGCGATAAAGTCGCGCTTCACGCTCTTAATACATAAATAATTATTGCAGCACTCCATATGTTTTTCCCTATCTTGTACGGGTATAAGGCCCTATTTGTCATCTGATTTTTCCGATCTAGAATGGAAAAGAGGCACTTTCCATACATGACAAATCTATGGGGAAAGTAACTACTTATTTAATGTGGTTTAGGATGGAACTGTTTTCACTAACAAAATAGTCTCTTAGTAACTAATCATATGGAACAACACAACATATGTTAATTCATATCATCCCAACACTCACAGATAGCCGCGAGCCTCGAGTCAAGTCAAAACTAAGAACTCGCTACGCTCGTTCAATAAGGAGCGCTCCAAACTGGTGGCTCTAAATCTGCTTAAAACTAGGTCCCCCATATAATCAGCGTATAATCATCCAACTTATTAACAACGTGAAATCCCAAGACTCGTAATGGCTTCATCCCTTCATCAGCGAAAAAAAGAATTGAAGACTTTATGGGAATAGAAAATTGATAGATATGTGTTATTGATTTTCCCTTACAACAAATTTTCCTCAAGTCCGTAATTTGAATCCACTCTTGTGAAATTCTCCTGAATAGTAGTAGAAATTGAATAAGAACAGTGATTCACCGCAACCCTCTCACATCTCATCCAGTATTCACACTCTTGGTTTCAACCATGATGAAGACACGGTATCGTCACTCGGCACGGGCGTTTCGAGTACAAATTGCATCTAATTGGAAACCTCAATTGAAAGGCGAACATTTGTGTCGAAGCCTATCATGACGTGAACTGGTTAGGTTAGGTTAGACGAGGAGCGTAGAGCATGCTTCTCCAATACCACAAAAGCACAGCTCCAATAGCGAACGACACAGCGCGCTTCTCGACTAACAGCAATCCTCACATGTTCTCTCAAGCGCAAAATGCGTGTCTTGTTTCCTAAGGGCACAAAGAAATACAGCCGGAGGTCTTGAAATTAGAATCCAGAAGAGCGTTTGCAACATTATTAGCTTTGGGAGACGGGAGTCACGTTATTTAAAAGGAAGTCACAGTCGAGACTTCTATTGCACCTCTTTAGTGCTGGTACGTTGGATGAGTCTACTCCTTTTGCACAGTATAATCAATGTACTGACTACATTATGCAACGCAAATACAGTTTCTTTTCACTGCTGAGATGAGATAAAGTTTTGAAGCTTATGCTAGTAGAAGAAGTTTAATTCTTGTTGAAGCACTACTTTTGTCTACTTAGACGTAGAAAGCTGAAAACGATTATGTAGAGCTTTTCGTCTTGAGACATTGGAACTTGACACTTGAGAGACATTGCACTCTAGAAATAAACCTATTATCTAGCTTAAGTCTATTATCTAGTTTGAATTTTGGGAATAGTCTAAAATAGTCCACAGTGATTCTTTTTTTTTTGATTAGTGAAATATTTATGAAATATTGGAATGGTTTAGCTGATTTTGAAACGGTTTAGCTAATAATTAGCTGAAACCAAAGAAAAGGCAATGGTTTATTATCTGATATCCATATTAAATTTTATGTGAAGGATTTCATGGAGTTAATTGATTGATTAGAAGATGTGTGTCAAGAGAAACAATAATAGGCTTCTATGTATTAAGCCAGTGGTTCGAAACCCACCTAAAACTGTAGGTCCAACTCATTTCCCACTCACAGGTCTCAGATCTATGTGGGCTTCATCCTCTAAAAAAGTCTAAGAAAAACAATTGATTGATTAGATGTTATCTTAAGGTGTGAGTGTGAGTTTATAGAAATAGAAAGAGTTGTGAGAATGCTTGAATGAGACATTTGACGCTTTAAAAAGTAATACTAAAGGGTATGCTCGGTTTCCCAGTCATTTAGTAAATCATTCAGTATAGCTATTGATTCAATAGCGGCTTTTTGTTGTTTCACAAATACCCGGAAGTTTGTCAACCGCTGTCGTTTACCCGGCATAGTTACATTGTAAAATATGAATTAGAAAACCGGGTAATTATGAAGCGCTCCATATGATAGAATGCCTCTACGGCCGGGTAAACAAAACCGGTTACCCGACTGCCTGGTATGTGTGAAACAAGCCCTAGAGCCGCTACTGAATCAATAGTTAATGAATAATTTACTGAAGAACTGAGCATAGTATACTATACTTTTATGTTGACAGGTTTTAGGTATGAGTAGTTTAAGGATTTTATGATTACTGATGGGACATTAATAGTAAACTGCCAATATATCATATAATTATCAGGAGACTATACAGTCATAGTTATATAGTAAACCAAAAATAAGAAATAATTATTGGGGGCCGAGCTATGCAATTATTTCAGTTACAGAGCAAAAACTGGGTTGATTGAAAAAAAGCTAAGATATACTTAGTATTTGGCTTAGACATACTAGAAAAATTGGTAACAAACCTTTTACCTCGATTGATTATTTTTTAAATAAAATTGCAAAACTTTAAAACAATTAAATTATAAATTCTTAATCATAATATACTTTTCTCCATTCTTAAAAAATGAATATTTAATATATATCTCCTCTGTAAAACAAGGAATTATTTGTTGAATTTCTTTAATAGGGAGACGTCTAAATTTCTAAAATGGAGGCGCCAATGTGTTCTCTCTTTCTTTTTCAATATTTTTCTTTTTTTAAATATTTTCTGATTTGTTTGGTTACTAGTCTACTTTTTTCTTTCCAATTGACATTCAAAAGTTATGGTTATTATAAATTACTTTGATGAGGAAACGTTATTGGAATTCGATGTCACTATTGAGGTGAACGAAATTTTTGATTATCAGCCAGACATGTCAGATCCTTCATTATTATAATATTACAAATGAATATTCCCAGTTTTAAGAAAAATTTTGATCAATTTATTAATGTTGCGCAATAGTGTTTAACAGAATTTAATATTATAAGTTCTTACAGAAACTTGAATTAATGAATAACATTCTTTAATAATGATAATAATAATAATATATTTATATTTTGCATGTACAATCACAGATAGTTTTGCAAACATCATTACATATACTCAATGTGCTTACATCATCACAGTCATATCACAGATAAATACATATAATTCATATCGTCTTGTTTTCATCATATTATTTTCTCAGTAGCGCTATATGTGTTGTACTTGACTATTATGGGAGCCCTGATCCAGTTAGTTGGGGCTCACACTCTCTTGAGTAACCTTATATGCACTTTTCGACGATCGATCAAACAAAGTTTACAACGCTGTCAAAGAGAGAATCTCTAAGGAAATATCGTGTTACAACTTGTTCCTAAGAGTAAAAGATACCTTATCTCGAGCATAGTCGAAGTATTGAGTATCCATCTTATATATGCATACCTCAATCGAGTGTCTTTCATATGCTGACTTAAACTGGCTTAATAATAACTCAATTTGAAGTAACTTAAATCATATCGTTACTGGTTCTAATAGCTAAAATAAGGCTGGCTACACTAAAGCTCCCACTTGCACTTTATTTACACAAATTAGTCTATTTACACAAATTAATTGTAAGTTTAATTAATTAAATAAGACAGATCATCAAATGACAAGCTAATACTTATTTTCAGTAATTATTTACAAGAATTAATGAATAAGTAATTACAGGCTGATCAATAATAAAGGAAACAAGAGTCCAATAAACTGTACAAATGAATAATTAATTACAGGTTGATCAATAATAAAAGAAACAAGAGACCAATAAACTGTACAATAATGTGGAAAGAAATTATTAAAAAAAAACTACTAATCACTTACAAAAAACACAGTCCAATTCGTTATTTGACAGTCCCAAATAATATCACTTAACACAACGTCTTTAAACTATTATTAAGCTGCATAAACAGTAAACACTTGTCTCTGCACTTGAAACTGTCTAAAGACCGAATAAAGCACTGTTTACTCCACTGGCACTGGATTTTCTTTTCTACGAGATCCGTAATACAATCTGTCACGCAGGTTTGAAAACTGAAAAACTGGTTCACGTGGACTCCTTTATATAGTTGTTGTAGTTGTATAATTACAAGAATTGGAGTTCACCAGACACTTCGAGAATCTTCAAGAATGCTTTGACTATAGGCCTCGATTGTTCAAGAAGAATGGAGAATTGACGAGAAGATCAATTGAGTGAGAGAGTTGCTGACTTGAAGAATAAGAATGACAAAGACATCTAAGGAGAGATAATTAGAAGATCGGATGAAGATCGGTCGAAGTCACGTCCAACCATGAAAACAATAGAATGATTTAAATAGAACAAGTGCGTGACTAACTGCCTGTTTGCTTTCGTAACAATATTAATAACCTTCTAACTAATTCTGTTCATGAATCTATGTCAAATGAATACTAATATTGTATCAAGTGGAACCAATTTATTGAAACATATTGCAAAACACTCACCTTGATGTATTTATTGGTTCATCTGTAAATATTCATTCAAGTCTAAATTTTTTTCTCATCTGCACAATATTATATCTTACTCTCACATATTATAAATTACTTGCACAAAAATTTTATATTGTTACTGATTTTTTCTTATGTTAGAAGGATTTAGTTTTTAGTTAAGCCCAAGCACGGCTGCTCCTTCCCCAAGCTCGAGCTTGCTCTTTTGGGGAAGTAGTTCCTTATGTTTTAATTTGTATAATTGTGATTATTTCATTTTTGCTGTGTATTTTTAAAATGTATTTTATATTTTGTAATGTGTTAAAGGAATAAATAAATAAATAAATAAATCTAAGAATTAAAATTTTTCAACCGGCTTCCAACAAGGAGGAGCGTCTCAATTCGACCTGTTTTTTAATGTTTGTGCATCAATTAATCGAGCCCTATTAAACCGATTTCAATAATTTTTTTGAAACAGCATTACTCAGCGGTGGTCCCATCCAAGTTTTTTCAAGGATTAGCCCAATATCAAGAAAAAATAAGCATTCATAGATGTCTATTAGGCTAGTTTCATACAAAACCGGCAGTAGGACAACCGATGCCGTTTACTTGACCGATCATTGTATCACATGGAGCGCTTCACACTTACCCGATTTTTGAAATCATATGATGCAATTTTTTTATTGCTGATGATGCCCATATGAATCTGAGACTTGTGCGTGGGTAATGAGGTGAATGATTACACTTAAATGCCTGACGGTGGAGCGGGATTCGAACCCACGAATCTTTTCATAATTAATCTTTTCATAAAATCTTTTCATAATTAAACGGCAACAAGATGAAGTTGCGACGCCCCAACCAACTGCGCTAAGCGGCCCACCGTTTAATTATGCCGTTAAACTTAACGGAATGAGAATATTATCGAATATTTGAGGGTCCCCGGGGAGTCTGGGGGGTATGGAATACCCCCAGGGCGAAGGGGGTCCGGGGGGCCCTCCCCCGGGGAAATTTTGATAAAGAGGCCCTCAAAAGTCGTATTCCAAAAGATTGTAGGCCCATGTCCAGAAAAGTTTAAATCCATTCACACTTTTATTCCACTTTATAGGGAAATTTTTAAATGTTCGATGTTAAGAGCTTGATTAGAGGCTTAGAAACAGTAACTTTATACAAGTATGTATTAAAATGAAGTTTATAAATGTGGTAAAGTGAAAGCTTAAATTCAATAAATCATTGCTTTTATGAATCGTTTGCCTAATGCCCGGTTTCTGAGTTGTTCATTAACTTAATGGACCATTAACTCAATGCTGGAGCAATGGGTTAAGGATCCATAACTGCATGAACAACTCAGAAACCGGGCATAAGAGCTTGAACACACTTTTCGTGTATTGTTAGGACATTAATCAGTTTTGAACAAATTTTAATGTATAAAATCCAAAAATTACTACTTTTATAAAGCTAATTTAACAATTTATAGTGGTTTCAAATTATTATTACAATCAGGGCCACTCAGAGACATTTTAGTGGCCGGGGCAGAGTTGTGGCTGGAGGCTCCCTTACACCAAAAGGTGAGGCTCCCTCACCCTAAACACCAATTTTCAATAATTGTAAATTATTAAATAATTTTATGATAATTGAATAACTTAATTATTAATGACTCGATTTCCCAACTGCATTGAATATGTATTCTATCTATGCTTAGTTGCCTATACTGCACACAAAAGAATCTGTGTAACTATTTTGAGTTTTTTCTAATTTAAAGATAAAAATCCGAGTGTAGGCCAACTAAAAACCATTCCTTAAAGAAGTTGTGGAAGCTAGGGAAAAGGGCAATCAGTGGCACCAGAAAGAGCTATAAACTCTTCTTCTATTTTTGTGCAATCTCTGTGTAAAAATAAATTATTATGACTTTTTTGTGGTTATCAATTCTTCCCTCATATTATCTGTTGATTGATTCATGGTCTGACAAATTTTAGGATCACAATACACTCTATGAGGTATCAGATCTGAGCATTAGTAACAGTAACAGAAATTGAAGCCCATCTGCAAAAATATTAAGAGACCTTTTCTCCTTTGAGGCCTACTGTTTAAACTTAATTCAAGTGGTCTGGGGTACCTTCGAACCCATGTTTGGGGGCTCCGAAAATACTGGGACCCACTGGCATCGTGGGGCCTTTGATGGCCCAAAGCCGAGGCAATTAGGGGACCCTTGTTTATAAACGTTACAATTTGAAATATTCTAGATGCAGCCTACTTGAATCTCTACCTCACATGACTAAACTGGCAATAAAAACGGGCCCGAAGGTCGCGCGGCGCCAGGGGGCTCTAGAGGTCTAAACTGGAGAAAAAAAGGGGCCCAGGAGGGCCATAGTTGGACAATTTGGAGCCCCTCATTTTATTTTTGTTTTGTCACTTGCTTACATTTGTAAAATAATGTGGCCCCTTGACGTTGGGGTTCAAGAACACTTGTCTTGTTTGGCCCATACCCTCTGTAACCTTAATGAATTTATTATTTTTAGTTAATTGAAGTATTTTAAATATTGAAATTATAGTATTTTTTCTAGCTGGAACACTTCACTTATGAAAACTTTTTTACCTCCAGTAACCGATATTATCGTATTACTATTAATGCCTCCCTACTCGTTTTTGGGGCCTCTTTTACAAGGGGGGGGGGTAACCCGGTTGTAACCCGGAAAACCACCCCCGTCACGCCACTGAGTACAGCTCTTTACGAGTGTGAAACTTGGACATTTGGAAAAGAAGAAAAGAGAAGATGAGAGGCGTTAGGAATGTGGTGCTACCGGAGAAAGGAAAAATCAGCTGACAGGATAAGGTCACAAACGAGGATGTCCTCAGAGGAGTGCAAGAAAATAGATATTTTTGGAAAAATTTACAGAAAAGAAGAATAACCTTCATAAATCACATTTTGAGGCATAAGAATTTTTTTGAGGGAATATTGGAGGAAGAACTCGCCGAGGACGACCTAGATTAAAGCTACATCCAACCAATAGAAAGAGGCAACCAACCAACCTTCAGGTTGTTAACCAGAGAGAGAATTATGCCGGGTCAACAACATCGGTTACCCAAAGTCGGGTCTGTGTGGAACACGCCTGTAGTGTCCCGTTTCGGCCAATCATGTGAACTGTACAAATTGAAGGGTGTCAGCCCAGTGACTGATTTATAGAGGGATATTAACACAAGGCAATTTATCATCTATTTGAATTGAGAATTAGAAAATATACAATATTTCTGTTTTCATGAACATGTAAATAATTTAGATGGTATTATAAAGTCGGCTTTGTGAATTCAGACTTTGTTAATGAAGTATGGCTTTTGTTGATGGGGAGACCCTTACGGGTAGTTCCACCTGGCCAATTAGCCATGTTATGGGGGACATGTTTCACCTTTTTAACAAATATATTTTCTCAAATAACATTTTAGAAGTATTTGGTGAATAAAAAATCAACTCTAAAATAACCACTTGGCAGTATTGTACGTTAAATAAAGAATTGTAGTATTTTACTTAGTTCATTAATTTTTCTTATAGTTTGATTTTCAGTTACTTCAATAGATATGTTATTGCTAATAATATTAATTAACTAATTTGTTGAAAATTTTATAATGCATAAGAAATTTATTGTTTTCAAAGTTTAAAATATTCAACAAAAAAGCTTTTAAAATGAAGAAAACATTAAAACAAAAAAGAAACAGACTTTAATGAAATGATACTGAAAAATTAGCCTAAATACGCACGTACTAAAACGTTTAAAATGAAGTAATCACTTCGAATTGGTAAAGTTTAATACAAGCAGCCTTTTGAAATCGGCGTAGTGCATAAAAATTCTATATCATATTTTTGGAATTTATGAAATAATAGGCGCCGACTTCAAAAGGTAACTCGCATTAAATTTGAAAAATTCTCATTTCAAAGTGAATATTTAATTTTAAACTTTTAGTATGCGAGTATTTAATTTTTAAGTATCATTTCATAAACTCGGTTTTTTTTTTAAATTATTTTTCTGATAGATGAGGCTTCAAGTTTATTCCGTGTTTGAGTTATGAAAGATATTTTATGAATCTAAAGTAATGATTCATTTCTGATTCAAGGCTGATAAAGCTTTTCTTTAGAAATGAAGTGCATCCCTCCAGTATCTCCAGTATGTGAGTAATAGATCATATATTAAATAGATATGCAGTGTCAGATTCGATATTAGAATCTCAAGTACCTTCTTCAACAGCATGCTTTCTCAAAATATGCGTTTAAATATTCCAATTTTCATAGATTTATTGGACTCTCTTATTGCAGGGTTCAATCCTCATGTTAGTTGATGCTAGATTTTAGCAATACTAACTTACTGGAACTAACTTTCCAACTATAATCTATTATAAAACCTGACTGACTCTAAATCTTTTCAAAATTTGGCCCAATCGAATATTTTATAAATACACTATATTTCTATGTTTTTTTTCACTTCCTTTCAGCTGTAGCTCAAGGTTGCTTGCGCAGTGGAGCATCCGATATAAGAGGATAATCACCATCGCAAATGCAAACATTTGCTGTGGAATGGTGCACGCTGTATTTACACTGAAACCAACCAGAGTAAGTTATCCTCGAGTATTGCATGCTCCACTGTGCAAGCATCCTAATGGGAAGGGCATACATAGCCAACAGTAGAAACTAACAACTACTGTCAGAGGTAGTTCGACATAATTTATTTTACAAGCATAAGTTCGTTCCACGTGGGAGTGACAAGTACAATCACTGTCACTACACCACCACACCCTTCTCAAAAACCTCAAGTTCTGAATATTCCCAAGTGAAATTTGAGAAAGTGAGCTGAAACAAGTCAGGTCCTATCAATGGTGCAAGCAGAAAATTCATATTCAGCAGATTAAAAGCATTCCGATCTGGAAATGAGATGTCAGGCGAGGTGTGCTCGTTACAGTTTTACAGCTTTTTGGGAAACACGGACTAATGGGACCGCAGAAATGTAATTAAATTAGATCTGACTGGGAAAAGAATAATTACTGGTGCGCGCTTCGGCCATGCTGCCCTGCCAGTCCCTGTCCCGTCCACTACCATTTATAATTAAAACGCTAAACATTTAATTCCATTCATCGCATTACGTTTTCATCAACGTTACTGTCGCACACCTCTCCTGCACGCTTTTTGAATTCTGCTTACATCTCCATTCTTTCTCTTATTTTCTTCATTTCCACCATTTGAAACAGGACTTCCGGGCTATGTGTGTTGCTTCTAACTTTCCGCTTGTAATCCGATTAGATTTAAATGGCGTACTCATTTCCTGTCTCTTTTCAAAATGAGTGAACACCAATAATCTGGGACTCTCATGATTTTACTCAATGCAGTAGAACAGTGTGATTATAAACATCTTCTATCAAGTTCCCAGATTACATATTACTAAGGAGCAGACAAAGTGTTTGGTGGATGGAATTTCATTGACAGTGATAATAATTAAATGATAAGGCTGATTAAAGATAATAATGATGAGAATAAACTGAAATACCCACATAATATTACATTCATCAACAAGGATAAAACTATTATAATTATTGTCTCCAAATTAACGTGATCATTGGTTTATTACTTTCCGCTTTTAACTCGACTAGATTCGAGAGTTATACTAATTTCCTGATCATTTCCAATAAGAGTATATTCAATTTCTACTTTTATTGTGATTGCAATAATTGCACTTTTATTCTACTTTTAGGGAAGTGGTAGCCGTGAGCCGTGGCAGGTATCTTGTTCAATACAGATAACCTGCGTTCTCGTAGGTCCTGTTTGTAACGGTGACCGATTAGATTGGCCAGCAAAAAAGACACGTTCTCTGCTGCAAAATCACTTTCCGGTGGTTCGGAACCCACCTAAAACTGTAGGTCCAACTCATCAATCACCATAATCCAACTCATTACCCACGCACAGGTCTCAGACCTATGTGGGCTTCATCCTCAGAAAAAACATGCATTTCTAGTAATTTTTTCTCAATTAAATTTATAATTTTATTTGAAATAATATTGAGAAACAGGAAATACATCATTGATAATGGAGAGGAGTAACCTACATTGATCGATCTCAATTTTTTCAGGCTTTTTGAAGATGAGAAACAAGACCTCTTTAGAGATCTCCAATCTTTGTTTTTAAAAATTTTGATGAAAAACCTTATTAAAAAAACTGCCACCCCCTGAATCTTATCACCCTGGGCTGCAGCTCCTAAAGCCTCCCCCCCCCCTAAATACGGTCACTAGCTGTCGTTAAAAAACCTCTACTTCTACGACACATATTTATTTTTATTGAAATCAATCAATTCCGTTCAAGTGCTACAGAGCTTTTTCTTTTGAACGAGATTTTTTTTGAACAAATGAAAATGTTTAAATATTGGTGTTAAAATGTATTTATTTATCTGTGTCAATTTAGCAGACTCAGTTCATTTTTTTCAATTTTCCTGATATGTGAATTTTCGTTATATTATACCGTTAATATTTCAGTGAGCGTTGCGAGTTCAGCCAAAGCTCGAATTTCCATTCAAAGCACACGTTAATAACTGCCGACTACAACGTAAAGAAAAGTGATGAATAAATTCAAAACTTTAGTCTCTCTCATCAAACTTGTTCAATATCCATCCGACTCCGTCTTTGTTCGACATTCTATTCCAGAAAAAGAGCATCTTATAGAATAAAACTTTTCCCTCCACTTTTCACTTTGCTGCATCTCCTCATTCGCTTGCCATTCTCCATCCCCCCTCTTCATCATCATCCATCCTCCTCTATTCAACAACGCAATCTGCGAACAAAATGGAAAAGCGGATATTAAAGATGGATTTTGATAGAATGGGATTTTCCGGACATTTCTTTCATCCACTGACCACATGACAGAACCCTTTTTCAATACACTTCACCCACGAGGTTGCCACGTTGCAAAAAGTACCAAATTATTGCTTTTGGACTTCACAATGTACCAGCGAGATTTCTGACAAGAATTTTTTTCATGGATTTTTGGCATGAGTATAACTTTTCAAATGCTTAATGTCTGGGGAGTGATGTGTGTACAGTTAATGTACATCCATACATTACTATCTCATTACTTTTATTTTTTTAAATTTGTAGCTACATTTAGATTTCTATATTTTTGCATTCTAGATTATTCAACATCTAAAAACTAGAAAAGCACAAATACATAAATCTCAGTCATTCTAGTAGCTAACTGTAGTCTGTGACAGTGGCGTAGCCAGGATTAGATTTCGGGGGGGGGGGGGGGGGCTCACTAAGGGGGGGGTGTGGGCAGTGGCTTAGCCAGTATCAAATTTCGGGGGGGGGGGGGCTCACCAAGGGGGGTCTGGGGTATAGGAAGGTTCGGATTTTTTAAAAATTTAGTGGTTTGAAAAGCTAATCTAGACAACTTGTTAGGCTCTAAAGTTCAAAAGAAAGTTTTGAAAAATTACTACCCAAGAACCTAGGTGGCCAGGTTTGAAATGATAAAGTTTGATATACCGATATCAGTGACTATTTTGAGTCAAAACCCTTGAATTGGAACTAATCATACTCAACTTATGTACTGAATTTAAAAATTAATACTAATTATTATAAGTTTCATATAATTTATGTCATTAGCCTAAAACGCACCCAACCCAAAGTTCATGAAATCGGAATTTTTTTATCATAGCACACTGATTTTACACGCTTGCATAGAACTTGCATTTATTTGTGTGTTTTCATTTATAAAATCCCGATTTTATGAACTTTGGGTGCGTTCAGGCTAGTGGGTTATACTGAATTTTAACTTCAAAACTAAATTTTCTACAAGATGAGTTTATTCAAAAAGGTGATTTATCAATAATTAACAAAGTTAATCCACTTCAAACTTGAAAATTTCATTTTATTTAATGTAATAAATAAATAATTATGGTAGTCACAGTTTTCTAACATGTTTTATTCGATTTCGTAGCTCATTTTAAATTTGAATTATCCATTTGAGCACCTAACAAGTTTCTATATGACTAAATATTGAGGAAAAATTTGAAAAATGCATTAATCTGACTATAACTGTAGCTATATTCCATTACACAAACAGGGTTTCTGTAATCTGTTCGTTATAATACAACAAAACAGATAGAACCCTTCGGCTTTATTAAGTCCTTATCTATTAGTTATTTGAGAATTTTTATTTCTGAAATTTCGGTGGGGGGGGGGGGGGCCGGGCCCCATGGGCCCCCCCTGGCTACGCCACTGGTCTGTGAAAACCTTAGTTTGCATTATAACGATAACGCTGAGCAAGCCCCGTCAAGTGGTAATGTTTTGAGACAACAGCATGTGAGTGATAGAAAGTGAACGAAGAAATGGCAACAGCACGCTCAAAATTCTCATATGATTTAGTATTGGTACAAGACTCTTTACTGCAAACAAAGGTTTGCACGGACTGTAGCGAAAAACTCAATTTCTTTTCCATACCTCAGAGCTTAGACAAACCAATCCTTTTTGGTTTTGAATTGGTTGGAATTTGATTTTTCATGTCATAGCTTAATAATGAAATGACACTACAGTATTAAAAACGAAAAAGATTTCTTCTAAGTTCAGATCTTGATTACATACATAAATTCAAACATATCTTCAGGAGAGAGAAACATTTTTTGACTCTAGCGTGGATTAAAAAAATCCACGCTGTTGTTTTCAAACTTGTCTCCAACTAGGTGCTCAATAAGTGTGCGTACAGTCGTTTCCAAGCATTTGTCTAGTGGTTTTAAATGTCAAGTGCAGAGACTGTGGTAGTTAATGGAGCTTCATTCAACATGTCTCATTCTACTGACAGTCACATCGGACACGTGTTGGCGAAAATTAGAATGACGACTTGAAACACTTTATTAAACATCGCAGAGTGACGAGAAATCGAACCCTGCACTCTTGTAAATAATTAATCCGAACACTGTGTGCCCTCCACTAATTTAGATGTCAACTGTGTCAAGTGTGATGGCAGTACTTCACTCTCAGCAAGTGGTGGCTGATTGGGACATTGAAAGCTGCTGTTGCAACCTGTATTCCAATTCAATTCAAATTTCAATTATTTTGAACTCGTGAAACACTGTTCTCCACGTTCATAACTCGAAGGGCACTCGTTGTGGCATCAATTTCGGTTCCATTTTCGTGTAATTGGTTGAATATGGTGGCAATGCTTACAAATGTTGCAATTCTTCACAAAATATTGAAGATCAAAGGTAAAAGGGCTCGTTGCAATAAGAATCCTATACACCTCATGAACGTCTCAGATAGGTATGAGATACATAACTTTAAAACTTTGGATATGTATTGAAACCTATTTGATAGAATACCTATGAGATGTTTCCTCTATGAAATGTTTCAGATAGGTGAAATTGCCCGTTTTTTGATATGTAACAAATGGATACAATCTACGTATCAGATATGTATACAGGATATACCTGATGCATAACACTGATATATATCCATACAGCCACTGTGCAAAATACACCGACTTCAGTTGTCAAGCAAGTCAACTCTAAAAATTACAGTGATAAGGAAAGAAATAATGGATTTTCCTGTTACTTACATTTATTTATTTTCTATCACATTTATTTGTTATAAATTTCATTTGCATAGTGTTTGTCAGATTGAATCTTATATTCAGTGCCTTTCGATGGGCTGAAGTGTGTAAATATTATTTATTTGTAAACAGAGGTTAGCTTGTCGAAATGCTTGATGCCGGCTTATCAGTCAATTGATATTCTTCCCTTCCTTAAATTTACTGTCGAATTACTTCATATTTCTGTTATTTGGTCAACTTGAGAAAATGTGCTTATTCCTACCATATTAATTGCTTGATTTATTGATTTATCTCTTCTTGTCCTCCAACTTTAAAGTTCTTTTGTTATTTATAGCACACTGCGCTTGGGGAAATTTTTTTGCTTCACTCTGATTGGCGGATTTCACGGCACTTTATGTTACGTTGAATCATTTATTCTCCTTTTGCGTATGTTCCTTGCGCTTTCGCCAATACCTTCTTATTATCTCTGATGTCACCTTTCTCCTCTAGCTTTAGGTTTTCATTGAAATCTTCTATTGTCACCCTTCAGCAGCTTTCTCAGATGTGCAGTAATCTTGATTATATTTTCAGGAATATTTAATTCATCTAAGTCAAGTTGTACTAGTTCAAACCGGTTACATTTTGTGTTTCTTATTCTGAAGAACTCTAATACTGTATTTGCTTAGTAAGACGATTTTTATTATTTCTGAAGATGTGACTAAAAACCTTTTTCTTACAGTATCCAAAAGCCGTTCTATTTTCTAATAAAAATTCTTATTTGAAATCAAATGCACTACATTATTCAATTTCGGTTCCAATATTATTATTATTCTGAGTGTCAAATTATCTTGCACGGAAATCGCTGAGTATTTACTTTGGAGGTTTCGCTGAGTGTTTATTTCTTAGATTTTTCCAAAACTTTTTCATTCTAGCTGATGTAGTTTCTCTTCTTTATTAAGAAAATATCACATTCCTTCTCTTAATTTCGACTGGGCGTACCTCCCACTTTTTAACACTCTTCCTAAATTTGTTTTTGTCAAATATTATGCTATTAGTAATACTTGCATGAGATAAGTCTTTCTGTACAATTTTGATCCAATTTCCTCCCATTTTTCACCTCTCACGTAAAGCACATAATTCTCTTTGCTATTTGATCGCCTGGGAGTCTCATCAAATGTCCATAGAGTTTCAGTCTCCTCCTTTTGATATCGTCTAATATTTTTGAGTGTTTTTCCTATTCAGAGTTATTTTGCATTATCCCTCTTGTTTTTCTTAGGCCAATTATTTTCCTGATGATTTTTCTTTTTGTTTTCATAAATCCTCAATACCCAGTTTTGTGTTTAATGCCAAAGTTTCGCTTGCATGCTGAAATGCAGATTCTATTACTGTGTTATAATGTCGTATTTTGGATTTTGTTGATAGACATTTTTTTTTTTGTAGATATTCTGTACCAAGCCAAATCCTTTTTGTGCTTTACCTACTCTATATCTCAGGGACTCTTTTTCAGAGATAATTTTTCCTAGATATTTAAAGGAGGTGACATTGCCAATTTTCCCATATTTCTTTTCTAGTCTTTCCAGCTAGAGATTGGTACTTGTGGTGAACACCGTTTTTTGAAATGAAATCATTATTATTATTATTATTATTATTATTATTATTATTATTATTATTATTATTATTATTATTATTATCATCAATACTATTACTATTACTTCAAGTGTTTATGTCAGTTTAAACGTTGTTAACAATACCATTTCAACTTTTCACTCAAAGGTGAAAAAATATCTTTGAAAATCAATTTTTCTTGTGTCGCTTTGTATGGGCTGAGAGTTTACAATTTCAGAGTATTTTAGGTGTAAAATGGTGGGAGAATGATAAGTTAATTTATTATTTATTGTTCCATGTATGTGTTTATTCTCAAAAGAACTGTTTCTGTGGAATATATATGGTCAATACAGGACTTGGAATCATTATAATATGTACGAGTAGATTTATTAAGGTAAGATTTGAAACCCTTTGACAACATTATACTTTGTATATTCATTGACTAAATTACTGTTTCGATTGAGATTGATGTTGACATTATCAACAAATATGACATCAGCCCTGCTTTTCAAGCTATCCAAGCACTCATCCAGGCCATTCGATCATTAATAAGTCTTATTACATCTTTTTTAGCGAAATCTCGTTCTATTTTTAAAAAATATATCATAGTCGGTACTCGTTATACTTTTGTTTTGATGAATATATTTTCCAGTCAATATATACAACTTTTTTTCTATCATTTTCCCCCGTTTTTCTATTGCTTCCAAGCATAATTATTAAGATTTCCTGTTTTAAGCATAAAGTTGCTCTGTTGCCTTGTTTGTCAGCTATAAATCTAAGATCAAGCTGTACTCAAGCACTAGTTTAGTCAAAATATTCAGCAAATATTTTTTTGGGGTTTTGAAGCTGGTGCCAAAACCCTAACAAAATACAGTAAGTGCTGAATAATAACTTTCACTGGAGAGAGTCGAAAAATGTGGCTGTCCATGGAAAAAGTTGGCAAATCGAAATAGGTAGAATGGAAAGCCATGCACATGCATGTGAGACACATGAGTAGAGGTAGAGAGAGCTGTTGCTATTTCAGAACAGCGCCCATTTACGGTTCTCTTATTTCCCTCAGCGCCCTATTCATTTCCTTCGCACTGTCTCTTTATGCTTCCACTCTGTTTGGGCAATAGCTTGTAGAAGTTCTTTCAGCCATCAACACATCCACCAGCACTTGTATTGTCATTTCCTTTCACGCTACAAATACACCTTATGACTTGTTAATCACAGTGACGATTGGAGATAACTCTTTAAGCATTCGTCTTTTGAAATAAATGAAAGAAAAAGAAATGAAAATTTGAAACTATTATTTCCATTGTCGTTTGCACCTTAAAGTAGGACTGAAAAAGTCCACATGTAGAAATAGAAGCACCTATATAGATTACCTCTACAACTACTGAAAAGCCTACTTCCAACTGAACGTATTGTTACGGGTTATAATAGCTAAAATAAGGCTGGCAACACTAAAGTTAACACTTGCACTTTATTTACACAAATTAGTCTATTTACACAAATTAATTGTAAGTTTAATTAATTAAATAAGACAGATCATCAAATGACAAACTAATACTTATTTTCAGTAATTATTTACAAGAATTAATGAATAAGTAATTACAGGCTGATCAATAATAAAGGAAACAAGAGTCCAATAAACTGTACAAATGAATAATTAATTACAGGCTGATCAATAATAAAAGAAACAAGAGTCCAATAAACTGTACAATAATGTGGAAAGAAATTATTAAAAAAAACTACTAATCACTTACAAAAAAACACAGTCCAATTCGTTATTTGACAGTCCCAAATAATATCACTTAACACAACGTCTTTAAACTATTATTAAGCTGCATAAACAGTAAACACATGTCTCTGCACTTGACACTGTCTAAAGACTGAATAAAGCACTGTTTACTTCACTGACACTGGATTGTCTCTCTCACGAGATCGGTAATACAATCTGTCATGCGGGTTTGTAAAAACTGACTAGCTTGTTCACATGGACTTCTTTATATAGCTGATGTTGTTGTATAATCAAGAATTGAAATCACCAGACGCTTCGAGAAGGCCATGGAACATGATCTCAATTGTTCAAGAAGTCTGAAGAAATCTCAAGAAGTCTCGAGAAATTTAATTGAGTGAGAGAGTTGTAGACTTGAAGAATAAGAGTGACAAAGACATGTGAAGAGCAAGAGAATGAAGATCGAATGTCGAAGTCACGTACAACCATGAAAACAATAGAATAATCTACGTAGAATGAGTGCGTGAATAACTGCTCCATTCGCTTTTGTAACAGTATCGATATCTTTTATTTGACTGCGGTGCTGTAGTCATTCAAGGCGTTGTTTTGGACAAGACTCTGACTGATGACTGCTACTCCTGCGATTAAGAGTTCGATTCTCACGCAGTTTGGCATATTTAGTGTAATGATTCATCTCATTAACCACACACAAGTCACAGACGCATGTGGGAATAATAAACCAATCTTTTTAAAATTCCCATTGCAATTTTTAAAAAAAGCTGAAAGGTTCACACGTAGAAAAAGAAGCATTAATAGATTTCTTTTCAAAGCTATGAAATACCTATTGCTAACAAAACTTTCGTACATCTTTTAACCAACCTATATTCCAATGAGAACATAGGGTGTCAAGTTTTACTATTTTGAATACAGTATAATTCAAATGATCTTCTACAAATCATTTTATAATCAACTTGTATTGCAATGAGAACTTCGACTGTCTCTTCTATTATCACTGTTATCTCTGTGCATGGTTTAACAAAATCTGAGTTGAAATTGAGATTGAAATATCAAAGCTTTCAGCAACTAATCTAAGAATATTAAATACTATTTCGAACACAGTATAACCCAAATGAACTGAATATTGATCCAATGAATCAGTCAACATGATGGAAAATATATTCTGTTACAAATTCCAGTGTGAAGATCGTTGAAATTCTGTTTTTTGTTTTTCCTGGTACCTAGTTAAAAACATCTGTCTAGCTCTGTGTGTGCAATGCTTCAATAAGCATTATTTTCAAAATTGAAATTTTTTATTCAATCACTGTCATTTTCAATAAGAATTTATAATATTTTTGGATTGTATTTCACAGAAGAAGCGATTTATTCTGTATTAAAAAAAATGATCAAATAAATATTCAATTTAATATAAGTTCCACTTTTATGAGTGTTTCATTCATCACCATTGAAAAACCACATCAAGTAGACAATGCCAGCTGATTTGTTTGCATTCAAACTCACTCCTAACAAGATCACCGTTGGTAGTTCTTGAACTACTTCCACCATTGATGAATGGGGGCCTATCTGCTTCCATGATTTGGAAGGCCCAAGAGAAGGGCACTTTTCACACACTTGCTAAGTGGAGGCGATCTATTTCCAGTGTGACCTCTGCCTCAATTCCGCTCAGCGAGGATCCATCTTCATTATTCTTCCTCCTTTCGAACTGTAATCTTTATCTCACGTCTTTAGCTGGTCAAGCTACTCTTTCTTCATCTGCTTGCTTCCAGTTCCCGTCCTTATCTTTCCGCTTTGTTGAAACGTCTTTTGATTCTCTTTCAATCGTTTCTCTCCATGTTTAACTTTGGATTTTCACAAATTTCTTCTATATGTAGAAGAGGCGTATTCAGGAGGGGTGGATCATTACTTCCAATACTTGGATTTTGATGATGAATAACGACCATTCTTCATTTACATACCGTATTATAAACCCACCGTTCGGAACCCACCTGAAACTTCAGGACCAACTCATCAATCACCGACATCCAACTCATTACCCACGCACAGGTCTTAGACCTATATGGGTTTCATCCTGAAAAAAAACCAACAAAAAAAGAAATAAAAAAACATGGAAGCAAAAATGAAATATCAAGTTTAGCTTCCCCATCACAAAAAAATAGAAATATGGAACAGGAATGATACTTTGAAAGTTTATTGGTACTCTCATCCTAAAATAGTGACTGATCATCCCCTCAAAGTCATTCTTCATCCACCATTGATAGGCAGCACCTTCAATCAAGAATTAACGAATGAACTATTTATTATTGATTGCTGTGAGTTGGCAAATTGCCATGCTGGCAAATCTAATTGAAACGCAGTTGAGCATCTGTAGATGATCAATATCAATAAGTAAGTAGCTGAAAGTGGAAAATAATCAATATAATTTATAATTGCAAACTTGAGAAAGAAATTTTACAATCTCAGAGTTCCTCTCAAAAGTACTAACTTCATTTACAAAAATTAATATAAGTTTCACTTATATGTGAGTGTTTAATTCATCACAATTGAAAAACCACGTCAAGTAGACAAAGCCAGCTGATTTGTTTGTATTCAAACTCACTCCTAATAAGATCACTGTGGGTAGTTATTTTCACTGCTTCCGCCATTGATATTACTATTGTCATCATATTTTTCACTATTATTGCCAATATTAGAGGAATTCTGCAATGATACAACTTTATCAATCCATTTCACTCATCCTTCAGAGGTGTGAGAATAATAACTTATTCGACATTTTCACATAGATGCATCTTCACTCGTAACAATTTACAAACAATCATTGGCACTGAATTTGGGCTGGACTTTCCTAAATGAACTCTGGGCAGCCAGTTGCAAGTATGGCATACTTGAAGGGGCGACTGTTTGTGCTTCAAGATGAGGGCCGAATGCTCTGTCTCGAGCCGGGAATTCCCGGAATGCTCGTTACGTTAGGCGAGAGCTGTACATTCCAATTCCGTGACGCTGTTGTCCAGAGATGTAGCAGCACTCTCGGCTCCGGTCCCATGCTAACTGTACCAACCGGACGAATAGTATCTGTCTTCATGACACTAGAATTAGTGCTGGAGAATGCTTAGAATATCATTGTGTGATGAGAATATTCGAATAGAACTGAATTTCAGTATGCTGTAATAAAATGTCATAGTGGTCGTTTTGAAAACATTTGGAAAAGATCTGTGGAATTCAGTTATCTTTGTCATAAAAATCATCATAGATCAGAGACAACTAAAAATTACGATTTAGAGCATATGTATGTCAGCATATATATAGAGGATATTAGTAGTTGTTATGGAAAACGTTAGTTGCAGTGTTGCAGTATGCTACTTGTTGTATATAGTGCGATGGTAGGGATGAACCCAAAGACCTACGAAAGTTTATCGGGAGGGGAGATGGAATTACAAAAAAAGTTTTCGACCCCCATGAAAGACAGACATAAATATAGCTTTTTTAGTATTGGTTGAGAATTTCGGTATAGTAAATAATTGTAAAAGGACATTATATTATATTATATTACTAGACGGCAGGCTCGCTTCGTTCGCCTTTCAACCGTAAAATCGAGGGCTTCACCTCTTGGACCCCCGAGGGGGAAATTTATACAAAATCTGTAGCGAACGGGGGAATTGTCACTGAAATTTTGAGCCATTACAACATGAAAACGCATAAAAAAAAGACTAGAAAAAGGTCAAACTTAGGCATATTACGTGGAAAATCTTGAAAACTTTAAATTGTGGGCGTCCAAGTGAACAAGTTTATCAAATTTCAACTTTTTCGGCCATGTGGCTGTTGAGAACGCTACAAAAAAGGCTGGGGAATCGGTAAACTCGGGTGCATTTTTGGGTAAATTTCAACAACCTTTCTTAGCTCACTTCTGAATCCAAAACTTAGCATTATGCCTGATTCCAACGTTTTTGGCAAGTAGTTTTTGAAAACCTTGAAAAAGGAAATATTCAAAAGTCGTTCTTAGCACGGGCGTCAACAAGTGTACCAAATTTCAACTTTTTTGGCCAAGTAAAGAATGGTGAGTCAGGTCTGGTGTTATCAGGTAGCACCTAAACAAGTGCAGGGCCTTGACGTGATTTAACGACTATTCATTCATCGTAATAGAATATTGGTCATCACTTTATGAACATGTGAATTCATGACTTGTCTTCAAATACCTTTAATAATCATAGAGTACTTTCAGATGATTAGCTCACAAATTTCAATATGTTTTTAAAATATTCTCATCACCAAAGAATGAGAATCATAAAATTCGTCATGAGATGATAAAATTCGTCATGATGCCAACAGAGAATCGAGCTTTAAACTTACGAGACATCCTGCCTAGTTCAAACTAGACAGGAGACTTAACACGTTCCAGTTTCAATTCAATACCAGATAATAAAGAATAGATTCATAGAACTGAATTCCAGTTCGGAAATGTGCAGCTGGAATGAGGGATGGAAATGGCGATGCTTCAAGAATATTATTTCATCTACTGATGGAAAATGGAATGACGATAAGCGATGCAATTTAGATGGGATGAATGACGATGGAGAGACTCCTACGGGTAGAAAAAGTAACGAATCTTTAAATCATAAAGTGAGGAAGAAAAGGCCGCCGCATACAAGTCGGGTACTTATTTCCAGGCAGATTAGCGTAGAAGTCGGTTTCAGCCAAGGGCACACTGTCATGGATGAAGGGGGGGGGGGGTGGTCTGGGTGATATTACAGTGCAAGTCTGCGTCTCAGGGGGAAGGAAGGGTTGAATGAGAGCTCTTTCTCGTACCCCACTTTTGTTGCATAGAGGGGATGCTTAAAACTTGGCAACGCAGTCGGTGCGATTGAGTGTGCCAGTGCGGTGCTCTCTCCCAGTACTTTCTCTTACTCGGCTTAACGTTTCACTAACATCTGGATATTCGATTTGTGTCCGTCGTAAGGTAAATTCGAATGCTCACCACCTGCTTATTCATTCATTTAAATTCTGTTTTTATTTCAAATCAATAATACATCTGAATATGTGACTTGAGCAGAGATTGAGGCTTCAGTTGAGAATAAAATTCTCTCTATAATGCTCTTGTCAATAAATTCCTATGAGGTATTTCCATATTTGGCAAAAAATTAACATATTTGAAAAAGTGAAATATCGTCATCCTATTACTGACACTGTGGTGAGCTGATTCTATTGCAAGAGTCAAAGCGTTAGCAAGGACTATAGCATGAGCTCACCAACAGAAATCACGACCTTACCAACGCTTTCACGTACTCCCCAACAGAAATACGAGCAATTATTGTGTATGTATGGGTGTGTGTGCGTGTGCGTATGTGTGTGTTTATGTTCATGTGTGTGTGCATGTATTGTGATGCTCCTTCACATTGGAAGCCCAGATTATGTAAAGCCCCACATTGGGAACGTCACTTTATGTAACGTGCTTTTCTGGTGGAAAACCTGGGGAACTCAAAAACTGAATTACTTTCCTTCAAGACCTTGCTCTCAATCGATTTACCTGATTGCAAGTTTTGGGTTTGGCTGCTCTAGATGGATGTCCAGCAGTTACACATTACTGAGGAAGTGATATGATAACCCTATGAAAAAAAGAGACTCACTCTAAGGGCCTGAGGATCTCGCAACACCGTCCACAACAAATTATATCACACCAGGTAGATGGAGATATCACTCGGTGCAGCAATATTTCATGCAATGACCACACCGAGCACCGAGAAAAAAAATCCTATTCCTAATCTCAACAGTATGTCGGGTTGAGGAAAGTCCGTTATAATTTCTCCCTGATGGATGGTGGAATAAACACAGGAATAAACGCAGTTATACTAACGCACAGGCTGCGATACCACTCTACAAATATTCTGGCTCTTGTCAATAAAATAGACAAGCTTTTGAATACTAGAGAGCACGTGTTAGGCGGAATTTCACAACTAAACACCGTGCAATGGCTCAAACCTTCATCGAGCAGAAAGGGTTAATGAAAAAAGCATATTGATTTTGTGAAAATCAATAACGACATGTATTGAGAAACAAATGTCTGACAGAAAAATGAAAAGTGAATATTGAAAGTTTAATGATAAAATAGATTTTACAGATTTTAGAAAGTTAAGAATTTGATTAAATTTCAAGAATATTGCTCTATTAATTTTTAGACTTATAAGAATTACAAAAATACAAAAAATGATAGAGCATGAGGTGTAGGCTTAGCAAGACGATATTTTGCACATCTGGCACAGCCTATTATTTAAAATTTCATTTTATTTTCGTGCACACACTTTTTATAGATTGCACATTTTGCATAGATTTATGCTTAATATATTAGAATGTGTATGATTCATGAAACGGCGTTTTGTCGGTAGTAGCATGGGTTGCCTCGTCCAACACATTGTCAATTTTTAAATAGTCGGTGCTTCTTGAATTTGGTGTAAGGAAATTTGAGATTTGGTCAATTTAAAATGATTGGCCGACTTTAAATCTCGACTTGCACTAGAGTTGAAAATTACAAAAAAATTACATGAAACGGACAGAGTAGTCCTTACAGTTCAAAGGTTGGAATGCGAGAGAAGTTGTAAAAATATAGATCGAAAGATCCAGTCAATTTTATAGAGAATTCCAATTCCAATTTAAGGGAAGTTGAGCCGAAAACAGGCCATGTCCAACACAAGATTTTGGAATTGATTAGAAGAAAATTTAAGGAAAAAATTATCTATTGGTTGAATTTAATTGGAGAGTTTAAAAAGAAACCAGAACCCCACAATTGTGATAGGCAAAGAGAAAATTGACATAAAGCTTGTAATAATTGCGATATGATGAATCAATCAAGCATAATATCGATAATTCCACATCCACGTCGTCTTTGACTATGACGTTTTACTAAAACACAATTTATGAACCATTTACCATCATTAAACACATTCTCAATTAACAAAAAGATTTAAAAAATTACTGTATGATATTTTCACTGGGCAATGAGGATCAAGAGGTAACCTCCTAAAAATGTGCTTCTTCAAGAATTGACAATTACAGCACAATCTTCAAATATTTTTTGGAGTTCAAGTAAGTACAAGTTTTTTATATATTGTAGATTTAATATTGTATATAGTATATCTAATATTGTGTATTGTAGATTTTATGCCTCTAAATGGTGGTTTTGCTACTAAACACCCAGACAGTCTAATTTCCTTTTAAAATACGAACACAGCCATATAACTGTATATTTCAAAAAATTGGAGAATGTGACTTCTGCATCTACACTGCTCAATTAACTATACAATTAAAAAGATGGCTACTTGTGAAGTTCAAATAAATTTAAATGAAATTGAGTTGAACTCTAGAATCAGCAAGAGCATATTTGCTCATTGATGCTTTGAATCAAGTGGCCCTTTTTTAGTTGATGTATGTGACTGTGAGTAGTCCGATCTCGGCCTGGCTTTCCTCAATCCATCTGCTATTCGCGATGAAATATTCGCGCTCTTAGTTCGAGAATGAGAATCGAATGTTTTGCCAAGTTTGCGTGAATAGGAGGGAGCAAAACACAATAATACGCGGACTTCCAAAGCGTTGAATGTGTGTGCTCCACCCACAATCCACATGTAGTTTGGTGCAAAACTTTTTGTCGAGTCCAAACGTTTGCGGAAGCCAAGCCGAGCCGCCGCCACCGCAGTACTTACACGATCTCTTGCTTGCTCTTCAATTTCTCTTTTTTCTTCATCCACTTCACAATATTGTTAGCTCCCTCTTCTTGTTCTCGTCTTTCTCCTACATTGCTTCCTCAATTTACACTCTGCTCAATCAACCGCTCTTTTTATACTTTGTATTCTCATCGCTTCTCCTCCACCTTCATCTTCTCCTCATCGCTCTCTTCAACCACAACCTCTTATTCCGTCTCTTCCCCTTCATCTTTTACTTCTTGATGTTCTTCGTTGTTATGTATTGTCATTTATCATCATACAACAGCTTTCACATCCCATCTCCTCTTTCCTTCTCCTCACTCTTCTGCTCCGCAATCAGTTTTCCTCCCCATCTCCTTCTTCTTCTGCTCCTTTTTCTTCTTCTTCTGCTCCTTTTTCTTCTTCTTTTTCTTCAGTTTATACTCCTTTTCCTCCGCTTATACTCGTGTCTTCTTCTTCATCTTCTTATACTCTTTGTTGTTCTTCTTCTTCTTCTTTTCCTTTTTCTGCTTATACTACTTACTTTTATATTCATTATTCTCTTCTTCTTCTTCTTATTTTTCCCTCTCTTCTTTTCCTCATTTCTCCTTATTTAGCCTTCCTCCTTTTTACATTGCACTTTTCCTCTATCTCTCTCCCCTTCTACCCTCTCTTTCAATCTCACTTTTTCTTTTAATCGTCTTCTCCTCGTCTCTATTTACGTCAACTGCTACTTCTGTTCTTTTTCCTTCTCACTCTCATCCTTGCTCCTTTTATCCTTTTTTGTCTTGTTTCCTCCTCCTCCTCCTCCTCCTCCACTACTTTCTACTTATCTTCTGCTTCCATTTTAATCTCCCTCTTCTACTCTACATTTTTCTTCTCCTTCTTCTTTTATTCTAGTGCTAGTGCTAGTATCACTGGAGCAGAAAAATCAATAATAATAAATTACTATGAATTGAAGGTATTTCATTATTTATTTCATTTCTTGATACAGTCAAAATACAACCTATTGTAAAGAAACAACAGGCTTTAGCCTAAAACTGTCTCTATTACTAAATTTCTACAGAGTTCAAATATATGAGTGAATGAATGATTGAATAAATGAGTTTATTTCCTCATTCAACAACATAAGAAAAATAACAAGATACATTACTTGGAAATTGACTGACCACTTTTCCAGTAGTGTGATCAGTTTAAGAAATAGACTGACAATAAAATAAACAAATAAGTATGAGTCTAGTCATCAGCAACATTGAAATTATTTACAGTTCAGCTACTGCCTGTAGCGCAACATAAAAAAGTACTAGCTCTTGTTTTCTCAGTGAAAGTTTTTCTAAATAACTACAATTTATTTATTTATTATTATATGTAAGCATAGGTTATGTTTACGTTTTGATTAAAATATAACTTGAATTTTCTGGAAACACAATTACCAAGTTCAATTTGAACGATGAAGCACTTTGATTCTATTTAATACACTCCAAGTTATTTCTGTTATTTCTTATTAGGTTTATAGCTCACTAAATATGTCCGGATTCCGATGAACGATCTCCTTCAAAACTGAATTGCTAATGATTTATTATTTTTGAGAGAAACATTATTTTGTTGTCAATCTGCTACGCTAGAGAATTCCGTGGTAGCTATATGGATGAACTCGACGACGCCTGAAACTCTCCACTACAATTCAACTTATTAATTCCAGTTTGTATTCGAGACAACACCATGCTTCCTTGATTTCCTCCCTCATGCAAAATTATTATCAAAGAAAGAGTGGAAGTTTTGCACAGTAAGAACAGAACACGACTTGAATAAGTAATTAAGCACACAGTTTGTGTATTGTTAAGATCGGCTTCAGGGTCTGGCAAATGCGAGGAATTGGAAAATCTCACAAAGATTTAGAAGTAATTTCTGCACTATAAAGCTGTTTGCTTGTTACTCTGAATAGATAATGAAAATGTGATTTGATGCAAAGAGAATTATATTAGATGCTAAGAGAATTCATTCATGACATGATGTTGGCCCAGTAATCTACGAAACGTGAAATTTTTATTGAAAGTATTTCTTTTCATTTATATACAAAGAAGTAAACAAAGTTAGAAAAGCATGAATTTAAAAACATTAATGATTTTAATAAGAATTCAAACTCATGACCTACTATATTGAACGTTCTTCACCCTTTCATCACAATAAACAAATAAAAGCCCAAGCACAATAAAGATATTTAAACAGTTTTCCACTGTGGGTTCTGGGATTTATTTGTAATAAAAACTACAAAATGAGACTAAAATTTATTGAATAACACCAATAAATCACAAATAAACCCAATCTGATAACTACTATGACACAAGATTAAAAATTAAGAACTCTACTTTAAAACAACTAAATAAATTACCAGCTATTGTAATCAATTGATCAAAAAACTAAAATAATCTACAATGAAAACTTTTTTAATAATCTAATTGAAATTACAATTTTAATAACAATATTACAGATCGTTCAACACTACTAATTATCAAATCTCAACAGTTAACAGTACTCTTATATAGTTAACAGTTCTCTTACACAATTACAGATCTCTTAGCACTACTATTAATCAAATTTCGTCAGTCAACAGTTATCTTATCAAATGAATTATAATCGATTTAAATTTCACCCTAGTGACAGTCCACCTGCAACACTACAGAGACAGAACTTCACTCAGCGATGGTTGAGAGTCTTCAAATTACAATTCACTTATAAAGTCAACACACAAGGAAAATAAACACTAGCTCCTTAATCCTTATTACACAAAAGACCACTGCCTCTATACCGAGACAGATGTACACTCACTGAGGCCACACACAGCTCAATCTTCAAAAACTGACTAACTCGTTCACACCAGTCCCTGCCTTTATATAGGGTCCCATTGGTCCTGAACGTTCTTCACCCTTCCATCACAATCAACGAATGGAAGGCCAAACACAATAGCTATTGTCCGCATGAAGCTTCGAGATGTGTCCTAATTTGTGTGTTGACAAGTTGTAACCAATAGCATTTGTTTCCGATGGGCGAGGGAGACACGACCTGTGGTAGAAGGGGAGAGAGTGAGCCGCTACACACACCCCCTCTTCCAAGAACACCCACTATCTCCTTTTCTCTAGCACTTTCTAGGAACTTTCTTTGGCTCCTTGTTACAATATTATTGATAAGATTTAAGTAATTTATCATAACTTATTGTTACAAATAATCACTTTTTGTGCATTTTTTGTTTTCTTCATAGAAGAAAGATAAAAAACTTGAAAAATGTATGATGAAATAGAAAAGTAGGGGTGCTTGCACAGTGGAGAATCAATAATTTTAAATGATATTTGATAATGTATAGATGCTGTGCAATGGTGATATTCAAGCTGCTCCAATGCCAATGTGTCCTACATCATTCCATAGCGTGTGTTTACTTTTGTGTAAACAAAATTAACTTTAGTGTATGACTATACCTATTGATTGTCATCAAGATTGGTGGTTCACTGTGAAAGCACCCTAAAGAGATGTCAGATGATGAAAAAGCAGAAAAAACATATTATTGGGTATGTAAAATACACATAAAGGAGGATTGGACTGAACTCAATTATTATCGTATGTTGATAAGTTAATAACTCAATACGTTTCAAGGAAAGGGAAATGACATGACATATCAGAAACAGATAATTCAATAAATTTCAATCTGCAACCTTGATTATCTCAAAATTTAATGGATCATTGATGAATGGAAAATCGTTATTGAAGAAATATTGGAAAGTGCTACAAAAACAAAACAAAAAGCATACTGTTTTTATAAACCATTAGTACTACCAGGTGCATTTGTTAGACCCACTTAACCATTAAGAGTATGAAGGAAAACCTGGATGAACTTGAAAAGGAGTTGAAAAAGTGGCTCAAGGTATATTTGAAGGCTATGCATCCTTATTCATCTAAAATAAATGATCCAGCGGGTACATCGAATGCACTGGATGAGAAATTGGACAGTGGAATGTGAAAATTCTAACAACTTAATATTTATTTACTCTCACATTGGGCAGAGGAAGCATGCCTTTTCATCGCCTTATACAGGTTGAGATGAGCCGTAGGTGGTTTTCACATGAGGTTATTGCTCCTTTATTGAGAGTTTCAAAGTTCGGCAAAATTGAAGTTTCCTAACCGTGAAATGAAGTCCGGCACTTAGTTATTCAAAATACATCATGCGTGAGGTATTGAAAACATGGGTTAGCGCAACCTTCTTTGAGCTCAATGAACGAGAAGATAATTATTATCTTGCATAGTCGATATTCTTGAGAATTCATTCAATTTGTTGATAGTTAATCTTGTTCATAATCAGAATCTTTGTTATAAGACCTCACATGCAGTGTTTGATCAGTGTTATTATTCGATTCATCCATCAAAATACAGAAATGCATATCATCTGAGCATAAAAAAATGATTGAGAGGACCATTTCTTCAAAGTAAAGAGATAAGTCAGCTAAATTGGAGGGAAGTGATAGCCGCGAGCCGTAGCAGGTATCTGTTCAATCAGATAGATAAGCTGCGTTCTCGTAGGTCCTGTTTGTAACGGTGACCGATTAGATTGGCCAGCAAAAAAGACACTGTTCTCTGCTGAAAATTACTTCCCGGTGATTCGGAACCCACCTAAAACTGTAGGTCCAACTCATAAATCACAATCATCCAACTCATTACCCACGCACAGGTCTCAGACCTATGTCGGCTTCATCCTCAAATAAAAAAAAAAATAAAAAAAAATTGTATTGAACTTTTAAAAAGTTTCAATAATTCAGAAAGTTGTATGTTGAAATGAACTTAATCAGATCTCAATTACACGGAAATTGACTCTCCTACTGACATGTAGCCTATCATAGAGTGTTTCAAAACAAAGATTTCCAAACAAAATAATCGTACTAAAATCGTAATAAAAAATTAATCGGATCAAACAGTTTAAGATTCATTTGAACTTTTTTTATTGTACTAGTGACAAAAATGCAGATTTATATTGTTATGATATATAGATTTGAATTTGAACTTTGTCACAACTCCTTTGAAGTGCAGATGTGGGTAATGATCCATCTCGTGTAACCCATGTTCAAGACTTAGGGAAGCAGCCAGAAGAGTGGTATCAGAGATAATGCTAAACTGATTGCGTCATCAGGACTTCCAAATTCGTTCAAACGAAAAATTTTCTACAGTTTTTGTGCTCTGTTTCTATAGAGTTTGTTTATGAGAACATGAGTAAGAATTTGGAAATGAGTTGAATATGATAAGAAAACAGTCGATTCCCGTACGCAAGTGGGGAATCATGTGAAAGCTACTCACGAAGAATCATAACTTCAAATCTTGATGCACTTCATCATGAAAGTTTATTTCCATCAGGTTCAACGGAGAGAGAAACGATGTTAGTTGATATGATTGCATATTCAATGCTTAAAGAGTTATTCCGTTTACAGTTGACGTAATGTTGTGATGCTTCGATGGAGCATTGATTGTTTTTGTTATTAGTTACTATGATGTTGCGGACCGATAAACGTTGCACACGCTTTTAAATTGGCGTTATATTCCCGGCTTCCACGTTCTGAAAACTTCAGCTACATTCAGAGAGTCACAGCGGGGAGTGTTCGAACGTATCGAATCATTTCCCGCTCATTGTCTGCGAATGGCAAGTAAAGAAGATACAGAGTAAAATTGGAAGAAACGGTAGAATACACGCTTCCTTCCTCACTTCATGTTTACAGTGAACTTAGCTTTCACAGCGTTTACCGTATTAAAGATCAGCAATCGCTCTTGCTTCTTTGCTCCTCCTACTCATCCGCCACTTCGTCCTTTTCCTCTTCCTTCTGTTATTATCTTCGTCTATTTCTCTTTCTCTCATGACTTCTGAAAATCTCTCTCCCTTCGTTCTTCATACCCTAGAGCACACATCTTCGGCAAATATTATCGTCCCTCTTGCTGGAAACTCCTCGTATCAAATGTTCGCGTCTTCCTACCTTCAGTTTGGTCTCTTCTTTCGTCGAGTAAGCTATTTAGAAACTCGCTGGCTCAACTTGCTAAGTGAATTTTCAAACAAAATAATTTCCGATTCCCATCCCTCTGCACTGCACTGCCACATGCCAAGTAATTGCCAACGTTTGATAGACAGGCTCTGCTCAATTCGAACCCCCAGGGCAGAGTATTCACCAGTTCTACAGGAGCTCTTTAAGTTTGAACTCAGTCTACGACTTCAAATTCGATACGGTAATTTACGAGCTGAGAAAGTTCCTTTCAACTGACAGTCAACTTTAATTGATGAATGTTACTTATAGTTAATTATGAATAAGTCTTCAAAATTATGGATTTTCAGAATGATTGAATTAAACAAGCGTAGATTGGTCTCCAGTAAATAGTAATAAGTAATCTCTTAATAAGCTAAGTGATCGCTTAAGACCAGTGAAAACTGAGACACTCATTGCCGTGGAACGATATTTTGGATTTGCCTACATTACTGCTAGAGTCGTGTAGTCCCGGGCTAAATTTGTCTAGAGTCCACACGTTTGCAGCAAAAGTCTGGATAATCATTTCGTATGATTAACGGTCTGTTTTGAACTGGTCTTCAGAAAACCATGAGGAATTTTTCCAAGAAGTTAATGTAGTGAAGTAAAGAAAGTGGTTCTGGTAGATGAAGTATTTACTTGAAACCAGTGCTGTGAAGTTGGTTTATAACAAACAATATCAGACCGTGAATCAAAATCGCAACTATTGTCATAGTAGTAACTTAGATTAGACCAGTGGCGTACCGAGGTTTTAAGCGCCCTGGAGCGGAAGTGTCTAACGATGCCCCCCCCCCCCCCCACAAAAAAAATCAGTCTTACATTCAACCACCCGATTGGGCTGATATTAATATAGTGGTAATTTAGAGTTGAGTAGTGAACGCCGAACAGGACAGACGTCTTTCTTGTTGGCTCCGTTATCTGATTAATCGTTCGAAATTGTTTTTGTGCAACCTAACTTGAACAGTCGTGCGCTAATAGAACTTGTGTATTAATTTGAGGTTGCTTGAATATTATACAGATTTGTCTACTTCAGGCATAAGTTATATAATAGGATACGTGGTGTGAGTGTGTCAAATCATAGTTCAAATAGGAAGTGGTATGCAAAGGGACATTCAAAGCTACTGCTCGCCTGCTGCTCCATCGAAGAGAGTTCGGTCAAAAAGCTCCCCAGAAGCCGAAGGTAATTCCAACAAAAAGAAATCAACCAATTCAATGATGGGAGTCGATGAGGAACTCATGAAAAAATTATTCCAAGAATTCGAAAACCGCCTATCTTCTAATATAGACGTGAAACTAGAAAAACTTACAACTAACTTTCGCCAGGACTTCTCTTCTATGAAAGCTGTAGTGGAGGAAGTGCTAACCGAAAACAAAGAACTGAAAAACCAAATAACTCAGCTCTCGTCCACAAACAAAACTTTACTGAAGCGGATTGTAGGTTTAGAAGATAGGAGTAGACGAAACAATCTAATTTTTAAAGGTCTCAAGTATAGTGTGAATACATTGAACTCTATATCTGTGGTGAAAAAATTTTGTATCGAGTATTTAGGAAGTAGGTCTGATTTGTGGATAAATCGAGCTCATCCTTTGGGATTGGCAAGGGATAACGGCCCACTAATAGCACACTTTCCTGATGATTCCGACGTGATTTACATTCTGAGAAACGCTAGAAAGCTCAAAGGTACTGGGTTTTTTGTACACAAAGACTTTTCCTCGGAGACGAGGAGAATCAGGGCTAGACTTTTCACAGTGAAAAAAGAAATAAAGCGCGTTCGACCACAGGAGAAAGTTATGATACATCACGATCGTCTTACCATGAGAGATGTGTCTTTTGGAACCGATGAAAATGGACGCTTAGAATTCGGAATCCAGGATGGAGAAGAAAAACTACGAGAGATCCTAGGAAGCGACGCAGAAACAGTATTCACGGCACTGAGGGAGGCGGAAGGAGGGCATAGCGACGCTGGAAGTGGGAGGGATGAAAGACATTGAGCCAGAGCCGGCAGCCAGGAAATAAGGGAGGAAAGCGAGTTAAAATTTTTAGTTTTTAATGTTGCGGGGCTGAAGGGTAAGTCATATTTTGAGTTATTTAATTTTTTAAGAGAATACGAATGTTTTGTTTTAATAGAGACTTTTGTAGAGAACGGTGATCAAGTTGTTTTTGAGAAGTATTTGACTGGATACAAATTTGTTTGGGAATTTGCAACAAGAGACTCGCAGTTTGGTAGGGCAAAAAAGGGACAATTAATTGCTGTTAGAGACAGGCTGGAAAATATAATTAAAATAGAAAATTTAAATGGTAGAAACGTGTTAGTATTGTTGGAAAAAAATATTTACATTGTCCCAGTATATCTAAGCGGCGGGTTAGAGGGGGAGTGGGAACTGGATTTTTATGCGCTGTATGACTTTTTATCCACTCTAGATAGCACGAGTAATATAATTGTTGTGGGAGATTTGAATGGGCGAGTCGGGTCATCTCAAAACTTACCGCTAGAACTCACAATAAATCAGCCAAATATGTGCCATGTTCGTAATTCAAAGGATAGTGTTCTTAATAAGAAAGGAAAAAAAGTAACTAATCTTTGCGAGGAATTTAACTTGATTATTTTAAATGGTAGAACCACAGGTGATACTCTGGGGGAGTTTACGTTCATCGGGAGTAGAGGGGCTTCAGTTATTGATTTGTGTTGCGTGAATCTTGAGTGTCTGAATATTGTAAATTATTTTAAAGTGGTACCTGCGGGCTTTTCGGATCATTTGCCAATATGTGTGAGTTTGCTGTGTGAATGGCATGAGAGCGATGGAGAGAGTCTAATACCAGTGGCTCCGCGATTACCATTGAGTTGTCTCAATGATCGTTTTGCGGAAAAGCTGGCTAATAAGTGTGGAGATGTGAACCCTTTTCCTAATGACATCAATGAGGCTAGTGGTGTATTAAAAATGCTCATTTACAATGCAGCTAATTTCAAATACGAGCATAAAGCAGGCGAGAGAAAATTCAAGAAAAACGTTTGGTATGATAGAGAGTGTGAATGTGTGAGAGCACGAATGTTTGCGCTTTTGAAATTATTCCGAAGAACAAATTCAATGTATGTAAGAAACGACTATGTTATTATAATGAAAGAATATAAGGAACTTTGCAAGAAGAAAAAGAAAGAATATTGGGAAAATATAAAAAAGAAACTTAAAACTGTCAGGGACTCAAAAATGTTCTGGGAATTAGTACGCGAATTTAACGGAAATCAGTATATGCAAAAAGCCAATATTAGCTCAGAAGAGTGGATAGGTCATTTTAAGAAATTATACACACCTATCAGGGCATGTGGACCAACATTATATGCTGAACCTCATGTCAATAATGATCTACTAGACAAGATAATCAGTATGGATGAAATTGATGCGTCTATGAGAAGACTTAGAAATGGGAAAGCGCCAGGCGAAGATAGAATCCCTGCTGAGTTTTACAAGAGAGCTCCTACGCCATACAGAGAATTGCTGTGTAAATTTTTTAATAAAGTGTATGATGAGGGTAAGGCGCCGGAGTCATTTCAAAAATCTATTATATTTCCCCTGCATAAGAAAGGAGACTCTAATGATCCTAACAATTACAGGGCTATATCTTTTACAAATTCCATTTACAAAGCTTTCGTAGGCACTTTATTAAATAGATTGGAGGAATGGGTGAAAAACAAAAATATTATAGCAGAGAATCAGGCAGGCTTTAGGGTAGGATACTCGTCTATAGATAATATATTTGTTTTATATAATTTAATAAAATATGCTACAACTGTGCAACATAAAAAAGTTTATTGTTTCTTCATAGATTTTAAGGCCGCGTTTGACTCCATTGATAGGGAAGCCCTTTTTTATAAATTATTTGGAATTGGCATTTCAAATAAATTTGTCAGCATGATTAGAGCATTGTATAAAGATTCTTCGTCAGCTATATGGTGTGGAAACGGTCTAACAGAAGATATAAAGTTTGAAAGTGGCTTGAAACAGGGTTGCTTATTATCTCCTATTTTGTTCTCTTTATTTACTTCTGATATGTGTGAATATATAGAGGGAGGACTGATGGTGGGAGGCTCTAGAATCAATTCTCTCTTATATGCGGATGATTTAGTTATATTCACCGATAACATTAACGAAATGCAGATCATGATTAATAGGCTAAGGAGTTATTGTAACCGGTGGAACCTAGTTTTAAATAGGGACAAGTCAAAAATTATGGTTTTTAGAAGAGGGGGTAGACTACGTAGAAGCGAGAAATGGAACTATGGTGGGGAGCCAATTGAAGTAGTTAATGAATATAAATATTTGGGTGTTACTTTTACTTCCACATTGTCATTGACCACACATTTCGCGAGCAGACTAACAACAGCAAGGTATGGAATCAATAGCTTATGGCGAAAGCTTATAATTAATAATGAAGTCACAGTGTCAACTAAGTGGCAAGTCTTTAACGCGGTTAGTAGGGCGGCAATAACCTATGCAGGTCAAGTATGGGGTTATCAAGAGAGGGAGGAGGTAGAACGATTTTTAAGGTTTTTTATCAAACGATTGTACGGTTTGCCGCAAAATACTCCAAACTACATGTTATACTTAGAAAGTGGAAAGGACGTTATGTGGATACAGACTTTAAAGATGAACTACAGATATATATTGAAAACTCTTTCCCAACCCGTCTTTAGATTCCCCAGAAGGATAACGATTCTGCTTGCGCAGAGCAAATGTGGTTGGTGTAGCGATTGGAGGATATTATTCAGCCAATTTAATCAAGAGTGGATAGATCCTATAGCTCAACCAGACCTTTGGGGGAAAAAGTGCGAAGAAATTGTTGGTATGATACGTCATAAATTGCAGGGAATGTGGTGGGATAGGGCATCAAAGTCGCAGTTTCATCACATCTATTACAATTTAAGAGAAGACAATTTAAGAGTAAGACGAGATTATATCAACGATTCCAATAGGAGAAGATTGATTAGCACAATTTTTAAAGTGAGGGGTTCATTATTACCATTAAACTTCAGAGTAGATCGTGGAGAAAATAGCTATATTTGTTCACTATGCAATAGTGGAGAAATTGAGGATACTTATCATTTTATGGGGAGTTGTAGGATTTTATCTGAGTTCCGAGTGAGGTGGTTTGGGTGCCCGTTAATGACAAACGATATGGTGCTTGACTATTTGAATGGAAAGAATTGGAAGCGTTTGGCGGGATACCTGAGCGCAGCATTGAGATATAGAGACTTCCTTGTAAAAGAATTTAATTTTTAAAGTTAATTTCTAAAATAACTTTTATTAAGATGAATGTATTTGCGAAATGCCAGTTGATATTAATTTAGCGTCTATAACTGTTTAATGTTATTGCACTGGTAATAGTAATATTATTATTGGGTATCTATTGACAGTTTCAATAAGTTATGTGTGCTGATTTAATTTTCAAAGTTGTTTTAATGATATAATGCTCTGAATGTCAGATAAAAACTGTAGCAGTTAATTATCGTCTCATTATAGTATGTGTGTTATTAGTATGCTTGATTGGTAGGTTTGAGTGGCGAATGATCCGAATAGTTTGTTCACAGTCTGAAAGAATAAAGGGGTACGATATTCGTGCAACAATAAAATGATTAGATTTGGGCAGAGCTTTCCGTGAGTATCGAATTTATCTGGGTTATAAGCTTGCTTATCATAATCAACGAACCGAAATAAATGTATTGCGATTAGATGGTTATTAGATAGTTATTAGATTGCGAAAGAACTACCAACTCTGGCTGACGGCTTAGGCCATGCCTAAAGAATTTGGACTGTTATTGATATTCATAAAGTTTAATTGTGTATCAAATGAATGAAGTGTATTTATTTTGTTTTTATTGTATAAAGAAAATAATAAATTCTTTTATCTATCTATCTATCTATCTAGTGGTAATTTAATGAACCAGCAGCTTTTTTTCCGTCTCTAACTATGCCGTATTTGTTAGAGATGCGAATCTCCAAGGAATGATTTTTCGCCAGGCCAGATTCTGCTTTTATCAATTTCCAAACAGCTTGTTTTGGATTTTTTCAATTTTCTATTAATTTATTTGTAGTTATTTTTTCGCATTTTGCAAGTCATCCTTATGACATTTTTTTATATTTTGGAAATAGGATTCAAAAGTGAAGTATTTCAGTCCTGTTCTTAATAAAAAAACCATTGATTTTTTTGTGGATTTATTTTTTCAGAATAAATTCAAAGTCTTCATTCAATTACTTGAATTTGTTATACCTTTTGCCACCCAATTTAAATTGTTTTGGCTTTGCTACTTTTGACTCAACCGTTTTGCATTCTGTCTGGTTGTAACGCATTTACGGCTGAACGCATGAACCGATTTTTAAAATGATACGGTTTTTTAAAATTGTGTTGCATTTCACCCTTTTGGGCCTTCATTATAGTAATACATTTTTTTGTAAGTAAAAGGTAATTTTATCTCAAGAACGGTGCGCCCCTCAGAGCCTTGCGCCCTGGAGCGACTGCTCCACTCGCTTCATTATCGGTACGCCACTGGATTAGACAATCATGTAACTTTATACAACATGTTAAATAACAAATTTCCATAACATAATAAACCGAGTAATAATATGACTGAATGATGAATATACAATGAGAGAGTGATTGTTTATGTGATTTTGGAATTTGTACTTTATAGTATAGTATTTAGAATTTATATTCTTATAATAACTTCTAACAATCTTGGAGCCAGTGATATTTTACATGGAACGGCTAAGTAGAGAAACAAAGAACTTTGTCTTGCATATAACCTATAAACTGATACTTACTACTAAAGTATAGAACAATGAATAGTATTTTCTAATGGTCTAATCCAGGGGTCAGAAAAAATCAAACCTCAGGGCCAAAATTGTAATTCCAGTGAGTTCCGAAGGCCAGAATCGTTTTCATTTTTTTACTATTAAGTATGATATTGAAGATCCATCTCGTTCCCACTAGTATAATTATAATAAAAACTTTACAAATTTTTTTAAGTGGTGGAAATTGTGACTGACGTTATGGCGTGACGGCCGTTTCATTGTGTGTAGAGCATCGACAGACAACCCACTGTACACACTGTAGTGTACATTGTACTGAGTGTACTGTGGGTCGTCTGACGATGCTCTTAACAACTAAGTGAAACTGCCGTCACGCCATAACGTGAGTCACAACTTTCACTTAAACGTTTCCTTTTAAAGTTGTTAATACTTCTAAGTAATTAGTGGCTAAACGATGTTCAGTCTGTTGTGAAGGGGGGGGGGGGGAGTTATATTATAGTGTAGTGTGGAGGGTAGTTTCTAGGATGAATGACACATTAAAAGTAAAGTGGAAAGAACCATATAACAGTTCATGAAGATAATAAAAATATATGCTACGATCAATTTAGGGGAACTCCCCAGAATGTTTTTAAAAGTAATGCTTCTAAAACCACATTTAAATTACATTTAAATTGCTCTTAAAACCATAGAGATCTATAATCTCTGAAAAAATCGCTGAGTATGCACCCTGACAGTGACGTAGCTAAGATTTTGAAATGGGGGGGTCGATTGACCGGGTGGTCCGGGGGTACTTCCCCGGAAATGTTTTGAAAATAGAGGCCCTAGAACGGTATTTTTTAGCTCTCCTGGCATTGAAAATTAACACAAACGTCAGTGCTTTGTCTTAGTATGTCTTTTATAATATGTTTAATTAATTGAATGAAAAATTTAAAGCTTTTGGTGGTATATATAAATAGGAATCTAAATAACTAATAACTGACCTACTAATTTGTAATTTTAATAATAAGAAATGAGGAACAGCATAGTTATATAATTTTACGTTTAATTTAATAGAAAATTATATAAAATTTAGAACCAGAAGGACCAGTCTGGACCCCCCGGACCACCCTGGCTACGTCACTGACCCTGAGCAGTCTTGCTAAATTTGGTGAATTTGGTAAATTTGGCGAATTATGCATTGATTCTACCGTTTAACTTGATGACATCTACTGAACAACAGTAGAAAATGAACTGGTAAAACACTATATTATTATTATTATTATTATAGCAAGGAGCCTTAGCTATCATGTGACGAATTGTTCAATACATACTGGCGTGCCGGATTTGGCCCGTGGGCCCGGGACCCCTGATCTAATCTAATGATATTTCCATTGCATTTTTTGAAAATTGTGGATTACGTTTGGACAATTTCAAGTGGGGAAAGTTCTTATTATATCACGTAAATCAACAAAATGAATTATACCTATTCAATATTATGGGGTGGGGCATTGGACACACATTTCAATAAAATTTCCTTGATTCAAAGGCACATAATAAAAGCTGCACTCGGTCGACCCAGACGGTACCCCACACAGCTTATTTTCAAAGAATTCCCAGTTCTAACAGTTAAACAACTATATGTAAAGAACATTATAGTGCATATAATTAAAAACAGAAACCTATTTGAACCACAAACAAGAACGTACAATTTTCGTATTCAATCTAATTTTCAAATTAACAGAACTGACCTGAATGTATGCCGGAGACAATTCCCTTACACAAGCAATAGAATGATCAATTTAATGCCGGAGAACTTATTGACGGATAAAATAACAAAAACTAGCATTAAAAAAATGGCAGAATGGATTAAATCATCGAATGTATCTCAATCCATACACATATAAAGTACTGTTAACTACCACTATTACAACCATAATTAACTGTTAGTAAATTTAATTTATTAATTACTGTATTTTGTGAAGTCCTAAATAAGCATAAATATTTACTTCGTAGCACAACTCAGGATCAATCATCCAATGTATAAAGCACAGAATGCCTACTGCATCTGTACTATAAAATGCTTCGTAATTGTTATACATTTGAATTCAGTCTGTTCTCATGTTATTATTTGATTTGGTTCATATTATTCATATTAGCCATTTTATTCATTTGTTCATCTTATTCATGTATTTTCATTTCAGTTCATATCCATATGTACTTTCATTTCAATAAATTATTTGTATTGTATCTTGAAAGTTGTTAATGATGCTCGCTGCCAGCACTCAAACCTAGGTTTTGCAGGCAGCGCCTAAAAATGTTATTGACAAAGTTTATTCTATACGAGTATACAGTACTTACAGAAATTGTTTTGTTTTTATTATTTGTGAATAGCTTTGTCATTGTCTATTATGATTTGATGTATTTTTTATATTATGGCAAATGGCAAATTATCGAATACATTGAAGTATAATTTATTAAATTATTATTGTTGAGGTTATCATTTAAAGTGACCTGAGAAATAATGAGTTCAATCAACAAGAAACTTTCAAAACAATCTTAACAATGTATTATTATCATGATAGTGCTTGAAGAATAATAAAATTGTTGCTGAAAATAGAGTAACTGTTAAAATAAACTCATCTAGAGAGAAGGAAATTATGTTTTTTGCTCTGAATCTTATTGAACTCATTACTTTTCCTCGAGTCACGCTTATTTAATTGAATTTGTGTTGCCAGACAATTGTAGCAAGTCCTGTTATCTCTTGTTCATTAACGCATAATAGTTTTGTAGATTTTCCTGCGGGAAAATTTCAATTATACCACCACTAATGAAAAGTAGAACCGACATCAACGGTTGCAACAAGAAAAGCCGGGTAAATATGCGCAGGAGCTCAAAGTTTGGCGAATTCCACGATCATCATTAGGTTTATCTACGATGCGGTCTTGGTTGAAAGCTTCATCTGAGAAAATTGGCAGAGTTTCTGCTGCATTTATTCGCGTGCTTTTGTGCCCGAATAATAATAATTATTCATTCATTCTTGATTTTATGAGGAATCAGATTCGGTATGCGTACATGTAGTCTTATGGCCAACTCAAAATGACATGATTAGATGTGTACGCCAGTTTAACGAAAATTACCCAAAGCTTAAAGAGGTATTTTAATTAGCATGGATTGAAAAAGGCGTAAATTGAAAAATAATGGATGTTATTCTCAAGCAGATGAACCAGAAAGGAAAAGACATTAATTACCTTGATTATAAATGGAGATCGACAAAAAATAATAGTGAGTTCCAATATAGGTAGACTTGAAGGAAAAATGATAGGAACTACCTGCGGGAAAAGAATGTAAAATATTGTCATAAAGTGGAATACAACATGTGTAATCTAGTCGTTGAATCCTGGAACAGGATGCTTTTCTTGCATCCAGATGAGCTATCAATTTAGAACAAAAATGGGATGGAATGGAGGTAGGATATTAAAAGAAATGCTCTCTAATAATCTTGAATTGGACAGAAAACCTTGTGAAATTATCAAAATAAGTGTTGTCAGGGCTTTTCCGGCTGCTCCTTGAAGGGCTATATTTATATAAAAATCTCACATATAACTCCCTTTGAAAGACCAAAACCTTGCACAAATAAAATTGAGTATTGAAGGATGCAATACTGGTAGAAGGTTTACCTGAAATTTGCAAAGTAATATCTCCTTTCCAATAGGAATCACCGTCCTGGTGGGGTCTCAGGATGTTCACCTCTCCTAAACTTATTCTAAAAAGTTAAAGTAAGGTTTAACACACTGGATCTCCTTTCCACTCAATAATGCCGTCAGAGACAGGTAGGTTACTAAATGATACAAATAATTCCTAAATCACTTGTTATCATTTCTACAAGTACCACCTACCGCCCTCAATGTCAACATTAAGAGGTGTATGAGCTATCACGTGATATCACCCTATTTAGCTGGTTATTGGCAGGAATTTGAGAAACCTTGAATACCCAAGTAGTTGCCGGGTGGTCGTATGCTGTTCAAATGCTTAGCATAAACTGGCAAATGCAATAAAAAACACATAGACTCCCTCAAACCTACTGGCGTTAAACAAAAGTTCTCCAATAAATCACTGAATAGAATATACCATACTAACAGGGATAATAACGGAAATGCTTGTTAACACTTGATACATTTATTGAAACATTGACTGAGCAGACAGATGAATAGAATGTAAGGAGTGACGCCCCTGCTATACTCATATAGCTCTGAAATTACTAAGAAAGATAAAATTGTCAGGATTTTTAATTATTGAAAGTTCTATTGATTTAAATAAAATGAATAATGATAGAGCAGTGAGCTCTCAGGTCTCGCGTGGCAATGAACGGCAGCTTTTACAAGGTGGCACCACTATTTTATTTTCGCCTATAGTGATATTTTATTTATTTTCGAAGTGCGCGCACACATAGAAGGCCTTCTAATATTATATTGTAACTCACTTGGTTGGTTGGAGTACTGTTGCATGGATTTAGATTGGATTTCCTCTTCTGTGTCCTCGTGCGGGCTCCGGATTTTCTTGACGAAAATTCTAGTATGTTTTAGCGGTTCACTATAAATTTATACTTTTGAAAATGAAAACTTTTTAGGCTGAACGTAGGCCGAATAAACCACCGTTCGGACAGGTGTGGTTCGAGTTCACATTAATTTTTTCATGAAACAAATTTAACATTTAAGTTGGACATGTCCTTTTCTAACAAGATCTTGAGCCGGAAGAAAGGGTGGATTTCTTTTCAGAACTTTTTACATCCTGTATTCAAATTCAACCCCTTCCACGACTAATTATAGGCTAATAGAGCCGGCAATGTTGTAGAGTGATCTGCAGCAACAGACACTCAAGAAAAAAGATCATGATTTTTTGAACAAATCGGATCATATAACATAAAGCAATAAAGAGAAAAAATGATTAAGTGGAAATTCGAAACACTTCATAAAAAACAAATCAGTTCGGGACACAAAATTCAAAACTTAAAATCTATCATTGATCAATCCTACATCGACTTTGTGACATCGATAATTTCCAAGCACATGTACTCAAAAAATTACGAAATTCAAGAAGTGATTGTGATACCTTCAAGAAATTGTGCTCAAGTGATTCTACAGTGATTGCAATTAACAAAATTTAAATAAAGCAGTGGAAAACAAGTGTACAACAGAATATATGAGCATTTCCAAAATCCTAACCTGGAATTTGGTTATGTTAGTCCTCGTTGGACATTACTAATCACAGATGAGAAAATACAAATAAACTAGGTGAGTGGATGGATTTCAGGCCTCATTCTATAATTTGCTTAGTTTATAAACACAATAATTGCTCGAATTGATTATTTGGAGCTGAAATATGCAGTCTTTGCTACTATCGACTTATTTTAAATCGATAATCATTATTGACTATTTGTATGGTTGATATCTCGATACATTGTGTTGACATTGACAGTTGTAGTTAGCCGGTAGTATGACTTATTATTCCATAACCTAGTACTAGCTTACTTTGTCTACTTAAAATATGATTTTTATGACAGCGTTTCATGAAAGACAGAGGTAATTTTCAATTTATGAGTGTAACATTTGTATCTCAATTTGATTCACCAAGTTTGGATGCTCTAAGCTAAATTATAATGACGTCATGTAAGTGCCAAATTTAAACATAATTGACAGTTTGAGTTAGGATTGATTTATCACCATATATTATACAATGTAAGTAAAATGAACCGTCACAGTGTGTATAAGTATAAGTATAAGCATGTATAAGCTGCTATTAGTAACATGAGGATTGATGTATCAAGTAGTCTAAGAAATTATTTTTTTTTCTCAACTGTCAAATTAACTGTCTCTTTTCCAACTCTCTGTATATAAATATGATCACATTTTAGTGATTTTTTCCTTCGTAACTGCCAAATTAACTGCATCTTTTCTAACTCCCTCCATATAAATATAATCACATTATAGTATTGATTACCTATTTTTTCGTTACATAACCAATCTTTTAAATTATTATCAATTATTCTTCATTTTTCTACCAAATATATTTCTGACAGTTGGAAATGACTGATAAGAATGTCAAGCCCACAATTTCATGGTATTCAATCTTCTCGTGAGCTATACATCATCATCCATCTACACATCACGAGAAGAGCAAGATGAAAAGAAAATTGAATGGCGGTGACGTCAAAAGGGATGAGCCGTTAGAAAGTAACTAAAGAGGAATAAAATAGCCCTATCTTATCGACTCCCTCAGCGCCTTCCTATTCAACTGACTCGAAATTTTATTTTGTAAGAACGAGAATATGATTTGCTTTACTCACTGCTTCCAGTCGTTCGATCTCGCAAATGATTACGTAAAGAGAAGAAAGTGAAGAGAGATTCGGATCTCAGTCTTCAGCCCTGGAATAAGATTCCTTCAGTAAGCGACTATCTTCTTATCTACCCTTAAAAGCAGTCGGTGTTAAATTAGCTCGTCCTTCTCAATTAACTCAACCCCAGAAGATTCTTCTGCCCCTTGCTCACTGCTTGTTAACTGTCAGCTGCTAATAATTGGATGAAGCTTCGAATGGTGCCAGATTCAAATTCTTGTTATCTAAGAGATTTAAAAGATAAATTCGGTATCACGTAACACTGAGAGAAGCCGATCAAGAATATTTTCCTCGTGATAATTATTTAAAGACGTTCGCAATGCAATGCTGAACAATAATAATTCTCTACAACAACTTTCTGTCAGCCTGGAGTAGCATCAATAATGTTTGAGATATATTTCTGAAAATCATACTTTTGCGATCGTAAGTTTTGGGAAACTGATTTTTTTTTAATTTCTGTCAGAAAATCGTTGAATCGTTAAATCGTCTTTGTACATTGCAAGAGTGTATATACGTAGCAGGTATCTCTGTTCAATCAGATAGATAAGCTGCGTTCTCGTAGGTCCCGTTCGTAACGGTGATCGATTAGATTGGCCAGCAAAAAAGACATTGTTCTCTGCTGTAAAATCACTTCCCGGTGGTTCGGAACCCACCTAAAACTGTAGGTCCAACTCATCAATCCCCATCATCCAACTCATTACCCACGCTCAGGTCTCAGACCTATGTGGGCTTCATCCTCAAAAAAAAAAAAAAAATAAAAAAGAGCTATATATTTGTACGTTTTTCCTTAGAATTATTCTTTAAATGTTCGAGTAAAAACTTGTCCAGTGTTGGATGTAGCTGGAACGCGTATCATTTTCGTCCTCTACATGCCAAGACATAATCATTTCATTTCATAAAAAATCCTTTGTCTTATCTTTATTTTTCAAACAAATTTGGCATTTAATACTCAGACAACTAATGTACCTTTTAACGATTTTTTCTTTTTACACATGCATATTGGGAATTTCTTTTAATATTATTTATTGCTTGAAGATGATAAATAATGATCAACCACTTCCAAATCATTTTAATCTGCATACATGCATTACGTGAAAACTGACTAAAATACTGGAATAAAAGGTTGTCCTTACTAAAAGTCATCCCATGCCTGTTCTCCAAATAGATTCGAGCTGTTTTCGCTAGAATGATGAGAATTGAAAGCTAGTTTCTGAGGTCCATCATTCTCAAATTCAAATTTTATTCATCTTTCATAACAAAGAAACATATCAACATCAGAAACATAAAAATACATCTGAAATATACAAAATTGCATATAGTAATTGATGCAGAAGTTATACAATGGTTTAAATTCAATGGAAAGAGAAAAAATTCTTCATTCCTTTTCCACGTTATTTCTTTGTTATTTTTTGTTCTTCAAGTTCAAAAACATGATGCTTTCAATTATTTTCTGACCTCATCAATTTTAATTTGAGATGGTATTGTTTCAAGCTATATCATATTTATATTTTTTGATACTGATTATGTACGTTGGTTGAACAACCTTCCAGCAAGCTGCTCGTCAACTGACTGCGTAGACTTCCTGCGAGTAAAGCCTTGTAGCTTGCAATTCTTTACTGGGTCTTTGTACATTGTAAAAGTGTACATGAATTTTGCTCAAACTATTATTCATATTTCAAGAACTCTCTATTTGTACGTTTTTCCCCTTAGAACTATTTTTCAAATGTTCGAGTAAAAGCTTGGCCAGTGTTGGATGTAGCTGGAAAAACATCGGAGGTAAGCAAACTTCGTCTGTCCGCCATTACTTAATTGGACGACGAAGCTGACAGTTTTATTTCGATTCTTTTGTTGTCGATTTCCGTGACAGTACGTACTGAAAACAATAGCTTTTTGGACTCATAGCGTACTTTTCAGTACGACTGATGCAATGCACTTGCCGTTAATACTGAGCAGTCACAAGTGGAAGTTTGAAAATGTTATTCTTTGATATATATGTTGAGGAAGACCACATAGAAACTGCAGCGAGCGTGCAATGCAAAAAAGCTCCACCATACAGCTTATCATAATCCTTTAAAAGGTACAAACCCTTTGGGAGTTGAAACTCATATTTCTTTCACTGCTTCCCTCTTCTTTTACTTTTCACAATTAGCTGCCTGAAAAGTTACCGCAGCCAATTTCTTCGTGGACTTTGTTTTCCCCTCTGATTTGAGGGCTGTTTGCTAATGCGACAATTTTTAGCCAACGAGTTATTAACTGTAATGAGTTACTGGTATATCAATTTATTTCAGCAAGCAATTTTTAAAAGTAGATATCGAAAACTGCTAGAATCACTCGAATAGAATTCCCCATTTGAAAATATTTATTTTCTCAGTGGCATATTTGAACCCTAGTTAACATCCTAATAAGACATAAAATAAAAAGTGTAACTTGATTTGTAGCGTTTACAAAAAAATTCCTAGTAGTTTTTTCTAGGCTTTATCACATATTCGTATATGGATTAAATCTCTTCGTTTTAGTGCTCTCTATAAATAACACTAACCGAATACATTTTTAATAAAAGCATGACTCATTTTTCATGGAACCTCGACGTTTTCCCCAACTTTAAATGTGAATGTCATCTATAAAAGTTTGAGTGATCAGTATGGAGGAAACACAAGTTGATAAAGTCAATAACTATTTAGTGTTGTATTGTATTTCAAGTTAGCTATTGTATTTAGTGGTTATGTATTGTGAAGTTGTATTGTATTTAAGTAATGCTTTGATTGAAGTCTATATTATATAATTCTGCTATTTAATTGCTCTTTCTCTCTAGTTCATACTTTTCTCACTGCTACAAAAATCAACGATTTTTGGAATGTTCTGTTGAAAGATTTTTTGGATTGAATTCTGATAAAGCCCCTACTTGTGCTATTCTGTTTTTGTCTTATTTTTAATGATGAAGTCGATTCATTGTCTCCCTTTTTTTAATTATTTTTATCATTTTGCTTCCAATTATGTTTTCCATTGATATTTCACTTTATAATACCTCATCCTCATATTAATTTGAATCTTCAGTCGACTAGTAGGTAGTTTAGTTATTAACTCTCGAGTTTGTTTGTGTACTGTTTGAAACAAAGCTTTCTTCGTAGTTTTCATTTCCATTTCTGCTTCAAGTTATTATTATTAATTTTTTTTTTAAAGAAGAAGAGTCTTGATTAATCATACTACATGAATTTCACCTTCTTTTATCGTTATATAATTTTGAAAGTTCTGATTTGCTGTTTATCATTTTTCGAACATCCTTTTTTTGAAGGATCAATAGATCCATTTTAAGTGAAATTCATAGTAGCAGCTCAAACTTGATTTCCTGTGATAGCGTTTCACGCTATGGCTTTCCATTGTTGAAGTTTACAACTGGTAAATGGACAGAAATTCCAAAACAAAAGGATAACGGGTTTATCTACAAAGTCTACTTCCCAGAGAAACAAGAGAGAATGTTTCCATTTTCCGGGTTAACTCTACTGCCGGGTAAACCAACTGGACCGCCAATCTGATGAAATCATTCAGCGTTAATATAGATTATTCTCTGAGCTTCATCAAACTTTTACGAAACATGGAACAAAGTGCATTATTTATGATTATGGATTTAATTTAACACCATTGTTGAGAAGCTATTATTCTGGCCACGGACCTGTTTACGGGTAAAACTTTTCATTCAAAAGTTTGTACGCATAATGATTTTGTCACTCTAATGGACAAATACACTAGCAAGAAGCTGAAATGTCATCTCACATTATACAGAAATGATTTTCCGATTAAGAAAAATAATGAATAGAAAGAAAATGATATTTCTAGTGATGGAAAGTTTTAAAATTCGCATGGTGAAGTAATTTTTTTACGGCAATTAGTTTAAACTATTCAATTAATTCAGTTTTGTCTGAACCCAAATCAGCCTGCTATTAACGATACAGACTGTGGAGAGGAAGATCATATTGTGATTTTCTATGGAGCGTTTATAGAGTATAAGGTTGAATTTATTTTTGAAATCAAAAAGTTATTGAAACATGCTATAATCTGATGTTTTTATCGGACTTCTTCAAGTTCTCAAAGCGGCTCAAGAATCCCTCTCATCCCTTTCTGATAATAATTAATGTGAGAAAGTCTTATTATTTGAAATATCATCCCGCATTTGTCGATAAACATATAAGTATTGTAAATAATACATCAGAGTAGCACAGATATAAGAAGACAGCCAAGCAGGAGTTTGGATGACACATAGACTAATATTCCTGTCTCAATCCTTTTTCCATTTCCTATACGTCAGATCCATCCAAAAAACCTGAGAATCAGTTAGTCTGAGCTTCGGCAGAACGCTAAAAGGGTGAGTGAATTTTTCATTATATTCTGTGTTTTTTCGATGTAATTTATTTCCTAGTGAGATGCATAAAAATTCGTAAATTATTCAAAATATCTATACAGTCCACTGTTCTAAATTCTGGCGATACCAGATATGATGTATAGACCCAAGTATCAAACAAACTTTTCATAAAATTTTCTTTAAAGCTATAGATAAAGGCGCAATAAGCTTAAATTTATCACCTCACGTTAATTATAAAGGAAATTCTAATGGAATCCCGCTTACTCTATAATAATATTGAGAGGTATAATAATATTACTCTATGAATATTGAGAGAGATTGGAATATACAGGTATCTTTAAGACGGCAATTAAGCATGATTACACTGTAACATTAGCGTATTGATTGTGGGGGGGGGGGGTCCGGGTTACAAGCCCCCTTAAAAGAGGCCCCAAAAACGAGTAGCGAGGCATTAATAAAATATACGATAATATCGGTTACTGGAGGTAGAAAAGGTTTTCATACGTGAAGAGTAAATGTTACAGCTGGAAAAAAGTATACTGTAATTGAAGTTTCAGAGGGAATGGGGCACACAGGAAAAGTATCCCCGGACCACAACGTCAAAAGGTCACATCATTTGGCAAATGCAATCAAGTGACACAACAAAAATAATATAAAGGTCACCAAGTTGTCCAGCTAGAGGCCTCCCTTATTCCTCCAGTTTTGACCTCTAGCCCCTTAGAAGCTTAACAGACTCTTGAGGCTCTCTGGCACCACAGGCCCGATTTCATTGCCACTGCAGTAATAATATGAAATAAAAATTCAAGTAGGATGCATCTACAATATTTAAAATTTCAACGTTTATACACCAGGGTTCCCTAATTGCCTAGGCTTTGGGCATTCAAAGGCCTTAATAGATGCTGGTGGGATTTAGTATTTTGGAAACACCCAAACATTGGTTTGAAAGACCCCTAGACCAATTGAATAAAGTTGTTGAAAATTTCCGATAACCCACCCCCCCCCCCTTCAATACATAATTCTTTATTAATACAGAATACATAATACTGTAACACTGCATTACAATAAATATAACATCAGATTGTGATACCATACTGTCGTAAACATTTAATGTTGCAGTGATTATTGTTAATAATTAGTAACAAGGACCGAATCTCGCCTTAAAATGTTATGCTGGTTCCATATTTGCTCCGGTTGAGCTACAGGAAATCCTTAAGCTCCGTTTTAGCTACAGGAAATCCTATTCCATTTAAAATGGATATCCTCTAATGGGGCTGATCTGTAGCCAGCATAACATTTTCAGAAAACATCCAGTCACCATTACTAATAATTAGGTATATTATGATTACTGTAAATTAAAATAATTACTTAAATTTATTTCAATGAAATTATATTTTTCAAATGTCTTGACAGTATAAATAATTTATAATAAACTACCATACATATAATTTTAAAGACAAATTTGAATAAATGATAATTGAAATTAATTTCTAATAAAAACCTGGGATATTTAACTTTAAGATAGACATTAAGCGAGTAACAAGTACACTGTAATAATACCATCACAATATAAATTTAATATGTTTAACACATTCTTAGAGGGACTGAAACTGAGTTGCGTGATACAAGTTTAATGCCATAGAGAGGAAGCACTGTTATGTTATATCATCCTACCTGAAAAATCAACTTCGTGTTGAATCTTTCATTGGAACAATATTTTACTGCATTTGAATATCTTTCGAACATCATAGTGTCAATTGATTTTTGTTGTTAACTATTCTTTATATTAAAGAAATGGTCATCATACAATCCATGGAATGCAACAGAAAGGGTATTCAAGCTGAAGCTATGAATGATATTCAGTTTTTTCTTCAACATTATAAAATGCGATTAAATATAATATTGTTTAGAGTATACGCCCACATTTTCATATCATAGATGAAATACTTGGGCTACTTCTATACAACTTATAAATCGTGTATTTATTCCCTCATGAAGAATGTCTTGTGCCATATTTACGCACTGTACTTTCAGTACTTACACAAGTTGAGAATATTCAACAACCATCATTTTAGCCCAGGCAATGAATGTTTTGTGTCGTAACAAATTAGGGGAAAGCTGAATTTTTGCAGGATGATAGTATACATAGTACTTACTCAAAAAAACCAAAGTCCCGACCCCCACCCCGCTTGCTTCCCCCACCACCCCCCTATCAACATTGCAAGAGCAGTACTTCAGTTAAAGGCTTATAACTCGGAAACTAATCAGGGTATCGTTGTGATTCTCATCTCATTTAATACTCAAAACTATTCTCTAAAAAATATGTCATATACATTTTCTATGTAGATAGCCTAGTTTTTCAGTAAAAATATAGTTTATAGAAAAAAATGTCACCACGAACCACAAAAATCAACTTCAACTGATCATATCTTTTTTAATGTCGCTTTATTGGTTGTGCCGTTCCTTACAAAACTTATAGATAATTTAATAAGCTTTGAAATAATGTGTCTATTGATTACTATAGTTCAAGTTATGGCGTCATAGTGAGTGATGAAATAGTAGCGGACACCGCGTCGCCGAACCCTACAGCACTGTGTATTGCATGGCGCTTGGCTATCCAGCCCAATCCAATAAATAATTATAGTCAGAAAAGCAAGACTATATATGCCAATCAATAGTACACGTTTAAAAGTACATTTTCCGAAAAGTCCCAAAAAAATCCCCCCTCAACTTTTCCACCAAGCCCCCTCAAAGTTGAAAATGTTTCTAATTATTGGAAATTCGATATCTCTGTAACTAACTATCGAAAAGAGTTGATTCTTCTTCCGTAATATCAGTCATATAATGTTCTGCAATAAATGTTCTGTTCACTTTGCCGGTAAACCTGATAGTTTATTTTATAAAAATTGAAATATCTTCAAAAGAGAATTCTATCAACTAGATTTTTCATTATTTAGGGGGACATTTTTGTATTTTAATTTACAGAAAATAGCGTTAAATAGAAGTTATAGAACTTATTTTTATGAATCCAAAGATGTGTATAACAGCATACTGACGATTAGAGATGACGATTAGAGATGACGATTTGATAGGATGAGTGGTGTAGAGTGGGGGGGTACCCCTTTGCTAACATCTGTCGCACTTCCCCTTTATGTTCTCAGCTCTTCGAGGCTATTTCAATTCATATGTAGAATGTCACATTTGACCGATAATTTGGAATTCTACTTGAAAGGGCAGTATAGGCTTCCCTTATACTACATTATTTTGTAAAATGATGATTTATCATTATAAATAGTCATAACTTGTAAACTACTGAAGAATAAATCGCAAAATTTGTCTCAAACTGTAGGTATCATCTTTTTCTTTCATACCCTCAGGAAGAGAACTGCTGAAAACACGTTTTATATCAAGCTAAACAATTTTATATGTAGTAAAAATTTTGGTAATTTTCCAGCATTCCGATATTACAGCCACACCATGTATCGAACATGAACTAAACAGGATTCCTTTCTTGTGGACAATACAATTACCCAAAACTGGGTACCAACGGCAGGCTTGTAGCATGAATAAAAAGTTATAATCATTCAAAAAGTTGAAATTTCAATTTTTTCATAATCTTTCAACATTTTGAATTACAATATCTCAAAATTCATGCATGATACAAAGATGTCACTGGTATGTTTCAGGGAATTGTATTATCTAAAATAACTGTGTCCTATACATTTTTTGTCCAACACATAGTATGACTGTACTATCGGGAAAACCTACATATAGAATTGTTTAGTTTGATTTAAAATGTGTTTTGTGTTTTCAGTGGTTCTCTTACTAAGGATATGTTAGAAAAAGGTGTTACCTACAATTTGAGACGAATTTTGCAATTCGTTCTTCAGTAGTTTACGAGTTATAAACTATTTATAATGAAAATCGTCATTTTCCAAGTACACTTTAGGGCGGTAATGCGCAAACTACGGCTTGTGAGCTAGCACGGAACATGATTTCGAGTGAAGACTAAAATCACACATGCAAATTAAGTTATAAGAAATATATGAAATAAAATGTAAAAAATATATTTTTCTTTGCTAAATTAGGATAACGGTTATTTATTCATTTATCTTTTCGATTTCGCAGTACAATATTATCGCATCTCAGTTTGCTCTCAGTGTTTAGATATGAGTTAATTTACTAAAGAGTTGAGCTACCGCTTACAACGTAAAATCGACAGGGAAGGAAGAAAGACTCAAATTGCAATATTACTGTATTATGACGATATAGGCCTAATTCTTGTTCATTGTTTCAAGAGGTTTCCTGCCTCTGTTGTCATTGGATGAAGTTTTCATATGTTGAAACGAATAGATGCTTGAAATTGGTCATCAGTTACAAAATAAAGAAACTACTGTAGTTTCATTATTGATTATAAATGCCAATAGGTCCACACATTAAAAAAGGTCCAACTGGAATGTTTAGTCTCAATGACATCACTTTTATCAAGAACAAAAAAGAAGTTGGGCTTTTGGAGTAAATAGTGAAAAATACCAGACATAAGTATAACTACCGAAACATTAAAAAAAACTTTACTTGTTTTCAAACTGAATATAAAAGTGAAATTAAATGTAAAAGGCCATCTATAAATAGCATGATTGTTAGGGAGACATTCAAATAATATGAGCACTAAATGAACTTCATACTCTAATGTGCGTCAAAATGAGTGAAATGATGTCTAGAGCTGCTTAAATTACTGCTTTTAAACGCTAATTTACCAAAACCATTGTGGAGAAGTACCCCCTGACACATTTGCTTTGATAAGATGGGTTAAAAATCAGATTGCTTCTAAAGCTAATCTCAGTTGGATTACTGCATCCCTTCGTGAATTGAACAAGAGTCTTTCTACTACATCTTTAATTATTTAGGATAATATTCATTGAGACTTGAATTTTTATTTGAAGATTGAAATGTAAAAAATGAGTACTAATCAATTATTTGACCCGCCCACATAATTTCTCATTTCATCTAGCCCCCTCCTTCAAAAGTGTGCCCATTTCTGATAAAGGGGGGAGCCTATACTGCCCTTTCAAGTAGAATTACAAATTATCTGTCAAATGTGGCCTCAAAGAGCTGAGAAAATAAAGGTATGGAGTGCGACAAACCGTTCCTAAGAGAAGGGCCCAACAATGTTAGCAAAGGGCACCCCCCCCCCCCCTCTACACCACTCATCCTATCAAATCGTCATCTCTAATCGTCAGTATGCTGTTATACACATCTTTGGATTCATAAAAATAAGTTCTATAACTTCTATTTAACGCTATTTTCTGTAAATTAAAATACAAAAATGTCCCCCTAAATAATGAAAAATCTAGTTGATAGAATTCTCTTTTGAAGATATTTCAATTTTTATAAAATAAACTATCAGGTTTACCGGCAAAGTGAACAGAACATTTATTGCAGAACATTATATGACTGATATTACGGAAGAAGAATCAACTCTTTTCGATAGTTAGTTACAGAGATATCGAATTTCCAATAATTAGAAACATTTTCAACTTTGAGGGGGCTTGGTGGAAAAGTTGAGGGGGGATTTTTTTGGGACTTTTCGGAAAATGTACTTTTAAACGTGTACTATTGATTGGCATATATAGTCTTGCTTTTCTGACTATAATTATTTATTGGATTGGGCTGGATAGCCAAGCGCCATGCAATACACAGTGCTGTAGGGTTCGGCGACGCGGTGTCCGCTACTATTTCATCACTCACTATGACGCCATAACTTGAACTATAGTAATCAATAGACACATTATTTCAAAGCTTATTAAATTATCTATAAGTTTTGTAAGGAACGGCACAACCAATAAAGCGACATTAAAAAAGATATGATCAGTTGAAGTTGATTTTTGTGGTTCGTGGTGACATTTTTTTCTATAAACTATATTTTTACTGAAAAACTAGGCTATCTACATAGAAAATGTATATGACATATTTTTTAGAGAATAGTTTTGAGTATTAAATGAGATGAGAATCACAACGATACCCTGATTAGTTTCCGAGTTATAAGCCTTTAACTGAAGTACTGCTCTTGCAATGTTGATAGGGGGGTGGTGGGGAGTAGTATAAAAAGGGGTATTCTGGCGCAACCTTGACCTTTGACCCCGGAAGTGACCTTGAGAAACCGGATGGGGGAGCTGGCGCAGCGTGGGAACCTGGGGAGCTGGCGCAGCGTGGGAACCGGAAGTTGTCCCAGAATTGGTACCAATCCTGGCACAGCGTGTGAACCACTTATCTGACAGGTTATAATTGCCATCCTGTGTGAATCAATTATCTATTGTCCATCCTGTCCAATTAATTAATTTTCTTGAACCGGATGTGGGAGCTGGGACAGCGTGGGAACCTGTAGATCTGGGACAACACCCCCCCCCCCCCCTCCCACCCTGACCTAACCCCCCCCCACTCCTACCCTCACCCAACAACCCCCCCCCACCTAAAAAAAGTTTCCCCTCACCATAAAAAGTTTCCCCTCACCCTAAAAAATTCCCCCCTCACCCTAATAACGTTACCCCTCACCCTAAAAAATTTCCCCCTCACCCTAATAACGTTACCCCTCAACCTGAAAAAGTTTCCCCTCACCTTGAAAAATTCCCCCCTCACCCTATTAACGTTACCCCTCACCCTAAAAAGTTTCCCCTCGCCCTAAAAAATTTCCCCCTTATCATGAAAAAGTTTCCCCTCACCCTAAAAAATTCCCCCCTCACCCTAATAACGTTACCCCTCAACCTGAAAAAGTTTCCCCTCACCCTAAAAAATTTCCCCCTCACCCTAATAACATTACCCCTTAACCTGAAAAAGTTTCCCCTCACCCTGAAAAATTCCCCCTAACCCTATTAACGTTACCCCTAACCCTAAAAAGTAACCCCTCACCCTAAAAAATTTCCCCCTCACCCTAAAAAGTTTCCCCTCGCCCTAAAAAATTTCCCCCTCATCATGAAAAAGTTACCCCTCACCCTGAAAAATTCCCCCCTCACCCTAATAACGTTACCCCTCACCCTAAAAAAATTCCTCCTCACCCTTAAAAATGTCCCCCTTTATACTATGTGGGTGTTGGTGGGGAGAAAGGAAAAGACAAGTGTTGTACAATATATTATGTTATTTATTTTCATCGAGCAAAAATTTCAAGCACAAGTGTCCACATATATGAGAGTAGAGATCCTCTTGCTTCTGATCATAGTTGTACTCGATCCTTTTTGCTGGGCTCGATCCTCTATGCATGTAGTCGATAAACTCCTGCGGTGGTCTCAGGTTGCCAAAGCCATCAAAGTAGCAGACGATGCCATCCTCCTTCTTCTTCACATAGCACACCCAATGTGTACCAGCTCCATCACTGTTGTCCAGGTTGATGATGCCGCACTCTTGATCCAGTGGTCCGTTGACAGGTAGAGCATCTCGCATGAATACTCCTCGAAATCTCTTCAACTTGAAACGGCAGGCGTACTTGTAGAGGTCTGCATCTGTTAGCGCTCAGTCAGGTAGAGCAACAATCATCCTGTGCCGCCACATTGACGGCAACGCAACCCGTTTCCCATCTTCTGACGTCTCAGGTACAGGCCTTGCCCCTTGGTTGCTGCTGTAGTTCTTTTCCTCTGTGCAGCTTTCCCCTTCCTTTGTCGTTTAGCTCCTCCTCCAAACTGTGCTTTGGCCTTCATGATGTTGGTTACCGCTAATGCTGCAGCTCTTTCTGCCAATCCAGCATCTGAAGATGTTACCACACTCCAAGCTCGTTCAGCCAAATCTCTGTCTGCTACTGCTCTTCTCCTTGTATCACTATTCCTCGAATAGGCAATGTCATGCTGCTTGCAGGCCTGATCAAGTTTGTTGATTCCTGGATCACCTCTTGCTAATCGTTTTTCAAGCTTTGTACCTGGTCCGCAGTACTGGTAGCCGCCAGAAAGATGAAGTTCTACGGGCAGTACGTCTATTGCTTTGTTGACTATTGTACCTGCTGCGTTTGTGATTGCTGAAAGGACTCCTTTTCCTTTATACCGCTTGACTACCCCTGTACAGACAATATTCTTCTTATTTTTCTTCCTATTCATATCCATCTTGGTTGACATATGGTGGTGTACTGAACGTCCTTGGCTTATGTTGCTGCTTAAATATCCTCCTCAACATCCATTGGAAGTATATGGTGTTACATTCTTCATGGAAACAATGTAGCCCCCCTCCACCAGCTCTTCCAGAATTGAGTTGATCTCATTCTCATGTCCAGTGTTGTCAACTGCTCTTAACTGATCCAAAAGTCTCAATCTGTCCACAAGTTTGTTGGGGTCATTGTAGTAGACATATTCAATCCGGCTGCCATCTCTTGCCACCATATTGAAAGGTGACACCAGTCCTGTCCCAGTGACTGCCATTTCAGGTTTTTCTCTCACCAGCTCCATGATTGTAGTCCTGTATTTTGGACTATTATAGTTTACAATTCTACCATCAGGACTATAGTTAAACCTGTAGACACTGGTCAGGTTCAACACATTCTTGTAGGTTTCTTTGTCATATAGGTAAAAAATCACCTTGCTGTGCTTTCAACGAAGGCAGTTTCAACGAAAAAGAGAGGGTAGAGAGAGTGAGAGAGAGAGAGAGAGAGTCCCACTTCTACTTCCATCACTCATACTTCAACTAGTTTGTATGACGTCACTGCTGCATTCCAATGCTATGAGTCATATCTATGCAGGAAAAAACATGTCTGTGTAATTGCACCACATTATGCAACAATCTACTGTATTATGTAACTACTGGCCCTGCCCACCAGCCTTCTCATTGCAGTTGTGTCTGCTCATGGATGGGTGACCATAACTCATGAGCATTACTCAGAGGTTTGGGGATCCACTTAGGTACCCCTAACATGACACCCCCAAGAAACTCTCACCCATATGCATGTGCACTCTACCCTAGTTCTCCCCTAGTGTCCCTGGAGCTCCCTCCTAGTACCCCTAGTGTTTCCCTAGTGTACCCCTAGTGTGCCCCTAGTGCGCCCCTAGTGTTTCCCTAGTGCCCCACTTATTGCCCCTAGTGCGTCCCTAGTGCTTCCCTAGTGCCCGACTTATTGCCCCTAGTGTTTCCCTAGTGCCCCACTTAATGCCCCTAGTTTTTCCCTAGTGCACCCCTTAATTCCCCTAGTGCTTCCCTAGTGTGCCCCTAGTGCGTCCCTAGTGCTCCCCTAGTGTGCCCCTAGTGCTTCCCTAGTGTGCCCCTAGTGCGCCCCTAGTGTTTTCCTAGTGCCCCACTTATTGCCCCTAGTGTTTCCCTAGTGCACCTCTTAATTCCCCTAGTTCTCCCCTAGTGCGTCCCTAGTGCTTCCCTAGTGCTCCCCTAGTGCGTCCCTAGTGCTTCCCTAGTGCTCCCCTAGTGTACCCCTAGTGCTTCCCTAGTGCTCCCCTAGTGCGCCCCTAGTGCTCCCCTAGTGTTTCCCTAGTGCCCCACTTAATGCCTCTAGTGTTTCCCTAGTGCACCCCTTAATTCCCCTAGTGCTTCCCTAGTGCGCCCCTAGTGCGTCCCTAGTGCTTCCCTAGTGCTCCCCTAGTGTGCCCCTAGTGCTTCCCTAGTGTTTCCCTAGTGCCCCACTTAATGCCCCTAGTGTTTCCCTAGTGCACCCCTTAATTCCCCTAGTGCTTCCCTAGTGCGCCCCTAGTGCGTCCCTAGTGCTTCCCTAGTGCTCCCCTAGTGTGCCCCTAGTGCTTCCCTAGTGCTCCCCTAGTGCTCCTCTAGTGTGCCCCTTCCCTGGGTAGTTAGGTCATGTTAGGTTAGGTTAGTTTTGGTTAGGTTAGTTTTGGTTAGGTTAGGTCAGGTTGAGTTATGTTGGGTTAGGTTAGGTTAGATTAGGTTAGGTTGGGTCCTGTTAGGTTGGGTTAGGTTAGTTAGGTTTAAAAGTGGCGCGCCACTAACCTAACATGACCCAACCTAACCTAATCTAACCTAACCTAACCCAACATAACTCAACCTGACCTAACCTAACCAAAACTAACCTAACCAAAACTAACCTAACCTAACATGACCTAACTACCCAGGGAAGGGGCACACTAGGGGAGCACTAGGGGAGCACTAGGGAAGCACTAGGGGCACACTAGGGGAGCACTAGGGAAGCACTAGGGGAATTAAGGGGTGCACTAGGGAAACACTAGGGGCATTAAGTGGGGCTCTAGGGAAACACTAGGGAAGCACTAGGGGCACACTAGGGGAGCACTAGGGAAGCACTAGGGACGCACTAGGGGCGCACTAGGGAAGCACTAGGGGAATTAAGGGGTGCACTAGGGAAACACTAGAGGCATTAAGTGGGGCACTAGGGAAACACTAGGGGAGCACTAGGGGCGCACTAGGGGAGCACTAGGGAAGCACTAGGGGTACACTAGGGGAGCACTAGGGAAGCACTAGGGACGCACTAGGGGAGAACTAGGGGAATTAAGGGGTGCACTAGGGAAACACTAGGGGCAATAAGTGGGGCACTAGGGAAACACTAGGGGCGCACTAGGGGCACACTAGGGAAGCACTAGGGGCACACTAGGGAAGCACTAGGGGCACACTAGGGGAGCACTAGGGACGCACTAGGGGCACACTAGGGAAGCACTAGGGGAATTAAGGGGTGCACTAGGGAAAAACTAGGGGCATTAAGTGGGGCACTAGGGAAACACTAGGGGCAATAAGTCGGGCACTAGGGAAGCACTAGGGACGCACTAGGGTCAATAAGTGGGGCACTAGGGAAACACTAGGGGCGCACTAGGGGCACACTAGGGGTACACTAGGGAAACACTAGGGGTACTAGGAGGGAGCTCCAGGGACACTAGGGGAGAACTAGGGTAGAGTGCACATGCATATGGGTGAGAGTTTCTTGGGGGTGTCATGTTAGGGGTACCTAAGTGGATCCCCAAACCTCTGAGTAATGCTCATGAGTTATGGTCACCCATCCATGAGCAGACACAACTGCAATGAGAAGGCTGGTGGGCAGGGCCAGTAGTTACATAATACAGTAGATTGTTGCATAATGTGGTGCAATTACACAGACATGTTTTTTCCTGCATAGATATGACTCATAGCATTGGAATGCAGCAGTGACGTCATACAAACTAGTTGAAGTATGAGTGATGGAAGTAGAAGTGGGACTCTCTCTCTCTCTCTCTCACTCTCTCTACCCTCTCTTTTTCGTTGAAACTGCCTTCGTTGAAAGCACAGCAAGGTGATTTTTTACCTATATGACAAAGAAACCTACAAGAATGTGTTGAACCTGACCAGTGTCTACAGGTTTAACTATAGTCCTGATGGTAGAATTGTAAACTATAATAGTCCAAAATACAGGACTACAATCATGGAGCTGGTGAGAGAAAAACCTGAAATGGCAGTCACTGGGACAGGACTGGTGTCACCTTTCAATATGGTGGCAAGAGATGGCAGCCGGATTGAATATGTCTACTACAATGACCCCAACAAACTTGTGGACAGATTGAGACTTTTGGATCAGTTAAGAGCAGTTGACAACACTGGACATGAGAATGAGATCAACTCAATTCTGGAAGAGCTGGTGGAGGGGGGCTACATTGTTTCCATGAAGAATGTAACACCATATACTTCCAATGGATGTTGAGGAGGATATTTAAGCAGCAACATAAGCCAAGGACGTTCAGTACACCACCATATGTCAACCAAGATGGATATGAATAGGAAGAAAAATAAGAAGAATATTGTCTGTACAGGGGTAGTCAAGCGGTATAAAGGAAAAGGAGTCCTTTCAGCAATCACAAACGCAGCAGGTACAATAGTCAACAAAGCAATAGACGTACTGCCCGTAGAACTTCATCTTCCTGGCGGCTACCAGTACTGCGGACCAGGTACAAAGCTTGAAAAACGATTAGCAAGAGGTGATCCAGGAATCAACAAACTTGATCAGGCCTGCAAGCAGCATGACATTGCCTATTCGAGGAATAGTGATACAAGGAGAAGAGCAGTAGCAGACAGAGATTTGGCTGAACGAGCTTGGAGTGTGGTAACATCTTCAGATGCTGGATTGGCAGAAAGAGCTGCAGCATTAGCGGTAACCAACATCATGAAGGCCAAAGCACAGTTTGGAGGAGGAGCTAAACGACAAAGGAAGGGGAAAGCTGCACAGAGGAAAAGAACTACAGCAGCAACCAAGGGGCAAGGCCTGTACCTGAGACGTCAGAAGATGGGAAACGGGTTGCGTTGCCGTCAATGTGGCGGCACAGGATGATTGTTGCTCTACCTGACTGAGCGCTAACAGATGCAGACCTCTACAAGTATGCCTGCCGTTTCAAGTTGAAGAGATTTCGAGGAGTATTCATGCGAGATGCTCTACCTGTCAACGGACCACTGGATCAAGAGTGCGGCATCATCAACCTGGACAACAGTGATGGAGCTGGTACACATTGGGTGTGCTATGTGAAGAAGAAGGAGGATGGCATCGTCTGCTACTTTGATGGCTTTGGCAACCTGAGACCACCGCAGGAGTTTATCGACTACATGCATAGAGGATCGAGCCCAGCAAAAAGGATCGAGTACAACTATGATCAGAAGCAAGAGGATCTCTACTCTCATATATGTGGACACTTGTGCTTGAAATTTTTGCTCGATGAAAATAAATAACATAATATATTGTACAACACTTGTCTTTTCCTTTCTCCCCACCAACACCCACATAGTATAAAGGGGGACATTTTTAAGGGTGAGGAGGAATTTTTTTAGGGTGGGGGGTAACGTTATTAGGGTGTGGGGGGAATTTTTCAGGGTGAGGGGTAACTTTTTCATGATGAGGGGGAAATTTTTTAGGGCGAGGGGAAACTTTTTAGGGTGAGGGGGAAATTTTTTAGGGTGAGGGGAAACTTTTTAGGGTGAGGGGTAACGTTAATAGGGTGAGGGGGGAATTTTTCAGGGTGAGGGGAAACTTTTTCAGGTTGAGGGGTAACGTTATTAGGGTGAGGGGGAAATTTTTTAGGGTGAGGGGAAACTTTTTCAGGTTGAGGGGTAACGTTATTAGGGTGAGGGGGGAATTTTTTAGGGTGAGGGGAAACTTTTTCATGATGAGGGGGAAATTTTTTAGGGCGAGGGGAAACTTTTTAGGGTGAGGGGTAACGTTAATAATGTGAGGGGGGAATTTTTCAGGGTGAGGGGAAACTTTTTCAGGTTGAGGGGTAACGTTATTAGGGTGAGGGGGAAATTTTTTAGGGTGAGGGGTAACGTTATTAGGGCGAGGGGGGAATTTTTTAGGGTGAGGGGAAACTTTTTAGGGTGAGGGGAAACTTTTTTTTGGTGGGGGGGGTTGTTGGGTGAGGGTAGGAGTGGGGGGGGGTTAGGTCAGGGTGGGAGGGGGGGGGGTGTTGTCCCAGATCTACAGGTTCCCACGCTGTCCCAGCTCCCACATCCGGTTCAAGAAAATTAATTAATTGGACAGGATGGACAATAGATAATTGATTCACACAGGATGGCAATTATAACCTGTCAGATAAGTGGTTCACACGCTGTGCCAGGATTGGTACCAATTCTGGGACAACTTCCGGTTCCCACGCTGCGCCAGCTCCCCAGGTTCCTACGCTGCGCCAGCTCCCCCATCCGGTTTCTCAAGGTCACTTCCGGGGTCAAAGGTCAAGGTTGCGCCAGAATACCCCTTTTTATACTACTGTGGGGGAAGCAAGCGGGGTGGGGGTCGGGACTTTGGTTTTTTTGAGTAAGTACTATGTATACTATCATCCTGCAAAAATTCAGCTTTCCCCTAATTTGTTACGACAATGGCCATTTTTTTGCATTCATTGCCTGGGCTATTTGGCAAAGTCCAATATTCAACCATCTTTTAACAATGTCCAACAAATAAATGTTTAATAACTAAGAGTTGAAAGGTTGTTGAAAGCTTTCTTAGATCGAAGATTCGAGTCGTCACTGATGGAACATCAATTCAGTTAGGTTGAGTAACAATGGCTGTCGTCTGCTATTTTGCCAGCTGAAGCAGGTTAAGTGCTCGCGCATTAATTTATGTTGATCTGTGGGCGAAGGTGGCTGCTGTTAGTTGCTCGTTAGTGGTGAAGCATGGAGCCTGCTGACCTGTTTGATTCCCTCCGCGGAAACGGCTAATGGACTTAATTTGGTTGCACTACTCTGTGCTCTGGTCGGTGGGTAGACCTTCGCTAACGGCTAGGATGCGGCACGACGACCCCCTTGCAAATTTCGGCTGATGGGTGAATTGGATCAGATGCTTGAATGGCTTTTCACGACTCAGTTTCCTGCTTCCTGCCGAAATTTAAGCTGAAATGAATGTTAGGAAGATTGGTGCACAATTTTATAGGAAAGAAGCTTATTACAAAAAACTTCACCACCTTAAAATATGCTGGAACTCGTTTTTGACATATTAGGTGTGAATTTTTGTGTTTAATGCAATAAAAAATAATTGAAAATGACTTTTTTATCACAATTGATATGTTTTTTCGGAGGATGAAGCCCACATAGTTCTGAGACCTGTGCGTGGGTGTAATTAATTGGATGATGAAATGTTTGTAGTAATAAAATAATTATTATGTTATTGTATAGAATCTTTCATTCAATGTGTCAGTATTTAATAACAGAAGTGTCTTTCTTTGGGGGATGAAACTCACGTAGGTCTGAGACCTGTGCATGGGTGAGGAATTGGATGATGTTGATTGATGAGTTGGACCTACAGTTTTAGGTGGGTTCCGAACAACGGGAAAGTGAGTTTACAGCGAAAACAAAATATTTTTCGCTTGGCCAATCCTATATATCGTGCCCAACACAAATAATTTCCTTTACTTGCTTATTAATGTTTTTTTTTTATTAATGTATCTTGAACTTGACTAGTCCAAGAAAACTATGTATTACTGTAATTATTGAAGATAAAAGACTGTTGGCTCCAAGTACGTTATAGAAAAGTGAATATTACTGTGTATTTCCGTATTATGGATTTATGGTAGATAGATATTAGCCCGTACCATTCTAGGATCGTGTCACTACCGGCGAAGAACGTTCCGATCACTAGTGTGCACACTACAACGTATCAACCACGTTCTACAGGCGTATGCAACGATAATGCACTGCTTATGATAGACAAAGAGCAACTAGTTTTGTTCGGGAAAATTTCAGGCTACGAGCAAGCGCGGTTGTAACGGCGTGTGACGGTATCACGTGTCATACCAGTCAAAAGATACCAGTCAAGTGTTCGTCCGTGACGGAACTGTCTAATAGTGTGTTAACTGTCTAATAGTGTGAACTACAATAGTGTGTTTCTACCCTTTTGATTTATTCTCATAAAATAGAGCACAATTAAATAAAACGTTATAAAATTTCATGCATGTTAGTATGATATGCATATTTATTCTCATATTAGCTTATTTCTAGTATTTAAATATTAAATATAAAATATAGTACTTATTTCTAGTAAAACGTTATGAAATTTCATGCATGTTAGTATGATATGCATATTTATTCTCATATTAGCTTATTTCTAGTATTTCATGCATATTAGCTTTCAAGGAAGTGATAGCCTTAGCAGTCTATCAGGTTCAATCAGATAGGGATAAGCTGCGTTCTCCTGGGTTCGCTTTGTAACGGTGACCGATTAGATTAGCCAGCAAACATACACTGTTCTCTGCTGTAAAATCACTTCCCGGTGGTTCGGAACCCATCTAAAACTGTAGGTCCAACTCATCAATCATCATCATCCAACTCATTACCCACGCACAGGTCTCAGACCTATGTGGGCTTCATCCACAAAAAAAAAAAATAAAATAAAATAATGAAACTAAAAAGTCCCATCGTATTGAATTTGAAAGGTCACCGAGCCTCTGACCGCTGAAAATGTAATATGCTGTTACGTGGGAGAATTCTTTATTCCCCAAAACCAGAAGGGAAATTAGTATTTCAAGGCAGTTGAGCTGTGAATAAAAGGTGACACAGGGCAAGCACACAACATGATAAGAAGAGAAAGATAGCGTGAAAGAGAGACTGTTAGAGAGAGAGAGGGTGTGAGTGTGACGGGAAACCATCCATCTTGCCATTTCACGCAACCAACACCTGAGCACACAGCAACGCCTATTTTTGCCAGAGAGATGAAATGAATAATAAATCTCGCCAGCCGCGCTCCTCTGCTCAGCAATATATCGTTCGCTTTCAGTCGTCGACTCTTGAGAAGTTTTTGCGCATCTTTCGAACACACGCTAACCGCCACCGCCACCGCCACCCGCCACGGAAACCCTCTCCAATAATTTTATCTGCTGTCTGGAGCAGATAGGCGGCCATGTCTGCGACAATCATTTTCATTGTAAATCGTTTTAAGGTAACCGACAAAGTGGCAAATTCGCTTCATCGCACCATTCAGCAGGTCGTTTCCTTTGGGAAATCGTTTTACGTGCAGTAAACGCTCAAGAGATTTAAGGAATCCTCATGATCCAATATTTTAATCATTGAATATATTATTGATAGATAAAGAAACTCAAGAAAAATCAGCATTGTGAGATAAGTCGTTTCTTGTTTGTTTCTCATTTCCAAAGAACTTGATCACGCATCGTGGCTCAGACAATCAAGATACAAATTCTTATTTTGTAATGATTACATGGTTCAACAGGATGTCTTGTTAGTAAAGCTTGGTGACTTAAAACAGGCAGCCAAAGCAGCTATAGTATTAATGGTATGTTACGTTGAGTTTAACTGATATAAATGATTCTTGAAAATAAGTATGTGAATTGTACAGTACAAGCTATATTGTAAATTCTTCTATTTCGTATTATATGTAATTTTTTTATTGATGATGGTGCCCACATGAGTCCGAGACTTGTGCGTGGGTAATGAGGTGAATGATTACACATAGATGCTAGACGGAGGAGAGGGATTCGAACCCACGACCGCTTAAACGACAGCAAGCAGAAGTTGCGACGCCCCAACCAACTGCGCTAAGCGGCCCACCAAATTCTATATTTTGACTGGAATAAGAAAAATCCTCTTTGGCCACACCTTGTATTATCAAATAATCAAGAATCATTCTAATGACTCCTGGAGCTTGCTGTTAAAATCGGTTGTCGTAGGCCCGTTTTTATGAACTTAACCTTGAGCCTTCCTCAACTGGTGGAAGACGTGAGAAGCCATTATAAAAGGGCTTTTTAAGTCTTTCTTGGGGTAAGGAAGCCTCAAGACCAGTTAATAAATATGGACGTTAGACCCCAGAAGTAGGTCAGTGGCCTGGAAACTCACCAGACTTCTGTTCAAATATTTAAGACACTGTTCTCTGCTGTAGAATCACTTCCCGGTGATTCGGAACCCACCTAAAACTGTAGGTCCAGCTCATCAATCACTATCATCCAAATCATTACCCACGCACAGGTCTCAGACCTATGTGGGCTTCATCCTCAAAAAAAAAAAATGAATGTATTGTAGTGTTCACCAAACAGGTCACATGAAATGTTTTCTCACACAAAAAATTCAAATTTTAAAATTACGTACTTATACTGTGTTATGGCTCAGAAAAGGAACATGTTTTTTAAAAGTAACTTATTTTGCTGATGTAGCCTACATGAGTCTGAAACTTGTGCGTGGGTGATAAGGGAAGTGATGATACAATGATACTATTAATGCTAGTAATATAATTATAATACGCAATGTATTTGAGTATAAACTTTCATTTTTGCGAACGACATTATTATTATCATCATCATCATCATCATCATTCTTTGTCAATATTTGATCATTGTCTTGGAGTTATCTTTTTCAATTGAAACAAATTTTATTTTATATTGTTATTATTGAGATAGATTTTGATTTTATTTCTTAGTACTTGAATGATATAGCTCATACTCATTTTGCTAAGGCATGCTCCAATTTATATAGCTGAGGTAACTAAACCTTAAACTCGGAACTGTTACAGCTCGACAAACACGAGTGCTCACATTTATTACAAGAGACTTTTATTGCTTTGAATGTAAATGACACCGACTTGTTTAGGAGAAGGGATTCACACAGTTTGAATGGTATAAAAGCGCATCATAATATCGCAATGTCGTTCCGCATCTTTCTGCAGTATCTTGAAAGCCATCATCCCCTTAATTACACTCTGAAATTGTGGAAGCCAGGGAATTATATTGCTAAAAGGTGGAGCTGAGAGGTGATTCACAAGCCAATTGATGCACTCCATTAAATAAAAGTTGCTGATTGAATGACGATAGCCGATTTGCATTCAAGGATCTGGTGAAATTGATAAAAATAATTGAAAATGAATGAAAAATAGTAATTTATTGAAGAAAGCTGATGAGCCTTCATATGGGTTAAGTTATCATTCATAATAATTAAATAGCATATTCATTTGTTAAAGTGAAAGAAATCATTCCTGATCTTTCAATTAAGTATGATAACAAGTGATTACTATGAAAGTGACAACTATACAGATTTAATAAATATTGTATATAAGTATATCAAAAACATGTGATTTGAACAATGTCTGGAACATAGAAACGCAGCCTTTTGATGTAAAATAGAGTGACTTTGTGGAAGACAGGCATACTAGGCATATTGAATCAAGGGAAAGGTCTATTGATTGTGTTTAATTTTGCGATGATGATTATCAATTAGTATGTTTCTCTCTGTAAGCACCCATATTCTTGGGCATGAGGTCTACTGTTCACAGAACTACTGGTATCAACTATTGAATGACAATAGCCGATTTGCATTTAAGGATCTGGTGAAATTGATAAAAATAATTAAAAATGGATGAAAAATAGTAATTTATTGAAGAAGGCTGAAGCCGCGTCTCCACCAACCGAACATGCTCGGTGAACAGAGCTTTTTGGAGTTGATTTGGTGTGGACGCCTTCTCGAACATTATGATCGGTGTGGTGGGGTTAGTGGCGGGAACCTGTTGTTGGTCGTCACTGTTCGCTCACAGACCATAATGGTTAGCTCAATTTTCTATTAATGATACAGATAAGAATATCACAAATTCATGAGATATGCCAGACCTTTCAAAGTACATTAGAACCATTATGAAATGCTTTTAAAATGTGAAACGAGCAGTAATATTCCCAATTCCTCATTTTCTGTTCACTCATATTCTGTTCAACTTCAAATTGTCTCATTAGCTCCAATTCAAACCGAAAAATAGCTCCATATAGCTTTTAAACTCAACAATGGGGCACACTCCTTTTCAATAGCCTTGTGTTACTATAGCCTCTATGATTTTCGAGAATGGAATGCCTCCATTCTTGTGAAAGGGGAACAAACGCACTGTTGGTGTGGGAGCGCGTTCTCTGTTGTTTTGGCGGAATTATATTCCACACAGTCAATGACAGCAATGGTTGTTGTGAACAGAATGCAGAAATTGTATAGAATCCAATTAGGATTCTCACTCGAGCTTCATGAAGTATATACACACAAACGCAGCTTGATGTCTGTTCTACTGCCACTTGCTTCAAGTTTTATCCGAGCCGTACAATCTCACTGAATATGCATGCATTTCGCCTGCAAACCCTGCACGCTAATAAATACACTTTTATAACCACACCCGGTCTCACTTTAGCCTGTGGCCTCAGCTCGTAGTCTAAGATTAAAGCCTAAACGAGCTGTACAAATAAATATTCTAATTACTTTGCCTAATTACTGCCAGCTGAAACTGAGCCAAGCGCCTACTGTATTTTCAACTCATTGGCCTCGACTTTAAAACTCAGCTGAGCGTTCTAAATGTTGTAAGTCTGTGTGTTGCATGCTGCTAAGATGAGATTAGTTTAAGGAGACGAATCCATGTTGCAAGAGAGTTTACAAGGAGACTTTTTGAGGAGATTTAGTGTTTTAAGAGGCTTCAACTGTGATTTTATTTTTTGATCTTTATGCATTTAGAAAGTAATGACATATTGTAACAGAATTATTATAAATTATATTACAACAGCTGAATAACAAACTTGTATGAGGTTGTGCTCATTTTAAGAAAAGTCAACATAAACTCAAAATGGATAACCCATAAGGAATGATCCAAGCCAATACCATGTAATCTATTGCATTACATCTAACCTATAAATATAAAGTCAACATAACTTAAAAATAGATAAACCATAAGGAATGATCCAAGCCAATACTACATAATCTATTGCATTACATCTAAAGACAATATAACCTATTAGGATTGATCCAACCCAATACTATGCAATCTATTGCATTACATCAATAATATATTGATCATATTATTAAATGGACTAGGGAAAATGGTCTTAAACTCAATCCTGTAAAAACGCAGTCTATAATCATTGGTTATTCATGCTTGATAAATAGTATTGACTTGAACCTAACTCACAAAATCACTGTTGATGGCAATGTAATACCATACTGTAGTTCGGTTAAAAACTTAGGTATAACCATGAACTCGATGCTTGACTGGTCAGAGCAAGTTATTAGAACATTTAAGAAGGTTTTTTCAGCAATGCATCCCTTAAAAAAATGCAAGATATTCTTTCCAGTGTCCAATTGTTACTGGTCAAATCTCTCATCTTTCCACATTTCCTATACTGTAATTCTGTAATGAATGACATGACAGTCATTCTGAATGATAGACTGCAGCGCAGTCAGAGCTACTGTCTTCGGTACATCTACTCTCTTCAATGGCATGAATGAATTACTCAATCCCACATTGCAAGTTCAACTCTCAAACTCCTGGATCAGAGACTATTCAGAATAAACAAACTTGTCAAAGAAATCCTCAAATATGGCAAACCGAATTACTTTAAAAACGATTTCAAACTTGTATCTGAAGGCAGACAGAATAATGATTCTCATACTAGAACCTGGGATAATATGCTTAGGATACCGAACCACCGTACTACAATCTATACCAAATCATTTGTTGTAAGTGCTTGTTGGGCTTGGAACGCACTTCCTAATTCCATAAGGTGCATTGAGAGTCGAGCGGGCTTCACCTCGTCATTGAAGAGGTATCTTTTGGAGAGAATGACTGCATCTTTTCAACCATAGAGCACAAGCATGACAACCTTCATCTTTCATTTTGTAAATAATATCCCATCTGTATTGTTCAGAAAATTAAAAAAATAACACACAATTTCAATCACTTCTTTATTTTTTCAATTTGTTTATAAATTTTATTCTATTACTACTAATTATATAGTCTCGCAGTTCGAAGTTATCAAGGTTGAGTTTGAATGGACGAATTTTTGTCCAGATTTCGCCCTTATTACGTAAATGCTTCACATGAAATCTTATTGTTAATAACCAAAATCTTTCTCATATACAATCTATTGTGTTGTTAATAATATGCTCTTTAATCAGCCACAATTATATTTTGTAAATTTATGTAAAAAAGTAATTTTATCTTATCTTATCTCATCCCATTAGTCTCTAATCTATTGACCATTTAACACATGAATTTATCTTTACAAAAATCATTATTCTTCACTATCACTCTTGGATCTGGTTGTTGTAACGCTTGTCATCAGTTTGGTTATCAGCTGGTCATCAGTGCATTAGGTTATGATCACTCCCTTATTAATCACGCATAATTTGAAAAATTCCTCAAAGAAATTAGGTAATATAATACTTGTGATTCAGCATAATTCATTGATCGAGATGGATCGCCAATGTTCTCCCTTGCACTAGCAACTTCCGTAAATGTTGACTCATCCTAATGTTCCGAGATACTGATATTTTCTTGTTCAAAGGATAACATTACAAAGGTATGATAGCCCACTCCTAAAAGCCACTTGCTGTTGCATGCTTTTGACAGGATGACGTAAATAGACATTATATTACTCATATACACATACAGCCTGAACATCACGATACTTTTCGTGAAACGGTAACACGATATGCCAAAGGAAGCAGAATTTGGCTTGCAAAGCATTGTAAGTTACTATAGTGTGTCATGTAGATATTTGAAAATTTCCCGATAAAGATAGATACAATTAGATTCAATATAGATAAATGTAATAGACAAGTGAGATGAATGAGCTTAATTCTCAATTGAAAACTGTACTGAAACTGAAAAAATTAGTCTTCATGAAAACTTGTCTCATGCAGAGCAAGAAGTGTCAAAAAGCGTTTTTGAAATATGATTTAAAAAGAGGTGTCATTCAATTTCTTCATTGGTTTTCATCCGTACTTGAACTGCAGGTACTAGAGATGTTAATAACGAATATAAACTGCATGTACAAAATCACTTCCTTGTGAGACGCGTTTCACGACCTGAGTCCCATCCTCAGCAAAAAAGTAATAACTTAATACCTTATAGAGTATGTCTTCAGAGTATGCATTCTCTGTTGATGGGATTTAGATCCTGAAATGCGTTCGATACTACTCACAAAAGTAAGCGCTGCAGTAAGTGCATGTTATTAACATAGAAGTATTACAAAAAATGATGATAATTACCAGAAATTGACAAGATAAGTAGTATAATAATTATGAAGTGTCCTGCTCAAGCAGAATATCTTCAAAAAGTATCATTCTCAAGACCAGTTTCAACGGCGAGAGTTAGAACGACACTACTTTCATGAATAATAATTGAGAGCTTGAGCTTGTAGATTGTAATGATAGAACAAATTTTGTGTTTGGAGAAGCATGAAATTTGTAAGTTATTATACACTCTTGTATGTTTGGACTAGCTTATTATTTAGGTCATACCTATTTGTTAGTGCTGGTACATGCCTATTAGGCTGGTACATGTCTTTATAGCTAGCTATATCTGCATTGAAAGTGTTCTGATACTTGCAAACAATGGTTCTCGCCCGCCGCCATGTTCTCTTGTGCTGACATCAATAGCCTGTCCCGATCACAATGCACTTGATGTCTCCCACTGTCATTGTCATTCTAGATCTCTATGGCACGAAATCGATCTCTAGATTTGATTGGAATAATGATATGACAATAAAACAATCAGTGTTTTTGTGCACTGATAATAACCTAATACCTTTCCAAAGAAGCAATATTTAAAAATAATTTTTTGAAAAACTGCTGCTGTGAATTCAGAGAACGTTTAGCACCAGGTTGAATGACTTTTTGAATCTTGACCAGTCTCCACCCAAATAATTGAATGAGTAATAGCAATCTACTATCACATGGCCTCTTATAGTTGTTTTATTCTTATTGTAACAGAGGAGTTGAATCATTATTACAGTCATTTGTATATTTTCTCATGATATAAAACTCCAAAATTAAAACTTACTCCAATGTAGTGAGTTCATGTGTTCATTTGAGTACTAGTTTTGCTTCCTGCTTTACATCTCACAAGTGAATACACAGATAAACGTGACAACATTCAAATAAACACAATGTAACAGAGAATAAAAGGATAGATAAAGTCGTAAGAAAAGCTAAAGAGAATGAATTGAAGGAAAAGTGCTATGAAATTGATGTTTATAGGCAAAGTTTGATAGTTCAAAGGTACAAATGTGAAAGAAATGACTGGTAGTTGAAAAAAGAGAATAAAAAGTGAGCCTCCAGACAAAGAAGGAAATCCATTTTGAACTGAAGAAAACTTGGAAAAATTGTATAAAATAACTGTTCTTTGATGGTAGACCAGTAATACCGCAGATCAATGACAGTACAGGTTTAAGAGATTTTGACTGGAGAAATAGAGGGCCATACAGCAAATGAAAATACATAAGGCGGCAGGACTTGATGATGCAAAAATTGAGTTTTCTGAAACTCCTGGATGAAAAGAGCCTGAACCAGATAAGGTACAGCTGTTAATAAGATTTGCAATACTAGAGCAATTCCTAGAGTATGGTTAAAATTAGAATATATTGTCATTCCTAAACAACCAGGTGCTGAGGTATAGTAATATATTGATTAAAAATATTCTAAAAGGTTATTCACTGTGAAATATGTAAACTATGTGAAGAAGCCATTGCAGTTTGGATTCAGGAATGCTGTGGGTACCTGGGAAGCTCTGTTTAGTATCCGAGTGTTGTTCCAGTGGTGCAGGGATATGAGCTGTTCCTGCTTTCTTGATTACCAACAATTTTTTGATAGAGTCGAACATCAGAAAATAGCAAATATATTGAAAAATATAGGGTTAGACAATTATACATACAAATAATCATGAACCTATATTGGAATCAAACTGCTTCCATGAGGCTGGATATAGGTGAAACAGAAGAATAAGAGATTCTGTGAGGTGTCAGACCCTCACAGGGTGTTTATTATCCCAGCTATAATTTAATATCTATTCAGAACATATTCTGAGGAAAGTTCTGGAAGATAGAGATGAAGGATCCTTCTGAATGGAGAGAGAATAGATAACATCAGGTGCACAGATAACATAGTCATATTCACAGATACCATTGAGAGTTTGATAGCAAGTAGCAGACAACTCGGCTTAGACATGAACATGAAGAAAACAAAACTATTCGTTGTTAGTAAAGTGGCTCACATAGATTACTAGCATAGTCTATACAAAATGAGTGCATAGAGAGGGTGAAACAATATAATGTACTTTGGAACAACTGTTGATGACAAATGAGATCAGTTACAAGAGATAGAAATCTGAATAGAGATATCAAGAGTCGGTTTCAACAAAATGAGTAAGGTATTCAAGAGCCACAATGTTACTATCAATACAAAACTGCGATTATTCAGATGTTATATCTTCTCAGTGCTTCTGTTTGACACTGAATGAAGTTATAAGAGCAAGACTGGAAGCATTTGAGATGTGGCTATACTGCAGAATTCTAGGAGTATCATGAGTAAGAGTCACAAATCAAGAGATTCTATGCAGAATACAACACAGCAAAGAACTCTTTCCCATGTTCAAAGCCAGAAAGTTAGAATATCTGGGACAGATTATGAGGAATAAGGTCAGATGTACATTGCTTCAGGTCATACTTCAAGGAAAAGCGTTGTGAAGGAGAAGGTGAAGAATATCTTGGTTAAAGAATCAATATAATGACAACAATATAAATATTCAGAGTAGTGGTAGGCAAGATTAGAATTGCCAGAATGGTTGCCAACGTCTAGAATCAGACAGAACATTAAGAAGAAGAACATTCAAACATGTTATATTCCATAATGGACTTACACAACATCAGAAGAATCATCTAAAATTGCTCAAAAAACTTCCTGGTACCCTTAACTCTTAGAAATCTGTAACTATGAAAATCTTGCTTCTAAATGATTATGAACGGAACTGGTCACCCTGGTTCTTACACTATTTAAGAAAAATGATATTATATCATCTTCTCTCTTATTCCTTCGCCCTTGTTGCTTGTAAGTTCGAGCAACTACTACCCAATACAATTGAATCCTGGTTTCAACGGAAGCCACGTTGCAGTAGTGAAAGAAGGGAAAGTATGACTTAAAACTTGCATTCCTGAGCTCTTGAATGTTCGATCACATTCATCAATGAGTGCTCGTAAGATCATTCACATGATGAAAAATTACATAGAAAATAAAGCAATCCATGCTATGAATGCTCATTGATGGAAATTAATCTACAGTACTTATTAATGCTGAATAAACTTCAATTTCTAGTATTTCAATTTGATTTCTTTTCACATTGACCAGTTTATTTTGATGTTCGTGAAACAGGTCAACTGGACAATTTAATTGAGATATCGTTATTTCATTTCACTTCTTCATCCTGCCTTAATAATCCCGATAAGTTATGTTACTGTATTAAGATTTGATCATTGATTTTATAATCACCAGCTTGATATTATTGTTTCTACACCAACATTATATAGATCATGCTTATTATATGTAGGCCTACTTGAACCATTATATTGGAATCTAATCGTAGAGTACAAACTTCTGTTCTTTAAAATAATATTGAATGAATCTATTTGTAGAAGGAATAATATCGTAATGGAAGGCAGAAGTTTACTTAGCAGTCTCTAGAACACTCGCTTGTAGAAGAGATGGTAACCATGGTAACTATCGCGTATCCATTACTCTAATCTTTTCTATTTAGTCTCTTATATCCATCTCCTCGAAGGTATTAAAATTTATTCGTTTTAACTGAACGAAGCTCACACTGTTTACTTTCCATTATCTAGGCAACAGTTGGGTCAATGATAGAGCCAAATGAAATTGGTTCACCGTGTCACCATATTACCAAGAATATTATAGGCTACTGTATTGTTCACTGTTGAGAGGGAAATGCTACTGCTCAGTAGGGAAAACAAATTAAATAAATGTAGTTACAGTCAAACCTTACGGATCCTTAACGGACCCTGTAATAGGCGGAATCTTGTCTGCAACGGAAAATTTTCCTGGTCCGTTCATTTATGTAGCCTATATAATGTAATATCACCTGTATTAAGCGGAACATGTCTAACGTGGAAACGGAATGAAATATAACGAAAAATTAGTGATAAAATTGTCGCCAGTAGGCAAAACCAAACACTACGATTTCGTACTAAACAGGAATCTGAAAAAGGATTATTTCGTAGGCAAGTAGGGCTACAGTATTCTACTGATTCAGTACATGAAATCCTAGGCATCTAGAAATCGATGACGTTGAGAGAAATGACATTAAAAACTAGAAACTTTATCAATAAATATTGTTTTATAATTAATTATTAATAAGCAATTTTTCGTCTTGAGACATTTTTAAATTGAAAACATTTCTTAAATCTAAGGAAGTCACATAATTCATGAAAGTCACAAAGCCACAAATTAATGTGGAGAGATTAGTGACTTTTCGTTTTGTCCCTCTCCTCTTCATGTGAGACATTTTGTAAAATATTTTTTAAGAAATCAATTGCATTTGCAAATTAACAGCTGGTGTATCGCATGTGTATACTACATGTGTATATTGCTCCTTGAAAATCAAGGGCCTTGCCTCTTGCGTAACCTTTCTAGTTTTACTAATCACAAAAAAGTATCCACTGAACAATATCAGCAAAGACTAATCAATTTTCTTGCATAATCCACGAACACATTCTGAAATGACTGAGCTGATTCTGTAAACTGTTTACTTTGGTGGACTGTTCTAGAATATAATCTCCTATATCTCAAACTTTTTTCCTGGAATAATTATCTAGAAAAATGATTTCGATGAATAAATAATAATAATGGATTCATATTATCTGATCAATTATGATACTTGTCATGTTGATTTCTGATTAATAATTATGATCGATTGTTCATAAATTATATGAATATTCAAACATAAATTAAAAATAAATATTCTGACCCCTTTCTTTGTGTAATTTTACAAAAAATATTTCTATTGATACATTAAATAATTTATTTGTATTGATATAGAATTCAGGAATCATATGAATAAATTGATATTCAGAGTTTTCATATAATTTATACTGGCAGTTCTCGAAGTAAACTATCAATGAACAAAGCTTTGCAGAAATTTTACCAAGAAACTTTAGTATTTGCTGAGGGATGAAGAATTAGATTTTGTTATGCAACAACAACAAATTACTTATAGACTACTTTACTTATATTTTGAGATTTTTCTTTCTAGCTTGTGGCTTTGTAACTTTTAGTTTTGTAACAGAAATTTGAAAACACAAAAACAAGTTTTAATAATACTAATTTGTAAATTATTGTTATGCAACAGTTATCCTGGAAATTAATCATACAATAAAATTCACCTCACAATACTAAAGAAACTCAAATATGCGCTGGGCAAACACATAATACAGTATAAACTATTGTTCCAAATTTGATACAAAACATTTCATGCTTCGCTATAATATAACATAAGCTATTTGAGATAAACGAACACAGTCTGTCTTTGGTTTATTCTGTCGGTTGTCAAATATAACTCACACTCACACTCACACTCACTCTCTCTAGCAATATCTCTCACTCCCTCTTCTAGCCACTGTACTACATCCTCTGTTCAGGATATGCACTGTAGTATTCACGACATGCCGTTGTTAATATTGCTGTCTATTGGATTTGAATATTGTGTAAGCAAGCTCGTCTACCTGTGATGACTGCTGTCTGCTAATTAATTTCCTTTGGCTTGACTCTGATTAATATTGGTCGCCAGTAGAGCCTGTAGAGCACGAACTCTACTCCAGTGGTTATTGTTATCTTGGTAAACTTACTTATATTAGCTGGATTAACAGTTATCTGAGTATAACTTAAGTAGAGAGTATTCCATTTGATTATTATCTTATCAATACGCTTATCATTGTTACAGCATGACAATCAGCGGGAACATTCATATTACTTCATTGTAATGCTTCTTTAAAAAGATTGCCAAGATTTTCAATGAAATTCAGTACTTCCATAAGAAATAAGAAATCTCAAGTTATTTGAGGAAGATGCTACAATTTGTATGTTAGAAAAGAATCTGTCTATCTGTCTGTTGATCCGCTATTCTATCTGTCTATCTGAATGAGCAATCAGCTGTCTGGAAAATAGGAACACAACTTTGGTGATGTAATAGAGAGTGAGTTTTTGGGGAAAACAGACATGAAATCATCATTGATATTATATACCACCAGTATAGGTGGATCGTCACGAGAACTGTATGGGCTTCCATTTGAATACATGTTAGCTGATGCCATTCTCATGGCGATCCACCTATAGATGCGTAACTCTCACCTTCAAGGCTATGGAATAGTGAAGCCAATAGAGTAGTAAACACTTTCACTTTGTAGGTTAGTCCAGGCATGAGTCCAGACATTCAAAACAAATTTTTTTAAATTTTATTCAATGCAACGAGTTCTATGGGATCGAATCATTTGATTTTTGAGCAATCAGAGCATGTAATTCATACTTGCTTTCCATAAGATGGCTCAAACGGCAACATGAACTAACTGTTTGGCTTTCTCTCACCAGAAGAAGAAGATAAAATCAAACACTCAAATATTTTTATTATTTCACGAAATATTGATAAAACCGAAAGAGAATTAACTCTTCTTTTGCTTCTTTCAGTTGCTATCAGACCTCGATGAAGGACGGTCGTGTTGTTGAGCTGCTCTCTTTATCGCAATAAGATGAGTGCGGAGTGAAGTTACGTTACGGAATATTGGTTATGTTTAAAATGGTATTCTGCTAGTTGTTTTTCGTGTGTCGAAACCCGTTGATTATTTTCTGTAACTAAATTCTCTCAATCAAAACTTTATGTGATCCTGTCTTAAGATGTCCATGTGTTCGAAGTGTGAAGTGCAATTTACTGCAACTAACGAAGGTATTAAATGTAGTAAGTGTAAACTCTGTTTCCATGCTCATTGTACTAGACTTGGTAACATTGAAAAATTAAAAAAAATGAACTCTCAAGTCAAAGCAGCCTGGAAATGTGATGATTGCGTCTGTAGTGCTGAAAACGTGAATGCTGGACTTGAAGCTAAAATGAGTAAAGTACTAGAGGAAATAACTGCGCTTCGAGCTGTATTCGAGCCAAAAATTAATGCTTTGAGTGCAGATGTTGAACTTTTAAAGCAATCTAAATCTACGTTTGAAGAAACATCCATTAAACATGAGGAAAATCTCACTAATTTGAATAAAATTTCCAGCGATTTGAGTGATAGGAATAGAAAACTGGAAGATGAAATAAACTTTCTTCATCAACGCTCTAGATTGGATAATATTGAAATTACCGGCATTCCTCTGACGGATGAGGAAGATATCTACGAAGTTTTGGAGGCTGTAGCTCGAGTGATAAAGGTTCCTTATCGACAAGAAGACATCTCGATTGCGCATAGAGTTCCTAACGTCAAGGGCACAAGCAACATTGTAGTCAAATTTGTGACGAGAAAATCCAAGATAGCGTGGCTGGATGCAGCAAAAAAGAAACAGGGTTTGAAGTTTACTGAAATAAAGAGCACCCTCCCGGATTCCCAAGTTTTTATTAACGAACATTTGGCTCCTCACAATAAAAAACTCTTAGGTCTGGCTAGAAATCTCAAAAAGCAAGGTAAACTGACCTTCGTGTGGGTAAAAGATTGTAAAATACTCGTTAGAAAGGACCTTTCATCACCGGTTGAGCGTATTACAGGAGTAAATGAACTGGATAAATATTCAGCTACTGATTAAACCTATTAATAATACTTTCTTTCCATAAGACATGTCCTACTTTTAATAATTTTGAATGAAGCATTTAAGTTTTTTATTTTGATATGAATTCAGTAAATTCAGTACCGGTATTCATATTTTATAATCATATTTCATTTTTCGATTTTTTCCCTTATTTCGAACCATGTTAAGGAGGATATGTCTGGTCATAGAGATTGTCAATGTTATTGCATTTCCCATCAATGAACAGTAAAATCTAGTGATAAGATAAAACTATTCAGAATATTTTATCAGTTATTCTTTCTCGATTATAGTATTCCAACTATGATTCATTTTTACTGATAAATCAACTTCAATGGATGAAGTTTTAATCGAGTATCGATATTTTGGTCTTACTATACTCGTACATAGATTTTATTTCAGTTTATTTTCAATTAAATGAATTGATTAGAGATGAGTAAATCGTCTCGATTTTTTACTCCAAAAGAATACGGAGTTTCGACATACTTTACTTTTTTCTTTTTTTTACTTTTTCAGCTTTCTTGAAAAACAAGAAAACTACTGTTAGTTGGATAATTATTATTATTGTTCTTATAGTATTGATCAAAATCATACATTTTTATTGTTTTTTCTCATTTACACACGTTGGCATATTAGAACAGTTCTTGTCAATAAATTGTTTTATTCATTAATAGTAACATAATTATAACAAAATTTATATTAATACTAGAAATTCTCATTTTTCAAATTTGTTAACTTTTCAATTTTTTTTTTTAATTATTATTTTATGGTTATCATTAATAATTTTGAAGATGAACTTGGTAATGAATGCTATGAAACTCTAATAGATGATTTATTTACTTTTGATCCCTGCAATGGTGCGAACCGAGCATGCATGAATGATATTAATATCTTCCAAATGAATATCCGCAGCATGAATAAGAACTTTGAGGAATTTGCATATATGATTCAGAACAGTAAAATTGATTTTCATATAATTATATTAACAGAGACATGGATCACCGAGGAACATTCTTTTGATTTCTCTCTGAATGGGTATTCATCTATTAATCAGCCAGGCAATTTAAATAAATGTAATGGAATCTGCATATTCCTAAAAGATTTCTTGAGTGTGAAAAGAATTGACTATGTACTCGATGAGTCGAATTCTATCATACTTGATATTCAATTGCCTAATCAGGCAGTTCAGTTGACTGTGTTTGCCATTTATAGGTCTCCATCAACGAATATTGACCTCTTCATTGATGGCTTAGATAAATGTTTACATAATTTTCGTGATCTTAGGAATAGTGTGCTTCTTGGTGATCTGAATATAGATTAAATTTCCAACAGTAGAACTACCAACGAATATTTCAACATTATGTCCACATATGGTTTTAAATCGTATATAAACAAGGCTACCAGAGTACAGCTCAATTCAGTATCCTGCTTGGATCATATATTCCTAAAAAATACTACATTCGATTCAAATGAAATTCGTGGTATTATTTTTGAAACTAATATAAGCGACCACTACTCTACATGTATTCAGCTACGCACGCCCAGTGCCGTGGTAAGAGAAGAAGTACTAAGTCACAGAGTGATAATTGATTTTGAATTACTTGCAGAGAGATTGAATTCCGAAAACTGGTCTGATGTCTACTGTGCTACTGCTGAAGAGTCCACAGTTGTTCTCATTAATAAAATAAATACATTTGTACAAAATGCCTCTACAAAAAAATCCATACCTCACAAACTCAGACCATTAAAAAATTGGATCACTAAGGGACTTATTAACTCAATTCGCACTAGAGATAGAATGCACAAGATGCTCGCTAAACAACCATTTAATACCAGGCTCAGAAGAGAATATACTAAATACAGAAACCTATTAAATAATTTGATTAAACAATGTAAACTAAATTATTACAAGAATAAAATCGTTGAATCAAGGGGTAATAGTAAAAAAACGTGGATCTGCATTAATGAGATGATAGGCAGTAAACCGAACACATCTAAACTTGTGATTGACCCAGTAGTCTTGAATAATCATTTTGCTAATGTAGGTAGAATCTATGCAGAGAAATTGAAAGCATCCAACAGCAACAATCGCACACACTATGCACACAGAATAATAAATTCACCGCATTCCTTTTTTCTATTTCCTACCAACGAGGAAGAGATTTTACAATTCATTGCCTCGCTTAAAAACAGTTCAGCTTCCGGTGTAGATGGAATTACAAACGTGACTCTCAAAAAAATATCTAATTTTGTAGCTAAACCGTTAGCAGCTATTATAAATAAGTGTTTTGTGGAGGGTGTTTTCCCTAATAACTTCAAAGTAGCCTCTATAGTCTCCCTGTTCAAGTCTGGGGATCCTAAAAATCCATCAAATTACCGACCGATTAGTCTCCTAAGTGTTTTTTCCAAAATTATGGAAAAAGTTATTAAAAGCCGTCTGCTTACCTATATGGAGAAACATAATATTATTCATGGAAATCAATTTGGCTTTCAAGAAGGTAAATGTACAGAGGATGTTATTGTAAAACTTGTGGAAATCTTATATAATAATTTTAATAATAGAAAAAAGACATTAGGAGTCTTCCTGGACCTGAGCAAGGCATTTGACACTATCCCACATTCTATGCTTCTGGAAAAACTGCAATGCCTAGGAATAAGAGGGGTACCCCTGGAACTTTTCAGGAATTATTTACAAGGTCGATCCCAATTTCTGACCATAGATGGTGTTACAAGTAGAGCTAATTTGTCAGACTATGGGCTCCCACAAGGTACAGTATTATCACCAATATTGTTTCTCATCTATATTAATGACATGCTAAACCTAGAAATAGAAAATTGCAATATTTTATCTTATGCGGATGATACTACTTTACTATTCACCACCAACTCCTGGAATGACATGAAGAGGGTTAGTGAAAATGGGCTCAGTAAAATTAAAGCATTCTTGGATTACCACACATTGACATTAAATACCACAAAAAGTACCTATTTAACTTTCTCTCCAAATCAAACTGGTCAACCTAATCAATTGAACAATATTAAAATTCATTCACATACCTGTTACAGTGGCAATTCTGTGGATTGTGACTGCCCAATAATAGATAGTGCTACAAAAACTAAATTCCTTGGCATAATTCTGGACCGCCATCTTAAATGGGATGATCAAATCAATAGCCTTTGTCGAAGATTGAGGTATCTAATTTTCAAATTTCATAATATTGGTATGCTAAAGAATAAAGATATTTCTCGCCTAGTTTACTTTGCATATGCCCAATCAGTGCTCCAATATGGTATAATTGCCTGGGGAGGAGCCAGGAACATCCATTTCAATAAATTATTTACCATCCAAAAGTTTTTAATAAAATCAATTACTTCCAAACCAAGACGTTACCCTAGCAGTGATCTTTTCAATGAGTTCGGAGTATTAACAGCCAGACAATTATACACAAAGAGTCTTCTCTTATACATAATAAAAAACAAAAATAATTTTCACCTTCGAGAGTCTATGTATGACTTGAGACCTTCTAGCATTACTTTTCAGAATGACCGTACAGTTTTGGACGTGTGTTGTAGACAGTTTATCTTTGTAACTAGAAAACTTTTGAATCATGTACCTTTTGATTTTATTAATTTCAAATCAAACAGTAGAACTAGGTATGAACTGGATAAATGTATTGTAGCTCTCAAGCTAAATGAAAAACTATTTTGATGTAGGCCTATGCAAATTTCAATTACTTGATTCTATACTTTCTGTATTGATAACGGTTTTCTCCTGCCACTGTTATCCATCCATCCTCACTAGTTGAAATTTAACAAACATTTTCTGCATCTGTTGAAAAATGTAATTTATTATTTTGAGGTGAAAACTTCTCCTTTTTATTTTCAGTGTATTTTGAAATAATTCGTACATTGAACTGCACATTTTTCATTTCTTCTTATCAATAAAAATGTTAATAGGCTTATCATACCCACCTTATTACTGAAACTGAAGAGAATGAATTATCGTAGTGGATACTTGTTTCACAAATTATAGCCTATGTTATGTTCATAATTATTATCAAATTGTAACCTAAGGTTTTGCTACTACTGTATTTAATATCTCAAATTTCAACATCAACTTGTAATGTATATATTCTCTATTATTTGTCTGAAATATTGCGATACCTTCGCTTGTCTGTTTAATTATTCGACATTTTCCCATATTTATAGAGTGCTCATATCATCCGGTTTCGTTCTGTATTGTTCTGTATTGTTATTGAATTCATAGCGACTCATTCCTGCGCTCAGGTTTAACCTCTGCAGGGATTTTTTCTTCTTATAGTAGTTTCTGAAAATATGTAATTTAATGATTATGTTAAACAAATTTTTTACAATGTTGTATAATTTATTGTCAATTTGTTTTGAAGAATAAATGATTTTTGATTTTTGATTTTTGATTCTCTTTAAGAAATATTTACTTACTTTGGCGGTCGTTTCATCACAGTTTAGCTACTAAATAAAACATTTTCTATTTTACCTATTTCCCTCACTGTGAAACAATTGTTCACAATTTCAGTCTTCATGCTTTCACTTAATTGTGAGGTTCATTGCAAATGAGGAGTTATAATAATGGTGCCATTATAATGGCACTTGAATAGTGATAACAATTTACATGATAAAGCGATCATTCAATAATAAGTTATGAAATAACTTGGATGTTTGAACCAGCAAAACTGAGAGTTTCGATCATAGACGTGCTATACATTAGTGGGCTACTATTTTGTGATTTAATCTGATTTATAGTGCATGAAAATCAATACCCCTTCATGCAGCAATAGCAGGGACAGCAAATGGGAAGTCCAATTTTCGTCCTTCTCGCGCGCTTTAAAACTGACTTGATTTATTTTTGCGACAGGTGATTGACGAGCGGCTGTGAATTTCATCCAACGGATGAGAGAGATCGGTTAATGTCAGACCATATAAACGACCGAAGTTGAGCGGCATTAGCCCGTGGGAAGGTGCTACACACAAAAACCCCGTGCTTTTTGTCGTGCACGCGCTTGAACGCCCAAATAACGACGCATCATATTCCCAAAAGCTGAAACAATCTAAATTGTTGCATCGATAAATTTCAAACTGGAAACTTGATGCGGACAACCGTTTTGGTTGAATCTCTAACGGTCAATGTGCTAATGCGTGGCGATCTCAGTAAGCTTTTTATTGAGCATTCTAAACATTGGAAAAATCTATATTTTATAGAGAACAGCACAAAGTACACAGCAACTGAAATTTCAACATGACTTGTCGTCTTCTATACAATGAAAACACAGCAATAGAACACGGTATCTAGTGTTATAAAATACTTTAATATAGTGTCTTTTATTTCAATATTTTTTACTGATGACGCTCACGTGAGTCTGAAATTTTTATGTACGTAATTGATGTAAAAAATGCCAGGCTAGAACAGGAATTAAAACCGTGACCGTTGATTTTTTATCTTTTTTATTGCTGATTATGCCCACATGAATCCTTTTATCTTTTTTATTGCTGATAATGCCCACATGAATCCGTAGACTTGTGCTTGGGTAATGAGGTGAATGATGAGAAACATCCATGGCTGAATGAGATTCGAACCCAAGGCTACAGGAAACTAAGCCAGCTAGAACCTTTCTTATCTCAGACAAGCGCTCCAACCAACTGCGCTATCATAGCCGCCAATTGGCAGCCCATATGGAAGATGAATGCTATCACTAGCCTTGTTAGATTTAATCATCATACATAATTCATCAACCAAACTAATAAAGCATATATTTTTTTCAAATAACTGATGATTACAAAATAATTATATAATTTCAATGAGTTTCAATTAAAAAAAAACTTACAAGACTTTTGACCATTTATTCGAAAAAACACATTGAAAATTTGTATAAATCATGAAAAATATTCTTATCAATTTCCGGCAATCGAATTCTTCCCACTCTCGTAGCAACATGTCCGGTCTTACGGTTTTGATTGCTTGAGATTCATCAATGTGGAATAACCACTCCATTATCTAAGTACAACAATAAGAAGAAATCACAGCTGGTCAAGCCATCTTGGCATCTTGGAGGGCTTCATTATCAGTAAGTTCCTCTGCTGCCAATCCATCGAAATTTTGCCTAATTTGTTATTCAAGAATCCTTGAACAGGTAGGTGTAAATGTGGTGGTACCTCATTCAGTTGGAAAAAGTGCTTCTCATTTCCCAATGAGCATGTCCAAGTAAAAAGAACAAATAACTGCAGTCATTGTATTTGTAATGCAGTAGCGCCAGGAAAAAAAATTAAATTTCTGTATAGATTTATTTTTGACTGGTAGTGGTCGCATTGTAAATTTTTAAAAGCTTTCAGACATTATTTATGAAAAACTCCAGTGTGCTTTTTCATAGCAATTGCCAGAAAGTCTCGTAAGAATCTTTTTGAATGGGGGACTTTTTTGTTCTAACCCGATGTAGAACTAATGGAAACTAATGTAAACTAATGATTCTACAGTTTTTGTAGAATCAGTGAAACTGGATAGATAAATTAGTAAGAATCAAGAATCTTTATTCGCCGTTGAAATAATGGAACATTACATTAGGAGTTGTCAAAATACATGTAAAATATACATAAAACATTGAAAGAACTTACATGTTTTGGTGCGTTAGTCGTCATAGCCTGCATATTACAATCAAAAAACTCATCAATGGAGTAAAAGGCATTTTTTTAAGCCAAGTCGATACCGTTATATTAAACTTATTTAGAGGTAATTTCCTTACATTTAATGGCAATTTATTAAACAGTTTCAGTTGAAGAAAACTAAAATGTTTCAACGTTCTAGAAAGCCTCACGCTGGGAAGTGTAAGATTTTCCCTATACCGTGTATAATAACTATGAACATTTTCATTAGACACAAACTCATTTTTGTTAGCTCTTACATGTACTATATTTTTGAAAATATAAATGCAGGCGAGAGTCATAATTTCAAGTTTTTTAAAAGATCCTCTACATGATTCTTGTGGTGCTAGCCCAACCATCAGCCTTATTGCCTTTTTCTGCCATACAAAGGCTTTTTTGGTACTTGAAAGTACTTGAATTTCCCCATAAACGGGTACCATAATTAAGGTGTACATGAAACAGTCCAAAATATTTCATTAATAAGACGTTGAAGCTAACACAGTATTTGAGTTTGCATAATAAGAAAGCTATTCTAGAAAGCTTTTTGCAAATACTCTCAATGTGAGTCTTCCAAGTCAATTTACAATCAAGAAACATACCCAATAGCTTTATTTCTAGTAAGGTCGTCATTTAGATCAACATTTCTATTTGTGAATACTATAATCTCTGCCTTGTTGTCATTGATAATGATCTTGTTGGCAGAATACCATTTTTTGGCTTGACCAAGTGTGTCAGATAACTTAGACTCAAGTCCACTCAATTTAGAATCAGTACAAACTAGAGTTGTATTGTCTGCATAAAGAACAGGCATGGATGTCACATTGAAATTGAAATCATTCATAAAAACCAAAAATAAAAAAGGTCCAAGTACTGAACTTTGAGGAACACCTGCAACAATTTTCCTATATTCAGATGATTTATCAACAATACTCACCATCTGCATTCTATCGGTTAAATAACTCTTTAACAAACTCAATTCCTCATTCCTTACTCACAGCCATAGAAGTCGAGTGATTTGGCCTAAAACCAAACTGAAATTTGTACAGTAAATTATTAATAGTAAAATATTCATACAACTAATGAGAAATTCATGCTTCTATTATTTTACTTATAGAAGGTATAATAGCAATAGGTCTGTAATTTTCAGGTGATTCCTTTTGGCCCTTTTTAAAAATGGGTGTAACCTCACAGTTCTTGAGTGAGTCTGGAAAAACACCTGTAGTTAAAATAGAATTTATTAAGTTGTTAAAGATGATTGCATCCACAATATTCTTGTGCACATAATTGGATAAACCATAAATATCCTCATTTTTTGAGGAGCTAAGGTTCATTACTATTGATTTCACAGTTTTAGTATCCAATACCATCCATTTAAAATTATTTTCAATAACACTTCGTGGCCTTGGAAACTTTTGTAACATATCAAAATAAGTATTATCATTAGGACTCACGTTTAAACCAAGACTCACAGGTACATCAACGAAGTGATTATTCCAATGCATAAGGAATTAAAGGTGTATAATTGTTCTTACCTCTGGTCATAAAACCACCTGCCTCATTCTTAACAATTTGCCAAGCAGTTTTACATTTATTTTTTGAGATTGAAATACGTGAGTCATTTCAGATTTTTTTGCTTCAGAAATAGCCTTATTGTATAATTTTTTTATATTTTTAAAACAAGCTCTATCATCAAGACTCGAACTGCGTTTCCACTTGTTATAAGAAATTTGCAAGTATAACTTGATAAGTTCTATTTCAGGTGTGATCCACTTTAATTTTGTTTTACCACTCGCCTTCATTGCTACATTGATCAGCGGACAGTGTTAATTTAAGCTTGAGGTGAGGATTTTGAGAAATTTTTTAAAAGCTTTGTGTACATCTAAAATGTTATTAAAGACAATCAAGCTCCAATCAATGTTGTGCCTAAGGGTATCCATCAAATTACTAAGCCTGTATGAGGAAAGAAGTCGTCTGGTCTTTACCTCGGAAACATTAGCACTTGGTCTCTCACAATGGAAGTTTATATTGATAAAAATCCCAGCATGATCAGAAATGATATCTTGCTTCAGCAAGGTACATTTACATCGATCTTTATCAATGTTTGAGAACATATTATCCAGGCAGGCATTATTTCTGGTTGGATAACTATTTATGCTGTACAAATCTAATGATCTTAGAGTATTTACAAAGAACTGAACGTCATAGTTACTGTCAAACTTTAAAATATCTACATTGAGAACCCCGGTTATGGCTAAGAATTTATATTTCTTGAGCATTAGAAAGCATAGTAATTTTTCTAGGTTGTTGACAAAAGTAGAGAAATTTGAGTCAGGTGTTCTATAGACATTTAAGATGATCAAATTGAAATCCAGCAGAAAAATTGCAGAGGCCTCACACAATAAATTAATACAGAAATCTGAAACATCAATAACCTTGTATCTTTGTCCTAAATCTGAATTCAAGAGTATTGATGAGCACCCACGTTCAAAGGGAGGTTCCCTGCAGTAGTACGAAGCTGTTGTAAAACCATATAAATGAATTTCATCCTCTTGTAAAAAATGTTCACTCAGACAAACAATATCTGTTTTACTCTCTTTCAATATTATTTCCAATTGACCCAGTATGCTTCTAAGAGAACGAATATTCAGAATCAATAATTTAAGACCAGGAAATTAATTAAAAGAAGGATTGATATGAGCTCTTAAATCGTTTTGTTCAGATGCTTGAATGACGACTCGTCTAAAAAACTTTTCTCATTTAGGTTTTGACAAGTGGTAGACATTGCTGGGTTTTCAGGAATTATTTGAGCAGGAACAGAAATCAAGATTGATCAATGACAGTGATTTTATGATAAACAGGTTTCAAGCTGGAAAGTGTTTGAGATTATGGTGATATACCTGAGGATTGAAAAATTTAAAGATAAATCAGATGGAATACTATAAATGAAACTCGATTTATGTCTAAACCTTATTATTCTGGAGGCACTCCAAGATGTAAAATTCTAAGAAATTCGATTAATTGTTTTTTCAGTCAATCAATCAATCAGTAGATATTGCTTGTTCTGAAGAGATTTTAAAGGGGATAATTTGGTACAACCATCAAACTCACCTCATTTAAAAAAAATATTTTCGTGTAGAATATATTATTTGAATTTCAAAGAACACAGGTCACAGCCAATCAAGAAAGAAAAATCAAATGAATAGAAGGAAATTTTGAAATTTTTGTAGAAAATAGCATTTCTTGAGGTCATTGATAATCCAAATACCTTTCATTTTGATCAAGATGTATATTTAACTAGAGCAAAAACACAGTTGGAGAGGAAGAATGGGATATTGCTAGGGAACTGGAATAATGAGATGCCGATGCTCATTGTCTGAGATAAATGAGAGACTCTGGTGTCAAGCGCAGAGCTGAGAATAGTCGGCAGTTGATGATCAAGAGGTTGTGGATGGCCTATGACCCCATTCCCTACAAACTGCAAAGCCTTTCAGCTGAATGTTCCATTTGGGGCGCGGTGTAATTCTGACAATCCAGATTCTGACTTCTATGATTCTTCCACCTCTCAAAATATTGGAACATTTGGATCCAAGACATTCACTTGATCGTTTCACCTACATAATATGATCTATAGAAGGCTTGATCCTTTTACCTACAAAATATGATCTATGTAAGGTTTGATCATTTTACCTACAAAATATGATCTATAGAAGGTTTAATCGTTTTACCCACAAAATATGATCTATGGAAGGTTTGATCGTTTTACCTACAAAATATGATCTATGGAAGGTTTGATCGTTTTACCTACAAAATATGATCTATGAAAGGTTTGATCGCTCTACCTACAAAATATGATCTATAAAGGTTTGATCGTTTTACCTACAAAATATGATGTATAGAAGGTTTGATCGTTTTACCTACAAAATATGATCTATGGATGGTTTGATCGTTTTACCTACAAAATATGATCTATGAAAGGTTTGATCACTCTACCTACAAAATATGATCTATGGAAGGCTTTATCGTTTTACCTACAAAATATGATCCATGGCAGGTTTCTACATCTTGTGATGCAGACATAAATCAAATGCAAAAAAATGCAGTTGAGTCACCAAAGTGAAGCTTCTGCACAAACAACAAAAGTGACTGAGAGCACTTCTTCATTGTAATTAGTTAGCCTTATACAAATATAGCCTTAGTCTATAATAATTTAGCTTTTATTATACTGTTAACTTTTTTAATAATGGCTTTCTCAATTGCATGCTATTGCTGTTCATATTATTTGACAGTTGTTAATCTTTTTCCATTTTGTTGAATATTTTTTTTTGTCTTTATAATGCATCTTTTATGAAGTAATTTTCATAAATATTAATCATGAGTGAGTTAAACTAAGAGCAAATATACACAGCACATAATATAATTATCATGTATTAATGACCAGATGCTGGACCAAATTAAGTATACATACCTCAAATAAATACAAGGAAGTGATATTTTTGTTTCCTAGTTGAAAACAATATACAAATCTAAGCTTTTCTTACCTATGTGGGCTTCATCTTGAAAAAAAATTGTAATAGATTTCGACTAGCCAAGGTGATTCTTTAGAATACATATTTCCTAATCACCTTGATACTTGTAGAGAGGAGTTGGATTTTTGTAGAAATAAAAATGACATTTTTTATTAGTTTTGTTTAGTTTGGATCAGTATTCAAGTTTCTAGTTGTAATATCGGAAGTTTGACCTTCTTACCTTGAAACGAACATAAATTAGACTTAGAAATTTGAGATTAGGTTAAGTTTGCAGCATAATATTCAGAATAAAGAAACCCGATAACTAAGATATTAACTTATAAAACGTTCGGCCTACAGAGTAAGTAAAATACTACTTATTCTTAATAAAAATATGACTGCAAGTCGTTGAATTCACTTAAAAGTTAATATTAACGCAGTTCGTCATGGAACAAGAAATCCAGGAATTTAACTAAGATATTTTAGATCTTAATTCAAACCATTAATCCACGATAAAAATTTGTGTATTATAAAATGCTGGAAATATTCAGGAGTTCTAAATACCTAGTATCTTAGCAAGTTCTATAATTTTTCATCTGGAAGATTTATCTGGGAACCACCACGCTTAATTTGAAACTGGAAAAGTTGAATGCGACATTCATTAATTTGTGAAATAAATGAACGAATGATAAACAAATAATGCATTTAATCACTCTACCATTTAGCAGCTTCTTATCAACTGAGCACAAGTTAGTGAATCTGTGATTACTTGAGTGTTTGCCGAGAATGTTGTTGTGCACCTGAAACGTGAGCTATCATTCGTCGGAATAGTGTGCAAGCAACCTGTTAATGGGTGGATCGGTGAGGCTGCGAAAAAGCTTCATTAAGATAAGAGGAATTTGTTTCAAAGTTGCAACTTTGTCATCGCGTCTGCCTTTTTATCTCGACGGAGCAGACGAACACATTTCCTCGTAACTTTGCTCATATTTCGTCTTCAATTATTTTCCTCTTTCACCAGCGATCGCTCGTCATCTTTTCTCCACTGTTTTTCTTTGCTATGATACAAACAGATGCGTTGCCTGTTTTGGTCCTTCTTCTTATCTGATATTTCATCTCGTCCAAAAAGTAGTTCCCGCTGGGAAGTGCTCGGAAAAAGTTTTAAAGTTGAATCTTGTCCGGAAAAGTCTTTCTCTTCTGCTAACTTCTGCCCAACAAATCGCAACTCGAAATGCTCGTCACTGGGATGGAATGCTGACTTTTCTACCAATAATAATTTAAAACTTTTTGTTCAGTACAAAAATACAGTTTTGGATTGGGACAGTTCTCATTTAATATTGTGAAATTGATCTAGGAAGAATCAAGAAGGTATTAACCTACATGCCCACAAAGAAGAGATTGATGCAGAATATGGAAACTGAAAATTCTATATATTAAGGAAAATTGAGGAGAAACAAAGATTACATTGATCTTTAACCATTTATATTCAATGATGTAGAAGAATTAAGGGAAACAATATAAAATGGATCATCTGAAAAATATGCTCAATCACTGAACAAACGAATACATTGTTGAAAATAGAAGGTTGAAATAGTTTTCGTAGAATCTAGAATGTCAATCTATCTATAGGAGAATATAAGAGTATTCGAGTAGGCCTATTATTATAGATGAGCTACGGTCATATTGCCCATGTAATTTTAGCGTATTAACAAATTTTTGATCAATGTTGTGGAATTTTATAATAAAATTGAACAATGTTTTTCCATTTTAATTTGGAATGGTCAGACTCCCATCCTTGTTTAATGATATTATAATTATAATGAAATTAACAATCGCACGGATCATTATGTAGAAACGTATTTTGAGCTGACAAATAATTTATTATGACAATAGAACCTACGTGATTGCCTGAGATACCATAAAATTGAGTTGAGAATGACATACAAGGAACCACGGATCAACATGATTTAAAATTACTGTATTTGATTTTTATAAAATGTGTAGAGCTAAGGGCCATAACAAATGTTTTGCCACTTTATAAAGTTGAAGAATCTAACCATCTCTTGTATAATGTGGGTAGAATAATCAAGACTAAAATACGTGCTCTTCTAGTAGAAATGCTCATAAAAAATGGAGTTTTCTCCATTATCACTCGCCGACCTTAATCAGAACTTGACTTTCTTTAGTTAATGCTGAATTTGGTTTTGTCCTACTTGAATCGTGGAATGAATTATGCATTGGAAGATCAGTAGACTGGAATAATTTGTGCAAATGGGATGAAGGCTCTTCTTTCGTCTTACCCTTGTTTCAAGGTCATTTCTTGACTTTAGTAATTCAGAAAGACATCTTCTTCAGGAATAACAATTATCGTGATTGGGTAGGCCTACTCCATGTTTTAGAATGCGAAAATAATATTATCATGCTACTAACAATACTATTGGCTTAAAAACTATTACGTTTAAGCAATCAAGTGAATATTTTTTTTGGCCCACACAACATTTTAGTACTGTAACTTACTTAAGTTAATTCGATAACATGTGAATGAATAAAATAGGTATAGGTTTAGTTGCAGCATAATTATGTAAGAAATGCTATTAAAGTTTAGAAATTTATTCAAGTTTCGACTGACGTTTGTATCTATCTTAAAAGTTTGTTCTATAATGTGGCTCCTAATAGCTCGACTCAAAAATCATCCAAAGCATCATTTAATCAATAATCATATCATTGGAAACGTTTTTTTTAAGAATTAAAATACATTTCCGAATGTTAAATTGACTGTTATTATAATTTTTATCATTTGTAATAATTTATTGTTGTATTAAATTGATAAAAGATAATAATAATCGCATTTATCGACCACTAGACCCTAAGGAAGCTTCATAAAAAAGTTAGAAATTTTTTTAACAAATGCGATTTTACTCTCTGTGAAATTCTTTTCAGTAGATCTCAAGTTTGAAAGGAAGCTTGTTCAAGAATTACATCGAAATACGTGATGTTATTGGAGCTGAAATTGGGGATTTATATTCGATTGCTAAAGAAAGAAATTGTTGATAGTCCTTGCGAGATTGAATTCTACTCATTTCAGTATTTAGTCCCTGAGGAAATTGGAACGGGATTGACGAGGCTGTCGAAATGCTTGTGTGGAGACAGATTGCATAAAAATTCAATATTGAACCTTGTATTATTTCACGGCTCAGAGCAGATGTCGACTCGACTTGCGTATGTTGGAATCTCGAAGATGTTTTTCAGAGCATTTTGCTCCATTTCTGCCACAGTCTTGAAATGTTCTTTATTCCAGCCTGCATCACCCTAAACATCTGATTCCTTCTTCTGAATCTGTGAATATATCAAACGGTCGACTTTTTCCACGCACATCAGCAAGGCTTTATTCCCGCATGTTCAAGTTCTATTGAATCTTTAGGTCGCTCTCAAGGGAGACACTTGTCATTGATCTCTCTAGAAGAACGTCTCAGACTTTTGTTACACAAAATAAATGAAGAAAACTCCTTATTTTTTATTCCAGCATTTCGAGTCTAGAGGATAAAAATTCTATTCTTTTCTAATTCTAGAATTGATCTACAAGGCTCTACTAGACTTACATGCTTGTTCTAAGAGGCTATTTTACTCTACCAGAGCTCTCTAATACAATAGGAGTCTCAGTTCCAGCTTGCCTCAATAGTCTTGGCATCCCATATCTACAATAATTACTTTACTAAAAGTAATAACTTTTTTAATGATAACATTCGAAAAATTGTTCATATTTCAAATGAATCATTTATATTTATTGTTGTGGTTATCCATTTTTCGTGAACTGCAGTAGAACTATTCATATGCATTATCTTGCTGTGCAGAACTGACCTTTTTGAGTCGCAGCGGACGCGTTTCGAACTATGTTGTTCTTCTTCGGCGCTTGGTTGCAGACTGACTAGTTTTCTGGTATATAAGGTCTGGTGGTTGTAGGAAGGTAGTGGGAGGAGTGAATGTGGTGGGGGAAGTGGGTGTGGTGGAGGTGTTTTTAGGAGGGATTTGTGATGATGTTGAGTTTGTATGACATCAATCATACAACACAAACAATACCTTCAGAAAGCTCAACTACACAGTCGCATTCAAAACCAACAACACCTTAAGAAAACTCACCACCAACTACACCACCACCATCACCAACATTCATAATCATTCTGGCACTTACAAACTGACATGCAACAAATGTGACAGCTTCTATATTGGACAAACTGGCAGATCTTTCACAACCAGATTCAAAGAACACATAAAAGCCCTCACCCAACCACAGACAAAATCAAATTATGCTGAACATCTACTCACAAAAAATCATTCATTCACCAACATTGATCAAAACCTCCACATCCTTCACATTGCCCCCAAAAGTCAAAAACTCAATACTCTTGAACAATTCGAAATTTACAAACATTCCATTTCACATCCTCAATTCATACTCAATGACCAACTTAATTTCAAATCTCATACCCTCTTCAACATCATCACAAATCCCTCCTGAAAACACCTCCACCACACCCACTTCCCCCACCACATTCACTCCTCCCACTACCTTCCTACAACCACCAGACCTTACATACCAGAAAACTAGTCAGTCTGCAACCAAGCGCCGAAGAAGAACAACATAGTTCGAAACGCGTCCGCCGCTACTCAAAAAGGTCAGTTCTGCACAGCAAGATAATACATATGAATACATTTATATTTATTTCTCTGATGAGTCTTGACATTCAATTTACAATCTATTAACTGTTATTACTTACATTAAACATTGCTACAGTTACGCCAATAAAGGCTGTTAGCAAGAATCTTTGGGCATGTTAATGAGGGGACTATATGCTATTTTTATAACCTAATAAATCGAATAGACCTATTTGCTTCCCAATAAGTCCCAAAATGCTCAAAAAGTATGTTTAATGAACTTGTAATCATACCGCTTATCATAAAAGGTATATTAAACTTTCCAGTCAATGTTTTTCCTGGAAACTTCCTGATGAAAGTGAGTTTTGTCTACACTCTATAATTTCATTATTAAATATTGTGAATAATTAATTCACTCTTCACAGATGTGACCGTAGCTGATAAGTGAGAAAATATTAAATACAGTATCAATATTAAATACAGTATTTTTTACTTTTCAAACTTGTCATTTGTAATCAAGGCTATTGCCCCATTATATGATTATAATGTATTCTCTCAAGTGAAGTATACTTTAGCTTATAAATACGACTCTGGATAAAACAAGGATGCCTACTTGCATTTACTGAACGTCACGTTCCGTTAATCACCACATAACAATAATGTCGAACCTCTATCAATTGGCCAACTGTTTTGCAACAATTTTTGACAGGCATTCTAACTCTTCACATAGTCTCTGTTGCATGAAATTAGCTTCAATTGAGCTTATCGGTTGTCAGCTGCATTAATCCGCTTCAAACTTCTCCCTTCCCCAGTAATCTATAAACTTTACAAAATATTACTGAATTAAAATGTGGGAATACCAGATACTATATTAAGGTTATGTAGGCGTATGATTGATATACAAACACGGAAGTTACTCATAAAGGTTTCCAACATGCAAGTGTTACCCTCTATCACAGAAGCTTAATTTAATATTGAGTGTGGTTATTATGATTGTGTAATATGATGCTTGAAAATGATTCTATTATTATTAACTGATTTTATATCAATATTTCTATTTTTTCATGTGAGAGAACTCTCTAGTACTGTGAATTAGAGAAATAATCAAACTTAAATGACGAATATCTATTTATTTCTAGTGTTGAGCTCCAAATTTCTATGTGGTACTAAGCTGAATACCAAGACAATTCTGAATTTTTACTGAAGTTCATGAAGATTACGACATTTATCCCTCAAACAAATTATATTATTGTTCAAATTTAACTAATTTCGAATTCGAAATAACGAATAACTCTGTCATTCTAGTTATAACTGTAACTATGCTTATCATTCAAATTACACGACATTACATCATTATAATTATGAATATAGTTTTAGATTAAAAAAAGTACCTGGATAGAGATAAGGAGTTGAATTGGGCATAAATAAAGATGAAATTATCCACTTGGGGGAAAACACTGAAGGAGAGCTTGAATTTGGACCAAGAGGGGTCCGCCACAGTATGTCGTGGTGTTGTATAGCAAGATTAGTAATACCAGGTTAATTGCATGAAACAAATGCATTAATAATTTGTTGCCTCATACAAAAAAGTCCATCTTCCCCCTTCCACATAAAAGAACACGGCGTATCTCAGTTTAATTTTGAAGAAGTCATTAAAGCAAGCCCTTATTTTTTCTGTGATCACACTCAGCTGATAACCACGCGATATCATGGGTTTTATACCTTCTATCAACAGGCAGAGAGCTTTCCATCTCAACCTAAGGCAGAGTTATTTGAATTCTGATAAAAAAAGATTATTTGGAACTGTGGAAGTTGTCACTCTTCTTTTTTCTACAGCTTAGAGAAGATCAATTGAGTTTAGAATTCAGTCAAGATGAATAAAATAAATACAAGTTAATAAACCGGTTGGGAAAGGACTTAATCAGCTATATTTAATATAAGAGGCTTAGTTTTGAAAAAATGAACTTCCTTTTTCAATTTGCCACCTCCAGAAAAAATGAATTCAAGCTCTTCACTGATTTGATATTAATTTCAAGAAAAGTTAATATAGGGCCTGCCTACATGACTAGAATCTTGGAAAATCTTTATTTTTTCGAAAAAGTCTTCTGATGAAGTCTTCCCAAGAACTGAACTCAAATATCTTGAACTTTATTAAAAAAAGAATTTTATAATAATGTAGTTCCAACGACTGAACTCATTTCTATTACTATATTATTATGAAACTCATAACTATTTGTTTTTCTGTAGAATAAATCAGACTCCAGTAGATGCTCGATCGAATGTGATGCATCAAATACTATTTGGTGATCATTGCTATGCCATTTTTGTTATTACTTTACTATAACTATGAAGGTATATACGAGTATTCGAGTACTCGAGCCAATTTAATTATAGTGTTCGTACCATAGCCGATTTCGGGTGTCTATTCAGACCTCAACAACACTATAACTATACTACTCAACTCCAAGTATGTTTCTCAACTTCTCAACTTCTATGTTTCTCCAATGGAATGGAATTTGAAAGTATTATAATAATTATGTTTCTGTCGATAACAAGGACTCATGAAAAGATCAGTACACATTATTTTAGGTGTAACTAATGTTACCTGAGAAAATGAATGGAGATACTCACCCCGGGAATAGTGAGCAGAAGAAATAAATGAGGCACAGAACAGTAATGAGGAACATTGAGTCTGAGCAAAACATGTTGCTGAAACACCTTGCGCTGACAATGGCGAACCATTAATTTCGCCTCACCATTGTTGTTGCCTCGTCATGACAAACCATATGAACAACACAATTGCTACACTGTAGCCTTTAAGCTTGCAGCTGTGCTAGGGCTATCAGATCTAAGATGACATCCTCACGAAACTCCTTTCAGGGTAATTTTAAGTTGTTCGTTCTCAAGTTTCCAGAAGAAAGCTTGCTGAATCGGTTTCAAGAATTCCTGTACTTATGAGCTTATATTTAACTAAATCGCCTGATTTGTGTATCAATTTTTATAGTCTTGTGAGTGTTTATCTGTGTTTCAATTTCGAATTTAAATTTATATTGTGAAGAAAATGAATTGATGTGCTTCGTTCAAATTGATTTGTTTTTCGATTATTTCGATAGATATTTAAAAAAATTCTAGATAGAATAAAAACCTACAAATGTTTGGACTCTAGTTTCAAAGTTTAATAATAGACGACATTTTATCGTGTTGTTTCCATGCATTCAGTTGTGTGAAAATAATGTGTGTAAAAATTTAACATTTTTGCTGGTTGATGACCACATGAGTCTTGAGACTTGTGCATGGGTAACGAGGTGAATGATCCCAAGATAAAAACATCCAAGCCTTAACAAGATTTAAACTTGAGATTTCAAGTCAGGCAGCTAGCCAGGCAGCCAGGCAGAGTCGTATCTAGTCAGGGACAAGCGCTCCCAACTGACTGAACCACCGAAGCCGACAATTGTCTGAATAGTTGAAAAGTCACGAAAGCCTGAATAGTCAGGAGCGTTAAATAAACACCCAAAAATCATTTACACAGCGGATGGCAGTCCAAAACACGTGGAAGTTCCAACAAGCTTGTTCTAACAATCAAAGAGTCAACTTCTGGAAATATATAAACATCAGAAAACAAACAATACACTCAACAAGGTAACAAAATGTAACATATGAGAAAGGATGAATAAGCAACACTTGGCGCTAGACAGGTTATTCAATTATTATTCTTTCATTGAATAGGGATGGGCAGATAATCAATTAGCAATCAATGAAGTAAAGATTTTTCTCTGACCTTGATCTCTCATTATAAACACTACAAGTATCTCGAATGAGAAGAATAGAACTGAAAAAACACTCTCGTGTAATGAGTCTAGATCGCATTAAAGAGCACAGCATAGTGCCTGCAATTGAGCGCTATCATGGCAGTTCAAGGACTCCGCCGACACAAACACGTAAAAGTTTTAGCTTGTCATCTTACACAAGTGTAGAAATATCTAGCGCAAGTTTACAATCATGAAAAAGTCTATCCATTAACCAACCTTTAGGCTTCTCAACTATAGTGTAACTTAAAAACACCCACTCTAAAGGCTTTCCAAATCGCCCTTAAGTCAAGAAAGCTTCAAGGTAAGTTCAGGCCTAGACTTCCTTATGAGTCCAGTGGGTATATCCGTTTGGAAGGGGCTTTAGTCACAGAGAATTAGAAGATTTCACTTTTCTGTGCTTTAGTGAAGTCATATGCTTTCTCACCATTATTAATCTCTCTCTTCACTTGAACTATGGGATCTGAGAGTTGCTGATATTAATAATACTTTTATCATTCATGTACATTGTAAATTTACACAAATAAAGTCATCTGAATCTTCATATATTCTTGTACTGAAGTACAAGAATTGCCTTTTGCGGATTGCCAAGAAACCAGACAGCCAGGATTTGCGATTTTATTCTTCATTGACGGTGCAAGTGAAGAAAAGGCAGTGGAGCGTGGGCCTGAATTGTTGCATGTCGACTGACAAGCTGGAAGGACGACTCAAAGGGTCAGCACAACTCCTGCAGTCGACGGAGCGTCCTAATGACTGGCTGGGGATAATCAGGCAAACGTCTCTGGTCTGGGCCTTGTCTTTGTGTAAAGGATTATGAACCATCGATTGGTCTGTCTTTCGGTAGGTATATCTATATATTGTTCTATACTTCACTTGATATATATATATATATCTACTGCTCTAGCCTTTACCGAGTATATCTGTGTTATGCTCTTCCATCCTATGTGTACATTCTAAACTTTGCTCATCCGTAGACCAAGCAGCTCTCTCAATCATTCTCACTCTCTCACTCCCTCACTCTCCCATTCGCTCTCTTGCTCCCACTCATCATTCTTCCACTCCCTTTCTCTCTGTCACCATCACTCTCTTCACTCTCTCTATCTTTTACCCATTTCAATTCTTCGCCCTCTTCTCTTCCTCTTGTTCAAGGTGTCGACAGATTAAATTTGAAATACTGTCCTAGACAATCAATAAATATTTGACGGTTTGCAATGGTAATGAAGAACGTTCCAATCCTAAAATGCTTTGGTGCATTGTCACAATTTATGACTAAATGGGCAGGATCATAATAGATTCTTCATGGATGGTTGTGAATTGTATGTAAATATCAAGAAATAATTTTTTGGAGAGCTAAATAATTAAGGTCGGGAATCAATAGGTTGTGGAAGAATGTCACATCGTCACCAGTCTGTTAAGAAGGAGTGAGGTTCTCAAATTATAGGAAATTAAAATATTTTTTTCAATTAAATTCTGTAGTGGGCAAGAAACTGTACAGTCTAATCGATACTGAAGGAGGCCACCTTTTACATTCTTGCAAAAAAGGTATTTTGGAAAAATTACTTGTGGAGCTGGAAAAATAAGAAAATGATGTTTGGGATCCAATTCGGAGTATTTTCCTCAAATGCATAATTACACAAGATTGATCTCTACAGTTTTATTCCATTACTAGATGCCTACTACGACGGTAAAATTTTCCAATCTGATGTATTGGTTAGATCTGTTCACATAGAAGATAAAAAATTCTAACATATAAAACTCTGAGAGAATTATGCCATGGAATGTTTTGAGAACGATGCTTGGAGAGATAGTTTTCAACATTCCACATAACCAGGTAATGTTTTGAAAGTCAACTTTCCGCTCTGAAGGGGTGACTTCATCGATATTAAATGAGCCACGATATTGCTCCTATCAAATACGTCAACAAAAGATTGAGAACACTTTTTTGGACAAATAGCAAATGTTTTCCAACTGTGCGATTGTATAGTTGATGGCTAGAGAAGAAAGATGGACGGTGAACTTTGGAAATTTATTGTTAAACTTTGTGTAAGTTGTTTTGGTTTAGTTCAGTATACACCTGGAACTTTTTACGAACTTTCCGGCAAACTTGGGTGACTAAACTGTTCACCTGTTCCTGCCTGCGGCGCATTAGCTGATTGAGAGGTTTCAAATTCAAATTACATTTGAAATGAATAAGTTAGAACGATAATTCAATTGATGGTTCAGAGAGGTTTATAGAAAAATGAGAAATGGAAAAGTGAGATCGACTTTATGTTGAAGAGGAGTGAATGATATTGAAGGGGAAATGAGAAAGAAGATGTAAGACTGAGATAAAAGACAGAATATATGAATGGGTACTGAAGAGTGCTGAAAATCCGTTTACAGTGCAGTGGGAAGAGTGCAAAAGATGAAAGTGGTAAAAAAGATGAAAGTGGTAAAAAAGATTGTATAAGCAAAAAAAGGGGAAAGTAAGATTCATGAAATCTTCAGATGTGAGAAAGAAAAATACAGCTGTTAGACTCCAACCTAAATTGAATTGAATTCAACTGACTGAATGCAGTGAGGTCTTGTTTTTAACTTGACCGACCGCTCAGCATTTCATTTATTTGTATTTCTGTCCATATTTCTGAGCGTCTGTCAGTCTGTCTGTTCGTCTGTCTGTCCATCTGTCTGTCCGTCTGTCTGACTGTCCGTCTGTCTGTCCGTCTGTCTGTCCGTCTGTCTGTCCATCTGCCTGTCTGTCCGTCTATCCGTCTGTCCGACTGTCCGTCTGTCCGTCTGTCTGTCTGGATGTATGTTATGCGATTATAGTCAAACGCCTTGTCTGATTGTCATGAAATTTCCCATGAATGTTCCTCATGCCTAGACTAATTTATATTATTTCTCTGCTGCAATAGCTATATGTTGAATCAAAGGATAGCTGTATCTGCTGTTGACTACTCAAACCAAATCATAACCTACCAAGTAATTCTATTTGTTTGAAAACTTGATCATTCTCATGATTTTCCGATGTATTATGGAGTTTTTCGAAAAATTGTTTCCGATGGTTCTTTGGGGGCTCAATTCACACCCAATCATTGAAGTGTCTGATTAGAGTGAGAATGGTTTGAAATTATTGAAATTAAGAGGAATGGTATATACTGAATTTTGGATAAATTGAACGTTTGGCGGTGGGGTTCAGATTGAAAATTGACTTTTTCAAAAAACCTATTTTGTGAAAATTTTCTGCTTTTTCTCGATTGGAGGTTTGACACATAACTGCTGAACTACTCTCTAGAAATATTATGGGGTGGGATGATGAGAGAATTTTAAGAACTCAAATATTGAAAAAAAAATGCCTCCTCATAAGGGAAAGCATAAAAACTAGAGACTTCTATACGAACATTTTTAAAATAATCCCATTTGAAGCTAGGGTTGGAAATCTAAATTCCACTGAAAATAATGGGAGGGAGGAGTGGACAAATTTTATACTTTGCTATTAATGGATGATTTTTGCTTTTTATGATTAATGTTAATATTTGGAGTTTCTTAAAGGCATAGTAGCCCTTTAATAGGTTTAAGGGATGAGTTCTAGAACACGTCAAAAATCTTGGTCTTTTCAAGTATTGATTTTCGCAGTTTCTATCAGAAATTAAAGATAAACAAATAAAAGTTAAATCTAAGGTGCAAGAACATCTTTCAAAAATGATATCCCTTTTTGAGTGAGAAGTTTTGGGCGAGTAAAGTCTACTTTTCATAGAAGTGCTCGTGTAATTATGAGAATATTGTATGGTTTTGTATGTAAGGGTGTTGCAAAGAATGTGTGCGTCTGAAAGCATAGTGAATTGATAGAGTGTTATAATATATTAGTGTATATTATACTAGTACTATATGTATATTAAGTAGTTCATAGTTGGCTTTATTGTACACACAAGCGATATGTAGTAAAGCACCTACATGAAATATTTATAGATAAAGTACTGTAGTTTGTATTCTAGTAATTAGTCCACATAATATGTTATGGTGTACAGTGCTGTATAATGTAGAGCTTTGTAGTAGTATGTTTGTCTAGGTTGAAAGGATGTAAGTGAGGAGGACGAGAAGAAGGGTGTGTTGGAGAAGTAAGAGGAAGAGCTATGGGGGAAGAAGTGGCGAAAGGTGAAGAGGAGTAGGAACTGGAGAAATTGATCAGAGGCTGTGCATTTCACGTATCCAGCTGCTGGACACAGATCCCCAGTCATTCTTCACATATTAGTGGGCTTTCTGGTTTATTTCTCCCCCCCCCCTTGGTGCGGAGTAATATGTGGAGAGAATGTAGAATATGTGGAAAGGAGATGAAACAAAGAAAAATGAGGGTCGACCATTGTGTGCATTGTCTAAATTAACAGGGAACACAAAGGCATCGACTGATCCCTTCTTCAGCACAACATTTGGCTCCCCTATAAAATCAAACAGATCTCTGTGGTAGTTGTCCTCTGCAAATATGTTTGCTGTTGAGCTGAGCTCTCCTGCAAGGATGCAGACCATGGAACAGGCGAGCGAAATAATATTAGTAAAGGGTGATTTAAGTGAAAATCAATTTGTTCAGCCAACTCGTTCACTTTCAGTGTTTTTTTGCAAAAAACATTCAACGCTCTTCGGTTAATATTGAAAGTTTGTACTCCACGGCTATCACTGTGAAAAGTATCTCCAGCGTGAAGGTATATTCAGAGTATTTTATTATGAATCAGTCTCTCATCTGTTGTCAAACCCCTGTTGAAAGTCAAAACAGGCAAAAGTCTGATCATAAAAGCAGAAGAAATAAAAGTAAAAAGAATACAGTTGTCTCATAACATAATATCATACTGATAAGCTAAAAAATTAATATAACAAACATTTTCATCTATCTTCTGTTTCATCTTTGAGCTGTTTGATTTGAAGGAAGATAATTTTTGCAGATCTTGAACATCCAATATCAAGTTAGCCTCTGTCTGCCAAGAGGTAGTTCCAGCTTATACATTCGCTGTGTCGGGTTCTTTAGAACACTTGAAAGATATAATCAGACATGATTTTTATGAAATACGTCTCCATTCCTTCTACCAATGCCTAATGAGCACCATATTACCATTTCTTCATCAAGTTTATCCTCGCTATTAAGTATTCTGAGAAATTATCCTATGTGATTCTCTAGAATAAATAAGAAACTACTCTAAATAACTATTTTTGGAACGGTAATCCAAATAATCTCTTACTTTCAACCAAACTATTCAATATCAGATAGGGTACATCATCGATCCACATTATGTAAGTGAATTGATAATTCATGGCAAAATTGTGATCTCCGACTTTCTATTCCCCGTAGTATAATTGGAAACGCTATGGGTGGAAAACGTAAAACTTTCATGTTATGCAATCATTGCCAGCTTTTCAATTTTTGCAACTTTTCAACACATACAAAAAGTTCTCTTTGATTTCAGAGTTCGTTCAGGGCAACGTATATCGTTTCCAAGTAGATTAGCATCGAAGTTTCCGTCGTGGAATTGTTTCGACTAGGGTGGGAAAGGGGTCAGCAGGGAGGTTGGGGATTTGATTCGGGTGGATTCGTGAGCGCGAAGACTCCCCCTTCCAACTTTTGCATCCCCTTTCCCGCTCTTATTCGCCCCTACCGTTTTCGTAGTCAGTGGAAAAGCGCAGGCATCTCGAACGCAGTTTGTGTCGCGATGCTATCGTGAAAGCACGTGTAGCAATGATGCTCCCATTTCCACGGTATTGAGTGAACGTGCTTCTATAAAGTTGTTTTTTGAGAATAAGAAAGTAAGTATGTATTACTCGATAATTTTGTGTTGTAATGCCGAATATTTCTTCAACAGCGTTATCTCTTTAGTCATTCTCCCAGATAAACAATTTTAAAATTAATTATATCTTCCTCTTACAAACCATTAGTTTGATTTTTTCAAATGGAATGTTGTCATTCAAAGGAGACAGAATGAAGTATTGGGAAAAATTCCTGTTGATTTTCTTGTGTAGCATACTACTCTTGTCATGCTTGATAGCATATTTTTTATTTCATGATGCACATAGTCTTTTATGTGTTTTTAAGTGAATTTTCCAGTGAGGATAAATTTTCCTTGTAAACTATTAAGATTTGGATTCTGTAGTAAAAATTCTGTGAAAAAACAGCTCTGTGCTCAAAGCCTTTTGTCTGTTCACATTCAATTGTAATTTAGTGTTAATGAATAAATAAATCAATAAATATCAACATGAGTTGCTCGAAACTGGAAACTTACAATAATTAACTCATCTCTTCCAGCTACACTATTTGAAAATCACCTATTTAGTGAATCTATCTGCACCTTGTGTTAATATTATCGACTGAATTATTATGGAATTGTCCCATCTCTCCACTACTGTATGCTTAATAGAAATATAGGCGATACTTCAATGAACCAAATTGAAGATGGGAAATTCTACTTGTATGATTATCAAATGATGAATGTCGAGAATAAAAATATATGAATTACTTAATCACATATCCCTCCGCAATATAATTTGGTCCACTAAAGAGATGAATTCTAACACGGAGTCAGAGATAATAGTCTGCCAGAATAGTATAACATGATCTTTGAAAAATAATAACATTGGAAGTATAATTTGAAAAGTTTACTAATCCATCTACGTGTAAAAATATTGAGTAGCTTCTCGAATATGTGCTTCTAGAAACAATGAATATATGAATAATTGGACGCTTTAGGTGTTGCAATATGACTCTTAGGTGAAAAGTATTTGTTAATTGCAAGGAAACCTCTCCAGCTGGAATAAATGTCAATGAATTTATGAAAAACTTTTTCCACTCTTTCCCTGGAACAAATTTTCTTTTGTTCAACAAAAAAATAACTTTCAACTCTTCGAAATTGATTGATTCCACTGGATAACCTCTGATTACTCCAATAAAAAGATATTAAAATATTTTCTACCTTCCACATAATCTGCATAATTACAAGAGAGTTGGGATTATCGAGTACTCCCAACCAGCTAACACTGCATTAATTTTGCTGAATATTTATTATCAGACCAGAAAATGAATATTTCCTGCTAATAAGGTTTTTTAAAGCATCTCTCGCTCGAACTTCAATCTACTTCCCACGCCGTTCCACATCTATGATTCCAAATAACCGAATAAACTGATTAAATTCAACACCAGCAATAACTGATCGATTTTCTGGGTTATTGGATCATCCAATTGTAATACATACAGTGCATCGGAATGCTTGATGTTACAAGCATTATTATCACTTACCCGGTGGTTCGGAACCCGCCTAAAATAGTAGGTCTACCATGTTCCCCATAACATGGTACAAACGGCGAGGTGGAACTACCCGTAAGGGTCTCCCCACCATTAAAAGCCATACGCTTATTATTATTATTATTATTATCGGAATTTTGAAAAAGTTTTATGAGGTAGAACTAGTATCTCTATGCAGCAAGGTGTTCTATTTTGATACAGTAGCCTATACATCGTAAATAATCTCATCGATCTACATAAGAGGTGTTTGGTTCATGAAACACTACTATGCAATTCATAATTTTTTTAATGTTTGGAATACAGTGAATTTTACTTTATTAAGGCCTGTATTTATGTCAACATTTTTTAAACTATATTTTTGTGATGAATGCCAGCTTCACGAGACTAGTATAACTAGGATTGTTGGAAAAAGTTAAACGGCATTATACGTGGTGAACGTGGTTTAGGCAATGAAGATGTTGAGCTACGAGCGTCCTTGTTTGCGTTTGGATGGGTGACCGTGACATCTCAAGCTGATTGCTATCACCATTCCGTTGATTCGGAATGCAAATGGAACAGTTGGTTAATTAATTATTTACTGTAACTTGGCTCAATTTGCAAAGTGAAACGTTTTTAAAGAGTCCCTCCAATAATAAAAAAGTAATGCGTTTTCAAGAAATCAGTCCGGTGATTCAGAATTCATTTAATTGTAGGTCTACCATTCTTATCGTAACTTAGCGACGTTGTCACTCTTACTTCAGCCTGATCTACCTTAATTCGACTTCAATTTTTAATCATAATCTCTAGAGAAATACACATTAGTTGAAGTACAAGGTGCCTTCCATTCAAATACTCCTGCTTCTGTTTGTTAAAATTAAAATTTGCATCTTGTGAAGCGGGTGCTATATTATTCGAATGAGGATTAAGGAATTTTTAGAAGGCTGATCAAATATTATATAATAACTGCTCAAAATTTCAAGAAGAAGCATCTAAAACATAACAGTTGAAACACTACAAGAACTTTTGAGTCACTGTATAAACTGTTAAAAAAGCCTGAATAATAATCTGTCACAATATAATGCGCTTATCACTTAATACATTAAACGTTCATATAACACAGTTTGCATTAGCGCTCGTAATACGGTTTGTATGAGCGGAACTTTATCACAGTAACATTCGTATAACAACTGAACTAATAAATGTTTACAAGAGCTTCTGCTTTATATACATTTTTTTACGTTCCAGTAAACAGTAGAACGCTCTCCATTTTTTGAGGCTATTCCATAAAAGCCTTAAGTAAACAGATATGAACTGATCAAAAATTTCTAGATGGTTTGCAAGGCGACGGGTGAAGGAGGAGTGAACAAAAACACGCTGCTTATCGCTGCTAACCGTAAGACGCATTGACACAGCAGAAATTACTTCTTTCTTCTTCCTAGCATTCCATAACAATGTTATTGTATTATCACATCTTTATTCACAGATTTTTAGTAATCTTCAAAAATAATTATTGATTCGAAAGCAAGTAATGGGGACCCACCACAATTTCAGAAAACTTCCAGTTCCGATTAAGGTTTTCATAAGACTTGTGTTACATAGAATACAGTTTGTAAAGAAGATTAGAAAACTTTTGGAGGCTGAACTTGATGTTAAGAAACAACAAAAAAAGAGGAATCGAAAAGCAACATTCATATAGAACTCATCACATTGATATGGTGCGCACAATGTAAGAACTCTGGTTTGCTGGATGCAAGAAAAAAAGGAGAAGCTCATCTTGAAGAGGAAAGGAGAGGAGATAAAAATATGAGTGTGAAAGCATCATCTGTGCCTGCATTGAATCGGGAAAATGAAAAGTTGAACATCCCATCTCAGAGGCGAGCACCAGCTTTGTTCCATGAGTCGCTGTCATTCAAAACGTGAATCCAATACATTAACAATCGCGTTTTTATGGAAAAATCTCCCATTGCATCCTTTGCAATCCTTTTACTGTTGGTTATTTCAATAGTTTCCGTTACTTGGGCGCATACAATTTTCATTTTGACAGGAATCCTCCAAGAAGACAGTGCCTGGCGAAAACTGTTAGGCTATTCATCAGAAAGGCATGAATAATTTGAAAAAGTTTACAATATTTGAATAAGGTAATAAATTATTTATGAAATTAATTATAAATTAAATGTGAGAGGTATGAAATATTGCTGAAATATTTTATAAGAAACTCATACACAACACGTAATATTTCAAATTATCATGTTGCGATATTTTGAATTTTAAATGATCTAGCCTAGAAGCAGTGTTATTTATGCTATGGTATTTTTAGTAATCATAAAATTTCTATCCAGTCTTGGATCTCTGACTTGATAAATTCATATATAAATTCTATATAATTATCCACGTGCATCATTATTTATTATTGCGTATAATGAATCGTTATGATAATTTAACTCTTCAAACTTCAATATATTTGGAGAAAACTCAATGTGTACAACTAGTCAAATGAAGGAATAAATGGGAATCTAATGAAACAAATGGAAAAATAATGGTGCATTACGATTTTGTGATAGCTTGATTAGTTCCATATAAAACTTAAAAAATGTTTGTTTATGAGCAAGTTATTCCCCACTATGCTTTCTGGTAGAGATGGGTCGTACTGATACTAAGTATTCCGAGTACTAGTATGTTCTAATACCTGTTCCAAAATACTAGGTAGTATTTTATTTCAGCCAGTTCGCCAGAGTAGACGTACAAGAGTACACGTACAAGAGAGTATCGTACTGCGGTACTGGTACTGTTTCTAGCGTTAAATACAGCACGAATCTTTATACTCGTGTTAAATACAGCACGAATCTAATTATTGAGTTGCTCTCAAATGTGCTGTAGCGAAATGAGACGCGGAAGGCAAGACCTTGAGACGCTTGAGTAACAAACGACTCGTACTCAAGTACTCAAGAAGTATTTGTACTGGAAAAGTACGCGCGTACGCCATACGCAACCAAAGACAATCTAGACGCATGCGCCTACAATCGAGTATAGTGAATAGAGAGAGAAAGTGTGAGTGAGCGAGAAAGAATGAGCGAGAAAGAGAGAGAGTTAGTAGTTGAATAGTTCTATAATGAGAAATGAGCTATTAATAGCTACTGTGCAACTGCAAATTACAAAGCTCCACTCCCACTCCGTAAATTGGAGTGGGGACTTGAAGTCGCATAGTTTACTAGTTTCTAGAAATACTCACAGATATCTGAGTATTTTGTTCTTCGAATACTAGGTGCTAGTCCGTACGTTCAAATACTCAGTAAAAATACCTGTTCCAGTAAATACGCCTCATCTCTACTTTCTGGTTTCAAGCGCCAGAAGAAATTAATCAAGGTATATCAATAATTATTTTTAATGGGAAATTCAATAAACAATAAGTAATTGCCATTCAATTCAATAGATTGCACTGAAGGCAATTGATAGGATTAAAAAAGAATTCGTAATTTTTCAACACCCGCAATGATTCAGCAATAAATTAATAATTGTAATGCCAATTAACCTCTTAGATTGTCAAGAAAAGCAATAATTTTTTCAGATTACAGCAACTGCTTGAAACTGGTGGGTCAAAATTATTCTTGTAGATCAATTATTATTAAATTGTGAGGGAAGAAAACAAGATGTAGTATAATATTGTTTATTCGGATTATTCATCACTAAATAATGATATCGTTTGACCTGACTGGCTCACTGTAGAATGTAGAAAGGATACTACGAACCATTCATTGTAAGATCTAAGCAGCCAGTAAAAATGTTGCTATGAATAATCACTTATGAACATAAATTCAGTGACATTAAAGAAATTTTATTGACATTGCTCTACGATTATTGTTTCATATACCTTGAATATCAATTACTTGGTCATGTAAATTGCGAAAGATCGAATCAAGAAAAAACAATGCTAGAATATTTGAAAATCTATTTTTAGGTATTTTGATAGGAATTTTGTTTATATGATGGCAAGCCAATGATAATACCGACAGTTAACAACCTAAGATCTAATTTAAAATTTAAAACACATAAAATAAATTTATGTGAAGTTTTTAAAATATGAATTTCAATTACTTCATAGTTTGAAGTAATATATTTCTGTTAAGGTTGCAGTCTGACATAAATAAGTTTTCACCTTCCTCAAACCTACTGAGGCATTCTCGTGACTAGCCCAGGCCTACACTGAACATCGATCAGAGTTAAAACTCAAGAAATTGGGTTCTCGTTTATAAACTTGAAAATTTGGGAACTCTGATTTTGAATAATGGCTTCTTCTGGCGCAGAAGAGCTGCTCAAAACACGGAATCTCTTCCAAAATTACATGAAGAATACGCCTTCTTTATTCTCCTATCCGCTTACCCTTCGCCTATTACGTTTTTCCGTACCTTGAGGAGTTCTACAGGGTTTTTCATCTTCAGTTTTTCGTTTCATGCCTCTTGGTCATGCAAAACGGGAAAAGGGTAGGCTATAAATAAAGTAATATTTCAAGCGACGAAGTCGAAAAGGGGCCTTTTGATTAGTGCGGGTGTTGCGAACACGTTGCCATGGAAACCGATGAAGCGCGACGACGTAGGCTACTATTCAATCATTCGGCTTTAACCTGAGCCTCTCTCAGTGTGTGTAGTGGTGAATGTGCGTGTGTGAGGAGTCCAGTGGCGGCTTTGTGCATTGTGGGTGTGCACATTAACATGGGCACATGCATTGTTTTCATGGTTTATCTAGGCCCCCACAAGCCCCCTCCCCCCCAAATGTGGTACACCTATGCATGTCGCCTCACACCATTATCCTGCTTGTTCCATCACACGTGTAGGACTGCTATATACAATGTTAGGTGAGGAACCGGGATGACAGACGAGTCCAGATTTCACCTCCAAGTCAGTGATGTACAAACTCGACCAAAACCAATGTTGATTGTGTTTTCTTTGATAGTTATCAAATTTCTTCATAGGTATTTCTTTAGTTATTGGTATTTACTTCAATAACAAAATAAATCACATTTACATGCATAAAAATAGGTTGGACATTCTCATCTCCATTGATTGATCCCTATTATTTACAAAATCAATAATAAGTTGATCAATTTCATTGCATCATTCTCTCACCATTCGCTTTATCTCACTCTTCACCAGGTCATCAATGAACCGACAGTTTTATAGATTGAAGCACAAAACTTTCTAAACAGAACACAACATACTTAAAATATTATCTATATAGGTTAATATTAGGCTAATACAACATATTCACTGCTGAAACTTAAGAAAAATAATGTGATCTACAACTTATCCCAGCTATTAGCTTTTAGAACAAAAACAATAATTTGGAGCATAATTAACTACAGCACTGTAGCTATTGCTCATACTTCTGCCTATTCATTCAATAAGGAGATTAATAACATTTCCACTCCTCTTATGAGGAAATTATTGGAAAGCTCTTTTGTCAATGTTTGATTTTTGTTCACAGAAATCGAACGATGAGACATATAATTTATTTTTGATCACATATGTTCCAATCAACAAACATTCTTTTCGACTATTCCACTGTTGGTTTAGTAATGTTCGGATATTGTTTCATCACGAAATTCATGCTGGAGTAACAGTTAAATAACAATATAATCAAAGACGCCACATACAGAACCTTTTAAAATAATGTTTTCTGGTCAAATACATCATGAAAAGAAAGTTGATAATCATGGATCCAGTTATTCAGCTGGAGGTTTCTCATAAATAATTCAGTTTTATAGACTTCTTATTTCTAGAATTTGTAATTAGGAAATTGAACTGATACCTTGGTGTTAGTCAACGAACCCATAAGACCAATGGTGTTGGTCTTATGTGTTCGCTGGTGTTAGTAGACTGGTATAACTACATTGTTTTACTTGTTTGCACAGGGTTTTTTTTTCTAAGCTTCTTGGGAATTGTCACTATTTACGAATCAATACTGAGTAAACAAGGAATACAGATTTGTTTATTGCCATTACATAATTCAAATAGGAACTGAGTCAATTATTTTCCAACTGAAATCCTAAAACTTCTCTAGATTGTCACTCACGCACCTCATTGGCTCATTGCAGAGCCAGTGGAGTTTGTGCATTCAAAACTGTCGGCTCGATTGTCATTGGCGAATAATGTCAGCCATCAAAACGTCAGACGCAGAACTCTGGCAGCTTTCAGATTGGAAAAAATGTAAGATAAAACAAGAGGATGCCAATCAGAGCTAACTGGAGCAGCGCAGGTGGATCCCTCTCCATTCCTTTCTCTATTCAAATGTCACTCCTATTTTTCTCATATTTTTTCAATCCTTCTATCCTATACATTATCCCCTGCCTTATGCGATAGAATACAATTGAGTTGCGTTGAGCGAGATCTTTTGTGATGGGAACTTCATAATCTTCCTGCATTCAGCTAAGAATCTCCACCATTGTTCTTCTTATTACTCTTCTTCTTCTTCTTCTTATTCCTCTTTTTCTTCTTCTTCTTCTACTTCTTTTTCTCCTTAATCTCCTTTTCCTCCTCAAGTTTTGATGTGTAGCGGTGGCTAATTTATAGCTAAAATGTTAAGTCTACTTGAGAAAGAAAAACTCCTTCAACGACAAAACGTTTTCTCTACTCTCTTGAATGTCACTAGTGTTATAAAAAACCTTGCATGATCAATATACGATAAATTTATATTTTTTACACTTGAGATTTTAGTTACTTATAAAAATCGAATGGATTATTGTTATGCAAATGTGGAGAAAATTATCGTTGAATATGACTCCAGGCTTCATTAAATTTCATTTTTTATTCAGAACTATAGATGATAACAGTACATCTTCTTGTAATGTAACAAATTGGAATGTGAAATGGAGCGTTTTATGGAGATTCGAAGGCCACGATAAGTTAAAAATAAAAGGAATGTCGAGGAAGATATATTATTCTCATAAGAAATTAGGAAGGTTTTCACATTTGTAGCATTTATTATTAGTTTATATTTTAAGAGAATTTATGATGCATATGCTATTCATTCAATTAATTCATGATGTAGCCTTCTTATATCGTAATGTAACCGAAAGAGACTTGAATATAGGCTATTTATCTGAACCAAAATCGATGCTATGTACCACACTAATCCCTTGCAAACCGTGAATCGAAGAAAATACACTTTGAAGCAATATATGCAATAATTTACCTGAAACTGTACTGCTTACAATAATCAGTTTGAAAGTGCTATCAAAACAGTTTTATTTTTATGCAATGTTATTTTTTTCTAATTTTTATTGTTTGTTGGAAACGATAATCTGTTGCGTGCATTCACTTGACGCAAATAAAGCAATAAAAATATATACCTAATGGTCTTTTCAAATTCAACGATTTATATTGATATACATGCAGGTAGAAAGCAATACTACTGGTTTTAAAAACGAAAATCGAAGTACATCCGGTCCAGCAAAAACGATTCAGCTCCCTAATTGACGTATGCATTGTTTTCGATGATATTTTTTATTTTTGTTGCTGTCTGGCCTCAACTTCCGAAACAGAACTTAGTGCTCAACCAGTATTCGCTCTTGTTTTGTGTGGTAATGACGATGAAATTGGCTTGCTGTGTTCACATGGTGTAACACCATCGATCGACCCGACCCATTCAAAAGGATAAAGGCAACTCATTTGCACAGGTGGCTCAACACATTAAATACATTGCATTTTTTATATTACATTTTTAATAGAACTTTTAGAACAATTTTCTAACAGCGTAAGCGTTTTTATTTGTTTCAAGTAATCGCTCACGTAATTTGATGAACAATGTTAGGCTCTACATTTCAAATCAATGCAATAAACCTACCTCTCACAATCCAACTATGCTTCATTCTTTTTTAATGTTTCTTCAATTATTATTTTTCTTTTCTTATTGTAGAGGAAATACATTGTAAAGAGATTCAAGTACGGTATTTGAATTGAAAAAGTTATTGCTCCTGCCGTGTAATAAATGAAAAGAGAAATCTAGAATGAACTTTCTTTTGTTCCTCAGAGACACGCATTTTCTTATGTTAACTGTCATCTTTTGTTTCCTTCTTCATTCATTGTTTCATTCACTCCATAAAAATATCAAATCAAAGCTGTCTAATAAACTACTTTTCATTGCAAATTTCAAGATGTCCATAATCATGTTGCAATGTACAGGAGGAATGATGTGATATTATCATTGATATTCAAAATTTATCAAAACTTGGTATCAGGATTAATCACATAATCACTTTTGTAAATTGATTTATAACCACGTGAAATCTTCAATATCATCTTGAATTACTTGTAACTTTCCTCCTAGTAGGTTGGAACTGGGCTATTCCCAAAATTTTGTTGAGCAGTTACCTGGAAACAATAATTTTGAATACCAATCAGCACTAACAAATCAAGATTCATTAGTCTTGATTGGCATATGCACCTTGCCTTATTCAGCTAATGTGGAATGGTAATGAACTCAGTGAAAGGCCGTTTTTTGTCTCTTGGCAAACTATAATGAAAAATATTATGAATAAAAAATAATTTATCACACAGTACATCATAATCAAATCAACAAATATCATATTCTTAAATAATTAACGAACCGAAGACTGGCCATCTTCACCATTACACAAGTGAAGTAAACTAACTTAAATATTGTCCTGTATCAACACCAATGTGATGTGCATAATTATTCTCAAAAATTCATACTAGCCTATATGTCCATTCACTAACCCTAATCGCTTTCTACTAATTTTTCCTCTTTTCGAATTCGTATTATTTCACTCTTGTAACTTGTTCATCACTTTACTGAATAATTTCAATTTGTTACCTTGGATACGAAAAATAAAAACGATCTTGTCTGGTACTTCACAAAAAAGGATCCATGGACAACTGCTACTTGTACTCAAGAATTTGAACGTAAGGAACTGGACTCCGGAAAAACATCATTTGAACACAGGAAAAACCAAGAAGACTCAAGAAGGATCGAGAATCAAGAAGAACCAAGAACCGCTGAAAACAAACATTAAAAAAAAAAAAAAATAGAAAATTGTTCAGTACTAAGTGACTTTCTACATTCATTAAAAAAAAAAATAGAAAATTGTTCAGTACTAAGTGAATTTCTACATTCATTAACAATTGACTATTTTAAAAGGATAAGTTTCATAATCTTAGAAAAACATCTATGAGTTAAATCAAAAAATTATAAGTAGCTCTCAATTGTTCATCAATAAATTACTGAAAAATAATCATTTTCACAAAACTAACTTGTCAGTTGTAAATGAGTGAAACAAAATTTAGTTTTCATTAAATCATTTGCTCAATCAAAAAGACTAAAGAATACCTCAGTTTCATATCTGAACTACATCAACATTTTTAACTTATCCAATATAAATATAATCAATTCAAGTTTAAATAGCTTCAAAGATATCTTGATAACAAAAACAAATCGATCCCAACAATTTATTTTCTAATTCATATTTTATATCAATTATCAATCAAATTTCCACTAATATATTTATTTAATTCCTTTAGCTATTTTCAAAGATTGATCATAATTCCAGGTTAGGTTAAAAACTTCATGCACTATCTAGTGAATAATAAAAAAATTAGACCATATAGGCTATATTCTCGTAGCCTATTTTATAATTGGCATAACCTGAAAGTTAATTCAATTGCTGTAGCCTACTCATGTTACTTCCAGTTATAAATAATTTTGCAAACAGTCTTGAAGGTAATCTCACAAAGGTAAGATTAATTAATTTTAAAACAAATTTTATAACATCTAGAATCATACAAATATCAACACTTACCCATTAAGCGGATTTGAATTACAGATTTCATTTTCTTTTCATTTCAAAATAATCACATCTTTAAAAAAATAAAGTTTTGCCAAGAGACGATAATCATACTTGGAACATATTTCTTAAAAAAGATTAACTTTCACATCTTGTAGCTTTTCAAAAATAATAATACAACAGGAGAAAAATTATGCAAAGGCAGCGGTCGTTACAAAAGTTACAAAAAGAATAGCATCTAAGCAAGAATCAGGTCACTGGCTTGGATAGAAGCTTGCATATTATTGACTAGCACCGATGAGGTGATTCTACGTCATAGTATCGTCCGATATATTTACTAAAAAAAAAAAAAACACTTGTCTAAGTGCAACGCACTAAGGAATCTCTTTCTTACATGCATATTTTTCTCTAACAGCAACAGTGCAAAACCCGTAGAGAGACAACTGTTGAACTACAATGGCAATGCAGTTCCCGCTAAATTCAAACACATCATTATTTTAGAATGACAAAAACTACAAGTAAAGGTTCAAAATCATTACATACTTTAAAATAGACGAATAGCATATGAGCTGACACATGAAGATTTATTCCATATGAAACTCATATAACAGCTATTATGTAGAATCAATAACTGGAAAACATTGAGAATTGAATACCCATTAATATTCCGTATCATTATGGGATGCAATACATAGTGTAACGGTTTTTTCTGTTAGATGCCTGGAAAATATTGAAAATAATTAGTTCCCTTCAAGTTCTTGCTCTCAACCAAATTTTACCTGAATTGCAAATCTTGGAGCCGGGTGCTCCAGGTCAACGTCCAGCAGTTACACTTTACAGTGTAAACGGCGTGGAAACGTAGTGGAAACGGTGCAACAATTCTATTAAAAATAATAATAAATAAAGGCTTGAAACTAAGGCCTGACAACATTGTCCACAACTAATAATTATCAGACCGAATCGATTAAGATATTTCTTAATGCAGCAATATGTCCTAGAAAATGACCTCACCGAACAATAGAGAAAATAAATCCAACCCTCAATCATAATAATAAGCCAGATTGTAGAAAGTCCGTTATTATTTCCCTCTGAGGTGGCCTGACAGGAGTAAACTGCAGTTGTACAGTTGTACAGGCTGAGAAACCACTCCGAAAATATTTAGGCTCTTGCCAAATAAAATAGACAAGCCTTTAAATATCAGAGTGTACGTGCTAAGTGTGATTTCACGGCTAGATACCGTACATTGGCTTAAACCTTCAGGGCTCACCAAGATAAAAGGGGTAGTAAAATACGGAGACTTTAGAAACACAGATAGTGTGGCGTATATTAAATAAGAAGACGATCTGACGACAAAATTAGTAGCTAAATTATTGAAGTTGATAATGTTGAATTAAAATAAAGTTTGCCAATGGATGAATAGATGAATGGCGTTTGCCATTTGAGGCTTTTGTTAAATGTAAGATGAATAATAATTGTTGAAAAGAATAAAGAGTAGAATATGAGGTAGCTCAGCCTGGCGGAAAGCAAGAGCAGAATTTTTAACAAATGGCACGGCATAATAATTGAAACTTTCCAAATTAGTTCACACGAAATTTGATTTTCCACTCGTAGCATGTGTGGGCCCCAGTAAATAAATTTTGTACGACTCACTCAATGTTGAATCCTGCACCCCTTTGGTCATAGCTGGTCAGTAGCCTTCTCGGACAGGAGGTTGATTTGTTACTTCTCAAGTACAGTATTTCACTTGTTTGGAAATAATTTTACGAAATTGAAAATGAGCTGGCCTATAATTGAATTTTGAAATTACAGTAGAGAATCAGGTTTCAAGACAAAAAGTTGCATTTAAAAATTAAAATTTTCACTTAAAATGGACAATACGTAGGTCTTTATAGTCTCATAGAGGAAGTGCAAGTGAAAGCTGAGTCAACGAACGAAAAAAGCTTCCCTGCAAATTAAAGGGGTATAAAGCAATTTGCTAACAACCTAAGTTCGAGGGAAAACAATTCAAAGAAAATTAATCACAAAAATTATAATACTGACACTGTAGGTTGGAAACAATTTGAAATTTAAAAGAAAAAAAAACAGATTTTTAAAATAAAAATAAATTTTAATGATTCAAAATACATTTTAAAATCCTATACAAAACGATATGATACGTCGATACAACTTAGAGTTGATATTCTGTGATTCACGTGGGCCTTTGCCCTACGTTAGTGAATTACACTTTTTCAGAAATATATCAATTTCAAACATATTTAAATTAATTATACATTAATAAAAAGTAGCAATGAACAAATAGAATATGTTAAATAATATACAATAATACAAATATAAATGGGCGATAGTGCTACTTATTTAACCTCCAAACTGCTTGCTCACTCTACAATAATGTTCACAAATTTAGTTTCCAGTTCTATGGAGATCCCATCATTTCATTACATTTTAAATCATAATTCAGCTTTTAATAACTTCTAAAAACCTTTTGTGGATCATTTAGGCTGTTCCTGAGGTTCCGAACTCGATTATTTCGATGTATTTGGCTATCGAAGTTTTCTTCTCGATATTTGAAATCTTACAAATAAGCTGTAGTAGGCTTAGTACATAATAAGTTCTGGTCAACTCATCCCACTAATTTGACCTCACAAATAACAATAACTATAGAGTTGACTTCATCGAAAATAATACAAACAATGATGCTTTGATCAGGTAATTCTTAAATTAAATTCATTTCTTGAACGATACTACTCGACAATTCAATAATATAAGGTTCTAGTTTTTTTTATAGTCCATAGGTTTGGTTTAGACTGTAGCTGGACGTTTTCTGCAGAGTATTGTGACAATAGAAAAATATATCGTAGTGTTATGGGTTCTATGTCTAAAATAACGCTGGCAACACTTAAATTTATCACTCGCACTTTATTTACACAAATAATCACAACACTCACTGATCAGTAATGTCTTACAGAAAAATAAGCAATTAAAAACAGATAAATCGATATTGTTCAACCAATAAAGAGATTTCAATAAACTGTAAAAAAATAATTCACTAAAAGTTAAAAGGCCGATCTAATTAAATAATCACTGTTCAATAAACTGTCCAATAATATTCAAAAAGAAACGTCGAAAAAGAACAATTAACTTACGTAGCACTAGTCCGTGATACAATGAAAACTATTTAGTAGCTCACTGGTATGAATTAAACAGGAAAAATAATTATCACTATAGGCACAGAGAAAGGATTATCACTATATATAGACACAATATATAGAACTGACACAACTTGTTTATCACGTCGAATTTCAAACAAGACTGAACTAATTTACAAAAGTCTGCCTCTATTTATATGATTTTCCATAATTGAGATATTTCTCGATTTCTCTACCAACTTCTACCGATTTCTAAAATAAACAATGAAAGACCTTTATGCCTTCCACAATATTCGATAAGACTCAATTAATTTCTAATCAAACAACTAGAGCATTCTACAAATTACCAAGTAAACACCATAAAATTGTCAAAAGCAGAGTAATCAATTGCTTAGAATTAAACATTTACATTTACATAGCAGATAACACCGAGAGTCACTGTCCTTCTTTCTCACTATTTTCATTCTCATATTCGCTACAGTAGGTTAGATATGTTATTTTTTATAACACCTTGCAAAACCTAAAAATCACGGGCTATACACTACAGTATTTTCCGTTATTGTCAGTATGTCTGTTTTACTTCGATAAAAACTAGCAATGTTGTTGAATTATTTATTGTTTGGGCTACAGTAAAACTCATATCAGAATTATGATGTTGAAGATCCATCTTGTTTCCACTAATATGTAATATAAACGTAATAAAACAACTTTTGAATGGAAATTAACTCACGTTATGGCGTGACGGCCGTTTCGCTCTGTTGTCTAGAGCATCGTCAGACGACCCACAGTACACTGCAGTACACAGCAGTACACTGCAGTACACAGCAGTACACTGCAGTACACAGCAGTACACTGCAGTACACAGTACACTGCACACAGTACACTGCAGTACACCCACAGTACACTGCAGTACACAGCAGTGTACTGTGGGTCGTCTGACGATGCTCTAGACAAAAGAGCGAAACGGCCGTCACGCCATAACGTGAGTTAATTTCCATTCAAAAGTTGTTTTATTAAGTTTATATTTCATATCAGAATCTTATTCATCAAAGAAGTGATGTCAGTCATATATGAAATTGACAATCGAACTACTGACTCGAGATTTTGAATAGAATGACAACATTTGACATATTAATCGAAGGTAGTGATTGAATCGAATCATCGTCTCATCATAAATGAGTAATTCAGAGTTGATGACATCCAATTGCAATTCAACATTGATGAAGTGCTGAATGGGTTGATCAGCTATTAATTAATTGCAAAGGGATTTCACAAAGGAATTACGTATGCTGCAGTTCAGGTATCATTATGCTAACATTGATAGCCGAATGATTAATATCCTTTACGAATTTGCATGAAATTGAATTGACATAAGTATGCATTATGCTGAAAAAAATAATAATTCTACAAACTGGCAAAAACGGGTTTCAAGATTATCCACAAAACTAAGTCCAGTTTCATCTCTTTTAATGAATTTTGATTGAATTCAATCAATAAATGTACAAGACTCAAGATCAAAATAATCCATCTAGGGCGTCTATAGAATAATTCTACAGACTAACATAAGGCGTTACTTTAGTCATTTGCGAAACTCTGTTTAATTCCATAAGGTTAAATTGATTTTGATTGATTTGAGTTCTGTCCTCTTCTAGTTGAAAAGGAAGCGGAGCACAAATTACGTTTTTAAAAGTGGGTAGAGCTTTTCAATAATTCATTTACCAATCATTATTATATAGTTTCTGTTATAACAAAAGTAAAATAGAATTCTATTATTGGTTTATTTATCATAATATTAACCAGTCTATCATTGATTATATTGAATTGGCAATAAGACGATTCGAGTATGGACAGACTAGAAAATAGACGCCGCGAGTCTTCATGTTGTTCTTTGAGTTTGATATCAGGAGGAGATTATTTTCTTGTAATTTTCTTTTATTCTTTATTATTCCAACTAGCAGGAGACTCTAGCCTAGTAATTAAATTTTTCAAATATAAGTTAAGTTTGTTAGACTCTATCGTATTTAGAATATTTCCGAAATATAGGGGTGTTATCACTGCTGATACATAATGAGACAATTATAATATCGGTTTCTATAGACTCATTCATTCTTCAAGATTATCAGTTAGTATATTTCTAATCTATGTTGTCAAACTCCATAATAAAACCAAACAAGTTTGATGGTTTCTAAATTATTTGAGCACTTTACATTATTATTTGGTCTTGTGGCTGTACTTGTCACATTTTCAACAGTGACAAGTGAAACCACCAAGCCAGTACAGTGCTCAAATAAATACGAGAAGTTATTGACATTATCAATTATCAATCACTTGATATCATTCAGCCATGTAATCATGAAATTAATTGGAGAGTCATACTCTCATCAACTCACCTGAGCGAGATAAGTTTGATTAATAATGAAATCAGAAAGTATCCACGTTTCCTAGTTGTTATTACTCGTAGACTACTCCTTTCTCTAGTTCACGCGTCGTTTTTTTTTTCAAGTAATAGAGTTACGACTGGAGTAATAACTACCATGAAATGGCTTGATGCGAAAAGAGTATTCATCCTGCCCTTCCCGCTTTCCACCCGTTTCTTATCGATAGTCGATGTCTTCCATTCGATTTAATCGAATGAGGAAGGCTGCGCCTCTTTTTATTTCCGTCAGTGGCCGCCTGATTGATGTGACAGCGTCCTCGGACCAAATCAGACGCGATCTTGAATCCGGAACAGATTTTCCGATCCATTCTCTTTCTTCGCCACCATTTTTTCTCAACAAAACACATTTATTTCTTCCAATGTCAAGATTCCCTGAGCTATATTCTCGATTGACCATTGGTCGTGATCCATATGTTTACATACCAAGACATGCCTTTCGTAACATTCCTGAAAGATACCCAAACGTGTAACTTTTCCAAGAATTCTTTGATTTGTAGATTGGACCCTCAAATATTTTATTTCACCTAACTAGGTTCAAGACTCCTCTAATCAATTCATATAAATGGGTAGAAAAAAAACGAGAATTTAGAGAGCATCTTGATTTTAGAGCAGGCACCAGACAAATACTAAGGGCCTTGAAGATGGGTTTCAACAACTCGAAAACGTTCGACCAATAGAGTAATTAAAATACTACTAACTTATTCTTAATAAAAATTTGACTGCAAGTCGTTGAATTCACTTAAAAACGCAGCTTAAACGTTTTTCATATTAAACGTTAATTCGTCATGGAACAAGAAATCGAGGAATACGTGGAGTGTTGAGGGTAGAATTAATTTTATCATCAACCTAGTTTCAAGCAAACTCTCTACTACTGGATAAAGGCTCACAAATCAAAAAAACATGTCTGTAAACAGGGGTGCCCACAGGGGGGGGGGGCTATGACGCAGACTGCGTCATTGAAATTCTTAGGGGGGGGGGTTCCAAAAAACGTTTTGGGGAGGGGCGTAAAGTTGATTGAAACCGTGTTTAACGTGACAACATTCAAAAATGTACTACGAAGTCACCAGATAGAATGTCAATTTAATGAAAATATATTTATAATTATTATTATACAATTTAATATTAATTAGCTAAAATAGTTATGTTTAGGATTTGTACAGGAAGTTATTATTCAAACTTAGCAAGACGCTAAGCGAGTGGTTTAGCCTCTGAAAGCCTCTGAAAGTGGTTTATACAAATTTACTCTCCTTAACAGTTACTAGTTAATCAGCAGAAAGAGCAATAAGTCGATTTAAAATTATCAAAAACAGACTTAGATCAGCTATAGGAGACTCATGGTTGTCCAATCTAATGGTTCTAGCTGCAGAAAAAGATGTACTTGAGTCTATTTCTAACGAAGAAATAATTGAAAGGTTTTCTGTTTCCTCATCCCAAAGACAAAAACTTCTATGTGGGGTTTAGAGAGATAGATTTAACAAGCTTAGAAGGTGCCTAGCTAACTTCACAATTTGTAGGTCACAGCCTACAAATTTAAAGATTTGTTGATGTTTTTCATGTATTTTACGATAACTACTTACTAATAAGTAAGAACTACTATAGCAAAACTTACAAAATACTAAAAATTCAGTAATTTTTCATAACTATGTCTTTATTTTGTTTTTAAAAGACACTTCTTCCGAATGTGTGTTGTAAATAACTATACATGAAATGTGTGCCTTCTATGTACTTCATCCATACATAAAATTCTCCCAAGATACTACACTAAGTAAATATACTGTTGTTCAACTACTGTCCAATAAATGACTTTTGTGTTTTACAAATGAAGTTATTAACTCATTGTTTTCACTTCCTTTAAAGGAACAACTTTGTAGAATTATTTAACCTTAATGTAATTGGTACACCAAACATAAACTTATAGGTATTTCATTTTTATTGAACATTGTGTATTTGTAATAATATTTTATTGTTTAAAAACCATTTAGGTTCAAATTCTTATTTAGCTATTTTGCAATTAAGTTTATTGAGCAGAAGTTCATATATTCATTTCATTGATATTTCTTTTTTACCTTTACAAAAAAAAATGTTACCTATGTAAAGAATCTCAAGAAATATGCATACATTCTGTATATTATCGACTGGGTTTGAATTTTTTTCAAAAAAAATAAAAATCTTCTTTTACTTTTAGAAATAGGGGGGGGGGGGGGGGCTTTTTTCGAATTTTTGTGGGGGGCCTAATTTATGGGGGGGGGGGTTTGGTGCTAAATTTAGGGGGGTGCGTCATGAGGCTTAGGGGGGTGGGCACCCCTGCTGTAAATGAAATATTGTGAACTCTATCCAGACCAAGATCTCTCTGTAACAACTTTGTAAGGATGTCGCTTTTGAAACTAAAGTATTCGGGTAGGGGGCCTACTATGTCTTTTTCTTAAGTTGACTGTAAAAGTATCTTCAACTGGAGAAGTTAGGTGGAAAACTATAAATTTCTTCATTTATCACTCTTCTTGAAAAATTCGCTAATGATACAGCTTCAAAAAAGACTATCCATTCTCGTCTCAAAACAATTCTACTACAATCATCCCTTCAATAATCATTGAATTCTACTACAATCATAGCTTAGAGTTATGATTGGAGGCAGTTTCCTCATGAATTGTTTATTCAAATGGTCTGGCCAACATATCTTGGATAGTTGTAGAAAAAATGTAATGCACAAGCATTCAAGTTTTTCTTGAACCAGTGCAAAAGAATGTGGTGCGAAAATAAACTCAAAATCACGCGAATATTATTCACTCTGAGTGTTATATCTCAAAAGTATACTTCTCTCTTGTATTTTTCTCTATTTTGTTGCCAGAAGGGAGATAAGATCAAGGCCGCATCGAAAAATGAAACAGCCGTAGGTGAAAGAATGGTATAGACGTCAGATAATGCTGTTAGGAAGGAGCTGAATTCAATCTACAACCCCGTTATTCCCAATCACTTTATGGAGTAAACTATTTTTACCACGAGCGAAGCTGAATCATCCAAACAAGAAAAACTGAAAATTATAATATAGCAGGAGAGGTTTTAAGCTGGAACATCACCAGGAATCTGGAAAAGGGGTGAGTTTGCTTATTCGCTGTTCAATCAATCGAACTCTCTTTTGTTTTTTATCTCGAATTCCGACCTCATCTAGATTCTATCGATCATGGTTCAACAACACTCATAATAGTCTTCTGACCACTATTCTGTTGGTTTCGGGTTCGATCTCAGATTGCAACTTGTTTTCTCGTTATCGTTTCTTATTGCCTACAACCTACAACATAGAATTATTAAAATTCTTTCAGGAATCGTGATTCTATTATTAAAATTCTTATAGTGTTTATTCACAACACATGTTCTATGTTTAGCTCACTTCAGACCACAGTTTGATGGAGACAAATTGATCACATAAAATAGTCTCAAATGTCTTGTTTATAAAAGGTGGAACTTATGCTGTTTCTTTTCACCGTACAATTCACAAATAAGATGTAATTCGAATGTCACTACATCGCATTTGAAGTTGGAAAACGTTTCTTATGAAATTTGTCAATTTTTTATTGATTCTGAAGGCTCAGTTTTACATGGATTCACTAATGCTCACCTGAGAATTCGCAAAAAGAGAGTGAATCAATATTGATATTGAATAAAGCTTGACATTGGTCGATTTAATAGTAAACTATTATTTAACAAATCTTTCAAATTTCAAATCTTTTCAAATTTCTTATTTATTCATTTTTTGAGGACTTGAATCACATAGGTCTGAGACCTGTGCGTGGGTAATGAATTGGATGATGGTGATTGATGAGTTGGACCCACAGTATTAGATGGGTTCCGAACCACCGGGAAGTGATTATACAGCAGAGTACAGTCATTTTTGCTGGCCAATCCAATCGGTCACCCTTACTATGAGCGCCCATGAGTTTCGTAGCTTATCTCTGATTGAACAGATAGATACCTGCTATGGCACTCGGCACAAATTCTCACATAATTGTAGTCTGCATGAGTGGAACAGGCGGTCATTATTTTATTCTCTTTACGAACAAAAAACATCATATTTTTTTAACATACTCTGTCACTTCCCCATTAGTTACTTTATACAAAACATTTATACATTACAATCAATCATTACAACCTGATAGCATAGACTGTAACTAGTATTAGTGAGGTATTATGTACAGTAACCTAGAACTTGATGGTAGTCACAATCGCAAAATCAAACAAATAAATGCCGTCGAATGGTATACGAGACTGGAGTAGCGTAAGTAAATACAGCGGATATACAACTTTTTTACGGCATGTGTTTGAATTTGTGATAGTGATTTATATCGAGCATTGGATACCTTATTATTCCAGCACCCTAATAGAATAAATGGTCAACATTGAGCTCCATCCAATGTCAATACTGATTTGATTTATCTTTATGAATGACATGTAGCCTAGTAGATTACTTAAAGTCTGAGTGTCATGGAAGATTATTCTTGAAAGTTTCTAACATTATGTTCAAAGTTTTTGAAGGTGTGCCACCATTTTGGAGGATCTCCTTCTTTCCTTTAATAAGAAGGATTATAATAACGTGAACAATCAATCTCTAGAATTTTATCAATTTATAGACCAAGGACAGAAACTACGTGTAAGTTACTTGGTTGGTACGTGGGTCGCCTTTGAAATAAAGCTGCATGATAGAGCAGAGATCAATAATGATTGATTAAGTAGGTCACATTGCCAAACATTGGATGAGCACAATGGTTCACATTGAACAATGAATAGAACTATCGTTTGGCTCGTATTTAAACTGAATTTAGTGGTTGAATTTCTACTTGGATTTGTAGAGCGCAAACCATCTTCAACTCACATTTAAAGGGCTTTTGTGCCACAGACCACAGCACCAATCGGAATGCTTCAAGCTATTACAGAGCTCGAGGGTATAATATCAGAGATGGTATCAAATTTGAATGTTACTGTTCAGAAGACCGGAATCGCTGTTAAATTGTTTTATTTTCACTATTAGTTCACGTTGCCTATACGTTCTCTTGGAGGGATAACATATAATATTGATCTTCACCCCTTTCATTTTCTAATACCTGACAATGCCTAAAGAACTATGGTGCGTAAGACGTTACCCTCCTTTGTATTTTTTGATCCAAGGAATAGATCTGTAGATCTAAGTTCATAATCCGGAGTTTTTTAAAACTATAATCATGTGACACATTATTTTCGACAATTAATTCACCTTGTCAACTTTTCTTTGCCAATTGGAGATGTAAGATAATTAAATGAAGGTTGTCTAAAATTTCTGATTGGGAAAATGCTATACTATTGTATTGAATGTGAACTGATAATATTTTCATTATCTCCTTGTGAGTAATGTTAATATTCTTGCCTCGCTTTTCACAGTGCATGGAAAAAGTAAATTTTGACAGTAAATTCTACTCTGTTATGGAGCCAGTAGTAGATCTATTGAAGCACTCTTTTGAATAGAGAATGAGAGTTCCAATATGATATAATAATTCAATTAAAATAAAATAATGTTCTTGGATTTCTTGTTCCATAACGATCTGCGTTGTTAATATTAACTTTTTGTTTTAAATTCAACAACTTGCAGTCATTAATTCAACCTGTCCGACTGCAAGTCGTTGAATTTACAACAAAAAGTTAATAAAATAAAGTAATTTCAGCATTTATAATATTCTAACTATATTTTCGTGCATAATGTTCTGTAAAAATATGAAATTATGCGTGCATTTTCACTGGATTATAAAAATGTCCTTCTGTTACTGAGTAGTGATTTTCAGCAGAATACTAGCATCACAATTCATTTTTGGTATTTTCAAGAAGAATGCACTTTAAAGTATTCACATTGACGACCACGACTCGCTGCAAGTATTTTATTCGGAACTACACTTGACTGGACACATGAAAGCAATAATTTCGAGCATGATGGTCAGCCTGTTGATCGATAAAAGACAAAGCATGCTATTTGAGTTCATGAGGCAGACCACGCGCCATTTATTCCGTTTCAATGAATAAATAAGTAAAATGGTGCAAAAGTAAAAAGGCCGTGAACTGATGGCTTCCAACAAAAACAGCTCGTCCGCACTCATACATATTCATCGTGTCTTTTGTTTCGGGAGCTACTCGATTCATTAATGTTAACGACACAGGAGATCAGAAAGTGTAGGCTCGAATATTTTTGGCCATTCGTGACCCGAATGTTGTCTGAAATGACAGGCTAGGGAGTTTGAAGGTTGTTGAAAACCATAGGGAATGGATCGTTTGTACAGTAACAAGGTTGAGTCTCTCCAGAGTAATATTGGTTTTCTGGTCTTCCAAATGACTGTCAATAATACAGTCCATCGCCCACACATATGCCAAATCTTGTAAATTTTTTCATTCAGGAAGTTCAACAATTTAAAAAAATCTGCTACGTTTTTTATCAAAACAACAGCATGGCGAACTTTTCATGGGTGGATAGGAAACCAAAAAAATATTAGGAAGCCGGGTCGGAGAAATAACTTATGCTGTGACATGAAAGTGAATATTACTTTATGTGCTTGATGAATGAAGTACGCAATTCAATTCAATTCAATTAATTTCATTTCCACAATTAATACAATAAAAACAATCAAGGAAATATATTTCCCCGCTTAGATTATACTACATTAATTACACATCACATTTCTGACCACACCATTTCACACCACATTTTTAATAATTATTTAAAAAAATGTACATCACTTGTGAGCTTGGAGGAGGAGAGGAGGATTTTTTATGGTGAAGCTGTACGGTGTCAGTGAGTGGTGAGTCTGTAGAGAATGAGCTGGTTGTCAACCAGTCTCTCTCCCAGCATTGATTTAAAAAAAGTTCGTAAAATCGGCTCTGGATGAGTCAGCGATATTATCACCCACTAATTGATTATTTTTATGATTATAAATTAAAACTGAAAACCAATTTTTAATTTTCTTCCAATAGTGGCAATAATTGGCGGGGAGGCGGGCAATGATCATGAAGAAATAGAATGAAATAGCGATTAAAATTATTTCATAAAATTAATAGTTCAGAAAAAGTGAGGGGTAACTACTCCCAATTAGCTCCTTCAATAACTACTACTACTACTACTTCTACCACTACTTTTTTACAGTTCATTTGTAGGCTTTTGTTGTAGAACAACTCAGAAAATTGTGTCCTATTCCATTGAGGGAAGATTTTCTCAACTTTTTAGAAACTCTGTTGTCATTTTTCTCACTTCCTGGAGAGGTTATTACCAGTTGAAATTCCAATCAAATACCAGTATATTTGGAGGATCATAAGTTTATAGGAAACTGACTTTAATACAAGAATGAGAAGTTGAAAATGGGGTTTGGGCTTGTAAAAGAAGTTTTCAACTCGGGGTGACACGGAACAGGCCAAGTTCTTTACTCTGCAGTAATAAGAGCAAGGCTCGGCTCGTTATCGATCTGGGCTCGTGTCGGGTAATGGGACTCATTTAGTTCGGTGAACGGACTCTTATCAATGGAAGTTATAGCGAGCTGCAAGGGAATGACGGGTCTGCGTGAGTCTGAAATGTCTTTTTTTCCAAATGGAAGCTTGTTGCTTGCATGTCAAGGCACAATCCACCTCCCCAGACACTCGATAGCGCTGAACCAGCATTTCTCAGTAGAAAATTCAGAGGTAGACGACTGACCGTCCGTGCGGGGAAGTTTTTTGTTCGTAAAGAGAATAAAATAATGCCCGCCTGTTCCACTCATGCAGACTACAATTATGTGAGAATTTGTTTCTTTAGCCATTAAGTGGGATTTGATGCAGATTCACATTGAAAATTGAATAACCCATTATACAATCTCGTATAGGCTACAGTACTCTATTTCCATTTTGCGTGTTCGGCTGTAATGTTGTTATAAGCATTCGTTGGGAAGAGAGAATTAGTTTTTCCAAGTATATTTTGTCCAGGATTAAATTGATTGTATTCAAACTACTCATGAATACTATTGACCTTGTAAACTTGGCTACAGGAAAAGAATTACTGCTTGGGCTATTTCATGGGTCATTCATGAATCTAAATGATTTCAACATTTGCTTACTCAATTCTCATGATCTTTAGACAGTCTTTATGTAGACTAAATCTATTAAATTTTGTCTCCAGAACTTCCAATTAATAAAAAAATTAATGATACATCCAATTACAAGTAGTAGTATTGATGGAGTAATGTAGATATTTTGAATAGCAGTATTAAATTCCGTATCCATAATTCCAAGTTGAGCGATTGCTCTTTTTTCTTATTTTTGATCTTTCAATCCTGAAATTCTTGAATGGTGACGATGAATGATGAGTTAATCATTGACATGAGGCATTGTTACACAACAATGAGACAATGACATGAGACACAATGTGCATGATATTTGTTTTTCAAAAAAAATTGAATAAATTTTATTTCAATTAAGGAAATTAAATTAGAAGGTAAATATTTTCTACATTGATCATGTATTCCACAACAAATGAATATTCAGAAGTTGAAAAGAGAAACTGAATATTTTCCGCTACTCTATATGAATAGAATATTGATAGACTAGGCCTACCGGTTTTTCCCAGATATTCCAATATTGTAAAACGTTTCAATTCGTTACAGAGACCCTCTAAATTTCAGCATCGCGAAAACTAACTATTAAGTCGTTGTACAACACAAAAACTCACAGAAAAATCAGCTTGCATTCTTGATTCTATACCGTACTCATGTTTCAGCTCTCAACTCCTCCATAAACTTGCATCGAATAGATATAAACTACTAAACATTATGCAGAGGAATATCATTAATTCATATCTATTTTCAAAATGATACATTTTTATAATCTTCATTATTCTTTTCTGTAATGACTTTCTAATGTATTATTCATTTTTTGAAATTGAATATATTCTCATTATAATTTATTTTTATCATTTAAATTAGTCAGTTTCGATAGGACTCGAACCATTATCCTTCAGCTGCTGTACAGATAAATGAATTAAAAAATTTAACAATTTATTCGATATAAAAAGGTTAGCTAAATTCCACGCATGGATTACATTGGAGCGTTAATTGGAATTAATATAATTCACTATAGCAACACGTGTTGGATGTCACTGAAAAGAAGCCTAGCCTTAAAATGCGGCGGATTAAATTGAAAATTTGCAGTGTTACAAGCCAGATTTACTGAATGCTTCTTGCGTGCTATGATTTATTCGGTCTTCTTCAAGGAAAATACACACTGGGGAAAGGTTAGGACGTCGTGTGAGATGCGCCTCTCGCCGTCAGCAGACAGGAGTGTGCGTGTGCTTGCCACTTTTGCAGCTTGTGTGACGGTGGCCTGAATAATATATAGGTCTGGATCTCAGCAACGGTCTCTGAATTATGGTGGCATATTTTAGAGGGAAAGAGAGGAGGTAAAAATATTCGCGGCTACGCTCAACTTGCGCCCATAATTCAACTGTAACTTACTTAGATTCCGTAATTTATGGGCGGTGACTGGGCGCTATACTAACCATACCAGGCTGCTGTGTATTTATCCGTCCCGATCAGGGATGAACGATTATTTGCGTTTTGTCCGTCCTGCCAGCAGGGGCTGTCGATGATCATCTGAAAAATTTATGATGGCCTCCCAGGAGAAGAATATCCTTTCGAGTGCTTTCGCTTGTGAACCTTGCAGTACGCGGTAACGACCATTCCAAAGGAGTTTCCCATTTTATTCTGTTACGAGTACTTGAGATGATTCAGATCAAATCACTTATTGAGTCTACCGATTGATTCATTCATTTACATTTATAATATGATAGAAAGCATCATTTCTGCATTTTAGCTTGTTTTTGGAATAGGTACAGGATTCAATTCTTGTTTTAGATTTCACAATAAAGTGGAGCCAGATTACTTGAAGTCTATCAATTGATTGTATATTCAGATTCATATACATATGGAAAGCATAGTCTCCACACATTAGCTTGCTTTTAATATCGGCTCTTAAAGGTATTCCATGTTCAATTTTTGTGATATATATTCCATATTCATGATGGAACTCAATAACATGGTAAAATACACTTTCACAGTAAACAATTACAACGTGAAAGTATTGTTATGGAAGTGATGAAACAACGGTTCACCTCAAGGGAAATCCTACTAACACACTCTGTTCATCCTTCTCCCTATTCATATATCCAAGTTTTTCTCATTTGAGAGATTCAGGAATCTTTCCCATTGAGAAAAAACCCACATATCATAGTTAACTTTGATTACTGATGGAACTCAAAGCAGGCAACCTCTCAGTTGTATTACTCCCGTTCCCGTTGATAGTTTTTACATATCAAAGTTGTAAGAAAACTGTGCGGTTACAAGCACCGAGGATCAATTCAATTACAATCAACTTTGAATAGTAGATTAGAATAAAGTTACAAATTTTTATTCCTGTGTTGGTTTATTTGGTGATCAAGGTTCCAGCTCATGTTGGTTCATCGGAAAAAAGTGATGATAATGAGGTTTTTGAATACAAATTCTTCATTTTATCAATATAGGATGATTCTTGAAATAGAAATACTTGCCTTTAGCTCTTCTGGGGCCTGTAGAATAAATTACAATTAACGAACTGATGTTATAAATGTCTTTGTAATTTAGCCTACTGAAAAATCTTATGAGGTTTTCAATTGTAATTTGTGGATTGAAATTGTGATTTACCAGTCACGCAACGGACCTCACAAGACACTTTCAGTGGATCGATTTCAAATGTAACTTGTTTTCATAAGCTATATAGGAAAATATGACTCGTTCCCATATTAAAAGTGGATAAGTCAATAAAAATCTAATGTAGGCCTACGCATGTTTCATTTTATCAATGTAATTGGCAGGATGAAAGAAATCTTTCTAAAAAACAAATATTTAAATATTTATCTTTGAAATACGTTTCCTTTGAGCTCACTTTATTTTTTTTTTTTTTTTAGAAAGTGAAACATTTAAATTCAACCATATTTCCAACAAAATGAGAAATTTAGTCTAGCGAAACCTCGTTGACGTCTTTGTCGCTCATAGACCCTGCATGGATGACTCTCCAACAACTTTATTACACTTCAAAGTTCTTCATAAATCTGGCTTCAAGTTTGAATTACAGAGATAACTTTCTGTCAACATCAAAATCAAACTGGCTAAAATGAGGCAACAGTCTCCGATGGCGAGGCGAGACTCTGTACCGTTAATCAACAGCTCTTTCTCGCTTCATGTTTTTCTTTTCCAGCTGTGTCTCAAAGAGCAGTTTTCTGTGGACTGGCTGGTGCTGGTGGTATACCCACGACGCTCATAATTAGCTTGTGAAATATCATTCCATGCTTACAGCATTGGGCGTTGCCTTGCCTCGCCACACTGTGCAGAAAGCGTGTTCAGTAATTCCTACAGGAGGCTTATGACCGTCGAGGATTAGGATATAATCCGCACTGCAGAAGTCAGCCAAAGCTTGTTTTCTATAATTGCCGTTGCTGTTTTCGCAGCTAAACGAAATTTAAGTCTCTTTGCTCTCGTTAGTCGTAAGGCGAGGTGAGGCGCGGCGCGACGAGGCAAGGCGAGGCGACGGTCTTTACTAGTCTCCTGAGATCTCAGTCCTCTCAAAAGAGCCCTGATAAACGGAAAAGAAAGAACGACATAGCACCCTTTCAGATGTACGATATTTATTTAGTCATTGCTCATTCAGATCTTTATTCTACAATAAGTATTTCTCTTCTACAATTAATCTTTCTTTGATTTCTTAATTTATGTTGCTCCTCAGCTACCTACACCTAATCTATTTATTAATAGCTATGGTACTTTCTTGAGTTTTCAATCGAAGAAATCAAGAATAAAATTTTGATTGAGACCAGATACATTTTGTAAGTAAGAGAGAATTATTTATTACTCAAATACCAGTTACGTCACGCAATTTCTTTTTATGTTTATTATGTAAGTCTTCATTTTCAGTTGCATAGTATTTTGTTTTTCCTGTATTCCTTGTTGAATATTGGTGTTTCCGTAGGCTATATTTGTTGAATTTTCTTAGTATTTGTGATGGTGATACATATTATGATAGATATCCATAACAAATAATACTGATGCTTCATCCATTTTGATTCTCAACACACAAGATACTATAGTTTCTACTGTCACATTATTTCACATTTTAATTGAACTATTTTCAATTCAGAGTTTATCTGTGATGGAAAATGATGTGACAGTCGAAGCTATCTCATGTGTTTATTTGAAAATACATCAGTATTATATTTTCATCATATTCATTGCATTGCTGATAAATAATTTGAAGGGATCGTCCTTTTGATCTTTGTTATGGAGAGTAATTCCTGAATAATAAAAAAAACAATAATTATTGATAATATACTGCAGCATAAAAAAATCTGCTTTTTCGCAATTCAACAACAAAAATTAAGTAATAGAGCAGTTTGAGTTTCATCATCTATATTACATCTTTGTATCGATGAATATGATAGTTGATAATTTGTCCGTCTAAATAGTTATAAAGCTTTAGATCATATCCAACAATAATGATTACCCTGAATCAGTCCCTTGAGCATTTTAGAAAATCATGTCTTTTCTATAGCAGTGTGTTTGAAGTGAGATAGCCTTCAGAGATTGAACCCTGGAATAGAATTCTTGGGAAACGGAAAAATCTAATTTTTCAAATTAACCTAATTGAAATGAGAGACCCTCCCACTCTAGAACTAACAAGCGCTTAAACAGCAATGGACAAATAATTATATTGTGAGATTGATGTTCATGATGGACGAATGTGAGCAGTGAGCGGAGAGTGGTCTGCTCTGTTGAAGCAAATCGATGATCCAGAACGAGAGTTTGGTGTACACGAAAGACAAAACCTATTTCATGTTGGTCAAGCGCGTTCTCCAACATTACTCTAGTGGTTTCGAATTGTATCCATGAGTATTGGAACAGTTTATCTGTATTCTATGTGTAACAGACGTTGCTACTATCAGCTAGCCTTTCTCTTTCGACCAACATTGATTCATTGATGAATCATAAATGAGGAATATTTGATGAAAGTAACGATCATGGAATATATTTTTTGATTCAGTGATGTAATACTTTAATGATAGTGGTTGCTGTATTTTATTTCAAATTATTTGAATCATTGACGTCATTATTAAAACCAAAAATCAGAAACCTAAATCTGAAAGACCATAATATTATTATTGATAATACTGAGAAGTATTACGAGGAATTCCGATGTGTATTACAGGCCTACACTGTATTTGATCTGAAAATCCACAGTAATTTTTTTGAATTTGATTGTATAAATTATTTCTAGTGTTTAGTGGAAAAAACCTTTCGAGGAAAAAACCTTCAATCGAAATGTCCCGTTTAAATTGAGCTCGTTATTGATCTTCGTAGAATCAAGAAGATTTTGGAATTTTAGCTATTTGTTCTCTCAATAGGAAATTTCCATTAATATATAAATTAATATAGCCTACAAATATTTGGACTGAAATGATTGGAATTCTCATTCCATTTGCTGTGATCGAATATTAGTGATTCTAGTCCTTACCAGTTACCACTACTCCAAAATGATTAAATCTTATATATATATATTATATATATTTTTTTTTGACATGAAAGAAAATTTTGAAAGATTGGTAGGATCCAGATGATTGAAGACTGAGAAGATGATACAGGGCCGCTGTTACTGGTCGCTGCCAAATCACTGATTGGTAAAGGCGTGATGAAATGTGATGAGAAAGAGGTGGAGGAGTTGAAGAAGAAGAAGGAGGTGGTAGTGATGGAGGAGAAGGAGGGGGAGAAGAAAGATGAGAAGAAGTAAGTGGTGAGAAGTCGGAAATACTTTTCCAGTAGCACATAGGAGGATGTTTCTTTCGGAACTGATTGGAACGATTTAGGAGGATACGGGGAAGGATTCGGCAGTATAGATTATAGCTCGCCGCAGCCTACGTCACTTACCCACCACCAACCCCTCACCCCAATCGACCAATCACATCAATTCGCTCTCCCATTAGTTTCTTACAGTGGTGGAAAAAGAGGAACAAGAAGTGAAATCCTGGCTGGTTGGATTGCTCCAAGGAGCGAGGCCTTTCCATTCTAAATGATTAGGGGTGAGGTGGGTGCCTTCCCTTTAAACTAATACTAGCTTAGCCCTGGTGTCGTCTGACCTGTAATCAGAAAATCGTCAGCCTAGGCTTTTCCGTGTCTACGCATTGTACTTCTTCAATTTGCTCGTGATGTGTGTCAATTTGATAAATTATAATGAATTCATACCGACAGTGAAAATGTCATAACTGATTTCTAAAACCAGAAGTACTATGACTATTTTTGAAATTTATCAATGGGGATTAAATTTGTTGCAAAAGGAAGAGATATTCAGGTAATTGTAGTGATAACTGAGTTTGCTCAGGTTAGGTTACCGAACAGCTCTCAATGAAAAGATAATAAATTGTTGGAATATTTTGTTGCGAGTTCTATAGCTGAAATAAGGCTGGCAACACTAAAGCTCACACTTGCATTCTATTTACACAAATTAGTTCATTTACACACACTAATTGCAAGTTTAACCAATAAGAAAGAAAAACAGATCAAAAAATGTCAAGCTAATACTGATAATTAATTATAGGCCAATCGATAATCAAATAAACTGTACAATAGTGTAGAAAGAAATACTAAAAATAACAGCTCAACACTTATAAAACACAGTTCAATACGTTATTTGACAATCCCAAATAATATCACTTGATACAACATCTTTAAACTGTTAATAAGCCGCACAGACAGTAAACACTTGTCTTTGCACATTACACTGGATTTGAGTGCTGTTAATGTAAAGTGTGAGTTCTGTCATGCGAGCATGTAGATCAAACAACAAACTAACTCAACTTGTTCATGTGGACTTTTTATATAGTTGTCATTCAAGGTAATCCAAGTACTGGAAGCCACTAGTTGTTTGAGAAGGCCATGGAAGGTCATTGAATATAGTAGAACATTCTTGAATAAGTGCAAGAGTGCGACAGATACAGATATGACAGATGGAAATGAGAAGGACATCCAAGGAGAGAGGACTAGAAAGAGTCATCTTACAACGTGTTTTAAGTCACGTTCATCTATGAATGGAAACGATGTACATTGAACGAGTGTGGAAACAACCGCTTGCTCTGCAATTGTAACAATATCTTCCATTCAATACATTATTATTTCAATGACACTAGGCTGAGGCATTCATACTGCTCCACTTATGATATGCTGAGACTATTCTAACATTTATAAGAAGAAATTGATTGATAAAATAGAATATCGTAACACATTCGAACATTGTCCAGAGTCGATAAAAAAGTAAAAGTAAAAGTGATTTTAACAACTCTTGTTGTGTTATTTTACTCCCTCAACTATGATACAGTATTTTATAATATATTTTTTCCGAAGAATGAAGCCCAGATGGGTCTGAGGCCTGCCCGTGGGTAATGAGTTTTATTATGCCGATTGATGAGTTGAACCTTCAGGTTTAGGTGGGTTCCGAACCACCGGGAAGTGATTTCACAGCAGAAAACAGATTCTTCCGCTGGCCAAACCAATCGACCACCCTTAAAAATAGAAGGGGACCCAGGATTACGTATCTCATCTTATCTTACTGAACGTGTCACGTCGTGCAGCTATAACTTCCCTAATTGAATGGAGTTTTTTATCTGAACAATGTTTGCGTGTGTAATGATATTCTCTTCTATCATTCAATTTGTCTTAAAGATAAGAGGTATCAGGAATGAATGTGATTTCAACAGTGGTGAGAACGCAGCCACGCAGGAAATTCTTCAAAATGTCATTGTTCTAATAAAAATTCTTCCTGATCGAGGTTATGTGCATCTTTTATAAATAGCTTTTAAAATCATCATCTCTGAATGCCGTCCTACTTTTTCAAGCAGTCAATTTTGAGTCACTTGACACTCCTTAGCCTATGAATTAGTTATTGATCAGTCATTTGATGAAGCAATACTTATATGGCTATAAGCCTAGATAATACATACAAACAATTTATTTGATCATTTTATTTCTTCCAGTACCACTGCATCATTCTAGAAGGATATCAATTCAATCACTGTACTTCTTTCAACCACATGTACTTAATGGACATTCTAGAAGGATATCAATTCAATCTCTGTATTTTTTTAACCACATGTATTTAATGGACATTCTAGAAGGATATCAATTCAATCACTGTACTTCTTTTAACCACATGTATTTAATCGGACGCCACTTGAATTAAAAATTGAAATAGATGAGAGAGTTGAAATTGGACATCAATAAAACAATAAAATAATAATAGTAAACAAGTGAACTCTGTCAACTCAAATAGTTGTTCAGTGTTCCTCTAGCTATATGTGAAGGAACAGAATCCTACACGACTCGAAACTCTATTCGGGTCCCTGTTAATTATTATCATTAATTAAGATGATTAATCACATCATCCCGCTGTACCCGGACGACACTGAGCTGAGTGACGATTAGCACATACATCACAACGGGCATTGTGTGATAATCTCATGTTTCAGGATAGGAACTATAACGAACATCATCGGTATGCGAGCAACCGCAATAGATCAAATGAAAGGATACTTACTTTTTAATCAATCAATTTTTAGGCTTGATCCTTCAACTGAGCAATTTATTGACAAAATAAATTTAATCGATATTGTTCATTCATTTAAGGAAATGATTGTTTGAATTTGTTAAAATTATGGAACAAGAAAGAAAATTTTTCAATTTATTCCGTATTATTGGTGAAAATGAATTATTTTAAGTGATTGGGCCCCACCCCGGAGAACACGCGATCGTTATTTATAGTCTATAATAGCACGAAGAAGTTTACAAAAAACATTATGTTTATTATTTGTATCAAATTTTGAAATTTATTGTAATTATTACATGCCCTATAGTCTTCTTTCACCTCTCTGGAGCGGGTTGGTCCAACCCTTTGCCACGCTACTAATGTAGTAGTGTCTAATTTTGAAAAACGACTCCTTTATATAAAATATTTAAATTACAATATATTAATTTCTATTCAACTTTCAATTATTTTTTAAAACTATCATTTTTATCGTTCATTACATATTTCAATTATTATTCAATATTCTAGTATCAAATAATTTTTCGAACTCTCAAAATTTTCACTCTCTCGGTGACCTAATCCGCCCCTCCTTTATAATCTGCCCATGATTCTGTGTAGTCTGACCTCGAAAACCTTTTAGAATGTATAATCGAATGAACAACTAAATTCATTCTTTTGCATAACTAATCATGCAAACTATCTATTCTTAACTGTATAATATGGATTACTTTCTACTTTCTTGATGCAATTGATTCCATGAATGGTAGTGCAAGAGTCCCTGGCCATAATCGGGAATCAAATCACAAACCTTCTTGGTACTAAACAATTACGCTAACCGTTAGCGATTCAAAAATATACATCCCTCTATATTGTTGTTCGAATCTTGAAATTAATGGAAGAGGACATAATAACCTTGAAAAAGTAAATTGAATCACCAAGCCAATGTCAAAATTTGACTAGTTACCTAGATGGAGCACTACTAGATGGTTAAGTTACTACTCAGTAGTAGCATAGAATAAGGATAATAGTTGGTCTATGGTAGTAGCCTACTAATCTAATGACCATGGGAAAATTTTATGCGACGAAAAGGCACTTGTTCCTATCCAGTCCCCAATCTTAGAGTATACTTGGAGTATGCTAATCGTTAATGAGTACCAGTAATTGGCATGTGCCTTAACAGAGCCATAAGCCAACTAGAGGATATAACCTGATATATCAGTTCCCATGCATGAAGATGCTTTTCAACTCCCATTATGGAGACCATTTAATGCACTAAAGATCAGCAAACACACTTCCAACTATATGAAGTCGTTTTGCATCAAGAATGGATACCAGTTAATAGACTGCTCCATAGCTAATAGCCCAGCAGTTGTAGTCTGAAACTTATTGGAGCAATCCAACCGAATTGGCTGTTTGAAAACTTGTTAGCGAAATTGCAATCATCTTCTTATTATATTCCTCAACAACAATTGATGTTCTAAAAACAATTAACGTGAAAAACTTTAAATAGGTATTTTAATCACAGCAATATTCATGGCCTGAAAATGATATTGTACATCATTTTGTATTGGTTGATACGGTTCCATCTCTTTCCTACAAATAAATTAAACTACGAAAAAATACTGTTGAATTTATAGTCTATAATAGTGGTTTACCTATTCTTATCTACCATTATACTAGTGGTTTACCCATGCTTATCTACAATTAAACTAGTGGTTTACCCATGCTTATCTACCATAATACTAGTGGTTTATCCAAGCTTATCTACCATTATACTGGTGTTTCAACCATGCTTATCTACCATTATACTAGTAGTTTATCCATGCTTATCTACCATTATACTAGTAGTTTATCCATGCTTATCTACCATTATACTTGTAGTTTATCCATGCTTATCTACCATTGTACTAGTAGTTTATCCATGCTTATCTACCATTATACTAGTAGTTTATCCATGCTTATCTACCATTATACTTGTAGTTTATCCATGCTTATCTACCATTATACTAGTAGTTTATCCATGCTTATCTACCATTATACTAGTAGTTTATCCATGCTTGTCTATCATTATACTAGTAGTTTATCCATGCTTATCTACCATTATACTAGTAGTTTATCCATGCTTATCTACCATTAAACTAGTAGTTTATCCATGCTTATCTACCATTATACTAGTAGTTTATCCATGCTTATCTACCATTATACCAGTAGTTTATCCATTCTTATCTACCATTATACTAGTAGTTTATCCATGCTTATCTACCATTATACTAGTAGTTTAACCATGCTTATCTACCATTATACTAGTAGTTTATCCATGCTTATCTACCATTATACTTGTAGTTTATCCATGCTTATCTACCATTATACTAGTAGTTTATCCATGCTTATCTACCATTATACTAGTAGTTTATCCATGCTTATCTACCATTATACTAGTAGTTTATCCATGCTTATCTACCATTATACTAGTAGTTTATCCATGCTTATCTACCATTATACTAGTAGTTTATCCATGCTTATCTACCATTATACTAGTAGTTTATCCATGCTTATCTACCATTAAACTAGTAGTTTATCCATGCTTATCTACCATTATACTAGTAGTTTATCCATGCTTATCTACCATTATACCAGTAGTTTATCCATTCTTATCTACCATTATACTAGTAGTTTATCCATGCTTATCTACCATTATACTAGTAGTTTAACCATGCTTATCTACCATAATACTAGTGGTTTATCCAAGCTTATCTACCATTATACTGGTGTTTCACCCATGCTTATCTACCATTATACTAGTAGTTTATCCATGCTTATCTACCATTATACTAGTAGTTTATCCATGCTTATCTACCATTATACTAGTAGTTTATCCATGCTTATCTACCATTATACTAGTAGTTTATCCATGCTTATCTACCATTACACTAGTGGTTTTCCCATGCTTTGCAACCGGATCTGAGCTAGTTTTAAAAAATATTAAATATGTGAAACATGGACTTCAACTGCCAATACAATCCCAAAAAAGAATTTGAAGCTGCAATATTCATACGAAACAAATGTGCTGCTTTGACTTGTGACTTAAAAACTTATTTGCATCATAGTGACATGAGCTTCCTGCATCTAAACACTTTACGAAACAGTTATAGTGTCCATGAGTGAATTTCAATAACTAAAACTAAATTGCATTAGAGGGGAGCTTTCTGTCAAATTTACTGTTCAAAATCATTGCTTTTATTGTGAAATCCCCTAATCTCCCCACACACACCACTACTCTCTCGCATTCTATAAATATAATATAATGAATAATCATAGTCTCTCATGTTTTAATGATTAAAGTGCTTAAGGCAACAGCAGTCTTATTAGTTTTTAGGAGAAAATACTTCTATGTGGAAATAAAAACATTTCCATGTGTGGCAATTGTTTCACTCTGTTGTTAAGCATCATCAGACACTGCTGGTAACAGACAGTGAACTGTGTACCAGCGGTGATGCTCAACAAAAAAGTGAAACAATTATTGTCTCAGAACGAAATGTAAATGTTTATTCTGGCATGGAAGTATTGGTTCTCCATTTAGTGATTTTCCACGGAAATAATAGAAAAGGCCCTAATCCTTTTATCAATTCCATCAATTTTTCGGAATTTTCTAGAAACTTGGATGATGTTGGGAAGTGACTTCGTTATTTCTTTTGGAGATGTTTTTAAAGTTATTATAATATCCAAGGATTCGATGAATTTACATAAAATAATTATTATTACTATCAGTCATGCTGATAATTATATACCTATGTACACCATTGTATGTGCACCACTCTCCTTTGATTCCTATAAAATATCATATTCACTAAATTATTATTCCAGATTCACTAAAAATGCAGTTCTTGACTTCTCGAAAAGAAAGAAATTGATTTTTTCAAATCACAAAACAAAATAATTTGAAGCTTTTTTTGAAAAAACAAATTTAACGCCACCCCTGAGAAGCCTGTGGGGCTCCGATTCTTTTAGTTTGTTTCTTCTTCCTCTTGTTAAACAGATCTCTTATTATATCAAGCCTCAATATTTTTTCTCTTTTTTTTTCAATAATTTGAAGATTTAAATAATTCAAGCTGGTAGATTGATAGAATTAGATATATAGGTATATTCATATTATTCAATCCAAATTAGTCCAGCTTGGAAATTTTTGTATATCGTATATCACTTTCACTTATGAGACAATGGAGAGGGAAATTGAATAATTTTCTTATCTTTATGTATATTTTTGTTTCTTTAAGTTTCAGTTATAATTTTAATTATTTTATAAACATTATAAATTGCAGACTGTATACCAGTTACATGAATTCGATCTTTGATTATCAAAATTTCCAATTGTTTTGCCAAGATGCCAGATTATTATTATCTAGTACTTACTGTTGGAAATGTGAATAGTGAGGCCATTAGACAAGTCCAGTGCTCAATTGACAAATATCAACCGTTTTCATTTTTAAACGAATGAGATACTTAATGAAAGATTTATATTAAAATTGAATCGGGAGGAAGATGATTGAATGAGGGAGAGAACATGAGAGCGAGAGGGAATGCATGAGCAAGAGTATTGATATCCTATTTCTCTACTAAAACGCGTCCCTAAAAACTGTTGGAAGAAGCTAAGTTGATGGATTACCAGCCGTGGAACATCAATCAACAAAATTACATGATGAAACTCGCCTTCCCATGCATCCTTTCTTCAAAATAGTTTCTAAAGGAATTACAAATATACCCCTCTATTCCTAGCTGCTATACACATAAAAACGTCTTTAAACTAGAATAACTTATGTTATTCATAATCGACTAGCAAGTTTGGAAACATAAAGACTGTTTTCATCTTTTTTTATATGGTAGACTACCTACTTGCTTCCTGGATATTGGCGTGAATATAGAATATTATTCCAGTATTTAATTGCACTTACCATTTAAAACGACAGTATTGTTACGGGTTCTATCTAAAATAATGCTGGCATCACTTAAATTAACACTCGCACTTCATTTACACAAACTACTCTTAACTCGCACTAATCAGTTATGTCACACAAAAGAAATCAATCAGAAACCAATTTATCAATAATGTTCAGCTAATAATTAATTTGCTGTATTACTGTTCCAAAATTAATCACTAACTGTTGTTAGGCCGATCAAATAATTAAAAAATCACTGTTCAATAATTCAGAATGAAACGTCTAAAAATAACAGTTGAACACTCACGATGTCAGTCATACAGTTATACAGTCTGTCACTGTATAAAATGTTAAAGAAGCTTAAATAATAAATTGTCACAATATACTGCGTTTATCACTTTAACACATTAAACGTTCTTATAACACAGTCTGTAGTAACGCTCACTGGAGTAAACGGTCCTTATTAACGGAAACTGGAACTGCACTGGGTACAAGGAAGTCTGAAAAATAACTGACTTGCTTGTTTAGAGAGCATCAGCTTTCTAGGTTTTTGTGAGATTTCAGAAAACAGTAGATAATTAATTACCTTTCCGAGATTATTCTATACAAATCTTGGCTACACCTGAGCGTGTGTACCTGAAAACGTAAAATGGATACAATTCTCAGTTGATCCAGTTCCTTTTTTGTAACTCACTTGATATTAAATGAGCTCCCCTTATTTTGATCCTCCTCTCTTCTCATACTATCATTTTTATTATCTCCTCATGTTATTCTTCCCTGTTCTCTCCAACAGGTCATCAATGAGTACCTTTTCACGGATTGCAAATGAGGTGATTGTTAGCAGAAATAATAATTATAATATCGTGTGACCTGGCTGGCTCAGGTCTGGAGTTATCAGGTCGCACCTGAATAAGTTCAGCAGATGAAGACGGCTTTAGTAACAAACTAATCATCATCAAGATGGAACGATGATTGTTCGAGACCTGTATGATATCGATAACCATCCTACCCCATCATTGCAAAACATGATTTTCTGATTGACATCTAATCTGTCTCGTTTTTGACGGGATAAATGCTGAGGAGTTCATGAACAAAGCTTATGACCATTACATTTTAAATGAATCTACATAGCCGCTGCATTTTTCCCCCTTTCGGCTTTTCACAAGTTCTATTGTCTGAACTATCTGCCTGACGGTATTCATTGCTTTGTTTTTCTTATCCGATTGCATTTCAAGAAGTCTTTTATATACTCACAAATCTTCTCTCTTCCTCGATTTATGCACGAAAAAAGTGGTGGAAACGAGACAAACCTCAAGAAATCCCCCTGTTTTTGTTTTTCACTCACACAATATCTTATTATTCATCTCACTTGTGTTCCCCTTCCTTGAAATCCTATTCAATAAGTGAATTCGGACATAAGATATAGGGGAATAGGGAAAGTAACAGAACTGTGCAGTGGAGCATTCAAGCAATATTTTATAAATCATATTGAAGAATAGTGTTACTTTTCGGGAAAGGATGGCATGAAGAGCACTATCAAAGATAAGAAATATTTTTCTTCTACAACAGAAGCTTTCCCAAACTTTTCAATACAGTAGCTATTTAATTATTTAATTTCACGTATGCTTTTGCTTTAATGTTTTCATTCACTTGCTTCTTCTATTGCATCACATTATTTTGTCATCAGCTTAGTCAGCATAGACAGATAAACTATTCTAAAAAACAAAAGGTACTTAAGTTCTTTTTCTCTCTAGTAGTAGAGAGTGAACTGTAGTAGAGATAGAGAAATCCAAATTTCCGAACTCGTTTTGCGTTTTTTTTTACAAGAAATTAAGAACTGTGTGAGCTGTTTTGGAAAACTCCGACATATTCTAAGATATTTCCATCGAGAATAATAGATTAATTTTCTCCATTTTTTTAAGCTTTGTTTTATTTTTCTATTCACCTTGGTAAAACCCACTAAGCTGAAAAATTCATAGTACTAAAATTAATTTAAATTAAAATTTATTTATTTTCTTCATGGTTTTATTACAATAACAAAACACATAATAAATGAAATGAAGAAATAGTTCCTCTTATGGGGCAATAGCCTGTGAAAGAGGAACGAGCTCTCATCAGAATACATGAAAGGTCAATAAAAAATTCATGTACTCCCTGCAATTTCCCTGCAGTTTCATGTTTTGAATAAACTTCGTGACCAGACTATCATAAAAAGATAGCCAAAGGATAGTTCACCTGGAGATATAGAAAAGTAATTTATTTTTTAAATAAAAATTATTTGAAAGAACATGAACATAAATGACATTTTTCCGTGCTGTTAATGCCCACAAGGTTCCAAGACTTGTGAGTAGGTACTGCGTGGATGATTATGATTCTATGGTTGGTAGACTGACAGTTTTAGGTGGGCTCCGAACCACTATGTAAGTGATAATAAAGCAGATAATGTTTTGTTATTTTTTATCGGCTACCCTTCCAATCTCAATCCCGAGCGGTCTATCTCCATTGTGGAGTTCTATTTCTATTCCATTACTTGATCACTATTTTCAAGACTAGATCATTTATTTCCTCCAGTGTCATATTATGCCATAGTTGTGTATCACTATCACAGTTGTATTGAATCAGTTTTCCGTTCTGGGACGAATTCATTTCTTTCTGGCAATATATTGAGTTATTGTTGTTGGAAAAGAATTGGATAGGCGAACAATAGCCAGTAGCATTTGACGGCTATCCCTTCACATGACCCTTCCCAAATGGATTCCATTATTCTGTCATGCCATTTTCCCTTATGAAAGCGACTTCTCAGGGTCTGGTCAACTGTAGCATGACGTGTGTGAGTCATATCAGTCTTCGCCACTTTTGTCTATTACAACAATAATTCCAACATTACGTCATTGACAACTGTTTCCAACTATGAAAAGGTCAACCCAAATATAACACAACTATTAATATTAGGTCAATAACACAATTTTAGGGTGATAAGTTGATGGCTCTATAAACGTGATATTCAGTACAAAACATGTGAGGACTCAGGGGGCTAGCAATCTTCATTCAACGAGATTGATGTTCATATTCTTTAAAATCACTTCTGTACCCTTGAAGGGATTAGAAAATAGATGAAATTTCGCTTCCAATATTGTTAATTTCTAAGAGTACCAATTAACTAGATTTGACTTGATTGTTTTTGACCTATTAATCTATAGATCTACGGATGTAGCCTAAACAGTAAACAACTTCCATCATAGAGATATTATGATCAGAGCTAGTATGATGATATATGATAGATAGATAGATAGATAGATAGATAGATAAAATGCCTTTATTTTGCACTTCACAATACAAATAGTGCTGTGGGCGAAGTTGAGGCATACAAGCCCCCTCTTCCACTTAACTTACAGTATCAAGAAAAAACCTTCAATAACAAATAAAACTAAAGAAATTGTACAATACAAAATATATAATTTAAAATTAAAATTTTTGTTTGAAAGTGTTATAAACACATGACACGCACACGCATACACACACATGCACACATACCTACCAAGAAATTCTACAATAACTATAATGATAACTAGGACAGGTCAAGTCCACCCTCTCTAATAAGCGCCATAACAGCCGCACTGAACTGGTGTCGCCCACTGATACGCCTCACCTCAAGCGGCAACAGGTTCCACAGTCTACAAGCCGTCACCTGGTATGATTTATTGAACATCATAGTTCTATGAACTGGGACAGCAAGTAGATGGGAACCATGCCTTGTCCTACCATGACCAACATCACTCAAAAATTTGAAGTCTATTGCTAAGTAATTGGGGGTTTTGGTTTTCAAAAGCTTGAACAGAAACACAAGTACATGAAACCTCAAGCTCTCATTCAGCCTTATGATGTTAAGCTGTTGGAAAAATGGGGTGATATGTGCATCACGTTGTAAGTCGAAGATGAAGCGCACACAAAAGTTTTGTGCACGCTGCAACTTATCAGTCAGTTGGACTGTTTTGTCGATGGTAACTAAGTCACAATAAAAGGAAATAGGGAAGAGCAAGGTCTTAACAAGTAAAATTTTTGTTTTGAATGGGATAAGATGCCCCATTTTCTTCAGTGTGTTAACGCCTGCAATAACTTTGTTACAAACCATAGTGACATGGTCAGTCCAGTCCAATGTGTAATTCAGTGTCACTCCTAAATTCTTTACCTTGGAAGCATATTCAAGTGGAGTATCATTGATGATAACATAAGGTCCATGTGAAAAGTCAAGTTGATTAAGCAGACGAGAGTAGCCAACAATCATCACTTGTATCTTATTTTCATTAATTTTCAGACCATTACAGTCAGTCCACTCAGTTATTTGTCTCAAGTCAGCATTCATTGCTTCTACAGCCAAAGTCAAGTCAGATTTTTTAAAGTGTCTGTAAAGTTGCAGATCGTCGGCGTAAAGATGATATTTAGAACTTCGTAGCACTTGAGTTACATTGTTGATGTAGATACTGAAGAGTAGAGGACCCAGAATTGAACCCTGAGGAACTCCACGTGTCACCGGTAGCCACTGAGAAGAAGAACCCTCAAGTCTCACACACTGACATCGATGAAGCAAGTAGGATCGCACCTAAGCTACAGTGGAATAAGAGAAACCCATTTCAACCCATGATGAGAGATAGTATGATGATACTAGTATGAGAGCTCATGCTCATCCATTGATAGAATTAGAAAGAAAATATAGAAAATTGCCTGTATTACTATCATTTTTGGTTTGCAGAGTTGAAAAGACGTATCTTACCTTTATCTCTTGGTTCTTCTACTAAAACACATCTATGTAAAAGCTCAATTTTTCATATTTTCAGTAGCTTTATAGTAATGAGCTTACTATGACCTATAGAGCGGCTAAGAGCAATATAAATAACATAATAGTAATTACAGGATTACATCTATACATCTACGGATGTAAACAGCTTCCATCACAGAGATGTGAGATGCTCATGCATTTACAGAATTGGAAAGAAAATATGGAAAATTGCCAATATTTCTATCATTTTTGGTTTGCAGAGTTGATAAGGCGTATGTTACTTATATCTCTTGATTTTTCTTCTCATATAAATCTATGTAAAAGCTTAATTTTTCCTATTTTCAGTAGCTTCATAGTAATGAGCTTACAGAATAATATGGGATGACGAGAATATTAAATTTTATTTTGAATGCGAAAAGTGCAGTTGAAAAATACACAATTTAGTAATTATTAAATTTCAAGCCTCACAGTACTTCTCATAATATAGTCAACATTTCATTTTCATTGATCAACATTATTTTAATTTGTCGATTCTTGTAAACTAAGAAGGAAACATGTCCAGTGTGTATTTATTCATCTTCCGAATCAATGTGATATTTATGGACTGCTGTTAATTATTATAAATCAACTATCATGTTCAAGATTATATTCTATTGTAGAAAATTCAAATCAACTCAACTATTCCCAATTCTGCATGACCTTTGACAGTTCCTTATTTCTTAATTTTTAAAATATGTTATTAGCATCTGGAGACTGGAGTTGACGCTTAAAATGAGCTACAGAGAGACAGTAAAATGTATTTTACTTACAATATCGTGCATCAAGTATAAGAGATCTTTCCTGACATACGAACCGATAGACTAAGCCGATATAACATCAATCTTTGCATTACCTATATGCACCTCAGTGTTATATTCACAATTGGAACTGTTTGGAGCTTCGTCAAAGTACATAGCCTCGCATTGCTTCTCTCCATCTCAATTAATCATCTCAAGTTTTGGAACAACTTTGTAGCAGCTTTCAACCTGTAACAATTTCATGGTGGAGTATTTTCATCGCATAACTTCCATACTCAAAAGAACAAGTGTAAGGACAGACTAGTTTTTCATTGTTGTTTGTAGAAAAAGCTGAAGAAAATCTTCAAAGAAGTGTAGACATACATGTATTTTCTGTATGATTCAATAGGTTTCTACCTTATTGGTGATATAGTTTACACATCCGAACGAATTCAACATATTTCTTACAAAATTGTGGAACATTTTATAACTTAACGAAATTCTTAATTCTGTAAATTAGAGAGTGGAAAGTAAAATAATTGAGCTGTGTATATTTATTAATCTAGAAATATATATCTTGTTGATTGGAGAGCGAAAATTATAATAATTGGGGTTTAAAAAAAGTATTTCAACCATTGAAGAAATTGTAATTTTGTTACATCCACGTGAACATTTTATCGATGCTGAAGATTACAATCCTTATGTAATGGTTGGCCTAATTCAAGAGGCCATTACTCTTGAATTAAACAAAATAATTATTTCAAGAGATTATGGTCCATTGAACTTATAAATCAAACCAGCACGAAAATACATCTACACGAATTTGGAAAGCTGAAAATGAGTGCTGTAATAGTTACAGAGCCTACCAAGATAGGTGAAGCAGAGAAACGACCACTTAGTTCAATCCTTCAATATAAAAAAGTAATTAGAAAAACTAAGACACAACATTACAAAATATCACAGCCTATCAGAAATTTCACACAAGACGTATCACAAAAGTTATCCATAACCTCAACTTCTGAAATAGTGATTGGGCCCAACAAAAAGTTAGTGATGGTAACTGTTAAATAATGAAGTGCATGTCCACTCCAAGTTGTCCCCTGAATGTTGTAAAATAGCTGGAAGTGAGTTTGAAGACAATAAAATAAAGAATAAAATCCGACACCACTAAATATTTCTCTTTAAAAGAGTATTATACTGTCAACTCTTCATTTTATTGAAATTTTGTCACTGCATGTGTAGCCCAGTATTCCACATTACTCCAAATCGTGCTCTCTTCAAATGGAAAATCACCTTTGGGTCCAGTTCTCATGCTAAACACCAACAATGGGCATTCATAGATCTAAGAACAATAGCTGTTCTTTTCCACAACCCAACAACCTGTTGCCCTGTCCACTACAGGTAGAAAACACATGTGGACCCACCACAGATCCCGAAGCCGCGTCAATACAATAAGATAATAATAATGATGGCGAATTTTCGTAATATTTAGATTTGTGTAACCTCGATTTGGAGAATAGTACCACCCACACACTAATGCTATTAATATGATGTAATATGATGCTATTAATACGATGGCCCTTTCCTATAGCATTAGGTTTTCCAACTCAGTCTCTAGTAACGACAGAAAACTGGAAACTGCGCTGTCCTGTGGTCCCAGCTTGACACCGTGAACGTGATGTGATGTTGTGACATGAGCTGGCGAAACAGATACTTTGATCTCACATGAAATAAATTACTGACTATTCTGAACGATTGACATTGACAAATTATCTACATCTTTAAACTAGAATTTACTCAAATAACTATTTCGGTCGAAAAGAAGAAGACTACATTACTTTTCCCTCGATAGTTAATAGAGATTTCATCCCATGGAGATAAGCAAAGAAAAAGAAAGGGAACATTAATTTATTTCATTGTCAAACCCAAAAGACAATAATTCTTGACATGGAAATGTTGTCTCACCAATCACATTCTTTCAACGACCAGGCAACAGTGCGGCCAACCCAAAAGACCAAATCAACAAAAATGTCCGCCGGTACTACATACAATACAAGAAACATTCAGATAATTACCCCGACAAAATACATATTAAATTAGACTAGCAATCATTAATTTTACAATTTAAAACACTAATCTCCAAGTGGAAACCCTGCAATTCAAATCAAGATCACTGCAATTGATTTGATCACTGCATTCCAACTGTTTCAAGAACAATAATAAGAGCTGTGCAATTCAAAGAAAAATATTGCGCAAAGCTGGTGCACTTATCACTCCTATTCAATCTTCAAATAACTCAAATATCTTCAATCAACAAATAAGTCCAAGTATTACGAGTCAGAGTATTCATTTTGATCTTCTTTGCCATTCATTGAAAATTGAGCATAAGCTTTAGAATGTGAAGTGTACCATTGATGTAGAAGTAGAAACTATACAAACATACTAAAGCATACATGCATATTCTGTCATAAAAGAGTCGAAATCATGCTACCAAAAAATGCTTCTATTACTTAATAAATCAGTGCAAGACTGTTGTGGAATTTCACGTTGAAGCTTTCCTTTATCAGCATGATATTCTAAAAATGCAGCTCAAGTATTTCTTCTCCTGTTATCAAGAATACAATCCTAAAATATAAAAAAAAGAAGAAGAAGTAGGAGAAAAAGAAGAAGACTGAAAACAAAAATGGGGTTGGTTGAAAGAGAAGCCTGATGCTTCAAAATTGGAAAACAAATGTTATAATTATGAGAAACCTAACATTTTAGTCAAGCCTTTCCCGAAAATTTCAATCAACACGCCACAGTGCAATACATTTTAATCAAGAAATAAAAATCAATTGTTAGGATCATTTTGGATTCACTTGTGTTGATTCTCAAGTCTTAAACAATCTTGAGTGAAAAGTGAAAAATAATTGTCGTTCCAGTATGTTATTTTGAGTATCACTATGACTCCATTCATACCGTTCTACAGCTCTTGTTTTCATTGGAGCTCCATACGATTAAACTATTTCCGGCTATGCAACTAAATCAACCCAATTTGCAATATGTCAGAAGTTTGGAGTTGAATGTATAAGTGTATGTCGAGAAGCAAAATAGGAGCTTTCCCTTACGAAGACAAGCATCCAAGTTTCTATTCAAGTAGAGAGGTGCCAGCATTAACATACAGAGTCTTCCTAGACGCCTCTGTTGTCATCATAATGTGTGGAAGATGATAGGCGTTGTCTTCGATATCTTTATGCGTTTGTTTAACCTACCATTCCTTGCAGCTACCCTCTGCTGGGGTTGCAGACTAGGGATATATAAATGTATATGTTACTATGAGTTTTGCTACACATAGGAATGTATATATGTTTCTATGGGTTGTCGTAGCCGGACGCGGAAGCGATGTATATACGCCGGTGCATGCAACTGCTTTGTAGGGTGAAAGTTGGAGATGACTGGAACTAGTCGGTTGGTTGGTTGGGGGGGGGGGGGGGGGGGTTAGAAGGGGAAGAAGATTAGCGCGTGCGAGCGAGTGTGCCTACGATTCATGGAAGGGGTGGTTTTGATAGGGGTTGCTCTGCCGGTGAAAGCGGTCAGGACGGGGTACAACGAGGGTGCATCCCTGACGAAGTAGCGCTGTACGCACGTTCATTGAAAACAGTACACAGTGGGTGTGCGCTCATTTGTCGCCTCTTACTCACAGGAAACTCGAATACTATAAAAAGCAACGTAAGCTGTATGATACAAGTATTGTTCTAGTACGGTGCTATATTGCTTATGAGATTGTGCTATTAAATTTAATGATAATCTAAAGCATCCAAATTTCTGATGTGCTCGTTCATGGAGTTTATCTCTTTTAATGATATACAACAGCAAGACAGCTTCTACTTTTACAAGTGACATGATTAGTATTTTTTCTCCATTCTATTCGAACTTGAATGCTATAGTGGATAGACATTGAAATTGTTTCATAAGCTGAATCAGAGAAAGATTCAACTAACAGTTTAGATAAACCACTTGTAAATAGTATGTCAGCATGCGATATACGGAACCACAATAATTGCAAGGCTTGAAAGTTAATTGTGAAGTTTTTTAGGATGAAGACCACATAGGTCTGAGACCCGTGCATGGCTAATGAGTTGGATGTTGGTGATTGATAAGTTGGACCTATAGTTTTAGGTGGGTTCCGAACCACCAAGAAGTGATTTCACAGCAGAAAACAGAGTATTTTTGCTGGCCAATCCAATCGGTCACCTCTAAAAAGAGGGCACAGGAGTTCGTAGCTTATTTTCATCTGACTGAACATACCTGCCACGGCACGCGGCTAACACTCCCCAAATTCCATTTTTTTTTTTAAATGAGTCAATTTTAAATTAATTAATAACTTATAATAATATATATTTATAAATTTTATAGTGTAATACATCTTAGTATTGTTAAAAATGTAAGACTGATGGAAGAGCAATAGTCTATTGCCTTTGTAAACATTGCTCCATTCATTGTTGGCACGTGCTTCACTGAGATTGTAAATTGACTCTTGTTTCTCTTTTTCTCCCTGAATGTTTCTCTTACTTTCATCTGTTATTTGTGACTCTGGCACAATCAATAATCCACTAGAACATTCTCTGTTTGATCGAGACATCGAGAGCTCTCCTGACTGCGTTGAGTCAGATTGCCATTTGCTCATCAACGTTCATATCCAGTGCCAGTTAGTGATGATGTATATTATTATCCAGTGCCAGTTGAGTGACAGAGTATAAATATAGACATTATTTTTACTCATATCAAGTTATCATGATCAGACTGTGTTTCGTAAGTGTTCCATTTATTGAGAAACTGTTTTTTTTTCTTTTTACTTCATTAAACAGTTTATAGGATAGTTGTTTATTCAATCATCGATCGGCCTATTCTCAGCTAATAATTAACTCTTCTACAGAGATACCGAAAATCCGTTATTAGCTGAACATTAATGATCTGTTTTGGGTTTTCCTGTGATTGGTGCGTGTTGTAGGGATAACTTGTGTAAATGAAGTTCGAGTGATAGTTTCAAGTGTTGTCAGCATTATTTAAGTTATAGAACCCGTAACAATATTATAATTTAGTAGAACAGAGATATTTGGTTCAATAATTGAGAGAAATAAGCATAATAATTGAACCATAAACTTCATGTAACAATTTAACTCATGCTTTCACTATTCCTGAATCCACTATTATGTATGCATTTTCTATTCATGCATTCATGTCTATCTCTCTGTTTTTCCATTAATTTACTATCATTCTAATTGTTTCCAGTATCACGATTGTATACCTTTGTTTCTCAAACTTGTTCTTATTCCAAGCTTATCAATTGAAATATTAATTTATATAATCCCACCATTATTGAAATAGTAAAATTCCTCTTATAATTCATTCTGCTTCAAGTTCGCAATAACTGATAATCCAGGAACAACAGAATAACCTCTGATTATATACTAAAAAAAAACTACAGTTACTGGGTAACCTTCAACAATCATTACTCCGATGACAGACAGTCACGATCAATACGGTAGGCCTCAATCCAGCTGACCTTGTCGTATCTAATATACTTATTGAGCCTCCTGTCTTCAGCAGCACTTGTTGGTCGCTCATTGCTCTGTACATTGGTAGCCGAAGGGGAAGGCACTTCGTGGGGGCAGGAGAAAGTGGAGGGTGCAACGAGGGATGTCGTAGCTTGGGGTTGAAAAGCTCTTCGAGGCAGTAAGTCTGTACCCGTTGTCGGCAACACGACGCTTGCTAGCCTCTGAAGGCGTCGCTGCTAGTTACCGTCTGATTTTGGTTCGATACTGGCGGAGGGAGAGCGTCCAGCCGCGTACAAAACGCTCTCTCTCCCTATCCGAAGGCGACGCGTCGGTGACTACGCGGTGGTACGTACTCTTTGGTAACTACGTGGTCTTCTCGACACACCACCACAATTTATTTTTCCTGTGTTTCCACAGGAGGTGTTTCTAATTTTCATCATGGAATAGACTTTTCAAGATTGACAGTTTATAGTTTTCATGATACACAAGTCCCGTTGAAAGTGATAGATGTGCCGTATAAACACTTGCGTGCAATAATACATCAGCATCAACAACACGTGTGCAATAACTTCTTACCAATTTGTAGTCCACTTTTATTAAATCAAGAGTAATAAAATTCACTATTCTGTCAGGATTTCATGTGAAAAATTATGCGTTTTTCAGTAAATAATGTTATCAAGGACAAGAAGTTTGATTTAACTTTCTAAAAGACATAATATGAATGTGTGTTTTAATCTAGTGTTGATTGTGTGAAGTGAAATTGATATGTGAGCGGCTTTAGGTGAGTTTCTCATCTGAAAATATATCTTATCAGACTCAAATAGAGCTTATCGGATTAGAGTTACAGTTTCCAAGTTGAACCTCATCATATTTCATTTTATTCCAATTATGTAGCTTAAACTCAAAACTATATCGCTCTCATTATGAAGCTATAATAATGGGTTAATAATAATAATAATAAAATAATAATAATAATAATTTATTTCAACAAAGCACATAACAAAACAGAAATTATAAAACGCAATACAACTTTTGTCAAGTGACTTTGTCCTTTGTCAGTGCAGCAGAATAGCAGGAAGCCTTGGTATTGAGCACGGGGGGATGTTGGTAAAAATTAATATAATATTATAATAATAGTAATCATAAAATTATGAACATCATTATAATCAATTGTGTAAACTTCAAACGATATTTTTATAATTGAGATTCAACATAATCCAAATAATGTTCAACTTTGAAACTATTGTAATTTTTCTAGATTTGTTGTTTCCATTTTTATGTAATTGAAAGGGTTGAACTTTAATAATTTGTGAATTTGTAAAAGTGTTTGTCACACCTTGAGATGGAGCTTTATTTATATGCAATTGAAGCTTTTATCAGCTTCATTTCAAAAATGTTGCATTGATGCTCTGAATGTGACTTTGCTTTCCCAGTCTACAATAGAAAATTGAATCAAGCTGACCGGTGATGTAGATTCGGCTGGATTTCTCAATGCAACCAATTTCGCTGCAACTTTGGCTCTAGCTCTCACCATCTGGACAAGTTTCTAGGGTCAGACAACACAATCTGACAATAAAGACTAATAATGGATCAAAAAGGCTTTTCGGTTGTGACTTGACATTTCAATTCTGTCGTCGAAACAGAATATTTTTTTTTCTTTCTATCATTGAAAAATTCAAAGCAGGCGATGATCAAACTTTCATATTACTGGTCTCATGATACTACTTTAGAAAGGAACAATAAACTTGTCTAACCCATTTCTAGACAACATGAAATCTATAATTTCGAATAGAGTTCAAGTTGGGAAAGTTCTATCCCTTGGGAATTCAAGACCCATAAGTTTGGATGAAGAACACCACTGAGTGAGAAGGCCTTTTTCATTTGAAAACTTGGGGAATAAATTTTGGATGGAGATTGCCTGAAATGAGAAGGTGAATGAATGCTTTATAAAATGTGTAGTCGTGGATTAGAAGTTATTGATCTACTTATTGAATGTCAACCCCCTTAGCACTGCTGTGAGTTAATAACGGATAGAACAGATTAGAAATTCTACCAACAAAACCAATATTCTGGGCTAACTACCGTATCGACGCCTCTGATAGTCTCTGTCACTTGGTTCGATGTATTTCGACATTAATCCAAAAGTGGTATTAATATTTTCGGGTTGGCGATGCGTTACCCGTTCGTTAGATCCGTCAAACAGTGGAAAAGGTTGTGATGGTATGCATGCGGCCTCGTGTAACCTCCTGTTGACAAAAGCGTTCATTTTGTGCCATCGCAAAACCTGTCCCCTACAACTCCCCAAGTAATTACTAAGTTTGCAAACATCGTTTGTGTCCTATTGTGTCCGTTATAGCGTCATTTATGTGTCGTTTCCTGTCTAAACCGACACTTTTAGTGGACGAAATGGATGTGCGCCGTGAATAATGTCACCGAAACAGTATCCGCCGGGCTTAGAACAGGATTGATCGGTCACATCAAGTTCAACCATATTCGCTCATATTAACGCCGATAAATGATGATAGATTGAGTTTGTTCAGTTAGTCAACCATTATTTTAGTTATTGCTCTGCGTTGTTTTGAAACAGGTTTCGTTTATTTATGTGCACAAGATTATAATTTTGAGAAGAACTTTTCCTGCTGAAGATCTGTAATAGATACTACTCATTTCATAGATATTCCTTGCTGAATCACTACTCATTTCCAGTCCGGATTTCTGGTTAGCTGTCCGCTGTCAAATCCCTTACTTATCTTGAGACGTGCTTAGTGTTTGGAAAAAATCGAAGACTTTGCAACAACGTCTTCATTTAAAATTACTGAGTTTCCAATCCAATTACGTAATATGGAGACCAACAAAAAATCAGTTTGAAGAGAAATACTATGATATCAAGTATTGGTGAATACATGTTATTACAGTAATAATATATTTTTACACTATCAAATGAATTTGAGAATAGAAGGAAAACTAAGGGTTTTTCAAATTTAATTCAAAGATGTTTTTTTGTTATTGTTGAAATGAGTAGTTCCATTAACAGAGCAATTGATGTTGAAGGAAGCTTTCCAATATCAGAGAAGAAAAAAATTATCTCTGGCATTGAAATACTTTCAGACCTTATCAACATCTATTGCTCTGTCAATGCGACTAAGTGTTTCAAAGGTAAAAATATTTTAACTGGTGGTTCTGTGAACAGTACATTTCACTCGCCCAACACTCCTCTCTCAAAAGGGCATATTTTCAAAAAAAGGTTCAAGCGCACTTTAGATTCAATTTTCATTTCTTAATCTTTCATTGATGAGAGAAATTGCAAAAATCAATATTTGAAGTCTAACATTTTTTAAGCTTCCCAGAAATCACCCCTTATACCTAAAAAAGGGTCACTAAGCAGCTCCAATCATAAAAAGCAATAATTACTTATAGCCAAAATAATTTAAAATTTTTTCACCCCTTCACTCAGTAAAATTTACATTCCCCCCCCCCCCCCTAAGCTTCAAAGGAGACTGTTTCCACAATCTTTTTGAATTAAAGTCCACAGAATCGTTATGCTCTACCTGATGAAACGAGTATTTCGCAATAATTTCAAAATTTGGTTCTTTTAAATTTTCTCACCCTCTTTCCTCTAATATTCAACCAATATTAGTTCTCAACTATTGCTACCGTACTTGAAATAGGTTATTATTAATTTATTTTAGAAAAGAGGTAAAATCAAGAGTTCAATATTGAAGAGGTTGAAAGCCAGAATAATCCTAAAGCAAATCTCAGCAAGCGAGTACGCAATCCCAAAAAACTGTTTCAAAAAGTCATTAATTTACAGACCTGCAAAATAGTAATGCTCTTTATCCAAATAGCGTACTGATAAATATAATTCTGTTTGTTATTTTGGCGTTGATAATGTTCAGGAATTTATGATTTTTAACCTGTTGAATAACACACATTTCATGCTAGTTTCATATGTCTGGAATTTATTTGACGCGGGTCTTAAACTATATTGGCTAATGAAAATGTTATTACTGATAGGTGGTTCTTTGATTTTAATTGAGCTTTGAAATTGACAGCCACCCAATTGACAGATAACTGACATCCGCCCATAATACTTTTTATAAATAAATAAATAAATATATATATATATATATATATATATTGGCACTGTATATTCAATTAATTAATTAATTACCACTTCTCTTAAGCTTCCATATTAAAATACAGACATTTTTCATTAGAAGCATCGTTGATGTTGATATTTGTTCATTTTACTATCTTGATCTCAAAGTACCTGCAAAATAACTCAAGCAAGCTCCTGTTACCCAAAAATTGTCATATTTTGTACCGATATAAGAGACACACTTGCAATATAAAAGTTGCTCTAATTAATTTAAAATCATTTTAATAATGATTTAAATGATCATTGTAGACTATAATATCAAATTATTTATCCGCAATCCACTATTTATAGTAAATTAATGAAATTGCTTAATTACATGAAATTGCATGAATTACTACTACTTGAGCGGCACTTTACTGTCAAATACAGACTAGTAATTGAATTATTTCCGAAATTTCATCTGGAATTGGAATAAACTGATGCTACCAGTTTGGACAACCAAACGTGAATATTTATGAGATCCTGGAATGTGCTTCACGAAATTTAGCCTACGTACATACACACACAAACATACAATCTCTTTTTTATCTGTTCTGGTCGATATCGAGTTTCGAGTAACTGAATATCCACTCCAGCGTGGAAAGAGGGACTTTTAATCCCTTTTCAAGTCCATATGATGTATCGTCATCTAAAAATTGAATTCAAATTAATTCTGTCCCATTTTAGATTTGCATTTTCGGAAACCGGTAGGCCTACTTTTTGCAAATTTCTTCCGCTCTTTTGAGTTATATAAACAAACAACAAATCAGCATTTTATAGAACATGACATTTGTAAATGCCAATGTGAACGTTTGTGAATTTGTGTTCGGAAATGTTATTGCAAGGGCAAAAGTCAATACAGAGCTGTATTGAGATTTTATGACTTGTAATTTCGCTATTTTTCACATTCAACAATAATTTATACAACACAATAATTGAAAGTTATTCAACTTTCAAAGTGAAATATTTCAACTTGATCGGTTGACAGTTTTTTGCAATCGCTATAGGTTAATGTCAAGACAAAATTTAATTATTACACTGCAATTTAGAGATCTTGAAAAATGTGAACTACTGTTCATGAGAAATTCAAGTGATATTTTTTATAAATAATACAGTTATTGAGCATACGAAGTTCAAATTCTCAGACTAAAATTGTATTTCATTTACTTTGTCAAATCACCGAGAAATAAATAGGAAAACAGATGAAAAGGTGCAGTGGTGTAGCTGGTGTAGCGCAGAGAATGAGGTTTTAGGAAATTTGATGAATGTGCTGTGAAGTGAAAAGAGAAAATTGTCAAGTATAAAAATGTTTTTGAGGTCAATATAGATATAAAGATTCAGATAGAAAGAAAAGAAGGAAACACTATGAGGATGAAATAAAAATTTTAAATGAAAGAGCCAGAGAACCAAGAAAAGTGTTGGAGTAGTTGAAATGAACCTACAAATGAGAAGAGAAAAAGTTATTTTGGACTGAACTATCCTCATATCAGTTCTTTGACAGCTTTGACTTGCATTCGCCCATAATAAACATTAGAAAATTTCAATTCTGCACCACTCCTCTTGAGCTTTCCAATTGAAATACAAACGGTTAGACGGTTTCCATTGGAAGCATAGTTGATATTGATAGTTGTTAATTCCACTATCTTCATCTCAAAGGACTTGCGAAGTAACTCAAGCAAGAATTTGTTATCCAGACATTGTCATATTTTTCACCAGAATCTCTGGATATTAAATTCTGGGGCCTGATATTTCGATGTACGTATGACGAGGGAATGTAAAAGTAGATTAAATTTACAGAGACTCAGGTCTAGATTAAATTAAGAAGCAGTTTTCCCGACAAAATAGAATTAGGCACAAAATATGACTCGAGCAACAAGATACATTCAGGATGCTTGGTTAAACCAAGAGAAATAGGACATGGCACAAACGGCTAGGTGGAACGGGTAGTGGGGGTTTTCCCCACAATGAAAGCCTTATTATTATTATTATTATTATTATTATTATTAAAACAATGGGGTTCTTCTAATCAGTTTACTACCACAATGCTAATTAGTGAGCAAGCAGGCACAGAAGCGTACACAAGGAAAATATAATGTTTACCTCCAAAAACAAATATTTCTCAGCAATTCATGGCGGGGATGATAGAAAATTTCCGCCTACAAACCTCGTTGGAGTACTAATTTGTCGTTATTGTCTGTCGCTTGATCGAAGGTGGACTGGGCACAGAACCAGCCGGAGCCAGCTCATGTCACAAAGCTTTGTTCAGGGGACGTTGGAAAGATGAGAGGAAACAAACTTGGTTAAAAGCTTATTTTCAAAAGCCACTCCGCAATAAATTCACTACGAGAGTTCAAAACATTTAGGTATCTCGGGAAAAAGAGTATAAAAGCAGGCATTGGTGTATAAAAGCAGGTGCATTCAGGCAGTGTATAAAAGAATGGCCTCATCGTTAAGGGACGTTAGATGAATTTTTCATAAGAAATTATAGCAATAAAAGCGTGTTTTCTTAGTTTATTCTGTACCAGTTCTACTTGTGTGATCTTTTTTCAATAAAGGTTAGTCATTTCCTAATAAAAAATTGATAACCGTTGTTGGATAGTGAGTGAGATGCTATTTTACTAAATAAATAGTTTTATAGGCATGTCGATAACTCTCAAGGTGGAATGGGATTAAATGACTTTTGGTTTATTTGTTCAGCAAGATGAAGTTATCAGTACCAAATTTTCAATTGATCACTTGGATTTTGGCGTTACGGGTGCTTCAAGGAAAGAATTATACTAACTTCAAACCATTTATTCCATGTCAGATCAACACACTTCTTTGGTCACCATCTCAGATTTTGATGAAATTTGGTCAACTCATACTGAGTGATATTAAATAAAGACTAAAAAAATACAATAAAATTAATTTTTTATTCCAATCTGCTTACAAGTCACAACTATTCAAAATTTAAAAAAAATCCCGAAAAGTTGGAAATCAGAAATTTTATAAATTGCTCTAGCGGCTGGTGCAATCAAGCTAGAGGGCTGTAAGTGGCGTCATTTTGCAGCATTTTTCTTGCTCTTTACAGTGATATGTGAGGTTACATGACGTGCTGCTTGCTGTCATTGAGCTAACCCCAAAAATATATTTATTTTTTGATTATCTCAAAAGGTCTACTTTAAACATTTTCAAAAAACTTCCATAGACACTTTATAGCTTTGTAATATTTTTTTATTTTTTCATATGCCTAAATATGAAAATAGGATGAGAATAGGTTCATAGTTGAAAAAAATAATTTCTAATAGGCCTGATAAAAGTCTGTATTTGACCAGTTTGAAGGTAGCTGTTCCAAAACAAAATTATAAAAGCTGCTTTCTCAATGGTTTATATGCTATTCAGAGCGCTCCTTAATCTTTACCCCCAAAATACAGAAAACGTATAAAATTTTCGTATTTTTCAGTTTTTTGCTGTTATCTCGATTAAGATGGAATTTTCAAGGAAAGATGTGCAATACAATTATAAAGACGATAATATTTTCTACAATAGAAGTGGTAATATTTGATTCTCCAATCAGCAGCTCCGAAGCCAGAACGCATCAAACAAAGGATTTTGCACTCAAATAATTATTACGTGTATAAAACCGTTGAGAAATCAATTTTTATAATTTTTTTCTGGAGAAGCTACCAAATGGACAAATACAGACTTCTATTACCAGGCATTATTTTTTTATCAACTATGAACCAATTCTCATCCTATGCTCACATTTTGACATGCTTAATACAGTAGAACTAGAAAGTATCTATGGAAAAATTTTAGAAAATTTTTAAATATGAATTTTTTAAAATATTTTCGTGGTCAGCTTAAAAATTTTAAATCGCAGCTTCACATTTTTCAATCACAGTGTGTTACATATCACTGTAGAGAGCCAAGAAATTCTACAAAATGACACCCCTAGTCCTCTAGCGCGATTGCAACAGCTGCTAGAGCATCGAACTCGTACATAGATTGGAAAAAAAATCGATATTATGTATTTTCTTCAGTATCATCACTTAGGGCCGTATTTATGAACGTTTCTTATCAAAGAACGACTTGGATAAGTCAGACTTAGCGGCAATAAGTCTTATTTCCGCTACAGGTTCATGACGTGACAAGCCAGCGAGCAGCTGTAACACTAAAAGCCAACCCAGCTCTCTAAACAAAGAACTGACTCCTGATAAATTATTTACATCAAACAACTCTAATTTACACCAATATAAGAATTTACACTACATAAAAGTTGCAGGAACAACTGGGTCGGCTTATAACCTCTCTTTTCAGCTCGTAAACTCACTTAATATAAGCAATGATTCAACTTAAGTTGGTATCTATGAACTCTACTTAGAGATCATCTTAACTTAAGTCAAGTCGTGCTTAAAAATGGAAACCCAAATCCGTTCTTAGCCAAGTTAGATACAGAGCTGACTTGAAGCCGTTCTTAGATTGTTGTGTTGTAGCCTATCATATTTTGACTTCATTTTTTAGTATAGCATTGGCTCATAAAGATAAAATAAAATCATCATATTCAGTTTTTGCACAATTGCAATGTAATTCACTGTATATTTGACTTATTGGAACTAATTTTACTTCTTTTATATAAATCAAATGCTAACCTATACATTTTTCTGCACTATGATAGAATTCTTCTTCTATGGAATATGTAATAGAATGTATGAAGTTCTTTAGTCTTCTGGTAGGTAGTGCTCACTGCACTGCATCGAAATTATATTTTTTGAATTCGAAATCAGAAAATAATAATTTAAAAGATAGTGTGGTAATAATTACGTAACAGTAACTGTAAATTTACATGCATTGCAGTTTCTTCATCTTTTCATGTATGTTATTTTATGCTTATTAGTGCCTAATAATACGACACAATTTGAGGTTAGCTTACGGCCTTTAGTATGAATTTACCAAATTTCATCAAAATCTGAGAAAGTGGCCGAGAAAGGTGTGTTGATTTGACATGGAATGACCCTTATACAGTGCATAATCATGGTTTATATTTACTAGTAGTTCCGTGAACAGTAGACCTCATGCGCAAGAATAAGGGTGCTTGCACAGAGCAACATAGTATTACTCGATGTAGTCAATGACAATCACCATCGCAAAATTGAACACAGTCATCAGCCCTAACCATTGATTAAATTCGCGTAGTCTATTTCATGTCTGTTTTTCACAAAATGTCACTCTGTATCACATCACCAAGGCTGTGTTTCCAATTTGTGAGACAGCGTATTGCTCAAATTAGATTTTAGAAGTCTGATGAATGAGTTTCTAAAACAATATTAATTGAATATGTTTATCATTTACTTAGTAATCACTTGTTATTACACTAAATTGAAATAGTAGAAATGAAACAAACAAATATGAATGATCACTTTATTCATATGAATAAGGCTCAACCAGATGAATAACCAGATGTTACGGCCCGAGAGCTATCTATGAATATGATTCCAATTGCATATTATGATGTAGAAACTCATTTTAAAAATCATATGTTCCTATAGTAGGCTTGGGTGCATTTCCTTATTTTCCTTATAATTATCCTTTAAATGCATAGTGCAACAAAATAAAAATAAAAAATAATGCATAAATCGCTGTGCATTACTAAAAGGAACATTCATGCCAAATTCAAAGAAATCTGTTCATGCGTTCAGCCGTAAATGCGTTACAAACAGACAAATGCAAAACGGTCTGTAATGAAATAACAATGATTCTCTCTTGTTCCTGCCCGCTACCCTCTTTAAAACCCTCCGAGATCTGGCCAATTTAGGCCAATCATTACATTGGTGGCAGCGGTGGGATTTCTTTTGATAGTGTTGAGAAATGTTGAGAGCTAAAGTAAAGTACATGAACCACCCACGCGTCGTTACAATCATAATCATACATTGCGCATTTCCCGGATGAGAGAGAGGGTAGCGGGCAGGAACAAGAGAGAATCATTGTTATTTCATTACAGGTCGACTCGAAACAGAGACCTCTCTTCGTTTGGTCAATTATGTAGGTACATATTAAGTCAATGTAACTTCAAGCCGTCACGTCTAATCTGTGCACATGATCTTATAGTCGTATTGGTCACAGCTTTTATATTCAATTCAATTCAATTTATTGCAAGAAATTGTACATTACAATTATAGCATACGTCAGATTTAATTAAAAAAAAACATATCACCTTATAAAATAATAAAATTACAGTCCAGTACTTAAAAAATACATTGTCACAAACACTAATATTATGAGCGAAATGATACATCAATACTACTACAGTACTTTGTCAAAAACAACAAGTCAACATATAAAAATAATTTTAGAAAAAAATGCACTTAAAAACGCTAATTTTTGTCAATAACTAAGAGCTAATGTTGTATTCAAAATACTCCTTTACAGAGTAAAAGTTATGGTTCAAAAAGAATTTCTTTATTTCTGTTTTAAATTTATTCCTGTCTGTTTTCATACTTTTTATTTCATCAGGTAGTTTGTTGTAGAAGGTTATACCTTGGTAAAATGGATTTTTCTTGGCTATGGCTAAATTCACACTGGGTAGATGATAGTTAAGGGCTGATCTAGTTCTATAATTGTGAATATTGTTGTTAGTGGGAAAATAATTATTTTCAATAGTGCTAAGGATAGTTTGGTAGATGAACAAGGATGGGAAAGTGAGAATGCCGTATGTTTTAAAATAGTCTCGGCAAGACTGATATCTTGTTAATTTACACATACACCGGATGGCCTTCTTTTGCTGAGTTAATATCTTCTTAACATTTCTATCAGATAAGTTCCCCCAAACCGTAATTCCATTTCTCAAATGGCACTCAAATAGAGCAAAGTATACACATTTAATTATATTGAAAAAGCAAAGGCGAGATAATGCTCTTAAAATTAAAGTGATTGAACTTAATCTAGAACAAATTTTTCCACATGAGATTGCCAGTTGAGATTGGAATCCAGATTAATTCCCAGAAATTTACATTCTTCAACCTCTGAAATATACTCATTATCTAGCAAAAGACCAATAATTATGACACACACTATTAGAAAAGCTCATCCTGACAGTTTTACTCACATTCAGATTAAGATTAATGGCGCTGAGCCACTGACAAATGTGCGACCTGATAACTCTGACACCAGACCTGAGCCAGCCAGGTCACACGATATTATTATTATTATTACTGACAAATGTAATTGACTGATACAAAATTATCTACTTCCAGCTGCTTACAGTCAAACCCAGCATTTAATATAGTAGTGTCATCCGCATATAAAGTTAGATCAGCTCCTAATGCACTGCTTTTTATATCATTTATATATACATTGAAAAGAAGTGGACCCAAGACTGACCCGACCCTTGAGGGACACCAAATTTGACTTCTCTTAGCTTAGATTTGAAATTACCATTGCTGCTGTTGAGTTCAACGTACTGAGATCTGTTCAATAAATAAGATTTAAGTACACTTAAAGCATTCCCCCTAATACCAATTCTATGCAATTTATCTAAAAGAATTGTGGGTTCAACCGTGTCGAACGAAAGCTTTGCTCAGGTCAATAAAAGTGGCAACTGAATGTTTTTTCCTATCTAAATTATCGATAATTCTATTGACAAAACTGACAACTGCTGTTTCTGTAGATTTCTTTTTCACAAACCCATGCTGATTGACACTAAGCAAGTTGTATCTATTGAAGAAAGATAAAATTCTGGTTTCCAATATTTTTTCAAATATTTTTGAGAATGTGGATACAACTGACACTGGTCTGTAATTCTCTATATTTTCCCTATCCTTACTTTTAAACCTTGGAATAACTCTAGCTATCTTTAAATCGTGGAAAAAACACCAGAACTGAAAGATTCATTTATAATGAAGGCTAGAGGTGAGCAAATAAAAGTGTCACATATTTTCACAAACCAATTGGAAAAACCATCATACCCTTCCGACTTCTTGTTTTTAAGTGATCTGATAACCTGCAGCACCTCAGTTTCAGATACTGAGTTCAAATACATTGAATTTAACGAGGTAGTGGTTTCATTCTTACAATATTTAAAATTTCGTTTTTTTTCTGCTCCCCTGTATTTTTTCTGCCACAGATACATAATAATTATTAAAAACGTCAGCTATTTTTACAGGATCCTCTACAACTCCATGCTCTGTTTTAATTTTAATTATAGACTTATTTAGATTGTTAGCTCTATTACCCACTTCATTATTTACGATATTCCATGTAGTTTTACTCAAGTTATCAGTATTTGATATTTGCCTAGTAATGTATTGAGTTTTGGAAGAGCTCAGAACCTTTTTATAATTGTTTTTTTTCCATTTCAGTAGATTTTTTAAGCTATCAGTCTTGTACTGCCTATAGAAAAGAGCAGCATCTTTATATTCTTCCCTAGCTGTTCTTACATCACGAGTCATTCATTTATTCTGTTGGTTTTGTCGAGAATTTTTTTTTCCTTCTTTTCAGTGGAAAAGCCTGGTTTTAGTGAGAGGTTAATATTTTTATGAATGACTCATACATGTAATCAACATTCTGCGATCGATAGACATCATACCAAGATTCCTTCTCAAGCAATTCATGAAAAGCCTTCATATTACATTCACTATAATCTCTGAAATACATATAGGGTAATTGAGATTCCTTTTGGGGCCTATCAACATCCTTGCCGAATATCTCTATAACTTGAGAGTGATGATCAGAAATAAACGTTTTTATAACATCAGCCTTATAAGAATCTTCATTCAAATCGGTGGCAATGTTGTCTATAATTGTTTCTGAGTGTAATGTTTCCCTAGTAAAGCTATGGATACATAGACTTAAATTATGAGACAGTAGCATGTCTTTAAGTAAAACACTCTCTTCTGTTTCTTCAGCTATATTAATATTGAAATCTCCTACAATAATTTTATTCTTCTTAAAAGGAAGCTTTGACATAATACTATCTAAATTTTCAACAAATAGCTTTACATCGCACGAAGGAGACCTTTACAAGGAAAGCAAATAAAACTCATAAATTTCCAACACAATTGATGACAGACAAATCTCAAGAACCTTTTCTTCACAGTAATCTGTCAGCCAATGGGGGGTCTATAACATTAACGCTAATTTTGCTTCTATTTTTGGAAAAAATTGCTACACCACCTCCTTTATAGTTTTCTCTACAAAAATGTGTTATCAAACTGTAACCACTTATATTTACCAGATAAATTTCAGACGATTTCAGTCCATGTTCTGATAAACACAAAATGTCTGGCTTTATTTCATCCAAAACTACATCTAATTCTAAAATTTTATTTTTCAAGTATTGTATATTTAAGTGCATAATTTTGATTTTGTTTGAGTCTACCCTAAAAAACCATGGAGCGGTATAGGTTGAGCGCATTGCGAATATGTGATATGTTTTTTTTTTTTTTTTTTTTTTTGTAGATTACGTCTTGGAGACTCCAGTTAATGAGTATAAGACAAGTCAGATCAACAATATTATACACTAGATACCATAATTACTTCAATTAGTTGAGGTGAGGCTTAATTTTGATGTGAAAGGAACTCTTGTACACTATAAAAAGCTTTATCAACTAAATATTTCTTCAATTGTTTTTTAAATATTTCTATATTTTCAAGACTCTTCAAAAACGGCGGTAGCTTGTTGTAGAATTTCCTACCAATATAACTAGGTTTTTGTTTGAATAAGCTACTATTGTGACTCACCAAGTGATAATCTCCTCGGCTTCTTGTATTATAATCATGTACATCAAGATTTTGGTTAATATCATTCGTTTTTACATATAAAGTAGCTTCATACACATATAAGCAGGGTACAGTTAGGAGACCAAGTCTCTTGAACAACGGCCTACATGAATCTAATCTATTTACTCTTTCTATACACCTAACCGCTTTCTTTTGGATCTTAAACACCCTATCAAGATTTTGTTTTGATGAATTACCCCATACCTAATATGATGATAGCATACCTAATATGTGACAGTAAGAGCCCATGGTAAGCTGTAAAAAGTAACTTTTTGTCATTCAATCTAGCAAGCTGTCGCAGGACAAATACCCCAGATGAAATTTTACAACATATTTTCTCAATGTATGGTGCCCAGGTCAATCGTCTATCCAACAAAACTCCTAGAAATGCAATGTTTTCTTCCTGGTCTAGTTGATTATCATTTACAAACACGTTTATAGCCCTATCTTCATTTGAATTATGTTTGTTTTTGAATTGAAGGTATTGGCATTTTTTACTATTTATTGTTAATTTCAACTGATTTAAGAATTGGACAATGGACTGCACACCTATATGTGCACTTATTTCTAAATTATCTAGAATGGAATTGCTGAAAATGAGTGATGTATCATCTGCAAATAAGAGGGCTCTACCACTAATTAATTCTTTAGGTAAATGGTTGACATAGAACAAGAAAAGCAATGTTTCTTTATACACTTGATGATGTTATCACTTACATACGTTTTACCTAATCTATTTGGATGCAGACCATGAGAAGTGTGGAATCTTCGTCCTATGTTGCTTATGTCTACGAAATGGCAATTTGAAAATAGTCCACATATCTTTTGAATAGCATTATTAGTATCTTCTATTGCCCTATTTACACAAGAGCAGTAAGGCAAGTCATGACGGCGAGGAATCGAGAATATAATAACGTTTGTTTTGTAAAGAGACAACAAACTCCTTCGCAATGCTAACAGAACATCCTTTGCCTCATTTTTACTAATATCGTTGGTGCCAGCTTGAATTACTAGAACGTCTTTGCTGTCGAAATCCGTCAATCTGTCCGGCAAAACGTCGTGGAATTTAGCTCCCGGTTTAACAAATGAAGTGAAGTTGTAGTTGCAATTATCTCTAAACTCTCTGCAAACGTTCCTTCCTTGAAGTTCCACCGCCACGATTTGAGAATTTCGATGGAGTAATCACAGTATCCTCAGTAAAAGAACCGTCGCGCGTTATAAGCGAATTTTCTTTACTATCACTTGACACAGTATCCAAACTGTCATGGTTATGAGAACCAGCACATTCAACTATTTTTTTTATTTTACTGTCGGTTTTCAATGTCGCCGGACAACCAGCTCTCAGACAGCGCCATGAAACATTACCGTTGAGTAAAGCACGATCTCGTCTGTAGTTAAATCCATTAACCATAATTGCTTTATTCCCTCGTTTTGTTTCAAACACGTCAATCTCTGACATGTTTTGTGTGAGAAAGAGAAAACGAAATAGGAAAATCAGTTGAAATGGCGATGACACACCAATAGAAGGTAAGGAGAAATGGGCTAAGGAGAAATGATTGAACGGAAAAAGTTAGGATTGCCAAGAGAGCAGTCAAGGCTTTAAAAAAGGAAGCTCCTGAGTTGAAGGGAATTAGATGTAAGTTTGTTATATTTATAGTTTCAGAGGCGTCACCTAAATAGATCGCATTGGAAAAAAGTTAGCTAAGTTGAAAATCCCGGGCTGTAAGTTGCCCTGTTCAATGTTATTGTTGTGATTCACCTTATCAGTATCACTAGGCGCTTTCACTTTTAACTCTGCCGGTACCGAGAAACAGCTGATTTCGTTCCCGCGCAAAAATTAAAACTGGCAGACGGCATTCGTATTCAGCTACAGTCCTCGGTTCAGCCACTTTGACGTAAGCATGCAAGTTACTAGCTGTTGCAAACTGATAACAATTTTTCGGTAGCCGGTGTACATTTAGGTTAAAAATACGTTTACACTCCAGATCACTTACGAAAGACAATGCAGAAATTGACTCACTACATTAGCTCATCAGAAGCACTCCACAGACCACACAATACAATCAGCATCTCCAAATAAAGTTAGCATCACAAAAAACTTTTAAATTTGTAAAAATTAGAGAGCGTATAACACAACAAACCACCAAAGGCAGATCAGTCCTGCCAACTTATATATTATAGAATTGCATCAAAACCAGCTGACGGCTCGATATTGTTGAATTTCACAGCTTTTATCACTCCAAACGGTTAGAGCCGTCTCGCGTCTCGAATCGCGTCATACAAATTCCTTCCATTGATTTACATGTGAAGCAGTGCCGGCCGCCGCATAGGAACTACATCTTTTAAGGGAGTTTTCAATATCCCTACAGATCTATATTTAGAGACCTTTATTTTTCTTCTATGATATCATGAGATTTGGAACTCTTTATCCGTTCCGGATACGGTAAGATCGGATTGAAAAAATTGATAATATTTTACTAGTTACACATTCATCATAAGTTGATTGTCTGCTCTTTTTCAATGGAGCAATAACTTTCAAAACATATTCATAATAGTTCAGATTTATTCAGCATGAGATGATTGTCTAATTCATTCCAATCGAAGAACTTATTTTCATAATTCCTAAAATATATTCAAAATAATATTAAATATCTGAAAATTTTCACTCAAAATGATCCAATTCGCTATTGCATGAGTCTCCTTTATTGAACCAACAGCTTTCAAATTTTCCATTATCTACTTAGCAGCTGAAAACACCTCATCTCGAATCGTTTTGAAACTAGGTAGAAATTATTTTGTCTCAATCCAGTTGAAGGGATTTAGCGCATGGGGATATAAGGTATAAGGGATTTTTCATCACTCATTTCTCAAATAATCATTAGCTGCAATCTCTCCCAGTAATTGGACAATTGATTTTACTATTTCTACCTATGAATTTTTTTCTCAGTGAGATATTCAATTCAATGTTCGAAGCATTTTGCTCTATATTTCTATCCTTCTCTATTCTATAATACTTCTCTAATTGGTTTTTTTCCAAATTAATACGATACCACATAAGTCATCCATCTAACAAGAATGCTTTAATTCCTATTATAACTTCAATTTATGATGTTAAATTGGGTAAAGTCAATATCAATCTGATAGCTAGTGTTGCCTTTCTCTGAATAATGGATTTGGGGAAATATACACGCAGTGAAATAGGTAAATGCGGACATTTATCCAGTTACGTCCTAAAAAGAGACGGAATCATCTCATCTGCTCTGCAAATCCGTGTCGTGCAATATTTATCGTTCAATTCTCATTGCCATATTCTCCTGCCCAATTTTAATCTTGCCGCCCGTCGTTGAAATACAGAGTTGTAAATCAGCGCAAACCATGACTGGGCTTAATTAAAATTCGAACTCTACATTCGCGCGTCAAATAGATTCTATGTAGTCGCTTTTAATTGGCGTAAAGGCTTATCCTGCTTTGCTCATCACTCAAAATGGCGCCATCAGCTTCATGGTGTAGCCGGAATTGGTAACCTGCGACACCAGCATATTGTAGCATTGTGCCTCAACTCTGGTTTTCATCTATGAATGATAGCCTACATCAATACACACCTATTCATTGTAAAAGGCTGAGTTACTTTAATCTACTACTCTGACCATTTTACTGGATGATGATGCATCGGTCAATAATCATTCTTGAAAATAATCACCTGATGCTATTCACTAGGTGATTGATGGACTTTAGTACATAAGCATAATATTAATGATAATAATAATAATTATTATTACCTTTATAATAATAATAATAATAATAATAATAATAATAATAATAATAATAATAATAATAATAATAATAATAATAATAGTAATAATAATAATAATAATAATAATAATAGTAATAGTAGTAATGATAATAATAATAATAATAAAATTATTATTATTACTATTATTATTATACTAATTCTAATAAAAGTACTTACATAAACAAGAATAATCCTAAATATTGGTTTGCGTAAAGTTAAGTTATTATATCGCTGATATTTGGTGCCCATCGTTTTCATGGAGTGAATAGATTATATTGAATTTATAGCCCACCCTTATTGGACAAATCGAGGAAAACAATTGATAAAGGAATGGGTTTTTCGCCAATCGCTTCCTCTTACTTTGGGTAACATACCAAAAGTCCCCAACGGTGGTGGCTCAATGAAGGAGGAGGGTGGAAAGGTACAAAATTGTTCAGTTTTTCCTTATAAATCAGTAATGATTGGGGACTTTTCATATGTTATTACCCACGGTTAGGGGAAGCGATTGGTAAAAATCATTCCTCTATCAATTTTGTTTCTCTCCATATCTTTGTATAATTTGTCTGGGCTATTATAGCTCTTCATTATATTTATCTATGCATCTCAATTGAATAACGATGAAAAAAATATTTTAGGATCTAAATGGATAAAATTATTGTATTTAAGGGTTTGAGAAAATATATTATAACAAGGTTGATTGATTTCATTGAAGTCGATAGACTTCACAATCTCGCCAATTTTGATAATGCCTTAGTTGAAAATCGATGAACCATAGTTTATTTGTCATTTGAAATTATGTAATTAAATTCTGCTATTAAAATTTGAAGAAAGTTAAGTTGAGTGTTCCATGAATTGACCATAAATTGACCTTCTGTTCTTGTTTGTTTCAGGAGCTCAAGCAGTTGGTATTCACCAGGAATGGAATCCAGTTGAATCACTATTATTCTTTTAGGTATGTGGAAACACTTAAACACAGCTCAAAACTCGCACTATTGTTAGTTGAAAGCTCTTCCAATGTTCCAGATCATTCAATTGAATGCGCGAATTTAAATAGAATTTGAATTATTCAAAACAATTTTGAATAGAGTACGGTACATAAATACTCTCACTATATATCACTCAGTAATACATCAATCCTATGATTCTACCTCTATTTGCCAGGTACATGAACGATCCTTGATCACAGTTTTAGTTTGGAGCGTCAGTTATCTCATGAGAGATTTTATTCTATGTGGCTGAAAAATTCGAGGTAACATTATCTCGGATCATGCATGAATTGAAATTACAAGTCATTTTCTGTTAGAATGTGAGCTTCAATCATCTTCAATGCAACATTGAACTTAATTGAAATTTCATGGTTGTTTATAACAATGTATTATTGAAAATTCTATAGAATGCCTTTATTCTATATTATTATGAGATTGAACTGATAAAAAAGCTCCACATCTAGTTGACTGTACTGTATCTAGCACAGTACTGTATATGAGGAGGAAGCTCATATTGATACAATTCCGTGTTATTTGAAAAAAAAATTTGGCTGCCATATTGTGTTTGAAAAAAATTAAATACAGTATATACATTGCAGTGCCTAGGAATGAGGAACATCCATATGAGAAATCATAACAATTGGTCTAGGCGTTCGTCCGTAATCGTGAGGCAGACTGACAGAGAAAACTCCGAACATCTAAGGATAGACCTCCTCACTTCGTTCGGTCAATGACATTGCATCATGTGCTAAAGTGCATGTACAAACATTAAAAAAAACTGGTCGAATTGAGATCCTCTTTCTTTTTGAAAGTCGATTGAAGAATATCTTTTTTAGGATAATTCTGTATTTTTCTCCTGTTCATTTTCTCCATATCTTGAAAGCATGTGTTCATGTTTTGGCGCTACAGTATTACTGATCTTACATGGAAATATTTCATTCCAAACCATAGTTGTCAGCAAAACAGATACCAAGTAACCCCCCCCCAAAATGTAATTTTAAAAAAAGGTTGGAGGGATGAAATTTTTCACTTTTTAGTGGTTATTTACATCAACCTATTTAATGTGTCTTAGCTTATTCTACCTACTCAGTTCATCGGGGCTGTTGAGATCCATTACTTACTTACACCTAACATTAATTTCATGTTATGTATCAGACATATTGACCAAAATTCGTGTAGATGTGGAAGCACCTTCAGGAGGTACGAAGTTCGCCAGGCCACCTAGTAATATCATTTATATTCAACTATCAATTTCGCAAAACAAACATAGAAAAACAAACAAATTCATTCATTGCATATTGTGAGGCTGGCCCGATAAGAGCTTCAATTACACTTATTTTGCGGTTTGTTCGTGATAGATCGTGATCATTAGTTTCTAATCCCAACAAATATGTACTCTAATTACTGTAGTCCTTTGTTTCAAGAGGTATTATCATTCTATTTCCAACCATAGAAGCCCTGAAGGTTTGATTCAATCCAAATCTCCCAGTATATGAATTTTAATCTCATGGCTGACCTATATTGAGAATAAATAAATCATGATGCATTTCAGCAGTGATGTGGTATCTGTGTGACCGGCTTCTCGAATAGGAGGAATGTGTGTGGGTGTGCATAGAAGCTTTAGCTTGTGCTCGTTTTATCTGTGGTATTAACAATTTAGAGTTCAATAGCAGTCACAAAATAACCTTGAAAATGGCTATTTTGAAATATAACAATGTCAAACTGGAGATAGGAATCATTGATTTTCCATCTTTGTCCAAATTTTAGTTGAGCTATGAACTTTCTGTCATTTCAGAGATTTCGCTTCTTGGGAATATCACTCGTTCATGCACACATCAGCTAGCTGACAGGTCTCTTAACTCAAAACTCGTGTTCTATCAGCCTTTTAGCGAAAGATGGAAGTCCGCACAACACTGCGCTTTCAACCCTTTTCGAAATGGCCTTGTTCATTCCTCGCGATCATAACTCAAAGCTTCGTCCTAGCCTCACTCCTTTCATTCGCTCCACAGCTCACTCACTGCCTCACACTCTGTTACTCTTACTCACTCCTCTACACCCGAAATTCAATCACCCTCCCTCACACAATCACTTCCCCTGTCTTTGATTATTTTTCTCTTGCTCTCGATGAGCGTTATCTCACCACTTCCCAGTCACTGACCCAACTTCATAGTAGCAGTAGTAGTAGTGTTGGTGGTGTTGTTAGTAGTAGTCCCTTATAGTAGCGTCATCACGTATTGTTTTAAACCCTTCAGGCTTCCGTTCCCTTCTGGGCATTGCAAACCAAGTCCATTCATCATTTATATATTACCGAGACTCTCGATTCCAACAGCATAAAAGTGCACTAATAAGTGGGGAGCAATATTTACTCTACTGATGTCAATGACACTGCACTACGCTTCAATTATTTACGGTATAATCTTTTTGTAACCTGCCCCCATGGCAGATTATTCGATGATATTGAGCCTCCGGTTATGAGTCATGAACCCCATTACCTTTCCTTTTTACGCTATCTCTCTATGCTTTCCTCTTGCAGTCATTTCTTGTCTGTGTTTTTTTTTGTAGAATGTTTTTTTTGTAGAATGTTTTTTTGGTAGAATGTTTTTTTTTGTAGAATGTTTTTTTGGTAGAATGTTTTTTTTGTAGAATTTTTATTTTTGTAAAATGTTTTTTTTTTTTGTAGAATGATTTTCCCTATTTTTTTTTTTAATTTCTAACGTGACTCAGAAGCTTCACTATCTTGTAACTTTACTTTACGTTGAAGTCAGTGTCATTTCATCTCGTCTTTTATCTTTCATTTTTTTCATTTTTCTATGAGGATTTTTCTCCTCATGGGTCAGAATCTACCTTCTTCTTCCACCACTACTTCCTACCTCTACTCTACATTGATGTTGGTGGCTTTCATCTCCTCTTTCATCTTTATCTATTTAATTTTTCCAATATACCTTTTTGAATAAACTATTGATACGCCTGTTGAAGATATTGAGTTGGATAAGAAATGGATAGAAAAAGATCATGAATAAGACAGACCTGGAAATAATATTCCCTTTAAAATGTTTTAAAAGAATCAACAAACTTAAATTCCTGATTTGTCATCGATATAAATATTTCTAATGTTTATTCGTTGAATAAAAAGTAAATTCGTATGGCTTTTCGTGGTGGGGAGACCCTTTAATTTTCGTTGAATGATTGAACATGATGATCGTTGATGAGTATTTGATCTCATGTTGGATAAATAGCAAGTAACTAGGGTACACTTACTTTTGAATTAATATTTTTATGATGACTACAACTTCACTTTTATTCTCACAATTTACAGAGACTTCATGCTGAGCAAAATATAGATTTACCTTGTGCCACTCAAGTTCCTGATATAAATCTATTTTGATATCTTGTGATAATTTTCATCAATAATTATGATTTAAAAATAATAAAAGTCTACAATTGAATAAACTGTAGAACTGGTCAGTTCCACAACTTCTTGAATTTAAACGAGTTTTTTTCCAATTAATCAATAAACCGAGTACTGGCATTTTCACTAAACGAAGCTTATAACTGGAATTTTTTAATATTCTCATATTTTAAATTTTATGTTTTTGCCTGTTTGTTATATGAGTTTTTTTGCTCGAATGATCATTCAATCCATCGAGGATCTACATTACCCTAAACTAAGGAGATAAATAGGAATTTTAATATTTTTGTATGGTATTCCACCTTTTACAAGTTCTGTCAAACTAGTTTTTTAGTTTGTACCTCGATTATAATTGAGATATGTCGTATTTTCTTGTCTAAAATCATATATAAATGAAAATTTGAATGTATTTTTCATACGGTTTGTAAATTTCATACTTTTCTTCATTATTTTTTCAACATTTGTCAATTTGAACGACTTGTAGCTCAAATACAATCAAGAATCAACCAATCCCTCAAAAAAATTTAATTTTTTTCACTTTGGGAATTTAATCCTTTACTTGAAAAATTCTTTCTTCTTAGTTCACTTCTCTTTCTTCTAGTTTTTTAAAATATATGAACCCTCTTTTCTTATAGTACCTTAAAATTTACTTTACTTTTCAGAAGCATTTCCATTTGACCTCTTCCATTTGATTACTGTTTTACAAGGCAAGACTTCCGATTGGTGCACACTCTTGACCTATAGAATCAGTTTCTTCATCTATCGAAAGCCGATAAGGTTGCTGGTTGCTCTCAAGTGGTTGGCAAAGTTTTGTTAGCTCTTTGATCATGAGATAGGCCGACGGAAGACTATCGCAATGAAATTGAAGGACAAATTTGATTAGAACCAGCCCTGCACACTTCATCTCTCTGGTAAGTGTATCCGTTAAATTGCCAGCGGGTAGTTCTCTGAACTGCGCCTGCCTGCTTGCCTGCTGCCAAAGTGTAATTTTCATCATCAAGATCGCTTCCTAAATATGTACATAGTCATATTAAGCGGCTCTTCTTGCTCCTTTTATACGGGCAAGGGCAAAGCCCTTCTCTCTTCAATATAAACGTTCAATGCACATAAACTTTCAAGTTGTGGTATCATTAAGTATATTGTTCTGAACTGTGATTAATCAAGAAGGCGTATCGAGTAGAACAACTAGCTTCAATATCTATTTGGAATAGTTCGTTTCAATTTATTAAAGAATGGAATGGTCAAGTAAGTTGCTAATCAGCCATATAATATGGAGTTGAACAACATGTTTTTTTTTTTTTTTTTTTTTTTTTTTTTTTTGTAGATTACGTCTTGGAGACTCCCGTTAAGGAGTATAAGACAAGTCAGATCAACAATATTATACACTAGATACCATAATTACTTCAATTAGTTGAGGTGAGGCTTAATTTTGATGTGAAAGGAACTCTTGTACACTATAAAAAGCTTTATCAACTAAATATTTCTTCAATTGATTTTTAAATATTTCTATATTTTCAAGACTCTTCAAAAACTGCGGTAGCTTGTTGTAGAATTTCCTACCAATATAACTAGGTTTTTGTTTGAATAGGCTACTATTGTGACTCACCAAGTGATAATCTCCTCGGCTTCTTGTATTATAATCATGTACATCAAGATTTTGGTTAATATCATTCGTTTTTACATATAAAGTAGCTTCATACACATATAAGCAGGGTACAGTTAGGAGACCAAGTCTCTTGAACAACGGCCTACATGAATCTAATCTATTTACTCTTTCTATACACCTAACCGCTTTCTTTTGGATCTTAAACACCCTATCAAGATTTTGTTTTGATGAATTACCCCATACTAAGATAGCATACCTAATATGTGACAGTAAGAGCCCATGGTAAGCTGTAAAAAGTAACTTTTTGTCATTCAATCTAGCGAGCTGTCGCAGTACAAATACCCCAGATGAAATTTTACTACATATTTTCTCAATGTATGGAGTCCAGGTCAATCGTCTATCCAACGTAACTCCTAGAAATGCAATTTTTTCTTCCTGTTCTAATTGATTATCGTTTACAAACACGTTTATAGCCCTATCTTCATTTAAATTATGTTTGTTTTTGAATTGAAGGTATTGGCATTTTTTACTATTTATAGTTAATTTCAACTGGTTTAAAAATTGGACAATGGACTGCACACCTATATGGGCACTTATTTCTAAATTATCTAGAATGGAATTGCTGAAAATGAGTGATGTATCATCAGCAAATAAGAGGGCTCTACCACTAATTAATTCTTTAGGTAAACGGTTGACATATAACAAAAAAAGCAATGGACCTAGTATTGACCCCTGAGGCACTCCAGCTTGCACCTCTAATTTATTAGATTTATTCTTTACTATACTATTACCAACTACTGTAGTTAGTTCTACACATTGTTTTCTCCCAATAAGATATGATTCAAACCATTTCAGTTCAACCCCATTTACACCTACATTTTGCATTATTTCCAATAAAGTTCTATGATTAACACAATCAAATGCCTTTGACAGATCTAAGAAGATTGCAGTAGCTTTATCACCTGAATCTAATATATCTATTAGTTTTTCAACTAGAGAAACTATGGCTGTTTTTGTTGATCTCCCTTTCTGGAAGCCATGCTGTTCATCACAGATAAAGTTAGCTTCTTGAAGGTGCAGAAGTAACCTATTTAGAACTACTCTTTCAAAAATTTTACTTATTACATTTAAAATACTAATGGGCCTATAGTTTTCTACCCTTTCTCTATCACCACTTTTGAAGATTGGCAAGATCTTCCCCTCTTTTAAATTATCTGGAAAAACACCTTGTTCTAATGAATGATTGATCAGATGAATCAAAGGGTCTAACAATTGATCTTTACATTCTTTCAGAATTTTACTGGATACCCCATCCATTCCTACAGTTTTTTTATTATTTAAACTATCAATGATATTTGACAACTCGTCTTGGCATACTGGGTGGAATTTTAATTCGTTCTGAATCCCCTCAGTATTCCTCATGTTTGCATCACTAATACCTGTATTAAGAGATTTTTGAAGATCCTTAGCAACCAGTTGATAATATCTGTTAAAGAAATTACAAATGTCTACACTATCATCAATATATTTTTTATTTTCGTTAATTATTCTGGGGACACTAGTATAAGCATCTACATGAGCTACTTGCCTATTTTTGTTTATTACATCCCACACTGCTGTGTTAAAGTACACACTATTATTCAAAATTTCAGCTGTTTTCTTACATTTCGCTCTTTTCACTTTTTTCATATAGTTTTTCTTTAGAGCTTTGTAATTATCTTCACTCAACATATTTCTAGATAGTTTGAATTCATCATATGCATCTTTAACCCTATTTCTTTCTGCAAGGATATCATCAGTTATCCACTCTTCCATCTTGTCTAATTTGTTCTTTACAGGGACTTTTTTAACTGGACAACTCATAGTAATATGAAACCTTAAAATATTAATGAAACTATCATATTTGTCATTTAAACTATTGCTATTGTAAACCCTACTCCAGTTTTCTTGTAGCAGATTCTGCTTCAAACAATCGATATTCCCCTGTTCACATTGTTGAATTTCTTTCATTACTCTACTCTTTTTAATTGATTTATGACCTTGCAACCCCACCTCTAAGATTTGATAGTCATGATCAGATAGTTCCGAGCCGCCTAATCTTGTTTTAGAGTAATCTATATTAGTAAGGATGTTATCAATTATAGTTTGTGATGTTCTTGTGACTCTGGTATATTCATGAACTTTTATTTCCAAGTTATTCATGCATATAATATCCTTTAAATCTTCTGTCATTTTATTCTGTGTTGCAAAGTCTGTATTGAAATCTCCCGCTACAATAACGTTTGTAAAACGAGTAGTAGTAATCTCTAAAAGCCTATTGAATAGTTCACAAAAATTGTTCCATTCCCCATTTGGTGACCTGTAAATACCTAACAACCGCTACTTCGAAATTATTGTCGATTTTTACTCTCAAACCAGTAACTTCTAAATCCATTTCCACAGCAAATTTCTCTGCATATTCTAATTAAATGTTTGCATATTCTTAGCATTTTTAGTGAAGATAGCTACTCCCCCACTTCGATGAGATGTCCTGCAATACGACGTTTTCAATGAATAGTTTGGAATATTAAGTTGTGACAATTCATCTTCTTTTAAACCATGCTCTGTGAAAATAGCTATATCAGGAGCCTCTTCTTTAAAAAATACTTCGATTCTATCTATTTTGTTACGAATGTATTGAATATTCTGATGGAACACAGTGAGTACCGGTACTTCCCTATCATCCCTTATTACTTTATCGTTGCTTTTGCATATTGAAGTAGATTTACTTAATCTCTTAGAATCTTGAGAGCCTATCAGATTGCTACAAGAGTTCCTTCCACTAATGCTATCCTGATTTTTTTGATCGATTAACGTCTTTTAATACAATTGAAGATATGAATTTATCATCTGAAACTAGTTTCCCTTCCCGGTTTTGAGCCACTTTACTAAAAAAGGTTCGTTAGATGATTGTTTAGGAGAATTATTGACAGTAGATTGCAAACGACTTTCAATCAGCTCTGCCAGCCTATTACAAAATATTACTTTGCCAGATTGATTTAGATGTAGACCATGATTAGTGAAGTTTTGTTTTTTCAGCCTTTCATTTAGAAAACAATCCCCAACTGCTTAGAATTCTTATTTTTTAGGCTGTTGATTGTATTATGAATTGATTTATTTGTTGACTTAATGGCTTCATTTAGCTCTGGCCTATCAAACCTATACGGAATTGTACTTATTATTACATTAGTTTTTTGGCTGAGTGGCACAATCTCTTTAATTTTTTCATTTATTTCAGGAAGATGTTTTAGATTAGGTTCATTTATATTGTTTGAGCCACCCAGTACTATTAGAAAATCGTTTTTTCCAAAATCTTTAGTTTGTTCCTGTGCTGACTCTACGATAGCGTTTATAAGGGCACTTGGTTTGAAAAAGCTCTGAACTTCATACTTATTTTTTAATCTTTTATTTAGTAGGTCACTACAGTCTCGTCCATGACTGGATGTCAAGAGCAGTACTCTACCTTTCCTATCGTTATTTGCCCTTACTTTAGTTTTGGTTGCTGTTTGCAAAACCTGACTATACGTTTTTGTTTGACCATTTCTATTTATTTTTTCCCCATTTGATTTAGGTTCTACTTTTTTTGTATTGATCAGAGGTTCAGATCTTACATTAGCCAAGTTTATTTTTGATTTTAATATTTCGATTTCCTCTGACATAGACCTACATTGACTCGTGAGATTTAGTATTTCAGTTTTATGGTCTTCCTGCTGCAATTTTACAATAACTTCCAGAGATTTTATGTGATCCACTAACCCTATTCGTTCTTCCTCAGAATTTTTTAGTGATGTTTCTAATTTTGTTTTCAATTTGGTGTGATCACTCAATAGTTTAGCAACCTTTTCTTCTACATCTACAGTAGCTTTAAGAGCTGTTGGAGATTTTTTCGTTAATAATTGCTGAGATCGCGTAGCTACTTGAGTTTTAGTTGAACAATTAGATTTAGATGCCTTGTTTGGACTCATTTTCCTAGCTAAAAATTGTTTTCAATTGATTTTAGTTAAATGTTTAATGAAATATTACTTAATTTATTACAATTGTCAACTTGAGACTATTTAATTACAAGAAAATTTATCAATATCGGTACACCTAACCTCGAAAATAGAATTTGACTTTTTATTTAAATACTTTAACTTATATTAGACAAGTTAATGATGTAAATTATTAAGATATTATAAATACTAATAATAATAAACAAAAATACTACTTATCCGTTCGAATTAATATTCTATGCTTCAAAATTCGCAGAGCCTGTTCAGACAACGTATGCACAGTACCACTGCTACCTAGATCATATCTGTTCATATGTTGTTTTGATGTGAGCTTCAGAAAGGAATTTCCAGCAAATTAGAAAGAGATTTTTACATTGTGATAAATTCATTGGAAAGCGGAAGATCATAGTCTATAAAAAAAATATATATATATAAATAATCAAAATTTAAAACATAACTCACGTTCACTGCAATACAATAATTATTATCATCTTTTAATTATTGTTAAAAATGTATTCATGTTCTAATAACAACTTCCAATGGTCAATTTGAATTTTCGTATGATCCCAGAGAGGAAATATAAGATATGAATATAATGGAAAGATTTCATATTATATGAATAAGTGCCTAGTAGATAGCACAATCAAAATTAGAATAAGCTATGAAAATTCATCTCTCATGTGGGTAGTCCATTCAAAAATATATTTTCGGGTTCATCATAATAGTGATGAACTTAGATGAAACTGAGCTCATATAGATTGATTCAAATCTAATATAAGACTTATCATAGTAGTACTTTATCTTTGATTATAGGCTACTCAAGTAGGCTATAAATCATTATAATTTCCGATGAACCTTCAACGATTTTTTCATGATCAGAAAATTTCCTGTGGTTTGAGGAGAAGAAAAAATAAGCACACCAGAAATGATTATGGAATGAAATGATGTTGGGAATTTTATATTAAAAAGCAACAGTAATTGATTAATTGTGAAGTGAGTGAGTTATATTATCCGTTTGAATACTCAAAGTATAGTAAGTATCACCAACGTATAAAATACCCGTTCATAACACTCACAATGTTATTAAGATAACATATTTTTCTAACTTATGTACCGCACCAGTATAAATTTCGGATCAAATAATTTATGTACAATAATAATTTGAAAACGATTGTCTCAAAAGAATAATGTCTGACTTATGTCATGAAGCTCAAACACATCAATATATAACAGTCTACTTGACTCTATAAATGAAAAAATTGATAGGTTCTAAATGTGGTCCAAAATGCTCTTTAACAACCACCGTCCTTGAGTTGCGTTTCTACTGAAATTTGATTATGAAATCGATAATATTCAATTATTGAGTACAATCGTCTTAGTGCTAGTATGCGAATTGAAGCAGTTAGCAGCGTCGTTTTGTTGGCAAAGAAGTGGAAATTGGAGAAGGCATCAACCTAACCTTCGTCTAGGTAAACAGCATCTATCGATCCATTTCTGTGTTTCAGTTCGCTTCAGTGCAGCTGATGAATGACAAGTCGCTACTCTAGTACGGTCATAGCGCACCCACTCACGCAGCCTAAGTAAATAGAACGCCTCTGCAGACAGCATAGCAGTGTACAAGAGGAACAGGAATGTAATTTACATTTCCTTTGTGAGAGCGATTGCTTGGAATAATTAGTTGTCATCTGCACCCTCTTAACGGGACAAAAATGTTTATTTCGCGTTCAGCCAGCGTCTCGACGACGGAACGCGCTATTAGAGATTTTATTCTATTGTTGCAACTCATTTAATACAGGAACTAACAAGCATGGTTCATTTATTATTGCTAAGGCAGTCGCAATTTTTACTGGAATTATGAGAAAATCTGTTGAAATGGAAAAACGTTAATGCACAAGCAGAATGAAGTAAAACAAATGTTTTTAACACCAGACTGCTGGTAGTAGCATATTACCTAGTACTCTGAAAATTGTTAGATGGAGCAATTTTTCTAGAAGCTTCTCGATTACAAAAATAATAATAAATAATCACATAAATGGCAGTTAAATTTACAACAAAAGGTCAATATTAAAAACGCAGAAAGTTATGGGACAAAAAATAATAGAGCTTGAATGAAAATACGAAAACGATAACGCTAGCCAAACCCTGATCACTCTATGCTTTCGCTTGCTCTTTTTATTTTTCTTCTCATCTTTCTTATTTTTCTTCTTACTGATGATATTCATATGAAAATTATGAATCTAGAGCACGCTGAGACAGAGAATATGTTAGGAAAGACCTGATCAGGTAAAAATATTTGAGTTATCGTCATAACAAACTATCAACATTATTTCAAAAACTTTCCTCCTATAACCTGAGATAACTCTGATAACTTCTTTGCTTGCGATTGATAATTGAGCTGTGAGTATTTTAAATGACTTAATTATTCTACTGTAATTCACATTTACTTTACATGAAAAACTGCAGAATGATTCTGCAGTTTTTTGGAACTTAAGTTTTTTGGAGTTTAATTCTCTCCTAAACACGGATTTTTAAAGAAAATTCGCTATAGTCTACAAATGGTTGCATTTTATCTGGTATTTGTTACCAAGTTGTATTTTATATGATTATGTCAGTGCTGAAATTGTAAAAATTAATTGTAGTTTGTTTTGTTATACTGTAACCTATGTTTATTGTAAATTTCCCATTAATGAACAGGTCTTTCCTTGCCCTTTCATCTTTTTCCAGATGGAACAGAACTACTATATGGACGCTCGATGTAGACAGGAAAGTGATTGCTAATTGTATTTGACCTGTATCAAGCCATTTTCTATCTAGCTGTTGGGTCAAGACTAGTACATTCAACGATAAAATTGTTCATGCTCAACCGCTTGCTTTAGTGCAGACTGAGATTCTCCATTCGATTTAACCGTTCACTTTGTTATTCACTGGAATAAAAGGAAAATCTTTGATTCAGGACTGTGTGTGATGGGTGACTGTCTGCTGAGGGACTGTATAAACGCACCCCTACTCCCAAAGCTTTTTACACAAGCGCCCCAACCCATAAAATCCGGTCTGGTGACAAAATTCAGACAGGCTCTCTTCTAGGGAAAAGCTCGGAACTTTTAACTGCCTCAGACGGTAGTGAATCTCACTCCTCTGGGACAAAGGAAACGCTGTTACGAGTAATGGAAAGCTGCGAAGAAATAAATATGAGTTTTGTTATATTTTAGCATAAAGGAGAACTGTTAAACAATATCATTCATCACAGTTTCCTTTCATCAATTTTTTGGTCTCTTAACATCTTCAGTTTCAATAAAATATAACGGTAAGAACTCAAGTTATTGTAATCATTTCACGCAATTTTCATGTGATTCTACAAAGGATATTTTTATTCCTTACTTTACTACTGCACCAACTTTTCTAACGGTAGGCTTAAACTAGTTGTAATTTGATATTCGGTTTACAGAGCCATCAAAGGATAGAGCTCACATTCGAATTCGTAGTTGTTACGTGTTCACTACGGTGCAATTCAAACAAATATTTGCACCAAAATGTGAAAATAACAGAATTTATACTCTAATTAGTAGGCTAAACATAACATGTTACATTTGGAGCTGAGGTTTGCTGTAGAATTGCATAATAATGCCAGTCAGTGCCAAGAGCCCAAAGGCATTATCCACGTTGTGAAACAGTGCTCCTTGTTTTCCTCTCTTCAAGGTTTTTCAAGCATTCTTTCACGTCTCAAAAGAGTCTTCATTTCGCCTTCACATCGTCTAAAATCCGTTCACATGCGGAGTAATACATCAAGGGGAAGACACTCGTGAAAAATACTTTTTTGGGGAGAATAATTTGTTCATTCTTCTTAATACTTAAATGGTTATTGAAACCGATCTTATTGAAAATGTTCTTCTAATGACAGTGTAGTATAATCATACTCCATTTGTAAGATTAGAGGCTAATAAATTCTCAAGGTTTTTTATTCCATTTATATGTTTTTTCGTCAACGTGTAGGCCTGTACAGAACAACTAGGTATGGATCAAAAGTCAATAAACCACATGTATATTAATAAAGTACGTTCGTGAAAGATGTCGTGCTATCTGTTGACAGATTGCAAACTTCCAAAAAATAATAATATTTCATTTTTATTATTCAAATCCAATTAGCTTATAAGAAACCGATCACATGAACTTCCAAGTTATCCTGATGTAATACCTTGCCATAAAGGAAAAAGTTACTGAAAATTATTCCACTGCCGGTCAATGAGTTGAAATAAATATAGAACTAATAAAGAGAGGTTACAAAATTTAAAATCATATTGGAATTGGTTTGTAGTTGACAGCTTGCTGCTTGGAAATTGAATGTTCGGGAGTGGAATAATTCAATTATTGAATGTTTAGGAAGCGAAGACGACGAGTTTGACAGTCGTTTCTTATGAGTAATGATCATTGTACCATTCTATTTTTATTTGGGATTTTATTTGTGTTGCTTATTTCATAATTAACGGATAATATTATTTATCTACTTATTTATTAATTTATTTGTTTTTCATTAATTAATTAATTTATTCATTCATTTATTCATTTATTCATTTATTCATTTATTCATTTATTCATTTATTCATTTATTCATTTATTCATTTATTCATTTATTCATTTATTCATTTATTCATTTATTCATTTATTCATTTATTCATTTATTCATTTATTCATTTATTCATTTATTCATTTATTCATTTATTCATTTATTCATTTATTCATTTATTCATTTATTCATTTATTCATTTATTCATTTATTCATTTATTCATTTATTCATTTATTAATTTATTAATTTATTCATTCATTTATTTATTTATTTATCTATTTATTTATGTAACTAACAGTCAATGTGAATATAACAGGCTATTGCCAAAAACTGATTTTCAAAAAATTTCAGAGTAGAATCAAAATTTTAGGTTTGGTCTGTTTCACTAGAAATTTTACCTGAAGCACAAAGCTCACAAGTTTCTTACAGAAAAAGAATATTAATTTTTGATTTCATTTTTAACAAAGCACTACCACAGTCCAAAAAAGTTGATAAAATTTTGAGATTTTTGAGCCAGAAATCTATACTAGACTAGCTGGCCCGACGCGCGTTGCTGCGTTCTCATAAAAAATTCTTGATTTTATTATTTGCCACCTCCCTCTAAAGTTACATTTCAAATTTAAACCTTCAAGGACTTTTTGGGAAGAAGTTAGTCCTAGGGCTCTTCCAGCTGATCAGAGAGGCCTCCTCCGTTGTTTTCTTACACAGTAAGTCCTTACCTCTCAATGAACATTTCAAATTTAAACCTCCTACAACTATTAGGGTAGAAGCTAGTTTTTTGATTTTATTATTCGCCACCTCCCACTGAGACATTTCAAATTTCTAGCTGCATTGGTTAACATATGTCATCCACCCGGCATAATTAATTACATTTCATCGTACCCAGTCATATGTTTCCTACATACTGCAAGGCTCCGACGGTAGCTTACATGGAAAGTCTTAGCGTTCCAGACAGCGTAAATAACGCCGCTAAGGGGCCTGCCATATGATTAAAAACTGTTGGCTTCTATCAGCTGTTTGGCCGGCAAGTTCAGTAAGTTAGGTCTGTAAAATGGATTAATTAATAATAATTATTAGCCCCCTACTAAAATTTATGGTCAGAAACCATCCCCAATATCCACACAACATATTCCCAAAGTTTCATGCCGATCTCTCAAGTAGTTTTCAAGTCTATAGGGAACATACATCCATCGAAACAGCGTGTACAGCAGATCGAAAAATTTCAAATTATTTCCCATATGATTGAAAGATCCCAGTAAGCTAGCTAGCCATGTACCCGTGCTTTGCATAGGCAAAACTTTAACCCCCTAAAAACACCCTTAAAATTGGGATTCTTGAAAAATCCCTTCTTATTGCACGGTGAAATCCTATAAGGATTGTTCATACGAAATTTCAAGTTCATATGCCTAGTAGTTTTGGCTCTGCGTTGATGAGTGAGTCAGGGTATCATCCTTTTATAGATAGAGATACACTAGTTACCATAGTTACAATAAACATATGCTCGAATGATACATCCACTATGGCCACCAAAAAGTGTATAAAGTTGGAATTCATGGAGATTTTAGCTCAAAAACATTGCAATAGAAACAAATTGTCCTACTGGGAAAATATCACATAATGCGATGTATTATAAGACAAAACTGCATGAAATGCATCTCCATTTCAATGGATAAAGATGAATTACAATGCTACAAGCTACAGTATCATTCAAAAATGATACAAGATCCGTACATACTGTACGTACTGAAGAAATCAACGGTTGAAGAAAAATTGACTGATTGGTATCAGTAACACGGATTGTGGAATTAAATCCAATTATTGGAGCGTACTGTTCATAGTGAAATGTGTATATTTTATCACTTTGAAGGATGCATAGCACAGTAGTACAGAATTTCACCACGAGAGGAAAAATTGTGCCTTGCGATAGTTTGTACATTGTGAGATGAGGAAATGATGGAATGCTAGAGGATGCATGGACTGTGAAATAAAACAAGCAGAATGAGATAGCTGTAAAGTCTCAAATCGCATGATTACAGGCTTGACACGAGATGAATGAGCCACATTGCTTCACTATTACATTACATATCATATTATATCATATATTGACGTGCTTCTCGTGATCGAATTCCATTTGAAAGAACATTTGAGCGCTACTGGCATGTACAGAGTAATAAATATTTCTATGATTTTGCTAGAATTTCATGAATTACTAGCATATTTTGAAACATACTTTCATTTCAAGAAGCTGTCAAATTCACTTAAAAATAAAATTTCTAGTTTTGTAAATCCTTATTTAGAAATGTATCTCTATCTAATCAAGTATATCAATATATTCTCCACAATAAACCAGTAGGATTGAGTGCGATACTCGTGATAATATGGGGGAGGGGATATACCGGAAAGTATGCTGCACGCTGAATACTCCACTTGCCCATAGTCCACGGACCCGTTAGGGCCTTATTGAAATCGTGCCGTTGTCCGTCCGTCCGTCAGTCCGTCTGTGCTCTAGCGCTTGATAAGAAGATTCAAGATTCTTGAAACTCGGTATATAGCTTCATTCCCTTACAGTCATCCCCCCCAAAATGTATTGTAGATTTAACACTTTATATTCAAACTAATTTCCACATTATTCTGTAAACTCTGTTTAGAGATAACCTGTCAACAAAACCCCTACAGGGCTCAGAGCTGAATAACAGACTGTGTTGATTAGGTTTGGATTATACTGTGGAAGTCTCAAAAAATCGTCGGCTGTGGAATATTAAAAGAGTGGATATATGATGCCACGACCTGATCCATCAAACTTTAGAATGAGCTGGAACTATCTAGAGAATTGCATCTGTCTCGTTTGTTTGAAGCTAATCTCTCTCACTCTCCCTCCCTTTCAATCCTTCTCTCTCTTTCCACCCTCGTTATTTCACTCTCACTCTATGAAGTGTCCGCAATATTGGTCGTCCTATCACTTGCATTCCCTGTGGAAATTATTTGATGGATCCTAGCAAGTCTCTTCTAACCATTCCAATTTCCGCATAGCGCTTATTACTAGCGGAGATGGAACAATGTCACACAGTGTTTTCCAATATCGGCTTTACTTCTAGAGATTCCATTTGAATGATCTCAAACTGGCGTCAGAATTTTTAATACGCCATGTACAATGAAAAAGACATCAAATGAAAATAATTACATGAGCAAATGATTCCTTCAACATTACAATTTAAGGATATATAAGGGTTGAAAGGCGAACCAGTCAATTTTCTCGTACAACTTACAAAATTGAGAACTAACAAAAACTTTCAACTTCGTCAAAACACGTAATGGCGAACTGCCAGAAAACAACTAGAGCAGATGGTGCCAACGCTCTATTGCAGTGTGGTGGAACCTTGCACTAGTATTTTTTAAATGTTTTCTGCAAGGATTCAGCTGACAGCAGAGATAATAACCATGGTGGTCCACATTGGGAAACAGGTCAGCTTTTGGGTACTTTCCTCTACCCAAGTATTGTATTTAAATTTCTTTATTTGTGATCAAATTAAAATTCTCATTAGTTTAGACTTATTCCAAGGGTCATCCCAGCTCAAAATTCTGGGTTGTCTTAGATGAGTTTATGCTAACCTTTTTCTGCAAGAATTCTCCTCTCTCATTCACCTTCTCACGACCCTTACACTCCTCCATCACCTTCTTATATTCTCTAAACCTTTTTTTTCTCCTCTATAATACTTCATTTTTATCACCCATCTATTCTCTAAAATTTTTCTTTTCTCCTGTATAATATTTAATTTGTATTGTATTATATTTATGCAAAATTTAATTCATATTATTTGATGTTTGCCATAGGTCTTTCAAGACCTGGCAAAGCAAGATTATAACAATCAATCAATCTTCTCTGCCCTTAAACGTGGAAAGAAATTTCTCAAGGGGTCCGTCAGGCAAACCTCCTCTTTCCACCCCACCGTTGATAATGTACTACCTCAGACATTATATTTGACTCCATTTTAAGACCCACCACTGAAATTCATCCTGAAAAATTTGTTACTTGATGTTCTAATGCTTTTATAGAAATAATATTTTAGCTGTAAATCATCATGGGAATGTATTTCACAAGAGAGAAATTACGCTAATTCGTATCCAGTACTATAACTTGGTGAAAGGTTCCGTTAGGGCTACCTTTAATTGTGACAGACAAACTCTCTAGTCGACTTTCACAGTAGGCTTATATCTCAAAGCTGCCCTCCCAGAATTATGATAAAATTTGTGACTCTCATGCTAAAAAAGAGGGGTCCAGGGGTCCTCCCCAAGAAAAAAAGTAGAAAATAACCTCTCTAGAACCACATTTTATTTAAGTGTTTCTAGACGCATGAGTCCTGCAATTTTAACCCACTTCATTGGTTAAAGTGAATTCTATCTATTGTTTGAGTCATCGACGATGGGCGGGGATCGGGACCTAGAGACCGTTCCTCAGCTTCAACCTTGCCTCTTCAAGCAAAAAACAAATTTTTTCTTCTCCCGCCCCCTTTTTGGGACTGTCCTTGCACAACAAGTTGGCTAGAACTAGCTTTGAATTGGTGTTGTAATTGGTTATCTGGAAAATAGTATGAGTGAATCAATTTTTCTCTACATGTCAAATCATTAAACAAACTGTCATATTCATAGAAAGCACACATGTAACAGAGTAGGCCTATAGGAAGGTGACTTCAATAATCATTTTAAAATATAAGGCAAGGTTCACACGAGCTACAATCACGCGATTGTTGCCAGAGAAAGTATCGAGAGTTGCGCGATTCTAGTAGAGCACAGGATCAGATTGTGCAGTTCCCACGAGCTACACTTCGCTGTGATGTAGTCGGGCTGTGGCCGATTCTACTAAAATCGCACGCTAGTCATTACCGTTTTTAACTCAGCTAGCAACAAAAAAACATGAAATTTTGGATTTTTATTTGAATCAATTTTAGTGAAAGGAGAAAAATTAAAGTTGGTTTGGATTAAGGAGGCTGACTACAATAGCATGGGACTTTGAAAAATTTGAATACTGTATCTGAAATTTTTATGTTTTTTGTATTTGTATTAGGAAAAATGTCGGCGACAGCTCTGCGATTCATAATTTCTTTGGCGAGGCTGTTGCTTGTCAGAATAATTGCTCTGGCTACAATCGCAAAATTGCAGCAAGTATGAACCCGGCCTAAAAGGTTTGACACTTTCCTATGGAAATAGATTTTTTTAAACCAGTCTCAAAATTTATCGAGATAATCTACTACAGCTTTGTTATTTGCAATCAGTCCAAATATTCTATCTTGAAAACTTCTGTCAATAGTGTAATACATAATACTCATGTTGTTTTTTCATTCGTCTTTGTAGAAATGGAGAAGAACATGGATTTTGTTTGATGAATTGCATTTCAATTCAGAGGCCAGGATAATGTTCATGAACATGCTACATGATAGAAAAAAAAAAGAAATGTTCATAACAGAAATTCTTCAATCTAGCTAGATATTTTAAAAACCTTGTGCTTCATTTGTGGAGATTAACCAGAGCCACTCTACAAGTGGGTAACTCACTCATTTCGAAAAATGCAACTGAAACTTCCTCTTACATTCCCCTCTGTTTCAATTAACTATAATATTTTTAAGATAGAGATTAACACCAAAATCGGTGAGTCAAAAATATCTATACCTCACATACTCTCGATATCTCCTATTATTTGCTCATTTCGTGTGGAATGCAATTCACACAATGAACATGGAGAGAAGGGAAAAGGTTTGCGGTCAGATGAATGGGCCAAAGAGCAAACAGCCATTAGGGCGAAGTTTTCCTGGTTAGTTTTCCAAGTTTAGAGATTTGATTGTGCTGGAATGGGTGGCGAATCAATTATTAAGCGCCTGATGCTGAGATTCCGAGATTTCCACTTCATTTTATCACGGTGACTAACGTCCACCCTTTATTGATGATAGAGTGCACAGAGCATCAACGGCAATGGGATAGAATTAAAAAAAACCATCCCCATCCTTCTACAAAAAGACTTATTTTCCCTCTTCTTGATAAAAATTCCTCACATATCGATTAAAGAACTTCTAAAGACCTTATTGCATTTAAATTCCAGTTTGGTTATTGATTGTTAAATGTAATTCAAATTATTTTAATTATTGAAATGCAATAAGTTATGAAGAAGGTCTTGAATCGATATGTGAGGAATCTTTATCAAGAAGAGGGAAAATAATTTTTTTGTAGAAGGATGGGGATGGGTTTTTGAATCACATTGCCGTTGATGAAAATCTCTGTGCATTGTATCATTAATAAATGGTGAACGTTTGATGGAAAATCGATATGTGAGAAATTTTTGTCAAGAAGAGAAAAAATAAATTTTTTGCCAAATTTTTCAATACCAATTTTTGGCATTCATTTGTAAACGCCTTTAGTAAATCTTTTTAGTGCTGCTATGATAGTTGGTAGCTAATAGCTCTCTTCTCTTTTGCACTGGCGTTCTTTTAGTTCTTTCAGTTTTAACTTTCAATAATAAATCAGACTTTCTCTATTTTTTTAATTCTGAATGAAAGCTATAAGTTATGAAGTATAGAGAAGTTTACAGATTATACCTGTACCTGGAGATCAGTGATCTATTTTTAAGACCACTTAAAAGGCTTTTAAAACGATAATAAAATTCAGCCCAATATCCTTCCCATGTTTATATCTCTTAGGTAAAGTCTGGACAAATATTGCTCAAAATAGGTAATATCTCATATTAAAAGTGATATTATGTTTTTCACTCTTGCATCTTGGACTCTTAGGCAAATTCCAATTCTAATTTGCTACGCTCTAGACTTTGTGGACTGTGACGATTGAAGAAAAACGATTTTTCAGCTTGATGACAATCAGTTTTCTCCCAAACTATTCTTTTACAAATCTGGGGATTTCAATTTTTAAAGCAGATAGACGTTATTAATACATTGATTCAGTTCAGCTATTACCCCAATTTTATTATTAACGTTTGAGAAAAGTGTGATGGGGTCATGAGAAGCTGGCTGCTATGAAATTACTTCCAGAAAGCATTTTCGAAATTTTCTTTGGAGGACAGGTGACGTAAAAAGCTCATAAACCTTGCCATCAAAAGTTCATTTTAGGAAGAGATAAAATAAAGTTTCACCAGAGAATGTGAAAGTGTGTTGCTTCATGTTTCAAACAATCTCAAAACTTTCAACCTATAAAAGTGGAATTTATGAAAACACTCATGAACAATGGCCTGTTTCATTCCACAAGGAGTGTTCAATATCATTCAAGAAGCACTTTTGAAAATATGTGTCTTATGGCAGAGTTGTAAAACCATCGTCTGAAACGGAAATTTATTAATGATGGCTCAAGATTATTGGTTAATTCATAAGGTTGAAAACAAGAGAATTGATTTTTAATATTGGATTCCAAATAGAACGAGTAGCCTGAGGACTTAATATTTACAAATTAATATTTTTCCCAACTCTACTTGTTCTTTTCTCATTTTTCGCTTTGCTCTTCGCGGGTTAGTGACAAGTGACAATAATGGCTTTGATTTAAACCCTGCTCCAGGGCGCAATATATCTAATTACGCCACTGACTAATAGGCTATTAATGTTCTTGTTCTCATCAACCACTCAATATTAATTTTTTGTGGAGGATGAAGCCCACATAGGTTTGAGACCTGTGCATGGGTAATGAGTTGGATGATGGCGACTGATGAGTTGGACTTACAGTTTTAGGTGGGTTCCAAACCACCGGGAAGTGATTTTACAGTAGAGAACAGTGTCTTCTTTGCTGGCCAATCTAATCGGTAACCGTTACAAACAGGACCCACGAGAACACAGCTTATCTCTAACCTAACCTAACCTAACCTGACCTTCTCATTGTTAGCGATCCCGATGAGGTTGTTCACTCAGGTCAAACCTCAGTCCCAGCCATTTCTGCTCATGACTTGATTCACTGTGTGCTTTCATATAAGCCACCTAAACCAGCACAAAAATTTATCACATTCAGAGATTTCAAACAGTTTGATGAAGCTGATTTTATCACCGATGTTGCTCAGACTCCATGGCATCAGATTGAGGATTTGTCTTCAGTTGATGAAATGGTAGAGACCCTTGAAAACTGGATTCTTAACATTTATGATAGACATGCTCCTACTGTGACTAAAAGAATCAATGGTAAAAGACGAGTACCATGGATGACTGACAAAATATTACAGTTAATGGCAAATAGGGACTCAGCTCATAGAAAGGCTAAGAGAATGGGTGACTTAAACAACTTGAATGAGTATAGACGACTTAGAAATAAAGTTAAACAAGAGCTATGTAACTCCAAAGTTAGGTACTTGAATAGTTTCATCACAGACAATAGACAAAACTCTTCATTATTATGGCGTGGTATTAAAGAATTTGGTCTAAGTAAGCAAAAATCAAATACGCCTATAGATCTTCCATTGGATGATATTAACGAGCATTTTGTTTCACTCTCTAGTCAACGTAATGAAACAGCCATTCAGAACCACATTAATGACCTTGGTAATAAGATCATTGACTCAAATATTCCCTTGGCTTGTCAATTTCATTTTCATCCAATCACAGAACAAGACGCTCTTAAAGCAATCCAACTCCTTCACAGCAATGCAACTGGGGCAGATAAAATTCCTATTAAATTTGTCAAGAGAATATTATCTGCTGTTTTACCATCACACTTATTTTCAATAAATCTCTTCAAAATGGCCATTTCCCTAAAAATTGGAAGCATGCTCTAGTTCGTCCTTTGAATAAAGTTGCTTCCCCCAATAAAGTTGAAGACTTCAGGCCTATCAGCATTCTGCCAGCATTGTCCAAAGTACTGGAAAGATTGGTTCATTGGCAGGTGGTCGAATTCCTTGAAAAAAAAAAACAGTTAAGCTTCATAACTTCCAATCTGGATTTCAAAAATCTCATTCAACTGAGACTGCTCTATTACGTGTCACTGAAGATATCAGGCTAGCTATGGATCAGAGAAAATGTACTATCTTGAGTCTGTTTGATTTCTCTAAAGCATTTGACATGGTTGACAATAATGTTCTACTCAGTAAATTAGCTCTTCTTGGTTTCAGTCACAAAGCTCTAACATGGTTTAAATCTTATCTCACAGGTAGAAAGCAATGTCACAGATGGTAATGACAGATCACAATGGAAAAGTGTAATACATGGCGTACCTCAAGGTTCTATACTAGGCCCCCTCCTCTTCACCCTTTATGCAAATGACCTCTCCTCAGTAATAAAGTTTTCTAGTTTCCACACATATGCAGATGATCTTCAAATCTATTCCAGCTGTTGTACCTCAAATATTAATGCAACTGTTGACAAGATGAATGAGGATATTAATCAAATTGTTGAATGGACTGGGAAAAATGGTCTTAAACTCAATCTTGTAAAAACGCAACCAATAATCATTGGCTATTCATGCTTGATAAATAGTATTGACTTGAATCTCACTCATAAAATCACTGTTGATGGCAATGCAATTCCATATTGTAGCTCAGTTAAGAACTTAGGGATAATCATGAACTCAACATTTGACTGGTCAGAGCAAATTATAAGCACATGTAAAAAGGTTTTATCAGCTATGCATCCTTTGAAGAAATTGCAAGATATTCTACCTAGAAGTGTCAGATTGTTACTGGTTAAATCTCTAATCTTCCCACATTTCATCTATTGTAATTCTGTAATGAATGACATGACATTCACTCTAAATAATAGACTGCAGCGCAGTCAGAATAATTATTGTCTACGATTTGTCTACTCTCTTCAATGGCATGAGCGAATAACTCAATCCCACATTTCAAGCTCAACTCTCAAACTTACTGATCAAAGGTTATTCAGGATAGTCAAACTTGTGAAAGATATTCTCAAATATGGTAAACCACATTGCTTCAGAAATGACTTCAAATTTGTGTCTGAAGGTAGGCGGAATGATGTCTCTCATACCAGAACTGAGGATAATACCCTAAGAATACCTAATCATCATATCACCATCTATACAAAATCATTTATTGTAAGTGCTTGTCATGCTTGGAATGTACTTCCAAATTCCATCAGGTGCATTAAGAGTCGAGCGGGCTTTATCTCATCATTAGGGAAATATCTCATGGAGAAAATGACTGCATCTGTCCAACCCTAGAGCAACTGCATGAAACCATTCACCTTCTTTGTATATAATATTTTTTTATTTTATAGAATATTGAAAATTGTCTCATCACTCACCACAATTCATCTAAGAAAACTTGTATAGGAACAACTATTTTAAATTATCTCTTCTTTTCATCATCTATCACCATTATCATAATTAATTTCTTTTAATATTCATAGTTTACAATTATTCTTTATTTCCATCTTAATTACATACCAGCTACTTTTATAATAAGCTCTTTTCATACTGTAACAAAAATAACTACAACTAAATTCAAATAGAACAACTCTCTCTTAAACTTTACTGGTCAAGTGTCAAGAATGGACGAATCCTTGTCCAAACTTCGCCATTTCATGTAATTGCATCACTTAGATTGTCATTACTGTAATTAATATCATACACATGAGATCATTGTACATAATTCTTTGCATTATAAAAATAGTATTTTCTGAGTTCACTACTGTATATATCTATGTGATGTTGATAGCTTTGATTTTAACCATTCATATTCAAATTTGTACATTTACATGAATAAAGAAATATAATATAATCTAATCTAATCTAATCTGATTGAACAGATACGTGCTACGGCTCGCGGCTATCACTTCCTTATCACACTGTTTTACTTATATTATTTGAAGATATTTCTCATCGTCGTCGTCTTCATGGTTTAGGCTGTTTAGCAATGGGCTAAGCCTGTTCCGGCGTCCATCTCTTCCTCGGTCTCCCAATACTTTGTTTCCCTCTTGGAATATGAAGCCATGTGTTCAGAGGGAGGCGGCCATGTGACATTCTGTGACAAAGATGATCAGACCACTTCCTTTATAAGTTTTAATCGTTTCAGCAAGCGTTTGTGCTCCACATTGCTCCCTTATCACATCGTTTCTGAAACAATATGTTCTAGTGCATCCCTTTAGATGTCTAAGAAACTTCATTTCCGCTGACTGTATCCTTGATTCTTGTTTCTTAGACAGCACCCATGCTTCGCTTCCATAAGCTAAGGTTGGTATAGCCATAACCTTATAAAACTTTAATAGCGTTTCCTTTCTAGCTTTATTCTTTAGGGACCTACTTATTGCATTACATACTGAGCTGAACTTTGATATTTTTTGCTGAACATCCTTATCTTGATCATATGTAATGTCACATCCTAGATATTTGAAATTACTGACTTGTTCCAATACCATATCATCGACCACTATTTTGGACCTTGTTGACCATTTTCCATGGAATGTCATAATTTTTGTTTTCTTTTTTGAGATTTTCATTTTAAAATGCCTACCTAGAACATGTAGCTTATGCATCGACATTTTTAGCTAGTCTTCAGAATCCTGGAATATCACAGAGACATCAGCAAAAAATAAATAGTTTACTAAATTTGCTAAAGATATTTCTAAACATATATATTATCTTAGGTTTAAAATTGGATTGATGTTGTGGAACTTATTTATAATTAATGACAAAGAATCTCTTATTCTTCAATGAAGAATGAATTAATCATTATAGTGTAAGCTTGTATGAAATAGCCCATTATCAAGGGAACATACATAACACTAATTGATAAACTCTAGAGTAGATGGATTGTATTTGAATCATTGCATATTGAATATTGCAAAAAAAATAAAAAACATGCTCAAGAATTGGCATAATTTGCTTCCCTCACTACTCTCCATCCTTGTCATCTTGCCTAGATAGCACGACGCACTACACAGCATAAATCATAATCAAAGCGCAATTAATTTGCATGAACCATTAATTACTAGCAGCCAGAAGAGGGGTAAGTAAACTTGAATTGATAGCTGCTAACTGTGTAGGACGGCATTTTAGGCGTGTTTATAACTTCAATGTGAGCTACTGTGTTCACCTGCCTTACAGGGGAATGGTCAGAGAACACCGCCGTGGCATTTGTTCACATCTGACTTGATTTACTGCTCGAATTCTGGAGTACACGGCACCGGAAAACACTTGTGCTGCAGTATACTGACAAGGCAACCAGCTAGGATCTGGTCTGTTGTGTGTGTTTTGCTCTCGCTCCAATACGACTCGGCACTCTATTATGTAATGTCAGTCGCTTGTCTTTGTGAGAGAAGCGTCTGCCCCTTCAGAGACTAGTTGTCCTTCACTTCCTGTAGGGGTGTTGAGAAGAAGGGCGCTCTCTGTACTCTGTTGGCCAAGTTGGGTCTACCCTCTTCACAGGCCGGTCTGTCATTGGTTGTGCGAATTTCCTAGCTATCTGCAGCTAACATAAATATTGTGAAATGTTGATGTCCATCGAAAATAGGCGAGAAGTTGTTCTCACTTCTCACTTCCTACCAAAAAGGTTCAGTAAACAGAAGTCATTCCCAACATTTGATCGCTCTCTGAATGATATAATGTCATATTACTTCTCGGCACCAATCCAGCCAACTTGAAAAACATCAATGTTCGTCTACTTATCTATTAACTTATTTATTCATTCACTTATTCATTCGTTCACTTATCTAAAAACTTTTTGTATTTAATGAATTTATTATTTATGAATTATTATTAATGATTTTTTTAATTTATTTTATGTAATGATAAAACCGATTGAGATACGGAAAGGTCGTTAAGGAAGTCCAGATTGCTCATATCAAAGAGGTATGAACTATGTTCTATGATCATATCGAGTTGACTATTTGCTTGAACCTATCTAACGTATGTTAGGCTAGGTTTGGTTTGAGGGGTCTCGTTAGGTTGAGAAAGGCGTGGGAAAAATGGCCCGAACCGGTATTTTCCCCGTAATGCTGATGAATACAAAACCAATTCAATTCGAAGATTCTCTGGGAATATAATACGATATGAGCTCTACTACTAGGATTATTTAGGTAAATTAAATGATTCTGTGATATTTAATTCATATGTTTTAAAAAAACAATTTCAGTATTTTATGCATGATGAATAATTTTTTAAATTGTTCTTTCATTTTTCGACATGTTTAAAATGAATTTGTATTCAGCAAGTTATTTCAATCAATAAATCAATAAAATTAATCCCTATTTACTTGTATTCATATTAATTTAGAGCTGTTAAATTCAAGTCACTTTCAACATCACGTTTTTCGACCCTACTTCTTATTGACGGTTGGATCGATAGCTTTTACCAGTTGTCAAATACCAGAAAATCTATTTTATGGATGGCTCGTGGTCAGAAGCATTCGCTCCTAATTGCATTCTTCTTTTCCAATTGACTGTCAAGGGAAGGCGTTTACCATGACGGATCTGTGGAACTCAAAAAGTCTAGATTGGAATTCTCAAACACTCACTGGGAACTATTATGACTCAAATGCATGGCATGTGATCGATCCGACTCAAATGCGTTTGCGTTCGAGAGAAATCCTCTCTATCACGAGGACAGTTTCCACATCTGAATGCATGCAAATTGTCATTCCTTGTGAATCTATAATCTCTTTTCACTTCGATTTCGAATGATGGAGGAGGGCTTGGAATAGACTATAGTCTGCAAAAATCCCATATTATCAACTTAATTTAACAGCTTTGAATTGATTTATCACCTATATCTGAAAAATACATGATCATCTAGCTAAATGCTAACGACCGTTCCAAAGTGAGTATTTCTGCTCTCTCTAAAATTTGAAATTGAATTTTGAAAGATGAAAAAATTATATGTAATTGTATTTTTGGTAAGTGAGTTTGTAAGTTTTGAAGTTTAGTGACATTTTAGGGTTATCCTTATCCCAGGACAACATTGCACTAAATACAGTAAAACCAATAGATACTTAATTCGCCAAGTATCATCAACATGGATCGATCATATACCAGGTATGTATAATATGCATATGTGCATGTATATTACTATAGATCCACCATCAAGAATTACCATAGACCAATCATCCCTATTCTATGATATTACATCCAACTCAATTCAAATTTTCCTCATAATTTCTTTGTCGAAACAAGATTGTGATGTTTTGTTGACAATAAATAAAGTTCAAACTTGGTAGAAACACTGAGGAGTTTCGTCAAGCTTGCTTTTCACCGGCAAGGTACTTGTCTATTCTTTCAATAATTAGACTATATGAAGTTTTCAGGATATTCATAACAGTTCATGATTCAATTAATTTAGTACTATTACAATATTTTGACAATCATGCGATATTATTTAATTAACCCACTTATTATTTAGATAATTAGTGTTCAAAAGAGAAACTTTGTGTTTTCATCGTTAGTATTCGGAAGAAGCCTACTGGGATTCAGAAATATTAATTTTCACAGCACATAGAGAATACTAAAATACTAAAAAACACTAAACACTCAAACAAAATAAATTACTGGCATCGCTACATTGATGACATTATTGTACTCTACAATGGAAACCAAAGACAGTGTGAACAACTCCTAACACAACTGAACAGAACCCATAGAAACTTACAATTCACAGCAAAATATGAAACAGACTACACTTTAAACTTCTTAGACCTCACTATCAAAAACTGAATAACATGCACAAATTCAAAATCTACTGAAAACCAACTCTCACAGCCACACTCATTTACAACTTGTTATTAAACATAATTGAAATATTAAAAACTATTTGTTTCTCTAAAGCAAATATGTTATTCTTATGGATGATACATAATAAATAATATGAAGGTTAGAGAGGGCCCGAGGGCTACCTTTAAATCTGATTTCAATTGCATATGATGGAAAAGCTCATTTAAAAATCACATGTTCCTTATAGAAGAAGGCCCAAGTGCCTTTCTATTTTCCCCATTCAAATATCCTTTAAATGCAAGCAAATTAAAAAATCCTTATTCATACATCGCTGGGCATTACTTAAAGGAAGATCCATGCAAAAACTCATAGAATTTGGTCCACACATTCAGCCGTAATGCGTTACAAACAGACAGACAAATAAAAACGCTTGACTTGAAATAGAGACTCTCTTCGTTCGGTCAAATATTTAATATGGGACCTGTTGTCCTAATACAATAGTAAGTTCAAGGCCTTTTATGAAATAGAATAGAAAAGAACATATTTTTATTCCATTGAAAAAACATGTTTATGTTCTCTACATTTTGATCATCGTAATAAAAAAACATATAAATAAATGTACATAATACATTTTCATAGTATCTATCATTCTCAAGAAAAATATAGGTCCTCTAAGGCATAGCCTGTTTAGAGGTTCCTTCTCATTTATTTAAAATAATAATTTATTGTCATTATGAGCTGTATATATAATCAGGAGTAAAAGATACATGAAATTTAAAGAGTAGATTAAAAGATTTAAGTAGCTAATTCTAATTGAATGGTACAAAAAATTTGAGGTTATATAGATTTAAAAATTATTCTACTCTAATTATTAAATTTCTACTAGTTACTTGACTATTACAAAATTTTAATTTTTTTCTAAGAAAAGAAAAAGAAATAAAGAATTATAATACTGAATTGGTTTTTTTTTTAATTCAAATTTCGTATTATATCTTAGCCATGAATACAATAGTATGATTCGGCTACGTGACAATCATGTTCGAAACTTCAAACCTTCAATAGCCTGGTCAGCTGCGGTCAATGAACAGCTTGAACTGCTATCGCAATACATGTGTGATACTAATAGCGGAACGTGACCTAGCCGTGCTGCATCCTCTACGATAAGCTCTTATTGTTCAACAGGACGAAGTTGCTCCTCTTACGAGCAAAACTGTCATCTGGAATCTTATTACTCGAGTAGCCTTGTGTTTTGCTGATAGAAAGTAAGCTTCATAAGAGCAAATACCATTAATCTATGAGTATGCACACTGTTACAGTGGATTGTTATATTATATTATATACTATTCAGCTGGCTCGCTACGATCGCCTTATTAAACATACTCCGCTTCCCCTTTCCGGGAGAGGTGAATGGAGGCTTTTAAAAAATTTGAATACTCAAAAATGTTTAATTTTAGACTTTTTGGGAGAATAGGAGAGAACTGAGAGTTGTTTGGTTCATAATATGGTAAAAGTTACATATAATTGAAAACTACTTTTATACCTTCAGTGCTGATGGATAAACAAATACAGGATTCAGTATAATTTCAACCTGATGGAATCTGACAATATTCAGCTCTCACTAAATTTTCACAATTTCTTTGATTTTTGGATGATATTGTTCCATTCTAATCGTGATGTTGAAGATTGAAGTTGAAATGTAATTAATGTTTTGTGAAGTGGATGATATTATTGATTTACTTTTTATTCAACTTTTATAACTTTTGTGGTGGGTCTATGATTTCACCTCTTAAGCCGCGTCTCCACCAACCGAAAATGCTCGGCGAACAGTGTTCGTTGGAATTATCTGATGTTGCCGAACATTGTTTGGTGTTGGTTTGGTGTGGACACCTTCTCAAACATTATGATCGGTGTGGTGGGGTAGTGGCGGGAACCTGTTGTTGGTCCTCACTGTTCGCTCACAGACCGAACATTTCAATTGAACTCACGAACATGACCCATATGTTTAATGTTTGTCCATTTTTTTGTTCGCCAACAATGTTCGGCAGACATGTTCGGTTGATGGAGACGCGGCTTTATGTAGATTATTTGGGAATGTCGTACGTGAAAAATTATGAATCAATTCCAATTTTTAAAATTCAAACTTGAATTTTTTGAAAGTGTATTTTGGATTTATTTACTTCAACCAGATTTTCCTGTCTATGAAGGTTCTCTCACAGTTTCTCCCTAGGGCTCTTAAAAATGTTCAGTGCTACCCAGAACAGCTAAGAACTTCTCCTGTTTAATCACGTTTATATTGGAGATGGAGCTCAGAATCCTTTTATCAGTTCAATGCATCTGTTTGATCAACTGAGAGACAAACAATTTGAAATTGAAATTGAAATTGAAACAGAAACATCCCAGCTACTCAAGACTTCAAAGTAATCGAAGAAGAATCGGATTACTAAGATAATTAATTCTCCCTTTAAGCATTGGCTTCGATCTGTAGTTACCTTCAAACTGCTGTACTGAGCAGGAGAAAAAATAAATGATATATCAGTTTATATCATTTCTATAGGATAGTTAATGAATATGATTGAATGGTCATCTTCTTCCCACGACTAATGCCATACCAATATGAAACAGCTTCTGACTGGGGAAAACACTCACATTTTATTAGTGCCGACCGGCTACTCCGTGAATTATTGTCATGGATCAAATTCTTTCTCAAATCATCTCAATTCTAATTTAAAACCACCCGCATCAAAATCAGAGACTCTAATAATCGGGGGTAAATTGGGCCCCCTAAAAGAATGGGCCCAGAAATATGAAACATGTATACAATATTCCATGACAATCGGTCAAGACGTTTGGCCGTGATCGAGTAACATAGTCTATATATATATGGACATACAATCAATAGAGAAGATAAGCCGAGCGGTCGAGTAAAAGTGGACTTCACTCCGTTCGGTCAAAAAATTACTTACACTTAGGAACTTTTAGGGTGGAGGGTGGAGGAAAAAGAAACGAGGGGATTTTCGGGGACTCATTGAGAATACACTTCCAGTAGTAGTGCAGTACGTGGGAGAGTTTCAGTTTTCCACTGATTACTTGCAACATAAAACCTGTATGAACTGAGCTATACTAATTATTAGGTAATATTTACAGCCTGGGTTATACTAAGGATAACCACTTTAATTATACAATTTTTACATACAGGATAAACTTACCTTATATTTTCTTAGCCGCACGTTTTGGACCAACGTTTGTTCTGTAAAGAGGCACCATTTTTCACTCCTGAACCAATTTTAACTCAACTTACATTTATACTTACTCTTTATCACGCTCTTTAGCAATCACGCAATTTACGCAATCATCAAGCAAGCAATTAAGGATGTTATACGCTACGAGCTTATTTCATACAAAAGTTGATTCTATTAAAATATTTTGACTCTTATTGCTTTGAACTTTTGATTCTCCAATGAAATATTGCATTTCATATGTATGATTTTGTTTCAAAGTCAATTTATTTCCGGAGCAGGGTTCTTTGTCATCTTAATTTATTTTCTACATAAAAAGGGTTATATGCTCAATGTATTTATTCATTGCATTTCCTTATTCTTTTATTTCTAATTATTAGTACTTATCTGTTTCATTAGAATTCCCATAGAGGGTACTCTCTTCTACCCTCTTTCTCTGTTCTCCTCTTTTCCGTGTTTCTCTTTCTCTAATAAAATTTCAAGTTCAGACTGGAAGAAATAGAAAATTTATCGGGGCTCTTCGACTGCACTTCCCAACTCTCTTGAAAATTTCCAATCATTCTCGCTCTCCCATTTATCTAGCTTCATCCGCGTATCTCTCACTGATTTTCCTTTTCTTTCTTTTATCTATCTCCATCTTTGCCTTCTTCTATCTTTCCCCATCTCTGGTCTTCTCACTGTCCCATATTCATTTTCTGTTATCTATTTTCATCTTTGAGCCTCCAGTTTACTTCTTCTTCCATTCCCCCATGAGTCACCATCCATTCTCTCATATTTTTCGTGGATTGTGGAAGAGACGGAATGGTTGCTTGGAATCCGTCGCAATCCCATCCAATATTCCCAATCCCTCAGCCGGGTTGCAATTTTCACTTTCTAAGCTCAACATCAATGCATTCTTCTGTAATCCTACCTGAATGTAGTTCTCAAGATGGAAAATGGAACACAGCATAAAGCCTCCCTCCTTTCGACTGGCATCGGTGTCATCCTCTTCTGTTAGCCGGTGAATTTCCTGTAGTCCAACTACTGCTTCGGTTTTCTCTTCTGTTATCAGCTCTTCAAGATAAGAATGGTCCAAAACAATTTTTCAAAAATCTTTCCTTTCCACTCCAGTATAAACGTTGACGAGTCTCAATATAAAAATAAATGAGCAGTCAGTAGCGTATATAGAAAAATTTCGGTGGGTACCCCAACAACGGGCAGTTGCACACCCAGGATTTTACTATGAGGGGACGAAACTACAGGGTTCTCTTCGAAAAAGGGGGTTCAGGGGTCCTCCTCCGGGAAAAATTTTCATAAATTGAAGTGAAAATCACAGATTTCTACGCATTTCTACTAATTTTCCTATTTGTGTTTCTACTATTGTGAAACTACAGGGTTCTCTTCGAAAAAGGGGGTTCAGGGGTCCTCCTCCGGGAAAAATGTTCATAAATTGAAGTGAAAATTACAGATTTCTACGCATTTCTACTAATTTTCCTATTTGTGTTTCTACTATTGTGAAACTACAGGGTTCTCTTCGAAAAAGGGGGTTCAGGGGTCCTCCTCCGGGAAAAATGTTCATAAATTGAAGTAAAAATTACAGATTTCTACGCATTTCTACTAATTTTCCTATTTGTGTTTCTACTATTGTGAAACTACAGGGTTCTCTTCGAAAAAGGGGGTTCAGGGGTCCTCCTCCGGGAAAAATTTTCATAAATTGAAGTGAAAATCACAGATTTCTACGCATTTCTACTAATTTTCCTATTTGTGTTTCTACTATTGTGAGACTACAGGGTTCTCTTCGAAAAAGGGGGTTCAGGGGTCCTCCTCCGGGAAAAATGTTCATAAATTGAAGTGAAAATTACAGATTTCTACGCATTTCTACTAATTTTCCTATTTGTGTTTCTACTATTGTGAAACTACAGGGTTCTCTTCGAAAAAGGGGGTTCAGGGGTCCTCCTCCGGGAAAAATTTTCATAAATTGAAGTGAAAATCACAGATTTCTACGCATTTCTACTAATTTTCCTATTTGTGTTTCTACTATTGTGAAACTACAGGGTTCTCTTCGAAAAAGGGGGTTCAGGGGTCCTCCTCCGGGAAAAATGTTCATAAATTGAAGTGAAAATTACAGATTTCTACGCATTTCTACTAATTTTCCTATTTGTGTTTCTACTATTGTGAAACTACAGGGTTCTCTTCGAAAAAGAGGGTTCAGGGGTCCTCCTCCGGGAAAAATTTTCATAAATTGAAGTGAAAATCACAGATTTCTACGCATTTCTACTAATTTTCCTATTTGTGTTTCTACTATTGTGAAACTACAGGGTTCTCTTCGAAAAAGGGGGTTCAGGGGTCCTCCTCCGGGAAAAATGTTCATAAATTGAAGTGAAAATTACAGATTTCTACGCATTTCTACTAATTTTCCTATTTGTGTTTCTACTATTGTGAAACTACAGGGTTCTCTTCGAAAAAGGGGGTTCAGGGGTCCTCCTCCGGGAAAAATTTTCATAAATTGAAGTGAAAATCACAGATTTCTACGCATTTCTACTAATTTTCCTATTTGTGTTTCTACTATTGTGAAACTACAGGGTTCTCTTCGAAAAAGGGGGTTCAGGGGTCCTCCTCCGGGAAAAATGTTCATAAATTGAAGTGAAAATTACAGATTTCTACGCATTTCTACTAATTTTCCTATTTGTGTTTCTACTATTGTGAAACTACAGGGTTCTCTTCGAAAAAGGGGGTTCAGGGGTCCTCCTCCGGGAAAAATGTTCATAAATTGAAGTGAAAATTACAGATTTCTACGCATTTCTACTAATTTTCCTATTTGTGTTTCTACTATTGTGAAACTACAGGGTTCTCTTCGAAAAAGGGGGTTCAGGGGTCCTCCTCCGGGAAAAATGTTCATAAATTGAAGTGAAAATTACAGATTTCTACGCATTTCTACTAATTTTCCTATTTGTGTTTCTACTATTGTGAAACTACAGGGTTCTCTTCGAAAAAGGGGGTTCAGGGGTCCTCCTCCGGGAAAAATGTTCATAAATTGAAGTGAAAATTACAGATTTCTACGCATTTCTACTAATTTTCCTATTTGTGTTTCTACTATTGTGAAACTACAGGGTTCTCTTCGAAAAAGGGGGTTCAGGGGTCCTCCTCCGGGAAAAATGTTCATAAATTGAAGTGAAAATTACAGATTTCTACGCATTTCTACTAATTTTCCTATTTGTGTTTCTACTATTGTGAAACTACAGGGTTCTCTTCGAAAAAGGGGGTTCAGGGGTCCTCCTCCGGGAAAAATTTTCATAAATTGAAGTGAAAATCACAGATTTCTACGCATTTCTACTAATTTTCCTATTTGTGTTTCTACTATTGTGAAACTACAGGGTTCTCTTCGAAAAAGGGGGTTCAGGGGTCCTCCTCCGGGAAAAATGTTCATAAATTGAAGTGAAAATTACAGATTTCTACGCATTTCTACTAATTTTCCTATTTGTGTTTCTACTATTGTGAAACTACAGGGTTCTCTTCGAAAAAGGGGGTTCAGGGGTCCTCCTCCGGGAAAAATGTTCATAAATTGAAGTGAAAATTACAGATTTCTACGCATTTCTACTAATTTTCCTATTTGTGTTTCTACTATTGTGAAACTACAGGGTTCTCTTCGAAAAAGGGGGTTCAGGGGTCCTCCTCCGGGAAAAATGTTCATAAATTGAAGTGAAAATTACAGATTTCTACGCATTTCTACTAAATTTCCTATTTGTGTTTCTACTATTGTGAAACTACAGGGTTCTCTTCGAAAAAGGGGGTTCAGGGGTCCTCCTCCGGGAAAAATGTTCATAAATTGAAGTGAAAATTACAGATTTCTACGCATTTCTACTAATTTTCCTATTTGTGTTTCTACTATTGTGAAACTACAGGGTTCTCTTCGAAAAAGGGGGTTCAGGGGTCCTCCTTCGGGAAAAATTTTCATAAATTGAAGTGAAAATTACAGATTTCTACGCATTTCTACTAATTTTCCTATTTGTGTTTCTACTATTGTGAAACTACAGGGTTCTCTTCGAAAAAGGGGGTTCAGGGGTCCTCCTCCGGGGAAAATTTTCATAAATTGAAGTGAAAATCACAGATTTCTACGCATTTCTACTAATTTTCCTATTTGTGTTTCTACTATTGTGAAACTACAGGGTTCTCTTCGAAAAAGGGGGTTCAGGGGTCCTCCTCCGGGAAAAATGTTCATAAATTGAAGTGAAAATTACAGATTTCTACGCATTTCTACTAATTTTCCTATTTTTGTTTCTACTATTGTGAAACTACAGGGTTGTCTTCGAAAAAGGGGGTTCAGGGGTCCTCCTCCGGGGAAAATTTTCATCAATTGAAGTGAAAATCACAGATTTCTACGCATTTCTACTAATTTTCCTATTTGTGTTTCTACTATTGTGAAACTACAGGGTTCTCTTTGAAAAAGGGGGTTCAGGGGTCCTCCTCCGGGGAAAATTTTCATCAATTGAAGTGAAAATCACAGATTTCTACGCATTTCTACTACTTTTCCTATTTGTGTTTCTACTATTGTGAAACTACAGGGTTCTCTTCGAAAAAGGGGGTTCAGGGGTCCTCCTCCGGGGAAAATTTTCATCAATTGAAGTGAAAATCACAGATTTCTACGCATTTCTACTAATTTTCCTATTTGTGTTTCTACTATTGTGAAACTACAGGGTTCTCTTCGAAAAAGGGGGTTCAGGGGTCCTCCTCCGGGGAAAATTTTCATCAATTGAAGTGAAAATCACAGATTTCTACGCATTTCTACTAATTTTCCTATTTGTGTTTCTACTATTGTGAAACTACAGGGTTCTCTTCGAAAAAGGGGGTTCAGGGGTCCTCCTCCGGGGAAAATTTTCATCAATTGAAGTGAAAATCACAGATTTCTACGCATTTCTACTAATTTTCCTATTTGTGTTTCTACTATTGTGAAACTACAGGGTTCTCTTCGAAAAAGGGGGTTCAGGGGTCCTCCTCCGGGGAAAATTTTCATCAATTGAAGTGAAAATCACAGATTTCTACGCATTTCTACTAATTTTCCTATTTGTGTTTCTACTATTGTGAAACTACAGGGTTCTCTTCGAAAAAGGGGGTTCAGGGGTCCTCCTCCGGGGAAAATTTTCATCAATTGAAGTGAAAATCACAGATTTCTACGCATTTCTACTAATTTTCCTATTTGTGTTTCTACTATTGTGAAACTACAGGGTTCTCTTCGAAAAAGGGGGTTCAGGGGTCCTCCTCCGGGGAAAATTTTCATCAATTGAAGTGAAAATCACAGATTTCTACGCATTTCTACTAATTTTCCTATTTGTGTTTCTACTATTGTGAAACTACAGGGTTCTCTTCGAAAAAGGGGGTTCAGGGGTCCTCCTCCGGGGAAAATTTTCATCAATTGAAGTGAAAATCACAGATTTCTACGCATTTCTACTAATTTTCCTATTTGTGTTTCTACTATTGTGAAACTACAGGGTTCTCTTCGAAAAAGGGGGTTCAGGGGTCCTCCTCCGGGGAAAATTTTCATCAATTGAAGTGAAAATCACAGATTTCTACGCATTTCTACTAATTTTCCTATTTGTGTTTCTACTATTGTGAAACTACAGGGTTCTCTTCGAAAAAGGGGGTTCAGGGGTCCTCCTCCGGGGAAAATTTTCATCAATTGAAGTGAAAATCACAGATTTCTACGCATTTCTACTAATTTTCCTATTTGTGTTTCTACTATTGTGAAACTACAGGGTTCTCTTCGAAAAAGGGGGTTCAGGGGTCCTCCTCCGGGGAAAATTTTCATCAATTGAAGTGAAAATCACAGATTTCTACGCATTTCTACTAATTTTCCTATTTGTGTTTCTACTATTGTGAAACTACAGGGTTCTCTTCGAAAAAGGGGGTTCAGGGGTCCTCCTCCGGGGAAAATTTTCATCAATTGAAGTGAAAATCACAGATTTCTACGCATTTCTACTAATTTTCCTATTTGTGTTTCTACTATTGTGAAACTACAGGGTTCTCTTCGAAAAAGGGGGTTCAGGGGTCCTCCTCCGGGGAAAATTTTCATCAATTGAAGTGAAAATCACAGATTTCTACGCATTTCTACTAATTTTCCTATTTGTGTTTCTACTATTGTGAAACTACAGGGTTCTCTTCGAAAAAGGGGGTTCAGGGGTCCTCCTCCGGGGAAAATTTTCATCAATTTAAGTGAAAATCACAGATTTCTACGCATTTCTACTAATTTTCCTATTTGTGTTTCTACTATTGTGAAACTACAGGGTTCTCTTCGAAAAAGGGGGTTCAGGGGTCCTCCTCCGGGGAAAATTTTCATCAATTGAAGTGAAAATCACAGATTTCTACGCATTTCTACTAATTTTCCTATTTGTGTTTCTACTATTGTGAAACTACAGGGTTCTCTTCGAAAAAGGGGGTTCAGGGGTCCTCCTCCGGGGAAAATTTTCATCAATTGAAGTGAAAATCACAGATTTCTACGCATTTCTACTAATTTTCCTATTTGTGTTTCTACTATTGTGAAACTACAGGGTTCTCTTCGAAAAAGGGGGTTCAGGGGTCCTCCTCCGGGGAAAATTTTCATCAATTGAAGTGAAAATCACAGATTTCTACGCATTTCTACTAATTTTCCTATTTGTGTTTCTACTATTGTGAAACTACAGGGTTCTCTTCGAAAAAGGGGGTTCAGGGGTCCTCCTCCGGGGAAAATTTTCATCAATTGAAGTGAAAATCACAGATTTCTACGCATTTCTACTAATTTTCCTATTTGTGTTTCTACTATTGTGAAACTACAGGGTTCTCTTCGAAAAAGGGGGTTCAGGGGTCCTCCTCCGGGAAAAATGTTCATAAATTGAAGTGAAAATTACAGATTTCTACGCATTTCTACTAATTTTCCTATTTGTGTTTCTACTATTGTGAAACTACAGGGTTCTCTTCGAACAAGGGGGTTCAGGGGTCCTCCTCCGGGAAAAATGTTCATAAATTGAAGTGAAAATTACAGATTTCTACGCATTTCTACTAAATTTCCTATTTGTGTTTCTACTATTGTGAAACTACAGGGTTCTCTTCGAAAAAGGGGGTTCAGGGGTCCTCCTCCGGGAAAAATGTTCATAAATTGAAGTGAAAATTACAGATTTCTACGCATTTCTACTAATTTTCCTATTTGTGTTTCTACTATTGTGAAACTACAGGGTTCTCTTCGAAAAAGGGGGTTCAGGGGTCCTCCTTCGGGAAAAATTTTCATAAATTGAAGTGAAAATTACAGATTTCTACGCATTTCTACTAATTTTCCTATTTGTGTTTCTACTATTGTGAAACTACAGGGTTCTCTTCGAAAAAGGGGGTTCAGGGGTCCTCCTCCGGGGAAAATTTTCATAAATTGAAGTGAAAATCACAGATTTCTACGCATTTCTACTAATTTTCCTATTTGTGTTTCTACTATTGTGAAACTACAGGGTTCTCTTCGAAAAAGGGGGTTCAGGGGTCCTCCTCCGGGAAAAATGTTCATAAATTGAAGTGAAAATTACAGATTTCTACGCATTTCTACTAATTTTCCTATTTGTGTTTCTACTATTGTGAAACTACAGGGTTCTCTTCGAAAAAGGGGGTTCAGGGGTCCTCCTCCGGGGAAAATTTTCATCAATTGAAGTGAAAATCACAGATTTCTACGCATTTCTACTAATTTTCCTATTTGTGTTTCTACTATTGTGAAACTACAGGGTTCTCTTCGAAAAAGGGGGTTCAGGGGTCCTCCTCCGGGGAAAATTTTCATCAATTGAAGTGAAAATCACAGATTTCTACGCATTTCTACTAATTTTCCTATTTGTGTTTCTACTATTGTGAAACTACAGGGTTCTCTTCGAAAAAGGGGGTTCAGGGGTCCTCCTCCGGGGAAAATTTTCATCAATTGAAGTGAAAATCACAGATTTCTACGCATTTCTACTAATTTTCCTATTTGTGTTTCTACTATTGTGAAACTACAGGGTTCTCTTCGAAAAAGGGGGTTCAGGGGTCCTCCTCCGGGGAAAATTTTCATCAATTGAAGTGAAAATCACAGATTTCTACGCATTTCTACTAATTTTCCTATTTGTGTTTCTACTATTGTGAAACTACAGGGTTCTCTTCGAAAAAGGGGGTTCAGGGGTCCTCCTCCGGGGAAAATTTTCATCAATTGAAGTGAAAATCACAGATTTCTACGCATTTCTACTAATTTTCCTATTTGAGTTCTACTATTGTGAAACTACAGGGTTCTCTTCGAAAAAGGGGGTTCAGGGGTCCTCCTCCGGGGAAAATTTTCATCAATTGAAGTGAAAATCACAGATTTCTACGCATTTCTACTAATTTTCCTATTTGTGTTTCTACTATTGTGAAACTACAGGGTTCTCTTCGAAAAAGGGGGTTCAGGGGTCCTCCTCCGGGGAAAATTTTCATCAATTGAAGTGAAAATCACAGATTTCTACGCATTTCTACTAATTTTCCTATTTGTGTTTCTACTATTGTGAAACTACAGGGTTCTCTTCGAAAAAGGGGGTTCAGGGGTCCTCCTCCGGGGAAAATTTTCATCAATTGAAGTGAAAATCACAGATTTCTACGCATTTCTACTAATTTTCCTATTTGTGTTTCTACTATTGTGAAACTACAGGGTTCTCTTCGAAAAAGGGGGTTCAGGGGTCCTCCTCCGGGGAAAATTTTCATCAATTTAAGTGAAAATCACAGATTTCTACGCATTTCTACTAATTTACCTATTTGTGTTTCTACTATTGTGAAACTACAGGGTTCTCTTCGAAAAAGGGGGTTCAGGGGTCCTCCTCCGGGGAAAATTTTCATCAATTGAAGTGAAAATCACAGATTTCTACGCATTTCTACTAATTTTCCTATTTGTGTTTCTACTATTGTGAAACTACAGGGTTCTCTTCGAAAAAGGGGGTTCAGGGGTCCTCCTCCGGGGAAAATTTTCATCAATTGAAGTGAAAATCACAGATTTCTACGCATTTCTACTAATTTTCCTATTTGTGTTTCTACTATTGTGAAACTACAGGGTTCTCTTCGAAAAAGGGGGTTCAGGGGTCCTCCTCCGGGGAAAATTTTCATCAATTGAAGTGAAAATCACAGATTTCTACGCATTTCTACTAATTTTCCTATTTGTGTTTCTACTATTGTGAAACTACAGGGTTCTCTTCGAAAAAGGGGGTTCAGGGGTCCTCCTCCGGGGAAAATTTTCATCAATTGAAGTGAAAATCACAGATTTCTACGCATTTCTACTAATTTTCCTATTTGTGTTTCTACTATTGTGAAACTACAGGGTTCTCTTCGAAAAAGGGGGTTCAGGGGTCCTCCTCCGGGAAAAATGTTCATAAATTGAAGTGAAAATTACAGATTTCTACGCATTTCTACTAATTTTCCTATTTGTGTTTCTACTATTGTGAAACTACAGGGTTCTCCTTCGAACAAGGGGGTTCAGGGGTCCTCCTCCGGGAAAAATGTTCATAAATTGAAGTGAAAATTACAGATTTCTACGCATTTCTACTAAATTTCCTATTTGTGTTTCTACTATTGTGAAACTACAGGGTTCTCTTCGAAAAAGGGGGTTCAGGGGTCCTCCTCCGGGAAAAATGTTCATAAATTGAAGTGAAAATTACAGATTTCTACGCATTTCTACTAATTTTCCTATTTGTGTTTCTACTATTGTGAAACTACAGGGTTCTCTTCGAAAAAGGGGGTTCAGGGGTCCTCCTTCGGGAAAAATTTTCATAAATTGAAGTGAAAATTACAGATTTCTACGCATTTCTACTAATTTTCCTATTTGTGTTTCTACTATTGTGAAACTACAGGGTTCTCTTCGAAAAAGGGGGTTCAGGGGTCCTCCTCCGGGGAAAATTTTCATAAATTGAAGTGAAAATCACAGATTTCTACGCATTTCTACTAATTTTCCTATTTGTGTTTCTACTATTGTGAAACTACAGGGTTCTCTTTGAAAAAGGGGGTTCAGGGGTCCTCCTCCGGGAAAAATGTTCATAAATTGAAGTAAAAATTACAGATTTCTACGCATTTCTACTAATTTTCCTATTTTTGTTTCTACTATTGTGAAACTACAGGGTTCTCTTCGAAAAGGGGGTTCAGGGGTCCTCCTCCGGGGAAAATTTTCATCAATTGAAGTGAAAATCACAGATTTCTACGCATTTCTACTAATTTTCCTATTTGTGTTTCTACTATTGTGAAACTACAGGGTTCTCTTTGAAAAAGGGGGTTCAGGGGTCCTCCTCCGGGGAAAATTTTCATCAATTGAAGTGAAAATCACAGATTTCTACGCATTTCTACTACTTTTCCTATTTGTGTTTCTACTATTGTGAAACTACAGGGTTCTCTTCGAAAAAGGGGGTTCAGGGGTCCTCCTCCGGGGAAAATTTTCATCAATGAAGTGAAAATCACAGATTTCTACGCATTTCTACTAATTTTCCTATTTGTGTTTCTACTATTGTGAAACTACAGGGTTCTCTTCGAAAAAGGGGGTTCAGGGGTCCTCCTCCGGGGAAAATTTTCATCAATTGAAGTGAAAATCACAGATTTCTACGCATTTCTACTAATTTTCCTATTTGTGTTTCTACTATTGTGAAACTACAGGGTTCTCTTCGAAAAAGGGGGTTCAGGGGTCCTCCTCCGGGGAAAATTTTCATCAATTGAAGTGAAAATCACAGATTTCTACGCATTTCTACTAATTTTCCTATTTGTGTTTCTACTATTGTGAAACTACAGGGTTCTCTTCGAAAAAGGGGGTTCAGGGTCTCCTCCTCCGGGGAAAATTTTCATCAATTGAAGTGAAAATCACAGATTTCTACGCATTTCTACTAATTTTCCTATTTGTGTTTCTACTATTGTGAAACTACAGGGTTCTCTTCGAAAAAGGGGGTTCAGGGGTCCTCCTCCGGGGAAAATTTTCATCAATTGAAGTGAAAATCACAGATTTCTACGCATTTCTACTAATTTTCCTATTTGTGTTTCTACTATTGTGAAACTACAGGGTTCTCTTCGAAAAAGGGGGTTCAGGGGTCCTCCTCCGGGGAAAATTTTCATCAATTGAAGTGAAAATCACAGATTTCTACGCATTTCTACTAATTTTCCTATTTGTGTTTCTACTATTGTGAAACTACAGGGTTCTCTTCGAAAAAGGGGGTTCAGGGGTCCTCCTCCGGGGAAAATTTTCATCAATTGAAGTGAAAATCACAGATTTCTACGCATTTCTACTAATTTTCCTATTTGTGTTTCTACTATTGTGAAACTACAGGGTTCTCTTCGAAAAAGGGGGTTCAGGGGTCCTCCTCCGGGGAAAATTTTCATCAATTGAAGTGAAAATCACAGATTTCTACGCATTTCTACTAATTTTCCTATTTGTGTTTCTACTATTGTGAAACTACAGGGTTCTCTTCGAAAAAGGGGGTTCAGGGGTCCTCCTCCGGGGAAAATTTTCATCAATTGAAGTGAAAATCACAGATTTCTACGCATTTCTACTAATTTTCCTATTTGTGTTTCTACTATTGTGAAACTACAGGGTTCTCTTCGAAAAAGGGGGTTCAGGGGTCCTCCTCCGGGGAAAATTTTCATCAATTGAAGTGAAAATCACAGATTTCTACGCATTTCTACTAATTTTCCTATTTGTGTTTCTACTATTGTGAAACTACAGGGTTCTCTTCGAAAAAGGGGGTTCAGGGGTCCTCCTCCGGGGAAAATTTTCATCAATTGAAGTGAAAATCACAGATTTCTACGCATTTCTACTAATTTTCCTATTTGTGTTTCTACTATTGTGAAACTACAGGGTTCTCTTCGAAAAAGGGGGTTCAGGGGTCCTCCTCCGGGGAAAATTTTC